>CAWTZC010001519.1:2294151-2940802 GCA_963919715.1 Microtus obscurus | reverse complement strand
ACATCAGTGCAGGTACTCTTGAAGGCCAGAGGTGTTGGCTTTCCAGGTTATCCCTGGAGCTGGAGTTAACAAGCAATTGTAAACTCATGGTGGGAATTTAACTCAGGCCGTCTGGAAGAGCAGCCAGTACCATCAACCAAAGAACTGTTTCTACCACCCTCTAGAACTTTTTCCGTAAATTCAAAATTGTATATTTTAAAAATTAATTTAAAAAAAAAACAGATAACACCAGAATCCAGTGAACACCCAAAAGGAAGACTTGAACACCCTGATCCAGAAGAAGTAGAAGAAATTGACTTTAAATGAAAATAGACCCATATCTGTCACCATGCACAAAACTCAAGTCCAAATGGATCAAAGACCTCAATATCAATCTGAACACACTGAACCTGATAGAAGAAAAAGTGGGAAGTACCCTACAACAGATGGGCACAGGCGATCGCTTCCTAGGTATAACCCCAGCAGCACAGTCATTAAGGGCAACATTGAATAAATGGGACCTACTGAAACTGAGACGCTTCTGTAAAGCAAAGGACACTGTCACTAAGACAAAAAGGCAACCCACTGACTGGGAGAAGATCTTCACCAACCCCGCAACAGACAAAGGCCTGATCTCCAAAATATAAAGAACTCAAGAAACTAGACTTTAAAATGCTAATTAACCCAATTAAAAAATGGGGCACTGATCTGAACAGAGAATTCTCAACAGAAGAAGTGCAAATGGCCAAAAGACACTTAAGGTCATGCTCAGCCTCCTTAGCGATCAGGGAAATGCAAATCAAAACAACATTGAGATATCATCTTACACCTGTCAGAATGGCTAAAATCAAAAACACCAATGATAGCCTTTGCTGGAGAGGCTGTGGAGAGAGGGGTACCCTCATCCATTGCTGGTGGGAATGCAAACTTGTGCAACCACTTTGGAAAGCAGTGTGGCGGTTTCTCAGGAAATTTGGGATCAACCTACCCATGGACCCAGCAATGCCACTCTTGGGAATATACCCACGAGATGCCCGATCATATGACAAGGACATTTGTTCAATTATGTTCATAGCAGCATTATTTGTAATAGCCAGATCCTGGAAACAACCTAGATGCCCTTCAATGGAAGAATGGATGAAGAAAGTGTGGAATATATACACATTAGAATACTACTCAGTGGTAAAAAACAATGACTTCATGAATTTTGCATGCAAATGGATGGAAATAGAAAACACTATCCTGAGTGAGGTAACCCAGACCCAAAAAGATGAACATGGGATGTACTCACTCATAATTGGTTTCTAGAGATAAATAAAGGTCAGTGAGTCTATAATTTGATATCCTAAAGAAGCTAAATAAGAAGGTGAACCCAAAGAAAAACATATAGTTATTATCCTGGATATGGGAAGTAGACTAGATTGCCGGGCAAAAAATTGGGAACTTGGGGGTGGGGTGGGACGGGGGTAAGGGGAGATGTGGAGCATACATGCATGAAAAGCATCTTGATCATATATCCACTCCTCACTTCCACAGTTCTACTCCAACCTAACCCCTGAGCTCCTCATTGTGTCTCCCTTCCAACTTTATTATTTTTTTTGATAATTTTGTTTTTAACTTTATGGAGTCCAATTAGTGGTGCACACATGCTCACAGGCATGGGGTAATCCTCTAGGACATGGACAACCATTCAGTAGCTATACCGCTAAAGAAAAGTGACTTCCCCCAACTGTGCAGCAACAGCAAGTGCCAGTAGCAGACACACACACACACACACACATGCACACACCCACTGGGATCTTAGCTGCTCTGATTTTGTTCAGATCTTCTGCAGGGTACCACACTTGTTCTTATGTGCAAGAGCCTTACTCATGTCCCCAAAACAGCATTTCACAACACTCTTCCCCCTCCTCTGGCTTTTACCCTCTTTCTATCCTCTCCATGATGTTCTCTCAGCCCTGGAGGAGGAAGTGATAAGAGCTGAGCATTGACAATCATTGCTGTCAGCCTTTTGGTCAGTCCAATGCAAAAGAAAGCTCTTGGAGGTAGTGGGAGGTCCTTGGACTCCCCACAGGGCAGGGAACCCTGACTGCTCTTTTGGCTGATGAGAGAGGGGGAGTTGATTGGGGGAGGGAAATGGGAGGTGGTTATGGGGAGGAAACAGAAATCTTTAATAAATAAATAATAAAAAAAAGAAAAAAAGTAAGCTCTTCTAACCACGATTGATAGAAGCACAGATTTATGAAGTGAATTACTTGCATGATTTTGTCGGGTTGAAAGCGATCTTCTCAGAGTCTCCCTCACCCTCCACCAGCTTTAATAGGTTTTGTGTGGTGCTGTGGACGAGGGAAGAGTGGAAAACATTCTTGTTCTGGCAGCCTTAATGTTTGTGGAATTCTGGTGTTTGTGGGAAGGGCACTCTTTCCTGGTAGTCCCCTTAGACTCTCACACTCTACCATGGCCTCTTCTTTCACTTATTCACTTAAATAGAATTACTTTTAAGTGACATAATTCAACTTACAACTTCTCACTAAAATAATATTTCTAGTTCCGCATTTTTCTGATATGCTGTGTTCTACCCATTGATGTTTGTAATCTAACCGTCCTGACCATGATTTCCCACAGAGGGTTCTACCCAGTCTGACCCAGGAAACAGGCCAGACTGGGGAGATTGGACGTCAGCCCTGCCCTGTGGTATCTACTCTTCCACATCTGCTCAGAATTGTGACTGTCAGGGATGGCTCCCGTGTGACACTCACAGTCAAACTCAAATGACACAGATGGTCATGGGTGGCAATACTGGAGTGGATCTGCCTTGCGTACTCACAGAGGGAAGCAGCTCAGTGCTGATTATAGGGCCTGGCCAATCATGCCAGTGCTCCTCTGCAAACAAGGGGATTGGAGCCATAGATGCCTGATTTTGTCAGGATCCCTGACCCCACCTCTACCACATGGAGAACAACCTTCCCTATGGACCTCTGAAGATCCTACACCTACTGATTACATTGTGTTCTGTGAAATGGGTTCTTCTTCATTCAGGGATCTTTTTAAAAAAAATTTTTTTAAAGTTTTATTTATTTATTCTGTACACAGTGTTCTGTCTACACTTATGCCTGCAGGTCAAAAGAGGGCATCACAACTCACTACAGATGGTTGTGAGCCACCATGTGGATGCTGGGAATTGAACTCAGGACCTCTGGAAGAATAGCCAATGCTCTTACCCTCTGAGCCATCTCTCCAACCCCCATTCAGGGATCTTTTGTGTCTCTTTCTCTTCCCCTGACCACGATGATCTTCAGTTTTCACACATATTATAACGGACTGTCTGTAAATGCTCAGAGCACACACACACACACACACACACACACACACGCGAGCATTTAAAGTGTGTAACAACATAAACATTTCATGTTCCAAACTCATGCTGCACCCTGGACAGGATATCAGTGATGGCTGAAATTCTTAATGTCCCAGACAGCCCAGCACGGTGCACAATCTGCACAGTGAAGTGCTTACAACAGACTCCAGAAAAGGAACTTCAGGGATGAGACGCCAGTGTTCCTAGTGGCACCAGCAGTGGGTAATGTGCAGGCACTATGGAGAAAGCAATCCTTATTCCAGCAAGAGAACTCAGTCCCACAAAGAAAGTTAACAGCGAGGAGGCAAGAACAGCTCTGAAGGTTGTTCCCAGAGAGATGGAGGTGGTTGATGCTGCTAAGACAGGAAAGGATGTTGAGAGCAGGAGGCTGTTTTCCACAGACCCACACACCCAGAACCATGAAGAATAGCTTTTTCCTTCTCTATCTCCCTGTGTTTTCCTTTCTGCCCGCCCCCCCCAAGATGAAGCTCCACATATGGGACATGGTTGTGTGCTCAGCGTGCCAGCTCCTCTGCACCCACACTGCAACATCACCCTGGATCTTCTCAGAAGTGTTTTTAGGGCTAGGATTTGACTGATGACCGTCAGGACCCCACAGTGCTGTGCAGATGGATGAGCTGAAACTGGAGAGTGTTTAAGAAAGAAGAATCCACCTTCAATCATCCTCAACTGCTAGGTGGTCCAGCAAATGGAAGTAACAGATCTTTTGGCTGTTCTCTTCTTAGTGAGAGAGGCCAAAGGAGATGACCATTTCTCTAAGAAGTTCTGGAGCGAATCCAAGCCACAGCCCTAGGGAAATGAGAGGCAGTTGCCTAGGGAGGGTTGTTTTCTTGTGTGTATCTGAAGAAATAGCCATGTGATGTCAGGCATCCAATCTCTCTCTAAAGATCTCATCCTCGTTGCTGTTTGGCAATTCAGCCAGGCTCTGTGGTCTCTTCCATAAGTACAGTTGCAGCTACTGAGAGGTGCCATGACTTTCATCTTCATAGTCCTGCTCTATCTGGGTAAGATTTGAAGAAGAGAAGGGGATTGTGGTCCATAGTCAGGCTCTAGCCAATCGAGAAACCCCAGGGTGTGTAAGTGGTTTCAGTGAAGCTCGCTTATGTCGGCATTAGGGGCAAAGTTCTGACAAGGGACTCTCTTCTAGGGCTGAATCTGGGCCAAGAGACCTCAGTGTTGGCAGGTGAGTGTGTGTCCAGCCATTCCAGATCACTCCTCACTGGGGATTTGAAGATAACTCTCCTCAGTGGAGCTTGGGAACATATGATACCTGGGGCATGCTAAAAATGAAGGCTGATATCTGAGGTGAATGCCCTATGACAGAGCCCTCGTTTCATTTCAGGGACTCCCCCCAAACCAACCCTCAGTGTTCAGTCAGGATCAGTGGTTGCCAGAGGGAAGTCAATAACCATCTCATGTGAGGTGACCACAGGGGCACGGGAATACCGTCTTTACAAGGAGGGAGGTCCACATCCCTGGCGCACACAGAACACACTGGAGGCCACAAACAAGGCTGAGTTCTTGATCCCATCAATTGAACAACAGTATGGAGGGAGATACCGATGTTACTATAAGACTGCTGCTGGGTGGTCAGAGCACAGTGACCCTCTGGAGCTTGTGGTGACAGGTGAGAGAACACCCAGCCCCAGGCCCTGCCCTCAGGGAAGAGTCTTTTTCACGGGTTTCCCTTGTCTCACAGCGCAGCATTGGAAGCCAATATGGGCTGCTTATGCCCACTTAATAATGTTATTACTTTCTTTTCTAGGACTCTATAGTAAACCCAGCCTCTCTGTCCAACCCAGCAGTGTGGTGACCTCAGGAAAGAATATTACCTGCCAGTGTGGCTCACAGCTGGGATTTAGCAGGTTTGTCCTGACTAAGGAAGGAGAACAGAAGCCCTCCTTGATACTGGATTCAGTGTTTATAAACTCCACGGGGCAATTCCAAGGCTTGTTTCCTGTGGGTCCTGTGACTCCCAGCCAGAAATGGACATTTAGATGTTACGGCTACCATGCTATCAGCCCCCAGGTGTGGTCAGAACCCAGTGATCCCTTGGAAATACATGTCTCAGGTGAGGAAGCCCTATCATTGACTCAATCAGTTGTTGACAGTGTTGCTTTTTGCCGTGATCCCTGATTTTTTCTAAGGGAACCCAGGAGTTAGGAGGGTGAGGGAAACTCAATCAGAGCCCCAGTGTATGTATGTGTGTGGGTGTGGGGGTTATGGCAGTGGCATCTGCATGTAGGATGTGAGGGGACAGGTGTTGGACAGACACTGGCGTTCCCACCAATACCTAGCCCATTTTTCCTAAAGGGCTGACCAGGAAGCGCTCACTGCTGACTTTGCATGGCCCTTACCCTCACCCCTGGAGAGAACCCGACTCTCCAGTGTTGCTCTTACATAAGTTATGAAAGGTTTTCTTTGTCGAAAGGATGAGGAACTGACCTCCTCCACAGTCCTGGACTGTTTTACCAAGCTGGATTCTCAAGGCCAACTTCCTCTTGGGTCCTGTAAGCACCCCCAAAGGGGTGTACAAAATATCTTCCCAGTGGACATTCTAATTATAGTTGAGGAGCTGAGCCAAGTGGGTCCACTTAGAGACTAAAGAGTACACAGGACCAGATGATAATGGCCGGAGGAGATAATGAGAAAGACGAAATATGGGATCTAGGACCAAAGACCAGGAAGTCGGGTAAGAGCAGAGTCATAGAAAGCAGAAAGAGAGCCAAGTTCCCAGAAACAGGTTCAGAATAAGATAAGCAGCCATCTTTCTTCCTCTAGGACATCTCCCTGTCGCACACTCTCAGTGAAGCCAGGCTCCATGTTATTCCATGAAGAGAAAGTGACTCTGCCATGTCAATCATTGATAATGATGGACACTTTTCTTCTGATCAAGCGGAGAGCAGCTACTTCCTTTTTGTGTCTAAGATCAATGTTTCCTCACTCAGCAGTGTTAGGCAGAATTCTGAATGTGTGTTGGGACCTTCTGCCTTGGAGACACCCAAAGACTCTGTAGTTGTTAAAGCTCATCACCCTTCCTGTCGCCATGCCACAGTCCTCCCGTAGAACTCAAGGTCTTAGATCAGAGAAATCTTAGCTGTTCTGTCTGTGCTCAACAGTTCACTCACCGGGATAATTCTTGTCTCTAATTAGATGTTTTAGTGAAATTCAGGAAAGCTTTTTTTCTAAAGTGAGTCTGATGCAAAATTTGAACACAAAGATCAGAGTGGAGCATCTAGCAAGGAGACCAGTAGGAAGTCCTACAAAAGGGAGGGTTCATCTCGAGGTACATGAAGTCATGTGATGAGAGTAACACACAGGAAAGAAGAGACACAGGAAATGGAGGCAGGGGCATGGCTCAGTTGGTAGTTAATGTCTAGCACGCATGAGGTCCTGGTACTAAGTAAACTGAGGACCATGATTGGTACCTGTAACTGCAGCACTTAGAAGGTGGAAGCAGGAGGGTCAGAAGTTCAAAGTCATCCTAGGCTACATAGTGAGTTGAAGACCAATTTGGGCTAATAAGATCCTATCCCAAAGAAAAGAAAGAAGAAGAGAAGACACACAGGAAGGAAGGAAAGAAGGGAGTCAGAAAGGGAGGAAATAAGAAAAGCAAGGACAGACAGACAGATAAAAAATACATACATACATACATACATAATACATACATACATACTATATATAAATAAATGAGGAAGAGAGGGAAGCAGTAAGGGAGAAACAAATAAGGAATTAAATTGAGAAATTTGGGCTTGTCAGGCTTGGCAGTGCACACCTTTAATTCCAGGATTCAAGATGCAAAGGCAGGCAGATCTCTGTGAGTTCAATGCCATTCTGGTCTACCTAGCAAGTTCAATGACAGACAAAGTTACAAAAAGAGATTCTGTCTCAAACAAACAAACAAACAAACAAACAAAAATTAAGATTTGGACTACTTTATAAAATTATTTTATAAAACTATTACAGCAAAATCAAGCATAAACAAAACCATTTTCCTTTTTTATTTTTATATTTATTTCAGTTTTAAAAAGAATTTCATATCTAGCTGTATTTACACTATTTCTACCCCTTCCTCTTCCTCTCCAATTCCTCTTATGTATCCTTCATTCCTTCTAAAATTCATGGCCTTTTCTTTAAATTATATGTTAGGTGGGTGTATATATACATCCAATATGCTATATATTAAAGCAGTGCTACATTCAGTGTTGTGTGCATGCATGTGTGTGGGTGTATGTGTGTGTAGGAATGGCCAGGGATAAAACCACCTAACAAGGGCTTTCTTTTCCCTGGAAAAGACTGCTCTTTCTCTCCCAGCAGCCATCAATTGCCTGTAGCTTCCTCATCTAGGGGTGGGATCTTTTGAGATCTCACCCATTCACACTGCCATGTCAGCTGGTTTTATTGTGCAGGTCTTGTTTAGGCAACCATATATTTTTCAGGTCTTTGCCCTATATGGAAGACACTGTCTCACAGCAGATGCCCTAGTGTCCTAGTCCTCTCTCTTCTGAGCTATTTCTTGAACTTTAGGTGTAGGGGTTGCATCATAACTGTGTCAGTTAGGGGTGTGTAACTCATGGTAAGCTGTTTTCTGTATTTTGATCAGTTGTAGGTTTCTGTGTTGGCCTTTGTATTCTGCACAACCCACCAACACACACACACACACACACACACACACACACACACACAGAGAGAGAGAGAGAGAGAGAGAGAGAGAGAGAGAGAGAGAGAGAGAGAGAGAGAAGCTTTTGAGAGAATGAAGGAAGGTCTTACTACATAGGCTTAGCCTGGAACCCATGTATAGATCAGGCTGGCTTTGAACTCACAGAGATTCTCTTGCCTCTGCATCCCAAATGCTGGAATTGAAGGCATGGACCACCACACCTGATTTGCCTTTTTTTTTTAAAAATGTCCCTTCTCTTAAAATAATGGTATAGTGGAGGGACAAAGGAAGAAAATAAAAACACAAGACTTAGAAAACACACTTAGGTCTTCACAATCCTATTTTTTTTTAAAAAAAATCATGTTTATTTTTATTTTGTGTTCATTGGTGTTTTGTCTGCATGAGGCAGAAGCCCTGGAACTGGAGTTACAGACAGATGTGAGCAGCCATGTGGGTGCTGGGAATTGAACTTGGGTTGTCTGGAAGAGCAGGCAGTGTGTTTTTTATTTTATTTTTTATTTTTAAGACCAGGTTTCTCTGTGTAAAACTCATATTTCTCTGAGTTCCTTGAACTTGCTTTGTAGATAGGGCTGACCTCAAATTTACAGAGATTTGCCTCCTTCTGCCTCTTCAATGCTGGGAGTAAACCATACACCACCACCCCCTCACAAGTCAGTGTTCTTCACCACTGAGTCATGTATACAGCCCCTTATATTCTACTTTTTTTGATTCTTAGAAGCAGTTGAGCCCCTCAGGCTATCACCAAACATATCAGACCCAAAGACAGGTGAGTAAGGAGAATTCTCAGCCAGAGGACTCAATACAGAAGATGAAGTCCTGTCCAGGGGAAGCAGTCTTCTGGGGAGATTTCATCTGCCCTGACCTCTGTGATTCTTTTTTCCTACAATCTCCAGTCTCACAGCCCCAGGATTACACAAAGGAGAATCTCATCAGGATTGGGGTATCTGTCTTGGTCTTTGTACTCCTTGGCATTCTTCTGTATGAAGATCAGCACAGCCAAAGACGGATCCAATACACAGCCAGTAGAGAAAAGAGTGCATCTGTCAAGGTGGCAGAGACCTCAGAATAAATCCAAGGATTTCAAGGAGTTCTGTGAGAAAATCTGGAGCATTCAGTGGGGAACCATTTCAGGTTCCAGGGAGCAAATGTGATTTGAAAGTATGGAAACATCTGGGTATTGTGGTGGAGCAGTCTTCTACAGCAAATCATGATGTTATTTCCTCAACGTGTGGGTTGCAAGCCCATTTGAGGTCACATATCAGATATCCTACATATCAGAAATTTACATTACAAGTCATAACAGTAGCAAAATTATAGTTATGAAGTATCAAAGACAATAATTTTATGGTTGGGGGACATCAGAATGTGAGGAACTGTGTTTAAGGTCACAGCATTACAAAGGTGGAGAACCGCTCACCTAGATGTATACTTAGCTGACTATCTCTCTTTCCATCTCCAGTGATTCAGGGGAGGGATAACCCTGTCCCATGAGTTAGTCTTGGGTCCTCAAATTTGTGAATCTTCTGTTTTCCTCACTCTCATGTAATATTTTCATTTATTATATGCTACCATATTCCCCACCTGCATCATGAGTCTTCATCTTCTCTACTGAGAACAAAGATCTTGGTTGAAATAGCAAAAACAATGCCCCAAAGTCAGATTCCAAAATCTGAATGCATGTGGTGACCCAGCACTGTCTCTTGAAGCCTCAACTTTCAACACCTGCTCTTTGTGTGGTTTTCTGGAAGTGTGAAGGTGTGCAATCAACACACTTGTGTTTGAAGGAACTCTCTGGTGGAGTACTGCTGACATGGCTTTGAAAATATAATTTTTTTTTTGTTTTTCAAGACAGAGTTTTCTCTGTGTGACAAGCCTGGCTATTATAGAACTTGCTCTGCAGACTAGAATGACCTCAAACTCACTCAGATCCACCAGTTTCTGCCTCTCAAGTGAAAATATAATTTTATTAATAATAATTAAATACATGAATTTGAGAGAATGTGGGAAGACATAAAGGAATTAGAGGGGAAAGGGAGGAGTAGAAATGATGTAAATACAGTACTTATATAATATATTTGGAGAAATTAAGTAACTCATCTCACAATCCTGGTCTTGTCTAATTACTGCATATAATTACAGTAACAACTTTAAGGAAACTTCACAACACCAACTGAATGTCATTTATTTGGAGTATAGAATTGATGTATGAAGCAGATGTATTTTTAAAGCATAAATTCCATTGTTCACTGCTGGTATTTATAAAAAGAAGCTGGCATGTACTAGGCCACCATGCTATAAATGCTGAGAAGTTCCACAAAGTCATTTCTGTGTTCCTAATATGGGTCTTTAATTTGCACACTGCCCTTGCTGGAATAGTTAGGGCTTCAAGTACAAAGCTGAACAATATATGGAAAGAAGTGATATTGCCACCTTCTTCCTGATTTAAAATGAGATTTTTGGGTTACAATTGTTAAATATAATGTTTTTATTTTATGTTGTAATTAATTTTATTGAGCTGTACATTTTTTTTGTTCCCCTCCCTGACTCTCTCCTCCCCTCAACCCTCTCTCAAGGTCCCCATGGTTCTTATTTACTCAGGAGATCTTGCCCTTTTCTACTTCCCATGTAGATTAGATCTATGTAAGTCTCTCTTAGGGTTTTCATTGCTGCCTAGGTTCTCTGGGGTTGTGAATTGTATACAGGCTGGTTTCCTTTGATTTATGTTTAAAAACCACTTATGAGTGTGTACATGTGATAATTGTCTTTCTGGATCTGGGTTACCTTACCCAAAAGATGTTTTCTAGCTCCATCCATTTTCCTGCAAAATTCAAGATGTCATTATTTTTTTTCTGCTGTGTAGTACTCCATCGTGTAAATGTATCACAATTGCTTTATCCATTCTTCAGTCGAGGGGCATTTAGGCTGTTTCCATGTTCTGGCTATGACAAACAGTGTTGCTATGAACATCGTTGATCTCACATCCTTGTGGCACGATTGAGCAATCTTTGGGTATATACCCAAAAGTGGTATTGCTGGGTCTTGAGGAAGGTTGTTTCCTAATTTTTTGAGAAATCACTACTCTGACATCAAAAGGGGCTGTGCCAGCTTGCATTCCCACCAACAATGCAGAAGTGTTCCGTTTACCCCTCAACCTCTCCAGAATCAGTTGTCATCAGTGATTTTGGCCATTCTTACAGGTGTAAGATGGAATCTCAGAGTTTTTTTTTTTGATGTGCATTTCTCTGATGACTAAGGATGTTGAACATTTCCTTAAGTGTCTTTTAGTCATTTTAGATTGCTCTGTTGAGAGTTCTCTGTTTATGTTCCATGTTCTATTGGATTATTTGTTCTTTTGACTACCAATTTCTTGAGTTCTTTGTATATGTTGGAGATAAGACCTCTGTCTGATGTGGGGTTGGTGAAGATCTTTTCCAATTTTGTAAGCTGCCCTTTTTGTCTTGTTGACCATGTCCTTTGCTTTACAGAAGCTTTTCACTTTCAGGAGGTCCCATTTATGAACTGTTTCTCTCAGTGTCTGTGCTACTGGGGTTATAGTTAAATATAATGTTAATTTTAGTAGTATCATATTGTCTTATCGAATATAAGAATATAATAATGGAAACATATCACTGTTTCTAATTTTCTGTGACTGTGTGAAAAAATTGACATTTCTACATAAATGTCTTAATCATGTATGTTTTCATTTTTTCCTTGCTGATGTAAGGGATTGTATTAGTTTCTGAATGACCCAGATTTACAAGTCTGTGTAAAGCCATTATTGATAGTGTATAAATCTTTTACATATATTGAATTTGCTAATATATCTGTGTGCCACTAAAAATAACATGTTCTCTCACATGACAGTCTCATCATATATAAGGTTCATGCTTTCATAATTAACTCTCCATTTCTGCAATAAAGCATCATGAGCAAAAGCAACATAGGGAGGAAACTGGTCACAGTCCATAATGAAAGAAAGTCACAACCTCAAGCAGGGTAGAACTGGAGACAAGAACTGAAGTGCAGCCATGGAGGAATGCTGCTCACTGTCTCCTTCTTTTTCCCTATAGACCTGTCCAACAGTCTTTAATAACAACCACCCAGGAGAATCAATATTATTTTGTCTTGAAATGATTTTTACCAAAGACATTAGCCTATTACTTTTTACTTTAAGCATCAGATAAATTCTTAGAATGGGCAGAATAAAACCAGATACTTTGCCCAAATATCACAGAAATGGTCTCTATCCCAGTTTCAGCTGAACTCCTTATTTCCCTCTGAAACCTCTTGAGTTATGTATTTACAGTCTGCGTTAGTCTCAGGACTGTTTTCCAGGCGTGCACTAGGATAGATAAACTTGGTTATAGAATCCAATTTCTTTTCTAGTACCCAGAGTCTTCCACATTCCTTTAAAAACCCAACATGCTCAGGCTCTTCACAGCAACAGCCAGCTCTTTGGTCGTAGCTTATGTATTAGTTACTTTTCTGTTGCTATAATAACACAAACTTTATAGAAGAGTTTATTTTGGCTTATGATTCCAAAGGGATAGAGTCCATAATTACAGGGCAGAGGCAGTAGTCTGGTATGGTGGCTGGAGCAGGATGCTGACAGCTCACCTCGTGAATCATAAACACAAAAAGAATAAACTGGAAATGGAAATGGCTCAAGTCTTTAATCTTTCAAAGCCAACCTCCAGTAGTTGGGAGCTAGACATACCTGAGGTTTTCCTGAGGTTCCAAAGAAAAGACAAAGAAAGAATTGGTTCTATGTACTAGTCCAGAAACAGTCTTGGCAAGGCTGGTCTGGGGCAAGAGCCACTATCTCTAATGAGTTAAGTTGTGGTTTCTGGCACTTGACTTCCTACCCTAGGTTGTGATTACAAATCCTAAGGAAGCTACACCTGTGGTATTCTGTGTTATCTCCCTAACATTGTCTGATTTACCTCTCTGTTGACCTTCAACATTTTCCCCTACAAACAGAATAAATGATGATATACTTCTTTTTAATTTTTAAATTCATTTTACATACCAACCACAGTTTCCCCTCCCTCTATTTCTCCCACTCCCCTCCCATTTTATCCCCATACACTCCTCAGAAAGAGTAAGGCCTCCCATGGGGAATCAATAATGTCTGAAACATCAAGATGAGGCAGGACCAAGGCCCTCCTCCCTGCATCAATGCTGAGCAAGGCATCCCACCATCGGGAATGGACTCCAGAAAGTCAGTTCATGCACCAGGAATAGATCCTAGTCCGAGAGCCAGAGACTCCACAAACAGGCCAAGCCACACAACTGTCACCCACATGCAGGGGGCTAGTGTGATCCCATGTAGGCTATTGGTCTAGAGTCCATGAGCTCACAAGAGCTTGGGTTAGCTGTCTCTGTGGGTTTCCCTATTATAACCTTGAACCCATTTCTCATGTAAACCCTCCTCCCACTCTGTAATTGGACTATTGGAGCTCAGCCTGATGCATGGCTGTGGACATTTTATCTGTTTCCATAATTTACTGGATGAAGGTTCTATGATGATAATTAGGGTAGTCACCCACAGGAAAAAGCCAATTCAGGCCCCCTTTCCACTATTGCTAGGAGTCTTAGCTGGAGTCATACTTGTGGATTCCTGTGAATCTCTCTAGCACCAGGTTTCTCCCTAACCCTAGAATGGGTCCCTCTATCAAGATATTTATTTCATTGCTCTCCCACTCTATCCCTCACCCAACTTGCCCATCTGGTTTCCTCATGTTCTCATTCCTCCTCCCCTCCCCTCTACCCTTTTGCCCCCAGTTTACCCAGTAGATTTCCTCTATTTTCCCTTCCCAGGGAGATCAATACATCCACCTTTGGCACTCCTTGTTACCTAGCTGTGACATGAAGGCCGCTTGTTCATTCCAGCTGCCCAGAACTGAAATAACCACACAGAAATTGTATTAATTAAATCACTGCTTGGCTCGTTACCTCTAACTTCCTATTGGCTAACTCTTACATCTTAATTTAACCCATCTCCATTAATCTGTGTATCACCATGTAGCCTTGGCTTACCGGGTTAAATTCCCAGTATCTGTCTCCAGTGGCTCTGTGGAGTCTCCCTTGTCCTTCTTCCTCCCAGCATTCAGTCTCATCTTCCCTGCCTACCTAAGTCTACCATATCAACAAGCCAAGGCAGTTTTTCTATTCATTAATCATAGCACACAAAGGTGACTCCTACATTGCCCAGTGCTTTCTGGGTTGGTGCATTATAGAATGGTTATCCTTTACTTTACATTTAATGTTTACTTATGAGTGAGTATTTACCATAGTTTTCTGTGTCTGGGTGTCCTCACTCAGAATGATTTTTTAAAAATTTATTTATTAAAAATTTCCATATCCTCCCCTCCTCCCATTTCTGTTTCCCTCCCTCCTCCCCCTCCCACTTCAGTCTTAAGAGCAGTCAGGGTTCCCTGCCCTGTGGGAAGTCCAAGGTCCTCCCTGCTCCCCCCAGGTCAAAAAGGTGAGTATCCAAACAGACTAGGCTCCCACAAAGCCCGTCCATGCAGTAGAATAAAAACCAGCACCATTGTCCTTGGATTCTCAGTCAGCCCTTATTGTCCTCCATGTTCAGAGAGTCCGGTTTGATCACATGCTCGTTCAGTCCCAGTCCAGCTGGCCTTGGTGAGCTCCCATTATATCAGTCCCACCGTCTCAGTGGGTGGGCACATCCCTTGAGGTCCTGACTACCTTGCTCATGTTCTCCCTCCTTCTGATCTTCATTTGAACCTTGGGGGCTCAGTCCAGTGCTCCAATGTGGGTCTCTGTCTCTATCTCCATCCATCACCAGATGAAGGTTCTATGGTGATATGCAAGATATTCATTAGTGTAGCTATGGGAGAAGGCCATTTCAGGCTCCCTCTCCTCTGCTGCCCAAGGAACAAGCTGGGAACATCTCCTTGGACACCTGGGAACCCCTCTAGAGTCAAGTCTCTTGCCAACCCTAAAATGGCTCCCTTAGTTAAGATATCTTCTTCCCTGCTCCCTCATACACCCTTCCTCCATCTCAATCATTCCATGTTGCGGGAGCTCCTTCCACTCCTGCAGCCAATAGCTGCTGAGATACTAGCCCATTGGGGTGTGGTCTCTCTCTCTTTAAAAAAGCGGCCACTTCCCTCCACCCTGGGTCCGGCTCTGCTTCCGGAGACTAGGCTCCTTTCCTGATTGTGCAGAGGGCTGTTGTCTGGGATGGTGATCTATAAGTTTTTCCCCTTTAAATAAACAACCATTCTATTAATCATAATTCCAAACTGGCGTGGGACTGTTTGTGACTTATGCCTTCATCTGGCGCCCAAACATTTGGTTTTAGGACCCCCTCCTTCCCCCTGCTGGGCTGCCTGCTGCCAGTTTGGCATGAGCCCTTCCTCAGCTGCGGCCTGTGCCCTGCCTCCCCACGTGGATTTAAACTCCACAGGCCCGCATAGTCTCTGCTTGTCTGGTTTGCTCTTTTCTGAGTCTTTTTTAAATCTCCCTTGCAAGCCCAGCACTTAAGTGGCATGAACCAGAGAGCAAGCAGTTGTCTAAAGCTGCAACCCCTCGGGGCGACTCTGTCATGTGGAGGCATATGCGGCTTCTGGGTTGCTCTTCTCTACCCCTGGATTGTGGGTTTCTGGTTTGGTGTATGGAATTGATTTAATTACATTTACTTTGTTGAGAAACTCGCATTTCCCAGTTTTTAACAACTATGAAGGCAGACACTGAAACAGGACCCCTTTTTCGTCACCTTTGCAGTGGTTCTAGTTGCAACTTGGTAGCAGCGCCACCTACTGGATAGTAGGTAATATGGCAGTTTTTGTTTCCATTGCAAATTTTACTGCTTTGTTTACTAATACAATGGATTATATCATGCAAGGTTTATATGATTATGGGGATACCTTAATTTACTTGTTACTAGGCTTCAGTTTTCTTTTCCATATTCTATCATTAAGGAAGAATATGGCACTCCTAAGAATGATAGAATCTTTATGGACTAATAATGAACAACTAGTTGAAAAGATTAAAATGATTGAAAATCAGATCTCTTGCCAACCCTAAGGTGGCTCCCTTAACTAAGAATTGTGCTTCCATGCTCCCCCATCCAACCTTCTTTTATCCCAATCATTCTGTTTCCCCAAGTTCCCCCCATCCTTCCCTTCTCACTTTTCTCTCCCCATCCTACACCACCCTCAAGATCCCTATTTTCTCCCCGGCAATTTTGCCTACTTCCCGTAGCCAAGATGATAATTATATTTTTTCCTTGGGTTCACCTTCTTATTAAGCTTCTTTAGATTCACCAATTATATACTCCGTGACCATTATTTATGGCTAGAAACCAATTATGAGTGAGTACATCCCATGTTCATCTCTTTGGGTCTGAGTTACCTCACTCAGGATAGTGTTTTCTATTTCCATCCATTTGCATGCAAAATTTAAGAAGTCATTGTTTTTTACTGCAGCGTAGTACCCTAATGTGTATATATTCCACACTTTCGTCATCCATTCTTCCATTGAAGGGCATCTAGGTTGTTTCCAGGTTCTGGTTATTACAAATAATACTGCTATGAACATAGTTGAACAAATGCTTTTGTCATGTGATAGGGCATCTCTTGGGTATATTCCCAAGAGTGGTATTGCTGGGTCCAGGGGTAGGTTGATCCCGAATTTCCTGAGAAACTGAAACACTGATTTCCAAAGTGGTTGCACAAGTTTGCATTCCCACCAGCAATGGATGAGGGTACCCCTTTCTCCACAGCCTCTCCAGCAAAGGCTATCATTGGTGTTTTTGATTTTAGCCATTCTGACAGGTGTAAGATAATATCTCAAAGTTGTTTTGGTTTGCATTTCCCTGATCGCTAAGGAGGTTGAACATGACGAGCCCAAGGAGATGTCCCCAGTTAGTTCCTTGGGCAGCTAAGGATAGGGAATCTGAAATGACCCTATCCTATAGCAATACTGACGAATATCTTGCATACCACCATAGAACCTTCATCTCGTGATGGATGGAGATAGAGACAGAGACCCACAGTGGAGCACCGGACTGAGCTCCCAAGGTCCCAGTGAGGAGCGGAAGGAGGGAGAACATGAGCAAGGATGTCAGGACCACAAGGGGTGCACCCACCCACTGAGACAGTGGGGCGATCTATTGGGAGCTCACCAAGGCCAGCTGGACTGTGACTGAAAAAGCATGGGATAAAACTGGACTCTCTGAACATGGCGAACAATGAGGACTGATGAGAAGCCAAGGACAATGACACGGGGTTTTGATCCTACTTCATGTTCGGGCTTTGTGGGAACCTAGCCAGTTTGGAGGTTCACATTCCTAGACATGAACTGAGGAGAGAGGACCTTGGACTTTCCACAGGGCAGGGAACCCTGACTGCACTTTGGACTGGAGAGAGAGGGGGGAGAAGTGGGGGGAGGACGAGAAGGATGGGAGGAGGTGGAAACATTTTTTTCCTTTTCTCAATTAAAAAAAAAAAGAAAATCAGAGGTTATCTGAACAAGTGGATACTATGATAGACAAAATTGACTCCATATCCAATGGTACTAGAAAGTTACCTGAAAGGGTTCAGGCTGTTAAATTTGACGTTCAGACATTATAACAAAGTTTTGATAAGGTAACAGACAGAATGTACCTCCAAGATGGGAATCTACATGATATGCAAGAAAAGTTTAAGGAGGACATGTTATCTTTTTTTTTCAAAGACATTTCTTTTTCTTTTTATTTTTTTTTATTGGAAAAAAAAAGAAATTTCAGCCTCCTCCCCGCCTCCCATTTCCCTCCCACTTCTCCCTCTCCTTCTCCCCTCCCTCACTCCTCCCCCTCCCTCTCCAGCCTGAAGAGCAGTCAGGGTTCCCTGCCCTGTGGAAAGTCCAAAGTCCTCCCCCCTCATCCTGGTCTAGGAAGGTGAACATCCAAACTGGGTAGGCTCCCACAAAGCCAGAACATGAAGCAGGATCAAAACCCGGTGCCATGGTCCTTGGCTTCTCAGCAGCCCTTTTTGTCCGCCAGATTTAGAGAGTCCGGTTTTATCCCATGCTTTTTCAGTCAGAGTCCAGCTGGCCTTGGTGAGCTCCCAAAGAATCAGCCCCACTGTCTCCATGGGTGGGCGCACCCCTTGTGGTCCTGACTTCTTTGCTCATATTCTCTCTCCTTCTGCTCCTCATTGGGACATTGGGAGCTCAGTCCAGTGTTCCAGTGTGGGTCTCTGTCTCTATCTCCATCCATCGCCAGATGAAATTTCTATGGTGATATGCAAGATATTCATCAGTATGGCTATAGGATAGGGTCATTTCAGGTTCCCTATCCTCAGCTGCCCCAGGAATTAGCTGGGGACATTGCCCTGGGCACCTGGGAGCCCCTCTAGATCCAAGTCTCTTGCCAACCCTAAGATGGCACCCTTAATTAAGATGTGTGCTTCTCTGCTCCCCTAACCAAACTTCCTTTATCCCAATCATCCCGTTTCCCCAAGTTCCCCCCACCCTCCCCTTCTCACATTTCTCTCCCCTTCTCCCCTTACCCCCCTCCCACCACACCCCCAAGATCATCGTTTTTTGCTCGGTAATCTAGTCTACTTCCCATAACCAGGAGGATAGCTATATGTTTTTCTTTGGGTTCACCTTCCTATTTAGATTCTTTAGGATATCAAATTATAGACTCACTGACCTTCATTTATTTCTAGAAACCAAATATGAGTGAGTACATCCCATGTTCATCCTTTTGGGTCTGGGTTACCTCACTCAGGATAGTGTTTTCTATTTCCATCCATTTGCATGCAAATTTCGCAAAGTCATTGTTTTTTACCGCTGAATAGTATTCTAATGTGTATATATTCCACACTTTCTTCATCCATTCTTCCATTGAAGGGCATCTAGGTTGTTTCCAGGTTCTGGCTATTACACATAATGCTGCTATGAACATAGTTGAACAAATGTCCTTGTCATATGATCGGGCACCTCGTGGGTATATTCCCAAGAGTGGCATTGCTGGGTCCATGGGTAGGTTGATCCCAATTTTCCTGAGAAACCACCACACTGCTTTCCAAAGTGGTTGCACAAGTTTGCATTCCCACCAGCAATGGATGAGGGTACCCCTTTCTCCACAGCCTCTCCAGCAAAGGCTATCATTGGTGTTATTGATTTTAGCCATTCTGACAGGTGTAAGATGGTATCTCAATGTTGTTTTGATTTGCATTTCCCTGATCGCTAAGGAGGCTGAGCATGACCTTAAGTGCCTTTTGGCCATTTGAACTTCTTCTGTTGAGAATTCTCTCTTCAGATCAGTGCCCCATTTTTTAATTGGGTTAATTAGCATTTTAAAATCTAGATTCTTGAGTTCTTTATATATTTTGGAGATCAGACCTTTGTCTGTTGCGGGGTTGGTGAAGATCTTCTCCCAGTCAGTGGGTTGCCTTTTTGTCTTAGTGACAGTGTCTTTTGCCTTACAGAAGCTTCTCAGTTTCAGTAGGTCCCATTTATTCAATGTTGCCCTTACTGACTGTGCTGCTGGGGTTATACCTAGGAAGCGATCGCCTGTGCCCATCTGTTGTAGTGTACTTCCCACTTTCTCTTCTATCAGGTTCAGTGTGTTCAGATTGATATTGAGGTCTTTGATCCATTTGGACTTGAGTTTTGTGCATGGTGATAGGTATGGGTCTATTTTCATTCTTCTACAGGTTGACATCCAGTTGTGCCAGCACCATTTGTTGAAGATGCTTTCTTTCTTCCATTGTATATTTTTAGCACCTTTATCGAAAATGAGGTGTTCATAGGTTTGTGGGTTAAGATCCGGGTCTTCTACACGATTCCATTGGTCAACTTCTCTATTTTTATGCCAATACCACACTGTTTTCATTACTGTAGCTCTGTAATAGAGTTTAAAGTCAGGGATGGTAATGCCTCCAGAAGTACCTTTATTGTATAAGATTGTTTTGGCTATCCGGGGTTTTTTGTTATTCCATATAAAGTTGATTATTGTCCTTTCAAGATCAGTGAAGAATTTTATTGGGATCTTGATGGAGATTGCATTGAATCTATAAATTGCCTTTGGTAGGATTGCCATTTTTACTATGTTGATCCTACCAATCCACGAGCAAGGGAGATCCTTCCATTTTCTGGTATCCTCTTTAATTTCTTTCTTCAATGCTTTAAAGTTCTTGTCAAATAGATCCTTCACTTCTTTGGTTAGAGTTACCCCGAGATATTTTATGCTGTTTGTGGCTATCGTGAAAGGTGATGCTTCTCTGATTTCCCTCTCTGCTTCCATATCCTTTGTGTATAGGAGGGCGACTGATTTTTTTGGAGTTGATCTTGTATCCGGCCACATTACTAAAGGCGTTTATCAGCTGTAAGAGTTCTTTGGTGGAGTTTTTGGGGTCGCTTATGTACACTATCATATCATCTGCAAATAACGAAAGTTTAACTTCTTCCTTTCCAATTCGAATCCCCTTGATCCCCTTATGTTGTCTTATTGCTATTGCTAAAACTTCAAGCACTATATTGAAGAGGTATGGAGAGAGTGGACAGCCTTGTCGTGTTCCTGATTTAAGTTGGATGGCTTTGAGTTTCTCTCCGTTTAGTTTGATGATAGCTGTCGGTTTGCTGTAAATAGCTTTTATTATATTTAGGTATGACCCTTGTATCCATAATCTCTCCAAGACTTTTATCATAAAGGGATGTTGAATTTTGTCAAAGGCTTTTTCAGCATCTAATGAAATGATCATATGGTTTTTTTCTTTCAGATTATTTATATGATGGATTACATTGATAGATTTTCGAATGTTGAACCAGCCTTGCATCTCTGGGATGAAGCCTACTTGATCATAATGGATAATTTTTCTAATGTGTTCTTGGATACGGTTTGCCAGTATTTTGTTGAGGATTTTTGCGTCAATGTTCATGAGTGAGATTGGCCTGTAATTCTCTTTCTTGGTTGAGTCTTTGTGTGGTTTTGGTATCAGAGTGACGGTAGCTTCATAAAAGGAATTTGGCAATGACTCTTCTGTTTCTATATTGTGAAATACCTTAAGGAGTATAGGTATTAGGTCTTCTTGGAAATTCTGGTAGAATTCCGCATTGAAACCGTCTGGTCCTGGGCTTTTTTTGGTGGGGAGGTTTTTGATAACAGCTTCTAATTCTTCGCGACTGACAGGTCTATTTAGATTGTTCACCTGGTCCTGATTTAACTTTGGTATATGGTATTTATACAAAAACGTGTCCATTTCTTTTACATTATCCAGTTTTGTGGCATACAGGCTT
This sequence comes from Microtus obscurus, assembly GCA_963919715.1. NCBI lineage: Eukaryota > Metazoa > Chordata > Mammalia > Rodentia > Cricetidae > Microtus > Microtus obscurus. The sequence goes on along the minus strand of CAWTZC010001519.1, from coordinate 2,919,503 downwards.
TTGTAGTAAGATCTAATGATTCTCTGAATTTCCTCTATGTCTGTGGTTATGTCCCCCTTTTCATTTCTGATCTTATTAATTTGCAAATTCTCTCTCTGCCGTTTGATTAGTTTGGATAGGGGTTTATCAATTTTGTTGATTTTTTCCAGGAACCAGCTTTTTGTTTCATTGATTCTTTGGATTGTTTTCTGTGTTTCTATTTTGTTGATTTCAGCCCTCAGTTTGACTATTTCCAGTCTTCTACTCCTCCTAGGTGAGTCTGCTTCTTTTTTTTTCTAGAGCTTTCAGATGGGCTGTTAAGTCTCCAATGTATGCTTTCTCTGTTTTCTTTAAGTGGGCACTAAGGGCTATGAACTTTCCTCTTAGGACTGCTTTCAAAGTGTCCCATAAGTTTGAGTATGTTGATTCTTTATTTTCATTGAATTCATGGAAGACTTTAATTTCTTTCTTTATTTCTTCCTTGATCCAGGTGTGGGTCAATAGTTGACTATTCAGTTTCCATGAGTTTGTAGGCTTTCTGGGGGTAGCATTGTTGTTGAATTCTAACTTTAGTCCATGGTGATCTGATAAGACACATGTGGTTATGGATATTTTTTTGTAACTGTGGAAGTTTGCTTTGTTACCGAGGATGTGGTCAATTTTTGAGAAGGTTCCATGAGCTGCAGAGAAGAAGGTATATTCTTTCCTATTTGGGTGGAATGTTCTATAGATGTCTGTTAAGTCCATTTGATTCAATACCTCCATTAATTCTCTTATTTCTCTGTTAGGTTTCTGTCTGATTGACCTGTCCATTGGTGAAAGAGGAGTGTTGAGATCTCCTACTATTAGTGTGTGCGGTTTGATGGCAGCCTTGAGTTTTAGTAGTGTTTCTTTTACATATGTGGGTGCTTTTATATTAGGGGCATAGATATTCAGGATTGAGACCTCATCCTGATCAATTGTTCCTGTTATGAGTATAAAATATCCCTCTCCATCTCTTCTGATTGATTTAAGTTTGAAGTCAACTTTGTTAGAAATTAGTATGGCCACACCTGCTTGTTTCTTAGTCCCATTTGCTTGATAAACCTTTTCCCATCCCTTTACTCTAAGTAGGTGCCTGTCTTTGTGGTTGAGGTGTGTTTCTTGTAAACAGCAGAATGTTGGATCCTGTTTGCGTATCCAATCTCTTAGCCTGTGCCTTTTTATAGGTGAGTTGAGTCCATTGACATTAAGGGATATTAATGACCAGTGGTTGCTAACTCCGGTCACTTTTTTAGTCATAGAGTTTGTGTGTTTGCCTTCTTTTAGTTGTGCTGGTGAAGGGTGTCTAGATGTTTGAGTTGTTGTGGTCATTGTTGGTCCCCTTGGTTTGTGATTTTCCTTCTATTACTTTCTGTAAGGCTGGATTTGTGGCTACGAATTGTTTAAATTTGTTTTTATCCTGGAAAATTTTGTTTTCTCCATTTATAGTGAATGAAAGCTTGGCTGGGTATAGTAGTCTGGGCTTGCATCCATGTTCTCTTAGCTTCTGCAGTACATCTATCCAGGACCTTCTGGCTTTAATGGTTTCCATAGAGTAGTCAGGTGTAAGTCTGATAGGTTTACCTTTATAAGTAACTTGACCTTTTTCCTTTGCAGCTCTTAATATTCTTTCTTTATTCTGTATGTTTTGTGTTCTGATTATTATATGGCGAGGAGATGTTTTTTTTGGTCCAGTCTATTTGGTATTCTGTATCCTTCTTGAACCTTCAAAGGAATATCTTTCTTTAGGTTGGGAAAGTTTTCTTCTATAATTTTATTAAATATATTTTCTGAACCATTGAGCTGTACTTCCTCTCCTTCTTCTATACCAATTATTCTTAGGTTTGGTCTTTTTATTGTGTCCCATATTTCCTGAATGTTTTGTGATGAGAATTTGTTAGTTTTGCTGTTTTCTTTGATCAGTGTGTTAATTTTCTCTATGGTATCTTCAGTGTCTGACATTCTTTCTTCTAACTCTTGTAATCTGTTGGTAGTACTTGTCTCTGTAGTTCCTGTTCGTTTACCCAGATTTTCGATCTCCAACCTTCCCTCGGTTTGAGTGTTCTTCATTACTTCCATTTCATTCTTCAGGTCTTGAACCATTTCCCTTACCTGTTTGATTGCATTTTCTTGTTTCTCTTGGTTTTCTTGGGTATCTTTGAGCGATTTATTCATTTCCTCTACCTTTTTGTTTGTAATCTCTAATTGTTTATGGCAGTTTTTCACCTCCTGTTTAAGGTCTTCTATTATTTTCAAATAATTCACTTTTGAGTCGATTTCTTCTACTTCTTCTGGAGTAGGGTGTACAATTCTTCTTATTTCGGGATCCCTGGGTTCTGGTGATGTCATGTTGCCTTTCAGGTTGTTGGAGGAATTCTTGCATTGGCGCCTTCCCATCTCCTCTTTCAAATGAAGCCAAGAGAGGCCTGGTGTCTTGGTCCTGTCTTTGCTGTGCCTGAGTCTCTGGGTGTATCTCTTCAGTGTAGAAGCAGGGACCGTCCCCAGCGATGGCCCTCCTGGCACCCGGATCCGATCTCCCCGCTGCCTGGGCATCCCGCGAACAAAGGGCCGGCCCCGCTTGGTGCAGGCCGGCCACCTAGACAAAGGAGCCACCACCCTCCCGAATGTCCTCCCAATTCGGACCCTGTCCCAGCGCCCAAACAGGCTGAGCTGGGAGCTGTTGTGTGGTTGAAAGAGGGGAGGGGGGTCAGAGGTAGTGGGGGAGGGCCTTGGGTGCAAGGTGGGTGGGACAGGAATGGAGAAGGGGTATCAAGGAGTACAGCCCCCGCAGACTGACCAGGAAGTGCAGGAGGGGTGGGGGAACGTCTGAGCTCCCTGTCCCGGGCTGCCGCCGTGGCCAGAAACTCACTCACCCCAGCGATGGCCCTCCTGGCACCCGGATCCGATCTCCCCGCTGCCTGGGCGTCCCGCGAACAAAGGGCCGGCCCCGCTTGGTGCAGGCCGGCCACCTAGACAAAGGAGCCACCACCCTCCCGAATGCCCTCCCAGTTCGGACCCTGTCCCAGCGCCCAAACAGGCTGAGCTGGGAGCTGTTGTGTGGTTGAAAGAGGGGAGGGGGGTCAGAGGTAGTGGGGGAGGGCCTTGGGTGCAAGGTGGGTGGGACAGGAATGGAGAAGAGGTATCAAGGAGTACAGCCCCCGCAGACTGACCAGGAAGTGCAGGAGGGGTGGGGGGAACGTCTGAGCTCCCTGTCCCGGCTGCCGCAGCGGCCAGAAACTCACTCACCCCAGCGATGGCCCTCCTGGCACCCGGATCCGATCTCCCCGCTGCCTGGGCGTCCCGCGAACAAAGGGCCGGCCCCGCTTGGTGCAGGCCGGCCACCTAGACAAAGGAGCCACCACCCTCCCGAATGTCCTCCCAGTTCGGACCCTGTCCCAGCGCCCAAACAGGCTGAGCTGGGAGCTGTTGTGTGGTTGAAAGAGGGGAGGGGGGTCAGAGGTAGTGGGGGAGGGCCTTGGGTGCAAGGTGGGTGGGACAGGAATGGAGAAGAGGTATCAAGGAGTACAGCCCCCGCAGACTGACCAGGAAGTGCAGGAGGGGTGGGGGAACGTCTGAGCTCCCTGTCCCGGGCTGCCGCCGCAGCCAGAAACTCACTCACCCCAGCGATGGCCCTCCTGGCACCCGGATCCGATCTCCCCGCTGCCTGGGCGTCCCGCGAACAAAGGGCCGGCCCCGCTTGGTGCAGTTCGGCCACCTAGACAAAGGAGCCACCACCCTCCCGAATGTCCTCCCAATTCGGACCCTGTCCCAGCACCCAAACAGGCTGAGCTGGGAGCTGTTGTGTGGTTCAAAGAGGGGAGGGGGGTCAGAGGTAGTGGGGGAGTGCCTTGGGTGCAAGCTGGGTGGGAAAGCGGACATGTTATCTTTGAAGGAAAAACATCAAAGCTTTGGAATCACAGGTGCAGAATGGGGACCAAAAAATTGATACCTTAGTGAAATCACTAGAAATTCATGCAGGTCAGGAGATTCAGGATTTAAGAGAGACAATGATAAAAAGATTTGAAAAGATTGAAGAAATTATCGGAGCTAATGAACAAAGTAAGGAGGCATGAGGACAGAATACAATGCCACCACCAGCTATTTGAACTGGCTTACCCAGGGTTTTAGCGACATACCCTATACTTTATTCTGACAAAGTGTCAACTTCTAAAGGCTCAAAGGGAGTCAAAGAAGCTAGATGGACTCCAATAGCAATGAATGATCTAAAAGAAATTAAGCAAGCTGTTGTTAATTATGGCTTGCACTCTGCACTTGTTAAGGAAATGATAAGGACTTGGGCTTCTAATGTTAGAGCTATCCCCCATGATTTCTTTCAGTTAGTGTCTGCAGTTTTAGAAGATGGACCTTCCTTGATGTTTGGAATCTATTTCAGAGAAGAATCCAAACATATGGAACAGCAAGGAAGAGCAAAAGGTGTGGAGGTTTTCCAAGATCAAATTTTTGGTGTAGGAGCATATGCTAATCCACAGGTCCAAGCTCTTTAGGATGAAGAAGTATTGTGTGTATGTCACCAAGCAGCTTTAAATGCTTGGAATAGGATACATGATCCAGAAAAAAGGGTTGAATCATATACCAGGATTATGCAGGGATGGAGAGAACCCTTTGCTGACTTTTTGTAAAGATTAATTAAGGCTCTGGACATAGGGGTAACAGACCCAGAAGCTAGAAGAATACTTCTTGAATCTCTAGCTTTTGAGAATGCAAACATAGAATGCAAAAAGATAATTGGGCCTTTAAGGTCTAGATCAGCACCTATGGATGAATGGATTCAGTATACAATGAATGTTGAGACCTTTGGCTATAATGATGAATCTTTGGTAGGAGAAGCAATTTCCAAATCAATGAGGAGACATCAAACTTCAAGGTGTTTTAATTGTGGCAAATTAGGACATTTGCAAAGGGATTGCAGGCAAAGAATTTATAGGAATAATATCTCCTCTGGGAATGACAAAAATAGGAGACCTCGGCCTTCAGGTGTATGTAGGAGATGCGGTAAAGGCTGGCATTGGTCCAATGAATGCAGGTCAACAACAGACAGACAGGGCAACCCGATACCATCGGGAAACTCCTTGAGGGGCCTCTCGCAGGCCCCGAAGCCAACAGTGGCCCAGTCATTCCCAGTCACAGTGGAGAACATGCCTCACCAAGAAAATTAAAATCTCCAATTTCTGCTGTAAAAAGTAATATTGGTCTAAGCTGGGCGATGGTGGCGCACGCCTTTAATCCCAGCACTCGGGAGGCAGAGGCAGGTGGATCTCTGTGAGTTCAAGACCAGCCTGGTCTACAGAGCTAGTTCCAGGACAGGCTTCAAAGCCACAGCGAAACCCTGTCTCAAAAAACCAAAAAAAAAAAAAAAGTAATATTGGTCTAAATGATGAATTACATGGGAAGAATGAGTCAAAAAATCCAGTAGGACAGAGTAAACGTATTTTTTGGCAGACTTCTATTAACAGTCAAAGACTAAAGCTAAGAGTCTGTATAAATGGCATTTTTATTGAAGGCTTATTAGACACAGGTGCGGATGTAAGTATCATTACTCCAGAATCTTTGCATCCAAATTGGCCTCTTCAAGAGGTAGATGTTCAGTTCCTGGGAATTGGAACCCTATCTCGTGTAAAACAAGATGGGTTGAATGCATAGGGCCTGAAGGGCAAATAGGAAGACTAAGGCCATATATAGCCAATATTGCAATAAATTTATGGGGCCGTGACCTGCTACAGCAATGGAATACCCAGATTAACATTCCTGCAGTTCCAGGAACTCATAATTCTGGGAAAGATATGATGAGGTATTATGTAAAAAGGTCACCAGCCATTCAGGCTGTACAAGAAAATATAGCAAATACCAAACCTTTAGAGGTACCAACAACCCTACCTTTAAAATGACTAACTGAGAAGCCAATATGGATCAAACAGTGGCCTCTAGCTGAAGATAAATTGCAGGCATTGGAACAGCTGGTGCAAGAGCAATTAGATGCTCACCACATTGAAGAATGAACCAGCCCTTGGAATTCTCCTGTATTTGTTGTAAAAAAGAAATCTGGTAAATGGAGAATGGTGACAGATCTAAGAGCTGTCAACAAAGTAATTCAACCTATGGGCCCACTACAATCTGGAATTCCTTTGCCTTCTCTATTACCAAAAGGATGGCCTCTTATAGTTATTGATTTGAAAGATTGTTTTTTCACTATACCTTTACAAGAAAAGGATAGAGAAAAAGTTGCCTTCACAGTGCCTACTTATAATAATTCTCAGCCTAATAGGAGATATCAATGGACTATCCTCCCAGAGGGGATGCTCAATAGTCCCATATTGTGCCAATATTTTGTAAGTAAGCCACTGGAAATAATTTGTAAGCAATTTCCCAAATCCATAATTTATTATTACATGGATGACATTTTGTTGTCTGATTCAAATAAAAAATAGTTTAGAAAGGATGTTTGAAGAAGTAAAGAAAGTCTTGCCTAGGTGGGGACTGCAAATTGCCCCTGAAAAGATTCAAAGAGGAAATTCTATTAATTACCTAGGTTACAGAATAGGGTTAGAGAAAATTAAAATGCAAAAGGCACAAATTAGGAGAGACTGGTTAAAGACTCTTAATGACTTCCAAAGATTGTTAGGAGACATTTCCAGTCTACGACCAGCTGTTGGGATAACACCTGATCTAATAGTTCATTTAAACAAAACCTTAGATGGTGATAAAGATTTGAATAGTCCCAGAAAATTGACAGCTGAAGCAGAAAAGGAACTGACAATGATTGAGGAAAAATTACAGGAGGCACATGTGGATAGGGTGAACCCAAATCTTAGCTGCATCCTAGTCATATTGCCTTCCAGAATTTCTCCTACAGGGATTTTAATGCAGAGGAAAGATATTATTTTAGAGTGGATATTTATACCTAATAAACCAAGTAAAAAATTAAGAACTTATGTGGAAAAGTCTCTGAATTAATTATAAAAATTAAGCTGAGACTTGGCCAACTAATAGGTATAGACCCAGCAGAAATTATAGTGCCTTTTACTACTGAGGAAGACAATAAACCATGACAGAGAGCTTGTACTAATTTTTTGGGAGAAATTAATAGCAACTATCCCCAAAGTGATAGACTTAACCTCATAAAGAAAACTTCTTGGATTCTTCCTAGAATTGTACGTGATGCTCCAATAACTGGAGCCCATACATTTTATATTGACACAAATAAATCAGGGAAAGCAGGTTACAAGTCAGATGAATTGAGTAAGGTGGAACAAAGCCCTTATAATTCTGTCCAGAAGGCAGAATTATATGCCATTCTTATGGTGCTAAGGGATTTTAAAGAACCTCTTAATATAGTTACATATTTACAATATGCATAAAGAGTTATCTTGCATATTGAAACCTCTAAATTTATACCAGATGACACAGAGTTGACTTCATTGTTTATCCAGGTACAAGACATAATCAGGAATAGGCTTTGTCTGATGTACATAACACCCATCCGGTCCCATACGGGTCTACCTGGTCCTCTAGCACAAGGTAGGTCAAATGCAGCTAGGAGAGTCTTGGCATCTTGGTACAATCTTTGCTGTGGCTAACTGTGTACTTGGGGGTTTTCTTGTCCTCCCCTCTCTTAGGTTTCCTCAGCAGTGGAGCTGGCTTTCAGATCCCCTCTGCCCTGAAGCATGCTGTGGTGGTGAATCTAAGGACCCTGCAGATGAAAAGGATTGTTTGGGGGCAAGATGGAGTGGGGTAAATAAAGAAAGTCAGTAGCCAGGAAGACGCCCCACTGTATGGCCAGAAACTTTTAGGGAATTGGAGGGGGCCTGTCCTCCATTTTCTGGACCGTTAGGCCAGGCAGCCACACTCACCATTCTGAATGAATTTCCTTAGTACAGGAGCAGGGCCTCTTGCTGGGTTTCCATAGACTTCGCAGACAAAAGGGTGGGATTTTTGGGGGGTGGGGGGGCAGAATGGTGTGTTACAAAGAAGGTCCAGTGGCAGGAGCACACACCACTGGCTCCACAAACCCTCAGCCCTGAAGCAGGCTTAGTTGGGGGATCTAAGGACCCCACAGATGAAAAGGAATGCTTAAGGGCAAGATGCCATGGGGTAAATAAAGAAAGCCAGTAGCCATGAAGATGCCCTGCTGGGTGACCACAAAATTTTAGGGAATTAGAGTGGGCCTGGACTCCATTCCCTGGGACCATCTGGCCTGGCGGCCACTCATTCATCACTCAAAATGAATCTCCACAGCACATAAGCAGGGTCTTTTGCTGGGCCAATGACCTCACAGAAAAAAAGGGCAGTCTTGGGGGGCAGGGTCGTGTGGAACAAAGAAGCCCCTGCAACAGGGGCACTCACCACTGGCTCCCCACACCCTCAGCCTTGAAGCAGGCTAAATTGGGCGATCCAAGGATCCCACAGATGGAAAGGAGTGCTTGAGGGCAAGATGGGATGGGGTAAATAGAGAAAGCCAGTAGCTGGCAAGATACCCTGTTAGATGGCCAGAAACATTTAGAGAATTGGAGGGGGCCTGTACTCCATTCCCAGGGCTGTCCGGCTGAGTGGCCACACATTCACCAATCTGGATGGATCTCCTCAGTACAGAAGCAGGGCCTCTTGCTGGGCCAAGGACCTCACAGACAAATGGGCAGACTTGTGGGTGCAGGGTCATGTGGAACAAAGAAGCCCCTGCAGCAGGAGTACTCACTACTGGTTCCCCAGACCTTCAGCCTCAAAGCATTCTGAGTTGGGGGATCAAAGGACCCCACAAATGGAAAGGAGTGCTTGGGGGCAAGATGGGATGGGGTAAATAGAGAAAGCCAGTCAATGCTACACTTCTTAAAGTTGCTTAGCATAAGTCATCAGCTTTTTTTTTCACTGTAGCTCTTTTTTTATTGAAAGAAAAAAAAAGAAATTCCCACCTCCTCCCAGCCTCCCATTTCCCTCCCCCTCCTCCTACTCCTCTCCCCCTCCCCCACCCCCCTCCCCTCCCTCTCCAGTCCAAAGAGCAGTCAGGGTTCCCTGCCCTGTGGAAACTCCAAGGTCCCTGCCCCTCCATCCAGGTCTAGGAAGGTGAGCATCCAAACTGGCTAGGCTCCCACAAAGCCAGAACATAAAGTAGGATCAATAACCCCTTGCCATTGTCTCTGGCTTCTCATCAGCCCTCATTGCCCGCCATGTTCAAAGAGTCCGGTCTTATCTCATGCCTCTTCAGTCACAGTCCAGCTAGCCTTGGTGAGCTCCTACTACATCAGCCCCACCGTCTCAGTGGGTGGGTCACCCCTCGTGGTCCCGACTTCCTTGCTCATGTTCTCCCTCCTTCTGCTCCCCATTGGGACCTTGGGAACTCAGTCCGATGCTCCAGTGTGGGTCTCTGTCTCTATCTGATGTGGGAGTGTCATATATCAATCTGTTGATTTCATTGGTGAAAATAAAGAAACTGCTTGACTGGTTCTGATAGGTTAGAACATAGGTGGGTGGAGTAAACAGAACAAAATGCTGACAGGAAGAGGAAGTGAGGTCAGAAATCATGCAGCTCCGTTCAGAGACGCCATGCTCCTGTCTAGCGGGAAGACTGGATAGCTCTGCTCTCTGAGACACACACGATGAAGCTCCGACCCAAGATGGATGTAGGCTAGAATCTTCCTGGTAAGCGCACCTTGGGGTGCTTACATAGATGATTAGAAATGGGTTAAGAGGTTGAAGCTAATGGGCCAAGCAGTGTTTAAATGAATACAGTTTGTGTGTTGTTATTTCGGGCATAAGCTAGCCAGGCGCTGGGGTGTTGGGGAAGCAACCCCGGCGCCCCCATTTCAACACTATCTCCATCCATCTCCAGATGAAGGTTCTATGATGATATGCAAGACATTCATCAGAATGGCTATAGGATAGGGTCATTTCAGGTTCCCTATCCTCGGCTGCCCAAGGAGCTAACTGGGGATATAGCCCTGGGTACCTGGGAGCCTCTCTAGGTTCAAGTCTCTTGCCAACCCTAAGATGACTGCTTTAATTAAGATATGTGATTCCCTGCTCCTCTATCCAACCTTCCTTTCTCCCAATCATCCGGTTTCCCCAAGTTCCCCCCATTCTCCCCTTCTTACTATTCTCTCCACATCTCCCCTTACCCCGTCCCACTCCACCCCCAAGTTCCCAATTTTTTGCCCGGCAATCTTGTCTACTTCCCATATCCAGGATAATAACTATATGTTTTTCTTTGGGTTCACCTTCTTATTTATCTTCTTTAGGATCACAGAATATAGACTCAATGACCATTATTTGTGACTAGAAACCAATTATGAGTGAGTACATCCTATGTTCCTCTTTTTGGGTCTGGGATACCTCACTCGGGATAGTGTTTTCTATTTCCATCCATTTGCATGCAAAATTCGAGAAGTCATTGTTTTTTACTGCTGAGTAGTACTCTAATATGTATATATTCCACACTTTCTTCATCCATTCTTCTATTGAAGGACATCTAGGTTGTTTCCAGGTTCTCAGAACCTCCTGATCTCAGTTATTGCTTTTAGTTTTCTGTACTCTTGTCTTTGTTATTCTTCAATCCCAAGTCCTCCCACTAGACCCCTCACCACTGAGAACCCCTATTCCTGTGAATTCTCATAATTCTGTAACATACTTCTTCATACAACACTATACTGCCTCAATTTCTCCAATCAGCATTATGACTTGGACATCTAGTGTTCAAATTCCTGAGACTTTAGAGGATAAAATCAAAGTGCCATACCCCCATTCTCTTTAAACTTCCTCTCAATTCGATAACCCACCCACTTCAAATTACTTTCCCACACTCACGTCTTTTTCTTACCGACCCCTTGCTGAACTATACTTCTGTCTCATGAATTCTGGGCAAGGGGAATTAATTGTCTCTGTGTGAGTCCAGCAAAGAACCTCAGCTTCAGAAAAAAGGTCCAAAGCAATGGTCATACAGATGATATTTGTTAAACTTAGTGGGTATCAAGGTCAAACAGCAGAGATAAACTATGTTCTCAAGTGACTCAGATGCATGTACTGAACACCTTCGGTACAGTGAGGATGAAGAAGGCAATAAAAAAAATCAGGATCCTAGCAAGTTTGCAATGAGTCTTTCTTTTTGAAAATAATTAGAATACCTGGAGAAGTCAAGCAGAGGTTCCATATGTACTTATTCACACACATGTTCTCCAATTTTTCTTAGATAAGGTCTTAGTCACGGTTCTATTGCTGTAAAAATCCACCCTGAACATAAAAGAAAGCATTTACTCTATATCTTACAGTTTCCAAAGTTTAGTACAGTATCATCATGGTGGGACAACATGGTGCTGGAGCAGTAACTGAGAGCTGTATCCTGATCTGTAGGCTGAGGGGAGGATTAAAACTAGTTCTGTCCTTGATGTTTGAAACCTCAAAACCCATCCCAGTGACACACTTCCTTCAACAATGCTGGATCTCCTAATTCTTCTAATGTCATCAAAGAGTTCTTCTTCTTTGTTACAAAGCATTAAATATATGAGCCTATATGGGATACTCTTATTGAACCACAACAGATAAACACACTGATATTTGGAAGAAGAAGTGAGGGAAGGCTTGTAGTACTGAATTGATTAGAGGGCATAGTGTCAAATCTGAAAGCATGCTTCCCTGTTATATTTCTCTGAAAAAGAGCAAAAGCCTTGATGCGTTGTCAAATATGTTAGCCTAAAGTCCAAATGATATTCTATCATGGTTAGAAAGGTAGATTTAAAAAGGTACTATCTACCAAGAAGGACTTCAGGAAGCATTCTCATACCCATAATTCTGTATAAATACTGATTTCTACAGCCTCAGGGACTTCACAGGATTTTGATAGCCAACATTTAAAATCTGCAATCTCAGGGAGTTCTCATGATCTTGCACAAATAGCACTGTAGATTTGTATCCATTGAATGCTCAAATTGCAAACCACATAAGGTGAAAAGTAGTTTCCAGGGGAGTCACACAAACACTTAGAGAGCCTCTTCTCACTCAAGACAAGGCACATAGATCTTGCCTAAGACAGATACCAGGTTAAGACAGAAAGATTTTCACTTCTTACCACGAGCCTATCTATGGGTACTAACAATAACAATCCTCTGCTGGTTGGGCATTAATTGTAGGACTAAGGCAGCTGAGTTCACCCAGGAATGTACTTAGTGACTGCAGTGCATACAGAGTGACTATGAATGCAGTACCATGTGACAGAAATTGCAGACAAGCATAGACCCCAGTTCTTGGGGATTTGCTTGAATTTTTTTTTTGTTTTTAATCGAGGTCTATATTGTTACTGCTGTGAGTCAATATCTGGCTCATTACAGAAGGCTGATAAAATGCTATTTGAGGCCATCAGTCGTCCTAGAGGCAAGTACATCACATAAAGCTCATTGCACCAGTAGATGGAAGCATGTGCTCTTTCTGAGACTGATGCTTGTGGGGCAAATGGTGACTAAATTCACAACAATGAGTGTTCATCCGTTAGTTCAAAAGAAACTTCCCAGCTGAGGCTATAGCTCAGGTAGAGCATTTTATTTGCATGCAAGAGGCTCTGATTTCAAAAAAGGGAAAAATCTTACCGGTTATTCTCAGGCCAAGGAAATCATATACCCATGAGAAGATGGTACTGTGACATACTGGGGATGACTGGGTATAGGTATATGTGTAATGAAGGGAGTGGGGTGGTGTTGGTACTGTTAGGTTGTGGGACTATCTCTTTTGGAATGCGTGTAGTAAAATATTTGGGGTATACTGTGTTGTGTGCATTTACCTTAATACTCAACATATACAAATGCTAGATATAGCAAAATAGAAGTTATAAATATAGATTATGAAATGTTATTTATATCAGTACAAAGAGATATAATGTTGTTGTCTTTGTTTTGATTTTTATTAAGCTCTACATTTTTCTCTGCTCCCTTCATTGTCTCTACCCTTCTCCCTACAACACTCCCCCATGTTCCCCATGCTGCCAAATTACTCAGGTGATCTTGTCTTTTTTTACTTCCCATGTAGATTAGATCTATGTAAGTCTCTCTTAGTGTCCTCATTGTTGTCTAAGTTCTCTTGGATTGTTTGTTGTAGGCTACTTTTCTTTGATTTATGTTTAAACATCACCTATGCATGAGTACATGTGATAGTTTTTTTTCTGTGTCTGAGTTACCTCACTCAAAATAATGTTTTCATTCTCCATCCATTTTCTTGCAAAATTCAAAGTGTTGTTATTTCTTTCTGCTGTGTAGTACTCCATTTTGTAAATGTAGCACATTTTCCTTATCCATTATCCTTATCCTTATCCTCCTTGGAAAAGGGGCATTTAGATTGTTTCCAGGTTCTGGCTATGAAAGGCAATGCTACTATGAACATAGTTGAGCAATGTTCTTGTGGCAATATTGAGCATCCTTTGGAGATATCTCCAAAAGTTGTATTATTGGGTCTTGAGGAAGGTTGTTTCCTAATTTTCTGAGAAATCGCCAAACTGACATCCAAAAGGGCTGTACCAGCTTGCATTCCCACCAGCAAAGATGAAGTGTTTCCTTTTCCCCACAACCTCTCATCTAAGTTGTCATCAGTGATTTTGATCTTGGACATTCTTATGGTGTAAGATGGAATATCAGGGTTTGTTTTGATTTGCATTTCTCTGATGCCTAAGGATATTGAACATTTCCTCAAGTGTCTTTAGCCATTTTATGTTCCTCTGTTGAGAGTTCTCTGTTTAGGATTGTAGTCCTTTTTTTTTATTGAATTATTTGTTCTTTTGTTGACCAATTTCTTGTGTTCTTTGTATATTTTGGATATCAGACATCTGTCTGATGTGGGGTTAGTGAAGATCTTTTCCCATTTTGTAGCCTGTCAATTTGTCTTGCTGACTGTGTCCTTTGCTTTACAGAAGCTTTCCCTTTCAGAAGGTTCCATTTATTAATTGTTTCTCTCAGTGTCTATGCTGCTGGGATTATATTTAGGAAGTAGTCTCTTGTGCCAATGCATTCAAGTGTACTTCCCACTTTCTCTTCTATATGGTTCAGTGTGGCTGGCTTTATTTTGAGTCTTTGATCTATTTGGACTTGAGGTTTGTGCATGGTGATAGATATGGGTCTATTTTCATTCTTTTACATGTTGATATCCAGTTATGATAGCACCACTTGTTAAATATGCTTTCTTTTTCCTATTTTATTTTTCTTGCTTCTTTGTCAAAAATCGGGTGTTCGAAGGTGTGTGGATTAATATCCAAATCTTCTATTTGGTTCCATTGGTCTTCCTGTCTGTTCTTATGCCAATACCAGGCTAAACTTGAGTGAACTGAGTTGTTTGAACTTCTGAATGTCTAAGTCACCATAATACCATGGACAATCTAAGGAGCGAAGTATTCACAGGAGGCTCCACAAGAAAAATCTCAAACATAATATGCTAGTATTCAACTTGGCATGGGAAGTGAATGACATATAGACATGAAAAGATATCAGCCCTGATTCTATCAAGAAGAATTCTGCCCCACAAAACAAAACAGAGAGGAGTCAAGATGAACTCTGAAGGGTTTTCCTATAGAGATGGAAACTGATGATATTGCTAAGAAAAGAGGGAATTACAAGCAGGAGGCTGCTCTTAGGAGGAAACCCATACTTAGAACCAAGAGAACAGCTGTATTTCCTATCCCATCTTTGTGTGTTCTCTTCTCTGCCCATCCCCAAGATAAAACTCTATGTGAGCCACTGTGAGTGGCTTACTGGTTTTTTTTTCTGTTGGTGTCTGCCTATATCACAAACCTGAATATTTATGAAGTATTCCCAAGCTGGTTAGATGAATGTCCATGATGAGGACCTCACAGTAGTGTGCACAAAAATGGATGGAAAGCCTGAAGGAAAGCACATGATGCAGCTGTGCAGTGCAATGACCTTCCATCAGTCCTCCTCCACTGGAAGGAGCCAATAAAACAAGGGAGGCTCCAGTTATGTTGGTTGCTACAATTGAGAACACACCAAGCATATGTTGAGTAGTATTGGGGGAAGTAAAATTTCTGTGAGAAGTGACTACAGAATCTGGAGTCTGTCCAAGTCAAATTACCAGCAAGATGAATGCTAGTTGCTCTCATTTCCCTTTTCTGTGTGGATGTGACTTTTCAACAAACTGATGGGAAATGCTCATTTTCCCAAACTCAAACACCTTGCTGTGTTGTCTGTTCATAAGCACAGTTGGAGCTACTGAGAAGAGATACCATGATTTTCACTGCCATAGCCATGCTTTGTCTGGGTGAGATATGAAGGGGGGAAGGAGATTGTATTGTTTGGAACTTGATTGGGTGTATAGCCCAGCACTGACTGAACTTCTGCCCAGAAAACTCAGGGGGCTCTTGGGATGGGAGGGTCTGCTCAGTGAGGGATAAAACTCACAGGGAACTCTCTTTCAGGACTGACTCCGGGATTCCGGTCTCCAGTGTTGGCAGGTGAGTGTTCTCTGCTGTCTCAGATCTTTGCACCTCACTTGAAAGCAGGGGCTAGCTAAAAGCTGAGCAATGGAATGGAGAACAGCAAAGATGAGCTATTCCTGCAAAAACCAGGTGAGTGCTGAGACTAAACAATGAGATCTCTCTCTGTGTGTGGGGGGATCTAGGATTGAACCTCTGATTTCCTTCCAAGGGTCCATCCCCAAGCTATCTTAAGGTTCAGCCAAGCTTTGTGGTCCTCAGAGATATGAAGATGACTGTCTAATGTGAGGAGACATCAAGGGCACACAAGTACCATATATATATAAAGAGATACCCCAATCTCTGGCATAAACAGACTCCACTGGAGTTTAGGAACTAGACTTTGTTCCTCTATCAAATAGTATCATTGAGGGTTATAAGCTGTTATTATAAAAACCTTGAAGATTTACCAGAGCACAGTGACCTTCCTGCAGCTGGTGGTACCACAGAAGGTTATATTTATAACCTCCAGTTTCAGGCTCTAATCATAGGAAAAGAGTATTCCCCTTACAGATGTGAGACTGTAAGTCCATTAACATATTCTCTCCATCTCTTCTAGGACATACCTACAGCAAACCCAGATTGTTAGCCCTTGACAGCCATATTGTGAATGCAGGAGGAAATGTGACCCTTCAATGTATCTCATGGCAGAGATATGATGGGTTTATTTTGATCAAGGAAGGAGAACCCAAGTTCTCCAGAATCCTGGACTCACAGTATATTTTCACTGGGCATTTACAAGCTATGTTTTCTTTGGGTCCTATGACCTCGAGGAATACAGGGACATTCAGATGTTATGGCTTTTATAAAAGAGATCCACAAAAGATGTCTATGCCTAGTGACCCCCTGGAAGTACACATATCAGGTGAGTCAACTCCATCAATGAATCATTTATCGAGACTCCAAACTATATTCCAGGAGTCCTGCTCTCAAGGGAATGGTTTGCTAAGCAGTGTTTCTGACTCCCAAGTAAGATTGCCAGAGTGTTAAGTTCAGTAGCACTTCAAGGGAAGAATGGTAGTTGGCAGATTATTTGGCAAAACCACCTCAACCCCAATGCCACATTCCTCAAGATCTTGCTAGGAGTCGCTGTCTTCTGTGAGAACCTTTTTTTTTATTGGAAAAAAAAAGAAATTTCAGCCTCCTCCCCGCCTCCCATTTCCCTCCCACTCCTCCCTCTCCTCCTCCCCTCCCCCACACCTCCCCCTCCCTCTCCAGCCTGAAGAGCAGTCAGGGTTCCCTGCCCTGTGGAAAGTCCAAAGTCCTCCCCCCTCTTCCTGGTCTAGGAAGGTGAACATCCAAACTGGGTAGGCTCCCACAAAGCCAGAACATGAAGCAGGATCAAAACCCGGTGCCATGGTCCTTGGCTTCTCAGCAGCCCTTTTTGTCCGCCAGATTTAGAGAGTCCGGTTTTATCCCATGCTTTTTCAGTCAGAGTCCAGCTGGCCTTGGTGAGCTCCCAAAGAATCAGCCCCACTGTCTCCACGGGTGGGCGCACCCCTTGTGGTCCTGACTTCTTTGTTCATATTCTCTCTCCTTCTGCTCCTCATTGGGACATTGGGAGCTCAGTCCAGTGTTCCAGTGTGGGGCTCTGTCTTTATCTCCATCCATCGCCAGATGAAATTTCTATGGTGCTATGCAAGATATTCATCAGTATGGCTATAGGATAGGGTCATTTCAGGTTCCCTATCCTCAGCTGCCCCAGGAATTAACTGGGGACATTGCCCTGGGCACCTGGGAGCCCCTCTAGATCCAAGTCTCTTGCCAACCCTAAGATGGCACCTTTAATTAAGATGTGTGCTTCTCTGCTCCCCTAACCAAACTTCCTTTATCCCAATCATCCCGTTTCCCCAAGTTCCCCCCACCCTCCCCTTCTCACATTTCTCTCCCCTTCTCCCCTTACCCCCCCTCCCACCACACCCCCAAGATCCCCGTTTTTTGCTCGGCAATCTAGTCTACTTCCCATAACCAGGAGGATAGCTATATGTTTTTCTTTGGGTTCACCTTCCTATTTAGATTCTTTAGGATATCAAATTATAGACTCACTGACCTTCATTTATTTCTAGAAACCAAATATGAGTGAGTACATCCCATGTTCATCCTTTTGGGTCTGGGTTACCTCACTCAGGATAGTGTTTTCTATTTCCATCCATTTGCATGCAAATTTCGCAAAGTCATTGTTTTTTACCTCTGAATAGTATTCTAATGTGTATATATTCCACACTTTCTTCATCCATTCTTCCATTGAAGGGCATCTAGGTTGTTTCCAGGTTCTGGCTATTACACATAATGCTGCTATGAACATAGTTGAACAAATGTCCTTGTCATATGATCGGGCACCTCGTGGGTATATTCCCAAGAGTGGCATTGCTGGGTCCATGGGTAGGTTGATCCCAATTTTCCTGAGAAACCGCCACACTGCTTTCCAAAGTGGTTGCACAAGTTTGCATTCCCACCAGCAATGGATGAGGGTACCCCTTTCTCCACAGCCTCTCCAGCAAAGGCTATCATTGGTGTTATTGATTTTAGCCATTCTGACAGGTGTAAGATGGTATCTCAATGTTGTTTTGATTTGCATTTCCCTGATCGCTAAGGAGGCTGAGCATGACCTTAAGTGCCTTTTGGCCATTTGAACTTCTTCTGTTGAGAATTCTCTCTTCAGATCAGTGCCCCATTTTTTAATTGGGTTAATTAGCATTTTAAAATCTAGTTTCTTGAGTTCTTTATATATTTTGGAGATCAGACCTTTGTCTGTTGCGGGGTTGGTGAAGATCTTCTCCCAGTCAGTGGGTTGCCTTTTTGTCTTAGTGACAGTGTCTTTTGCTTTACAGAAGCTTCTCAGTTTCAGTAGGTCCCATTTATTCAATGTTGCCCTTACTGACTGTGCTGCTGGGGTTATACCTAGGAAGCGATCGCCTGTGCCCATCTGTTGTAGTGTACTTCCCACTTTCTCTTCTATCAGGTTCAGTGTGTTCAGATTGATATTGAGGTCTTTGATCCATTTGGACTTGAGTTTTGTGCATGGTGATAGGTATGGGTCTATTTTCATTCTTCTACAGGTTGACATCCAGTTGTGCCAGCACCATTTGTTGAAGATGCTTTCTTTCTTCCATTGTATATTTTTAGCACCTTTATCGAAAATGAGGTGTTCATAGGTTTGTGGGTTAAGATCCGGGTCTTCTACACGATTCCATTGGTCAACTTCTCTATTTTTATGCCAATACCACACTGTTTTCATTACTGTAGCTCTGTAATAGAGTTTAAAGTCAGGGATGATAATGCCTCCAGAAGTACCTTTATTGTACAAGATTGTTTTGGCTATCCGGGGTTTTTTTGTTATTCCATATAAAGTTGATTATTGTCCTTTCAAGATCAGTGAAGAATTTTAATGGGATCTTGATGGGGATTGCATTGAATCTATAAATTGCTTTTGGTAGGATTGCCATTTTTACTATGTTGATCCTACCAATCCACGAGCAAGGGAGATCCTTCCATTTTCTGGTATCCTCTTCAATTTCTTTCTTCAATGCTTTAAAGTTCTTGTCAAATAGATCCTTCACTTCTTTGGTTAGAGTTACCCCGAGATATTTTATGCTGTTTATGGCTATCGTGAAAGGTGATGCTTCTCTGTTTTCCCTCTCTGTTTCCATATCCTTTGTGTATAGGAGGGCGACTGATTTTTTGGAGTTGATCTTGTATCCGGCCACATTACTAAAGGCGTTTATCAGCTGTAGGAGTTCTTTGGTGGAGTTTTTGGGGTCGCTTATGTACACTATCATATCATCTGCAAATAACGAAAGTTTAACTTCTTTCTTTCCAATTCGAATCCCCTTGATCCCCTTATGTTGTCTTATTGCTATTGCTAAAACTTCAAGCACTATATTGAAGAGGTATGGAGAGAGTGGACAGCCTTGTCGTGTTCCTGATTTAAGTGGGATGGTTCTGTGAGAACCTTATCCTCTTGTATTCCTTGGGCATTATCAATGATGGAACCATTCTATTCCTTGAAGCAAGATTGGAATTCTTCCAGTGCCTTGTCCTCCAGTCCTCTATTGGTTTCTTTTAGGATGATTACTTCAGAATCTTTTAGCTTCCCCATAGGGGCTATTACAGAAACTCAGGGTCAAATGTCCATTTCCCCAAGTTGTCTGCTACAGTTACTTACTGGACTTCTTGCCTGCAGACTAAGAGCTCACCATGTCTAACCAGGAACCCAAATTATTCACATACTTTGTGGAGAGAGCTGGAGAGGTTACAGCTGTTGTAATGAATGTGACTTTCAGGAAGCAAGAGATGGAGATGGGGATGAAATAAAAGAAATAGGTCATAGAAAATAAAGAGACAAAATATTCATATTTCAGTCATGATTATATCTCAGGTCAGAATAAGGGTAAACCCTCCCTTATTCTCCTTCTGTCTTTTTTCCAGGAGAGCTCTCTGTCACAGTCTTGATCTCAGAAAATCAAATAACACTGCTCTGCTAACCAAGGAACCTGAATAATTCTCTCCTTATGTTGACATACCCACATATCTAAGACCTCAAAACATAGCTCAATCTGACCAGACAGAATTCTCCGTGAGTGCTGTGCACTCTAGACCTGCATATGTTATGAGTCTCAATGATCTTCTCCATATATCACATTACACACTAGCGACCTATGGTTCTTACAGTCTTTGACCTAACATTTCTGAACTTAAATGCCCACTTATTGTCTATCCCAGAGAACTCTTAGACTAGAAGGAAATGAGAAATCCTAGGGAATCAGCAACAGGGGATATCCACCATACTCCACTTCAATGCCACCTTGGGTGTTTCTACTCTATTTTCTTTGTTATACCTGCATATTGTTTCTCTTTTTCAGAAATTTATAAATGTGAACTTTTTTTATTGATTTTTGTTGAGCTCTACATTTTTCTCTGCTCCCCTCCCTACCTCCCCGTTCCCTTAAACCCTCCCCATGGTTCCCATGCTCTCAATTTACTCAAAAGTTCTTGTCTTTTTCTACTTCCCATGTAGATTAGATCTATGTAAGTTTCTCTTATTGTCTTCATTGTTGTGATTGTGTTTTGTGAGCTGGTTTTCTTTGCTTTAGGTCTAAAAACCACTTATGAGTGAGTACCTGTGATAATTGTCTTTCTGAGTCTGGGTTACCTCATTCAAAATGATGAGCCACTGAGCAGAGGGAATCTGAATTGACCCTATCCTATAGCCATACTGATAAATATCTTACATATCACCTTAGAACCTTCATCTGGCGATTGATCGAGATAGAGACAGAGACCCAAATTGGTGCACCAGACTAAGCTCTTAAGACCCAAATGAGGAGCAGAAGGAGGAAGAACATGAGCAAGGAAGTCAGGTCCACGAGGGGTCCACCCGCTGTGACAGTGGATCTGATTTTGATCCTTTTTAAAAACTAGTTGCAGATTCTGAGGGCAGAGTCTAGCTCCATTCTCTAACCCAACAAACATAGAATTATCTACTTAGCAAACCAATGACCTAGCCAAGTACAAATTAATCTTGGAAATTTTTTTTAAAGAGGGGAGGGTTGGAAAGATGGCTCAGCAGTTTAGAACACTTGATGTTCTTTCAGAGACCCACATGGTAACTTATAACCATCCATGAATCCAGTTCCAGGAGATTTAACATCCACTTCTAGACTTTCTGGTCACCAGGTATTCATGTGGTATACATACATACATACAGGTAAGGTATTTATATACATAAAATGAAAAAAAATATTTTGAAGGGGATGTGAAGTTGGGAGAGGATTGAGGGATTTAGGAGCAGTAATGGGAGGTGAAGGTGATCCAAATATACTATATGCATGCATGACATTCTGAAAAAAAATCAAAATGTATATATGCAGGACATTCTCAAAAAACAAGATATATTGTATGTATACAAGGTTATAATTTTCTGGCCTCTCCTGTAAGTACCCTGTCCCTTTAAGAGACAAGCTCCACCATTCTCAATCTCTCCCTTCCCCAGGCTAGCTGGCCTCCACTGTCTTCTGTTTCTCTTCACTCCTTCACTTCTTCTGAAGAGGCAGCTTTCTGTCTCTCTTATTTTCCTCCTCTTCCCCCCTCTCTATCCTTCTAATACTGTCTCTTTCTCTCTGCTTGCTGCAATACTCCATGTTTTCTAATCCCCTCCCAATACTCAATAAATAAACTCTACATATCCCTGCAAAAAACTATTGCATATGTTACCTAGCAACATAAGATTGCATAGTACAATATGGATGAAATTAGAAGTAACTCAAGAATTTTGGTTTTGTCCAATTGTAGCTTGATTAGTAGACTATTTATCTATAGATTTACAACAGTATAGTTTAACTCTACTAGAATGTTAGTATCACGGGATCGGGTGGATGTAAAGTCAAATTGTTCATTCTATGTTGTCCTTAAAAACACTGTTAAACTTTTAAAGAAACATACAAAATATGTTCCTTTCAGTTAATACCCAGGTTGAATGGAGCATATATGTAATCCCAACATTTAGGAGGCCGAGGCATGAGAATTACAAATTTAGGTCAAGCTTGGATTATAAAGGAAAATCCTAAGCTTATGATTATACTAATAGCTGTATTACATTATAGAAATTTTACTCATTGTCTCAGAGTGAAGTTATAAATTAAAAACAATCAAATGTATTAAATGTCACTAAATAGTACATTCAAGGCCCATACAAAGGAAATATATGTGTTTTTTTTTGTCATTCTAGGGAATTTATTAACTCTAGGTTCTTTTTCTTTCTTTCTCCATGCAATGTTTCCTTTAGGAGAAAGTAAGTTATATATGCATGTGCTACTAGACAGTGGCGACAGCTTTGTACTAAGAACAGGAGTCTGATGTCTCTCAAAGCCTCTGTCAATACTTTCTTTTCTTAAGTCAGGTGAGCCCTTAACAAGTGCCCTGATGGGAAAGACAGGACAACTCTATGAACTCTTCTTTATTTGAACTAAAATTTTCATTTTAGTTAAGTGTCCTTTCAACAAACAACTTTGTCTTCTGGGCTAATGTATGCATAGAATGTGTTTGGGGACATGACTATCTTCAAAGATCTCTCAATGTGTTGTTTGTAGTTCTTCATGGAACGTAGATACTTTTCTGCTAAATGGGAAGGATTATTGCCTTACAAAATATCAGATGAAAAATCTATATGTATGGTATTAATATTAACAAAATTATTTTACACAGAGAAAAAAGTAATGTTTAAGCAAGTTTTTTGTTGTTAATTTTTAATGTTTTTTTACATTTGGATTGATTTTTATTGATCTCTACATTTTTTTCTGCTCTCCTTCCTGACTCTCCCCTCCCATTCAACCCTCTTCCTAGATCCCCATGCTCCCAATTTACTCAGGAGATCTTGTCTTTTTCTACTTCCCATGTAGATCATATCTATTTATGTCTCTCTTAGTGTCCTCATTGTTGTCTAAGTTCTCAGAGATTGTGATTTGTAGGTTGGTTTTCTTTGTTTATGTTTAAAAACCACTTATGAATGAGGACATGTGATAATTGTCTCTCTGGGTCTGGGTTACCTCATTTGAAATGATGTTTTCTAGCTCCATTCATTTGCCTGCAAATTTCAAGATGTCATTATTTTTTCTGCTGTGCTGTACTCTATTGTGTAAATGTACTATATTTTCTTTCTTAGAAGCAGTTGAGCCCCTCAGGCTATCACCAAACATATCAGACCCAAAGACAGGTAAGAAGAAATCTTAGCAAGAGGACTCAATACAGAAGATGAAGTTCTGTCCAGGGGAAGCAGTCTTCTGGGGTGATTTAATCTTCCCTGACCTCTATGATTCCTTTTTCCTACAATCTCCAGTCTCACAGCCCCAGGATTACACAAAGGAGAATCTCATCAGGATTGGGGCATCTTTCTTGGTCCTTGTACTCCTTGGCATTCTTCTGTATGAAGATCAGCACAGCCAAAAACGGATCCAATACACAGCCAGTAGAGAAAAGAGTGCATCTGTCAAGGTGGCAGAGACCTCAGAATAAGTCCAAGGATTTCAAGGAGTTCTGTGAGAAAATCTGGAGCATTCAGTGGGGAACCATTTCAGGTTCCAGGGAGCAAATGTGATTTGAAAGTATGGAAACATCTGGGTGTTGCGGTGGAAAAGTCTTCTACAGCAAATCATGATGTTATTTTCTCACTGGTATCAGCGGTCCTCAACCTGTGGGTTGCAACCCCATTTGAGGTCACATATCAGACATCCTACATATCAGAAATTTACATTACAAGTCATAACAGTAGCAAAATTATAGTTATGAAGTATCAAAGGCAATAATTTTATGGTTGGGGGACATCAGGATGTGAGGAACTGTGTTTAAGGTCACAGCATTACAAAGGTGGAGAACCACTCACCTAGATGTATACTTAGCTGACTATCTCTCTTTCCATCTCCAGTGATTCAGGGGAGGGATAACCCTGTCCCATGAGTTAGGCTTGGGTCCTCAAATTTGTGAATCTTCTGTTTTCCTCACTCCCATGTATTATTTTCATTTACTATATGTTACCATATTCCCCACCTGCGTCATGAGTCTTCATCTTCTCTACTGAGAACAAAGATCTTGGTTGAAATAGCAAAAACAATGCCCAAAAATCAGATTCTAAAATCTGAATGCATGTGGTGACCCAGCACTGTCTCTTGAAGCCTTAACTTTCAACACCTGCTCTTTGTGTGGTTTTCTGGAAATGTGAAGGTGTGCAATCAACACACTTGTGTTTGAAGGAACTCTCTGGTGGAGTACTGCTCACATGGCTTTGAAAATATAATTTTCTTTTTGTTTTTCAAGACAAAGTTTTCTTTGTGTAACAAGCCTGGCTATTATAGAACTTGCTTTGTAGATCAGAATGATCTCAAACTCACTCAGATCTACCAGTCTCTGCCTCTTGAGCGAAAATATAATTTTATTAATAACAATTAAATAAATAAGAGACTACGAATTTGAGAGAATGTGGGCACACATAGAAGGAATTAGAGGGAAAAGAGCGAGGGGTAAAAATGATGTAAATACAGTACTTATATAATAGATTTGGAAAAAATTAAATAACTCTTCTCACAATCCTGGTCTAACTCATTTGGCCTTTTCTACTTACTGCATCTAATTACAGTAGCAACTTTACAGAAAACTTCACAACACCAACTGAAGATCATTTATTTGAGTTTAGAACTGATGAATGAAAGAGATGTCTTTTTAAAATTTAAATTCCATTGGTTACTTCTAGTATTTATAAAAGCAGCTGCATGTACATGAACCAATTCTGAAAAACCTTCCTATAAATGCTGAGTAGTTCCACAAAGTCATTTCTGCGTTCCTAATATGGTCTTTAATTTACATACTGCCCTTGCTGCAATAGTTAGGGCTTCAAGTACAAAGCTGAACAATATAAGGAAAGAAGACATTTTGTCACCTTCCTCCTGATTTAAAATGAAATTTTGGGTCAAAATTGTTAAATATAATGCTTTTTATTTTTTCTATTGATTTTATTGAGCTATACATTTTTCTCTGTTCCCTTCCAAGCCTCTCCCATCCCCTTCATCCCTCTTTCAAAGTCCCCATGATCCTAATTGACTCAGGAGATCTGGTCTTTTTCTACTTCCCATGTCAATTAGATCTATGGATGTCTGTCTTAGGGTCTTCATTATTGTCTTGGTTCTCTGGGATTATGATTTGTAGGCTTGTCTTCTCTGCTTTATGTTTAAAATCACTATTAGTGGGTACATATGATAGTTGTCTTTCTGTGTCTGTGTTACCTCACTCACAACGATGTTTTTTAGATCCATCCATTTGCCTGCAAATTTCAAGATGTTTTTACTTTTTTTTCTGCTGTGTAGAACTCCATTGTCTAAATGTACCACATTTTTCTTATCATTGTTCTGGCTATGACAAACAATGCTGCTATGAACACAGTTGAACACATGTCCTTGTGGCATGATTGAGCATCCTTTGGATATAACCCCAAAAGTGGTATTGCTGGGTCTTGAGGAAGGTTGTTTCCTAATTTTCTGAGAAATTGTGATACTGATATCCAAAGTGTCTGTACTAGCTTGCATTCCCATCAGCAATGCATGAGTGTTCCCTTTACCTTACAACCTCTCCAGCATAAGTTGTCATCGATATTTTTGATCTTGGCCATTCTTACAGGTGTAAGATAGAAACTCAGAGTTGTTTTGATTTGCATTTCTCTGATGACTAAGGATGTTGAGCATTTTTTAAGTGTCTTTCAGCCATTTCAGATTCCTCTGTTGAGAGTTCTCTGTTTAGGTCTGTACTCCATTTTTTATTGGATTATTGGCTCTTTTTTATTTTAATTGCATTGTAAATAATGCCATTTAAAATTTCCACTTCCTCCTCTCCTCCCATTTCCCTCCCTCTTCCCTCCCCCCCTCCAGTCCTAAGAGAGGGCAGGGTGCCCTGCCCTGTGGGAAGTCCAAGGCCCTCCCCCATCCACCAAAGCCTAGGAAGGTGTGCATCCAAACAGACTAGGATCCCAAAAGCCAGTACATGCAGTAGAGACAAATCCCAGTGCCATTTTTATTGGCTTCTCTGACAGCCCACATTGTCAGCCACATTCAGAGAGTCTGGTTTGATTACATGCTTGTTCAGCCCCAGTCCAGCTGGCTTTGATGAGCTTCCATTAGATCAGACCCACTGTTCCAGAGGGTGAACCAACTCCTCGAGGTCCTGACTTCTTGGGTCATCTTCTCCCTCCTTCTGCTCTTCAACTAGACTTTGGAAGCTCAGTCTAGTGCTCCAGTGTTGGCCTCTGTCTCTATCTCCATCCTTCACCAGATGAAGGTTCTGTGGTGATATTCGAGATATTCATCAGTGTGACTATGGGACAAGTCCAGTTCAGGCACCTTCTCCTCTGCTACCCAAGGACCTAGTTGGGAATATCCCATGGACACCTGGGAACACCTCTAGAGCCAAGTCTCTTGCCAACCCTAAAATGGCTCCCTTAAGTAAGATATATTCTTCCCTGCTCCCATATCTGCCCTTCTTCCATCTCAACCATCCCACTCCTCCAAGCTCTTCCCAATCCTCCCTTCTCCCTTCCCTCTCACCCTCTCATTTTCCCCTACCCCACCACAACTCCCACCCCCATGCTCCTAACTTTTTTTGGTGATCTTGTCTTCTTCCAATTTCCAGGAAGTTCTACATATGTTTTTCTTTGTCTTCACCGTATTATTTAGCTTCTCTAGGATCATGAATTATAGGCTCAATGTCCTTTGTTTAGGGCTAGAATCCACTAGTGAGTGGGTACATATCATATTCATATTTTTGGGTCTGGGTCTGGTTTACCTAACACAGGAAGTATTTTCTAGTTTCATCCATTTGCATGCAAAATTTAAAATGCCATTTTTTTTAACCTCTGAGTAGTATTCTAATGTGTAGATGTGCCACACTTTCTTTATACATTCTTCCATTGAAGGGCATCTAGGTAGTTTCCAAGTTCTGGCTATTACAAATAATTATGCTATGAACATAGTTGAACAAATGGTTTTGTTTGGGCATCTGTTGGGTATATTCACAAGAGTAGTATTGCTGGATCTTGAGATAGGTTGACTCCCAGTTTCCTGAGAAACTGCCACACTTATTTCCAAAGTGGTTACACAAGTTTGCATTCCCACCAGAAATGGATGACTGTTCCCCTTACTCTACATCCTCTCCAAGATAAAACATATATAAGTAAAACATATATAGATCTTCCTGAAAATTTGAAGCAGGTCAAATGGTGACTAAGTTCACAACAAAGAGTGTTAGTCTATTAGTCCAAAAGGAACTTCTGGGCTGAGGCTACAGCTTAGGTAGAACATTTTATTAGCATGCAAGAGGCTCTGGGTTCAAAGGAGAGAATATTCCACTAGTTATTCTCAGGCCAAGGAAATCAGATACCCATGAGAAGATGGTACTGTGACATACTGGGAATGACTGGTTATAGGTATATGTGCAATGAAGGGAGTGGAGTGTTGTTGGTACTAATAGATTGTGGGACTACCTCTTTTGGAATGGATGTAGTAAAAAGTTTGGGGTATATTGAGTTGTGTACATTTTCTTTTATACTCAACATATCCAAATGATACACATAGAGAAATAGAAGTTATAGATATAGAATATGAAGTTATTGATATCAGTACAAAGATACATGATATTGTTTTTTGTTTTTTGGTGATTTTTATTGAGCTCTACATTTTTCTCTGCTCCCCTCCCTGCCTCTGCCCTCCCCCTTCAACCCTCTCCAAAGGTCACCAGGCTCCCTATTTACTCAGGAGATCTTGTCTTTTTCTACTTCCCATGTAGATTAGATTCATGTAAGTCCCTCTTAGTGTCCTCCTTATTGTATAAGTTCTCTTGGATTGTTCTTTGTAGGCTAGTTTTCTTTGATTTATGTTTAAACATCACCTATGAGTGAGTACATGTGATAACTGTCTTCTGTGTCTGGGTTATCTCACTTAAAATGATGTTTTCTAGTTCCATCCATTTTCCTGCAAATTTCAAGATGTCATTATTTTTTTCTGCTCTGTAGTACTCCATTTGTAAATGTACCATATTTTCCTTATCCATTATCCTTATCCTCTTTGGAAAAGGGGTATTTAGATTGTTTCCAGGTTCTGGTTATGGCATATAATACTGCTATGTATATAGTTGATCACATGTCCTTGTGGCACGATTGAGTTTCCTTTGGATATATACCCCAAAGTGGTATTTTTGGGTCTTGAGGAAGGTTGTTTCCTAATTTTCTGAGAAATGACCACACTGACATCCAAAGGGGTTGTACCAGCTTTCATTCCCATCAGCAATGCAGAAGTATTCTCTTTTCCCCACAACCTATCTAGCATAAGTTGTCATTAGAGTTTTTGATCTTGGGCATTCTTACAGGTGTAAGATAGAATCTCAGAGTTGTTTTTATTTGCACTTCTCTGATGCCTAAGGATGTTGAACATTTCCTTAGGTGTATTAGCTTCCTCTGTTGAGAGTTCTCTGTTTAGGCCTGTACTCCATTTTTTTTGTACTCCATTTTTAATTGGATTATATGTTTTTTTGATGACCCATTTTTTGAGTTCTTTTTATATTTTGGATATCAGACCTCTGTCTGATATGGGAATTGGTGAAGATCTTTTCTCATTCTGTAGGCTGTTGTTTTGTCTTGTTGATCGTGTCCTTTGCTGTGCAGAAGGTTTTCAGTTTCCAGAAGTCTTTTTTTAAAATTTATTTTATTAATATTTCCACCTCCTCCCCACCTACTATTTCCATTCCCCTCCCTCCACTCCCCTCCCCGTATCTCTACAGTCCAAAGAGTACTCAGGGTTCCCTGCCCTGTGGGAAGTCCAAGGTCCTCCCCCCTCCATCCAGGTCTAGGAAGGTGCGCATCCAAACAGACTAGGCTCCCACAAAGCCAGTACATGCAAAACCCAGTGCCATTGTCCTTGGCTTCTCAGTCAGCCCTCATTGTCTGCCATGTTCAGAGAGTCTGGTTTGATCCCTTATTTTTTTCAGTCCCAGTCTAGCTGGCCTTGGTGAGCTCCCATTAGATCAGCCCCACCGTCTCAGTGGGTGGGTGCACCCCTCGTGGTCCTGACTTCCTTGCTTATGTTCTCCCTCCTTCTGCTCCTCACTTGGATCTTGGGAGCTCAGTCCAGTGCTCCAGTGTGGGTCACTGTCTCTATCTCCATCCATCGCCAAATGAAGGTTCTATGGTGATATGCAAGATATTCATCAGTATGGCTATAGGATAAGGCCATTTCAGACTCCCTCTCCTCAGATATCCAAGAAACTAGCTGGGAACATCTCTATGGACACCTGGGAACCCCTCTAGAGTCAAGTCTCTTGTCAACCCTAAAATGGCTCCCTTAATAAAGATGTATACTTCCCTGCTCCTATATCCACCCTTCCTCCATCCCAACCATCCCATTCCCCCAAGTTCTTCCCATCCTCCCCTTCTCACTTTTCTCTCCCCATCTTCCCTTATCCCCATTCTACCCCCAGCACCAAGTTCCCAATTTTTGTCCGGCTATCTTGTCTACTTCCAATATCCAGGAAGGTACCTATATGTTTTTCTTTGGGTTCACCTTCTTATTTAGCTTCTCTAAAATCATGAGTTATAAGCTCAATGTCCTTTGTTTTTGGCTAGAAACTACTTATGAGTGAGTACATACCATGTTCATTTTTTTGGGTCTGGGTTACCTCACTCAGGATGGTGTTTTCTATTTCCATCTATTTCCATGGGTTTATTTGCATGCAAAATTCAAGATGTCATTGTTTTTTAGTGCTAAGTAGTACTCTAACATGTATATATTCCACACTTTCTTTATACATTCTTCCATTGAAGGGAATCTAGGTTGTTTTCAAGTACCGGCTATTAGAAATAATGCTGCTATGAACATAGGGATCTAGGACTGAACCTCTGGTTTCCTTGCAAGGATCCATTCCCAAGCTATCCTCTGGGTTCAGTCAAGCTTTTTGGTCCTCAGAGATACAAAAGTGACTATCTAATGTGAGGAGACATCAAGGTCTCACTAGTACCATGTATATAAAAAAAAGATGCCCCAATCTCCAGCATACACAGACTCCATTGGATGTTAGGAACTATATTTTGTTCCTCTATCAAATATCAAATGACAATTGAGGGTTATATGCTGTTATTATGAAAACCTTGATTTATCAGAGCACAGTGACCTTCCTGCAGCTGGTGGTGTCACAGAAGGTTAGGTTTAGAATCTTCAGTGGAGACTCCAAGCATAGGAAAAGAGTGTCCCCTCACATCTCACATCTTACTGTGAGACTGTAAGTCCATTAACATATTCTCTCCACCTCTTCTTGGAGATCCCTATAGAAAACCCAGATTGTCAGCCCTTGACAGCCACGTTGTGAATGCAGGAGGGAATATGACCCTTCAATGTATCTCATGGCAGAGATATGATAGGTTTATTTTGATCAAGGAAGGAGAACCCAAGTTCTCCAGAACCCTGGACTCACAGTACATTTTCACTGGGAATTTACAAGCTATGTTTTCTTTGGGTCCTATGACTTCCAGGAATACAGGGACATTCAGATGTTATGAGTTCTACAAAAGAGATCCACAAAAATTGTCCATGCCTAGTGACTCCCTGGAAGTACACATATCAGGTGAGTCAACTCCATCTATGAATCATTTATCGAGACACCAAACTATATGCCAGGAGTTCTGCTGTCAAGGGAATGGTTTGCTAAGTGGTGTTTCTGACTCCCAAGTAAGATTACCAGAGTGTTAAGTTCAGTGGCACTTCAAGGGAAGAATGGTAGTTGGCAGATTATTTGGCAAAACCACCTCAACCCCGATGCCACATTCCTCAAGATCTGACTAGGAGTCACTCTCTCCTGTGGGAACCTTACCCTCTTGTATTCCTTGGGCATTATCAATGATGGAACCATTCTATTCCTTGAAGCAAGATGGGAATTCTCCCAGTGCCTTGTCCTCCAGTCCTCTGTTGGTTTCTCTTAGGTTGATTACTTCAGAATCTTTTAGCTTCCCCATAGGGGCTATTACAGAAACTCAGGGTCACATGTCCATTTCCCCAAGTTGTCTGCTACAGTTACTTACTGGACTTCTTGCCTGCAGACTAAGAGCTCACCACGTCTAACCAGGAACCCAAATTATTCACATACTTTGTGGAAAGCAGAAGAGGTGACAGCTGTTGCAATGGATATGATTTTCAGGAAGCAAGAGAGATGGAGATAGGGAATGGAATAAAAGAAATAGGTCATAGAAAATAAGGAGACAAAATATTCATATTTCAGTCATGATTAAATCTCTGATCAGAATAAGGGCAAACCCTCCCCCATCCTCCACCAGGAGAACTCTTTGTCACAATCCTGATCTCTGAAAATCAAATAATACTGCTCTGCTAATTACAGAAGCTGAATAGTTCTCTCCTTATATTGAATTGATTCACCCCTGCGTCAAGGAAGAAATAAAGAAAGAAAGACTTCCTAGATTTTAATGAAAATAAATGCACAACATACCCAAACCTATGGGACATCATAAAAGCAGTGTTAAGAGGAAAGTTCAAAGCACTAAGCACCTACATAAAGATAATGAAGAAAGCTCACACTAGTGACTTAACAGCATACCTGAAAGCTCTAGAAGAAAAAGAAGGAGACTCACCCTGGAGAACTAGATGACATGAAATAATCAAATTAAGGACTGAAATCAATAAAATGGAAATAAAAAATCAATACAAAGAATCAATGAAACAAAAAACTGGTTCTTTGAGAAAATTATCAAGAGAGACAAACTGTTATCCATACTAACCAAAAACCAGAGAGAAAATATCAAAATTAACAAAATCAGAAGTGAAATAGGGGACATAATAAGATCATCTTAACTTTACCGACCTCTGACATGCCTCAGTAATTCAGAAACTGCCTTGAGAGGAGGAATCGGGAACACAGAAAGTGAACCAAGAGACAAAGGGATTGATGGAGAAGAAATAACCAGGAAAGTACACTAGTGTTTTTTTTCTTTTTATTTACTTTTTGTGAGTTTCACCTCATGTATCTTGGTCCTATTCATCTCCCCATCCCTTCATATCTGCCCTCTACATTTGTGACACCACCTTCACCAAAAATAAAATAAAATTTAAGAGAAAAGAAAAAAGAGCAAGAGAGAGAGAGAGAGAGAGAGAGAGAGACAGAGACAGAGAGAGAAGTCTCATCAAGGAGCTGTAATGTTACACAGTGACTCACACTGTATATCCTTTAGTCCATATATCTTCGCTTGCAAATGTTCATTACAAGGAGACATTGGTCTGGTATAGGCTTATTGTTTCTATCACACTATCCACACTCGTCCTTCACTGGGACTCTTCTTGGTTATCATATTGTTGTCCCGTGTTGTGGAGATTCTGAAGCTTTGTATCTGCAGGACCACCCCCTTCAGGCACCTCAGAATATCATAGTTGTGGTGAACATTGGGGTTGGCCAACTCATAGCTGTGGTTCTGGTCCTGGGTGGTGCAGGGTTGGTCAGACCAACAGATCTCCCCATCCACACCACCAGGGTGGCCTCTCCAGCAAAGCCCTTGCTAGTTCACCTTATGATGCAAGGAACATGAGGAAGTGCTGATTCTTTAGCTTCCACACCTCCAGGGCTGGCTCGCCCACATCAGCACCAATAGAACCATATCTACAGTGTTGCCTATGCAAGGTGGAGGGTCTGCTCTTCTGAGTGCTATAACTGTTGAGGAGCAGTGACAGCTCTCATTTACTCATTACTTCAAGGCCAGTTCTCCCTCTTGCCACAGGCAGTGAGGGGGGCACATCTGCCCCTTTCCCACACCACCATATGGCAGATGAGCCATGGGGCTACATCTTCCACATTCACATTCTGTCAGTTCTACCGCCATCTCCTCTGGCCAGCTCTCTTGTGCTGCCAGGTGTGGTGTAGGGATGGCTCTCTTGAGTGGCAGCTGACGAGCAGCTGGGTCAACTTCCCCCTTGATGCAGTTTGCATTGGGGGAAGGGGAAGCCTGGCTCGCCTCTTACACCCGAGTTAGGCAATTCTGTATGTAGGACTAGAAGAGGAAGTTGCTATTGCAGAAGTTTCCACATGGTTCTCACAGTGAGTTGCATGGGATGGGGCGGGGTAATATGTGTTCACGAGTCTCAGAGGAAAGATCTGTTTTTCTCCTGTTTTATGCTTTGGTTTCTCTGCTCTCAGAAATTGCTGAAGTATTAATATGAAGTCAGAAAATATGATTTTATACAACAAAGCACTGTTAGATATTGAACTCTGGGTGGGTTTTGAAATGTGCTCAATGAAAGAGTAGGACACAAATTATCACTTATTGGGTGAGGAGATTCCTATGATGTCACCAGGCTAGACAGATCAACAGAGGCAGAAAGCAACATCTGAGAAGCATGTTCAATGGAAGTGAATGTGGAATTTGCATGTGGTTCTCTTGAGAATGGCAGCAATGTTCAGACTAGAGATGGATAGTTTTCTGAATGTACACTTCCCTAAGTTTCCAGTATCCTTACATTCTTTAAGTCTTTGCCTTTCTTCCAAGGATTCACTATTGCTTCTCATGTACCCTTGTAGGGGTGGGGGTCATGGATATAGGACATCAGTGAGCCATTCTCACCATATTGGGTATTGTAGTTTGGGTTCTTTTTTGAGGAATTAGAATACCAAATTAAAGTCTTTCATAACATTGGACTGGCTGACCTTCCCTCTAACTTCACTTCAATCACCTCTTGTTCTATACTAGGCCTCTGTCCTCACTAAATCCCATTCCATTCACTGGTTTAGAGCCTTTTATGAAAACCTTTTCTGGTCCTCATGATCCACAATGCTGATTTCTTTTACAGGACTCCATTTTCCTGAAATATTTCAAGACTTCTCATCTTGAAATCTATAGCCAATTGAGTTAACCTTTCCCACAATAAACCCTGTTTATTGCCACAAGACAAGTGATTTACCATGTCTTCCTGTTATACACACCACAATTTATGAATATATTTATGCCTCTTGAAGGTATATTCTGGAGCTAATTGGAGATTAAAAGCATCGTTCTCACATCCTCAATGAGATAAGGGAAAAGAATCGTCCTCTCTTGACCTGCTCAACCATAAATATGTCCAGATATATTATGTTTTGAACACATAGAAATCCACACACCATTTAGAATGGTTATGCACATTGCATTTTTGTTCAGACTACTACAGAAGTTTTATCAGTTCTATCATTGTTGTACTGTCAGCACCCACCTACAAAATCAGCATTGAGGATCATGAGGACCAGAAAAGGTTTTCATAAGGTTATATTCTTTGTGTAGCAACATGTGTGTATTTTCCATTGGTCAGAGATTTCTCATGTATGGAAAGATGCACTGCAGAATAAATTAATTGTTAAGATTGTGAGAGCGAGAGGGGCCAAGGATACCACAAGAAAACCATAAAATAAACAGTCCTGCATTCATAGGGACTCACAGAGATCAAATAGTTCACCGGAGAGCTTGCATGAGACTGACCTATGTTCTCAGCAAATAAGTTACAGTGGTGTAGATTGATCTTCTTGAATGCCCTTAACACTAGGAGCAGGGGCTGTCTCTGACTCTGTTACTTGATTCTGGGGCCTTTTCCTCCAACTGGGTTGCCTCATTTAGCCTCAATAGCAGAAGAGGTGCCAAGTCTTACTGCAACCTGTTATACATGGCTGACATATATATCCTGCCCTCTTCTGAAGAGAAAGGAAGAGGAGTGGAAGGAGAAGAGAGAGGGCAAACTCTTATCAGGTTGGGAAAAATGATATTAATAAAAATAAGAAAAATCCCTGTGAAATGTGACCTCTCCAAATATGTTGAGTGTCTCTTCTTAGATCATCCCATTGTTCTTCTTTGTTGAGTATGCACCCTTTTAAGTCTGTCTTCCCCTCTCTCTGCTCAGGCCTATGGTGCCTTTTTATTATGACTCTATCCCTAGGTCTTAGTTTATTTATTCTCTTACTTGGTTTTTTTCCCACTTATTTTGGATTTGGTATATGCATACTGAAGAATGACAGGGAGTACACAAAGTGACCCAAGAAACAAAGAACTGGATAAATGGAGCAAGATAACTGAGCTTCTGAAAACTCTCAGGGTCTCCCTTACACAAGTCAGTCAACTGCATGTAGGGACCAGAAAGGGGAAGTTACTGTTGCAAAAGTAGGCTGGGAAGACAGAATAGAATTTTGGAAAGAAGAGCAGAGTCAGGCAGAAACCATGAATCTCTGGCCTGAGATGGACGTTGGTTAGAATCTTGCTGGTAAGCCACAGGCATGTGGTGATACACAGATTTAATAGAAATGGGTTAATCAAGATGTGAGAGTTAGCCAAGAAGAGTCTAGAGCTAATGGCCCAGGCAGTAATTTAATTAATACATTTTCTGCGTGATTATTTCGAGTGTTAGCTAGTGGGATGGCCAGGATGAAAAGCAGGCCCCCTTGCTCCTGTTACAGATTGGTATAGAAATGAAAAGGGGGATACCACACCAACAAACACAGAGGCAGGTTACAAGATCAACTCAAAAAAATCAGTAGCCCTCCTATACACAAAGGATAAATAAGCTAAGAGAAAAATAAGAGAAACATCACATTTCATGATAGCCACAAATATATAAATCTGACCACACTGAACCTGATAGAAGAGAAAGTGAGAAGTAGTCTGCAACACATGGGCACAGGAGACCACTTCCTATATAGAACCTCAGTAGCACAGACAATAAGAGCAACAATGAATAAATGGGACCTCCTGAAACTGAGAAGCTTCTGTAATGCATAGGACACTGTCATTAAGACAAAAAAGCAACCTACTGAATGGGATAAGATATTACCAACCCCACATCAGACAAAGGTCTGATCTCCAAAATATATAAAGAACTCAAGAAACTAGACATTAAAACTCTAATTAACCCAATTTAAAAATGGGGTACTGAACTGAACAGAGAATTTTCAACAGAAGAAGTTCAAATGGCCAAAAGACACTTAATGTCATGCTCAACCTCCTTAGGGATCAGGGAAATGCAAATCAAAATACTTTTGAGATACCATCTTACACCTGTCAGAATGGCTAAAATCAAAAACAATGATAGCCTATCCTGGAGAGGTTGTTGAGTACTGGAAACAGTTATCCATTTCTGGGAAGAATGCAAACTTGTGCAACTACTTTGGAAATCAGTGTGGGGGTTTCTCAGGAAACTGGGGGCCAACCTACCTCAGGATCCAGCAATTCCACTCTTAGTAATATACCCAAGAGATTCCCAAACATACTACAAAAACATTTGTTCAACTATGTTCATAGCAGCACTATTTGTAATAGCCAGAACCTGGAAACAACCTAGGTGCCCCTCAATAGAAGAGTGGATGAAGAAGATGTGGCAATATACACTTAGAGATCTACTCAGTGGTAAAAAAAATGACATCTTGAAATTTGCATGTAAATTGATGGAAATAGAAAACACTTTACTGAGTGAGATAACCCAGACCCCAAAAGATGAATATGGTATGTACTCACTCATAAGTGGATTCTAGCCATAAACAAAGGACATTGAGCCTATAGTTCATGACTCTAGAGAAGCTAAATAAGAAGGTGAACCCAAAGAAAAACATATAGGTATCCTCCTGGATATTGGAATTAGACAAGATGTCCCATAGCCACGCTGATGAATATCTTGCATATCACCATAGAACCTTCATCTGGCGTTGGAGGAGATAGAGACAGAGACTCACATTGGAGCACTGGACTGAGCTCCCAAGGTACAGATGAAGAGCAGAAAAAGGGAGAACATGAGCAAGGAAGTCAGACTGCGAAAGGTGCGTCCACCCACAGAGATGGTGGGACTGATCTAATGGGAGCTCACCAAGGTCAGCTGGACTGGGTCTGAATGAGAATGCGATCAAACCAGTCTCTCTGAATGTGGCTGACAATGAGGGTGCACTGAGAAGTCAATGATAATGACACTGGATTTTGATTCTATTGCATGTACTGGCTTTTTTTGAGCCTAGTCTCTTTGAATGCACACCTTCCTAGGATGGAGGGGGCCTTGGACTACCCACAAGGCAGGGCACGCTGACTTCTCTTACGAAGGGAGAGGGAGGGTGAGTGGGGGGAGTGGAAGGGAAATGGGAGGATGGGAGGAGGTGGAAATTTTAAATAAATAAAAATTAAATAAAACAATAAATAAATAAAATAAAATTTAAAATAATAGAATAAAGTATCTTGGGCTAACACTAACCAAGAAAGTTTAAGTTTTTGAAGAAAGAAATGGAAGAGTATACCAGAAAATGGAAAGATCTCCTATGCTCTATGATAGGAAGGATCAACATAGTAAAAATGTCAGTCCCACCAAAAGCAGTCTATAGATTCAGTGCTATCTCCATCAAATTCCCAACATAAATTCTTCACAGACCTTGAGAGAACAATAATCAACTTTATATTGAAAAAAAAAAACAGGATAGCCAAAACAATCCTATACAATGAAGGAACTTCTAGAGGCATTACCATTCATGACATCAAGCTATATTACAGAGCTACACTAATGAAAACAGTTTGGTATTGGCATAAAAACAGAGACATTGACCAATGAAATTGAATCCAAGACCCGGATATTAATTCAAACACTTACGAACACCTAATTTTTGACAAAGAAGCTAAAATTATACAATGGAAGAAAGAAAGCATCTTTACAAATGGTGCTGCCATAACTGGATGTGAACCTGTAGAAGAATGAAAATAGATCCATATCTATTACCATGTACAAAACTCAAGTCCAAATGGATTAAAGATCTCAATATCAATCTGAACACACTGAACCTGATAGAAGAGAAAGTGGGAAATAGTCTACAACATGTGGGCACAGGAGACCACTTCTTATGAATTACCCCTGTAGCACAGACAATAAGGGCAACAATGAATAAATGTCACCCCATCAAACTGAGAAGCTTCTGTGAAGAAAAGGACACTGTCAATATGACAAAAAGGCAACCTATGGAATAGGAGACAATCTTTACCAACCCCTCAGACAAAGAACTGATTTACAAAATATATATAAAACTCAAGAAATTAGACATAAAAATTCTAAATAGCTTAATTAAAAACTAGGTTACTGAACTAAACATAGAATTCTCAACAGAAGAATTTCAAATGGACAAAAGATACTTAAGGACATGTTCAACTTCTTTAGCAAACTTGTGCAAACACTTTGGAAATCAGTGTGGTGGTTTCTCAGAAAATTGGGAGTCAATCTACCTCAGGATTCAGCAATACCTCTCTTGGGAATATACCCAAAAGATGCTCAAGCATACTACAAAAGTATTTATTCAACTATGTTCATAACAGCATTATTTGTAATAGTCAGAACCTGGAAACAACCTAGATGCCCCTCAATGGAAGAATGGATAAAGGTGTGGCACATCTACACATTAGAGTACTACTCAATGGTAAAAAACAATGACATCTTGAAATTTGCATGCAAATGGATGGAACTAGAAAACACTACCCTGTGTGAGATAAGTGAGACCCAAAAATATGAATATGGTATGTACTCACTCATTAGTAGATACTAGCCATAAAAAAAGGCTAGTGAACCTATAGTTCATGATCCTAGAGAAATTAAATAATAAGGTGATCCCAAAGAAAAACATATATAGATCCACCTGGAAAATTGAAGCAGACAAGATTGCCTGACAAAATTTGAAAGCATGGGGGCTGGGTTTTGAGGGAAGGGGAGAAGGAGAAGATGAGGGGAGAAGGGGAAGAGGAAGGGAGAAGGGAAGGGTTGAAGAGAACTTAAGAAAATGGGATACTTGAGAACAGGAGTATTCTGGGAAGAAGGAAGCACTTTCCAGAGTCCTGCCTAGATTACAGAAGAAGCAAGATGTGACCTACCCCCACTGAAAAAGATACCAAGCCATGTGGCTAACATAGACTAGAATAATAGGCTAATATGAGTTATAAGAGCTAGTAAGGAGCCTGAGCTAATGGGCCAATCAGTTTATAATTAATATAGATCTCTGTGTAATTTCTTTGGGGGTTACCTGCTGTGGGAACTGGGTAGGACAGACACCTCAACCAGCAAGCCACCATGTTACAGAATGGCGCCCCCGTGGATAACTGTACCCACAGAAGGCCTGAGAAAGCTTGGGGAAGAATAGAGTAAAGCATATTGTCTTGGTAGCAGCAATTTCTCAGGTCTGCTCTGCTTGTTAGAGGCAAGCAAGTGCTCTCATTTAACAGAGGCTTCCTGACTCAGCTTTAGCTGCAAAACCCTGCAGCTCTTTAAAGAGGTCCTGCCACAAAACACTCAAATGGTATTTAAATAAATGGTATTGACAAATAACTGACTGCATGCTTTTTGGATTTTAGCTGTAGCAGGAAAAAAGCCATGTTGTTTTTAAAATGCCAGCTTTCTGGCCCATCCTGACAGTACAAACTTTGACTCTTTCAGGCAGGCAGTCTGACTACGGAGCATTTGAATGTGGTTTGTGAGCAGAATGCTGCAGCTTGCTTGTTGGCAGGGACCTTGAAACACCATAGAGTTGTGGCAATAAACATGGCTCCAGCTGGTACCTCCACCATGAGTCTGGAATCTCACAAAGGTAAGGAATGGGCTGGATCCAGCCATCAAATCCACAGCTTTAATCCTATTCATATTCCTTAGTAAATTAAAGACTCATGTGGTCAGAAAAAAAGAGAGATATACAGTAAAGATACATGAAGGAAACCTCTAAATGGTTTAATGTGTGTTTAAAAATATATGCAGGCTAAAGGTTAAAGTCCTTAAAATAAAAAAGAAAGAAAGAAAAAAAAAGAAAGAGAGTAGTTGGGTGTGGTGGTACACACCTTTAATCCCAATGTTTGTGAGGCAGAGGCGAGACCTCTGCAAGTTCAAGATGTGGCACTCAACTTCTCCCTCCAACAACAAATTTTCTAAAAAGAGCATGTGGATTTTTCACTAGAGGAAGTATAAAAACCACAGCTTCCTAGGATGGTTTTGAGTCTTTAGTTAATCAGTATTCTCTTGTGAGTTTCAGAACTGATAGGATGGGGGTCATACCATAGTCCCTGTCTTAGTAGTTGTTCGGTTGGAAGTTATAATTTCTTCCTGGCTTACTAGTGGGATATTATTACTTTATGAGGGAATTTCTAAGGATCTCAGAGTTGAATTTGAACTTTACAGTTATGCCCTGCTAGGCTGGTATGCATATCAGGACCAGAGAAGTTTATAATTTCCCTCTGGAGACAGAGTTTGATCACTGAGTATCCAGATCTTAAGATGATGCTGAGCTTGGCCATAATAATTTTTCCTAGTAAGGGAACAGGGAATGAGGCACAATTAGAAATCAGGAAATAAGAGTTTAATAATATTATTAAGATAAAAGGAGAATAAGGTAACATCTCTGCCTTCCACTCCATTGATAGTTGTGAAACCAGAGGGGATGAGTATCTGCAAAAACAGTTAACAATGAGTACTCTTCCCCAAATCAATTCCATAGGAAATTGAATTTTCTTGCTTCTGATTGCCAGAGTAACCCAGAGTTCCTCAGTGGTGAGGATGATGTTCTCCAGGCTTTCATCATCATCCTTTTATTCCATTGCCATTAGGTTTAGTAGTTACCTGGTTCCATGGGAACTTGAGGGTTAACTTTGACCCTCTTATTGTTAAACATTGAGACTCTCATTTCCCAGACTATTGCAATTTCTAGATTCAAGGACCCCAGTACTGTGTTTCTTTGGTGATATAATCTGTGATATTTCTCATCTAGCTACAGAGAAATTTTCTCAAACTTGGATCAAATATATGAAACATCTTATTGATTATATTAGTTACTTTTCTACTTCTATGAAAAAACTCCATGGCAAAGGAAGCTTATAGAAGTACACATTTAATTTCAGAGGGTTGAAAGGCAAAAGCATGGTGGCAGGAACAACTGAGAGCTCACATCTTGACCTACAAGCAGGAAGAAGAAAGAACACTGGAGATGGCATGAGTTTTTGGATTTTCAAAGCCTACTCCCAGTAACATTCCTCTTCCAACAAAGCTGTAACTCATTATCTTTCTCAAACAGTTCAACCCATTGGAGACCAAGTACTTAAATATGTGATCCTATGGGGCCCATTATAATTTAAACCAGCACATTGATTATCCTTCTTTTATTTCTCATGCACACACTGAATCATGTTACTTGGATGGGTATATCAATTTCCAGGAATTTACCCTTATAATGAATTATCACCCTGAGGGACAGGTGCAATCTCTTCTTTAACTCTTACTTCGAGAGTAGCACAACACAAGGGTCAATTGGAGGATGTTGAAAAGCCACAGTCAACACAAAGAAAGAGGCCATGCATTATGGGACAACTCCATTTAACCAAAGTATTTATGTTTCACAAGGCTGGAGACATCCAGCATCTAAAGGAGAGAATCTAAAGGGAGCCCAGTCTGAAATAATCAACCTCACCCTGCTCTTCTCTCACATAGAATGCCTGTTTTGGGGAAAGTCAGACCAAAAACTGCAATTTATTCTACATTGTAAGTCATCATGGTTCTCTATTCTGTTCATTTATGCTTGCAGTGGCCTGTAGAATGAGTTCTGGTACTATTTCCAGATCTAGATGATCTTTTTAAAAGTCATTGGTTTAAAGAGGAGTTCCAATTTCTGCTTGGCATGGGGGTACTCCAGGACTCTTGACTCTGGAATCCCAAGAGATTTACATTGGTGGTGTTCCTTTTCCTGGCTCCCCAGCATTCCCCAGCTCTTTCTCATTGAAAAAAAAAATGGAGTTGCTCTATTACATGGTTTTGTTCCTGAATTACAGATTGTTTGGCCTCTGCTTTGAAAGAACTTTCTGTTCTGTTTTGTTCTCTTTCACAACCCAAATGCTGTCTCATTCAATGGCGCCTTTCAGCTCAGTTCAGCTTAGTCTAGTTCAGTTCAGGTCAGTCATACTTAGTTATTTAGTGTACTGTGGTGTCTCATTTATTTCAGAGCTCTGTTAGAATGGATAACATGAGCTCTACTTTAGTCAAAAAGTCCTCATGGATGTTCTGAAAAAGGGTTGTGATGATGTTTATAACCCCATGAAAAGAAGAAATTGATGCATTATTATAACCAAGCCAGGCGTCTTTATGTTTTGGACTCCAGGAGGAATGATCAATTACTGTGCTCTATATTATAATGCCATTTTACAACTAGAGTTAGTTTCCAAGGCTTGGGGAAAAGGGAGATATATTAAGCCTACACAGCAAACTCTATTTTCCTACCTTTCAACATTCGCTTAAGGAAGTTTCTTCTAAGCACTTGCATATTCTACCTTGTTTGTGCCAAATGGGTGGTATCTGAATTACTGCAATTGTTTTATGTCTCCATTTGTCTCTAAAATGGGATGAGTCAAGACTTCATTTGCCTCAGAATTCCTGAAAAAAAGAAAGATAAACAACAGACAGCCTGTCCTTAGAACCTCTCCTATACCACCTGGATGCTTAAAAATTGTCCTTAAAGGGTTGTCTTTGCTCTCACACCTTGACATCAGTCGTTTGCTCCACCTCTCATACTAGTATTATAGATCCCATAGCAACAAGCAGACAACAGGAAGTGGAGACAAACCACATAGTGAATCAGCATGACTTCAGATAAAATTGTTTAGAGACAAGGGACATGAGGCATTCAAAGTAAGCTCAAGTTATCCATGGTGGAATATGCTTGTGATTTCAAACAATGACACATTGTATTACAGGCAGTGGAGATCTCTCCATGTGCACTCACACCACGCTAGATACAAGAGAGACAGAGAGCTGCAGCAAACATGTAAAGGCATAGCAGAGGATTCTGGGGTCTGTAGTCCCATGGCCTTGCCTAAATGAGATTGGCACATCAGAAGATTCCCATCTGGTGGGCTGACATCTGAACTTCAATTGCAACTTGTTGTTCCTCTGGCATGGCCAATGACAGTTTTTTCCCCCCTTTTACTGAAAATGGATTCTTTTCTTTTTAATTGAAAAAAAAAGAAATTTCTGCCTCCTCCCTGCCTCCCATTTCCCTCCACACCTTCCACTCCTCCCCCCTCCCCCACCCCTCCCCCTCCCTCTCCAGTCTGAAGAGCAGTCAGGGTTCCCTGCCCTGTGGAAAGTCCAAAGTCCTCCCCCCTCAGTCCTGGTCTAGGAAGGTGAACATCCAAACTGGGTAGGCTCCCACAAAGCCAGAACATGAAGGAGGATCAAAACCTGGTGCCATTGTCCTTGGCTTCTCAGCAGCCCCCATTGTCCGCCAAATTCAGAGAGTCCGGTTTTATCCCATGCTTTTTCAGTCACAGTCCAGCT
Organism: Microtus obscurus; assembly: GCA_963919715.1. Lineage (NCBI taxonomy): Eukaryota > Metazoa > Chordata > Mammalia > Rodentia > Cricetidae > Microtus > Microtus obscurus. Next base: position 2,876,186 of record CAWTZC010001519.1, on the reverse strand, counting down.
GGCCTTGGTGAGCTCCCAATGGATCAGCCCCACTGTCTCCGTGGGTGGGTGCACCCCTTGTGGTCCTGACTTCTTTGCTCATGTTCTCCCTCCTTCTGCTCCTCATTGGAACATTGGGAGCTCAGTCCGGTGCTCCAGTGTGGGTCTCTGTCTCTGTCTCCATCCATCGCCAGATGAAGCTTCTATGGTGATATGCAAGATATTCATCAGTATGGCTATAGGATAGGGTCATTTCAGGTTCCCTATCCTCAGCTGCCCCAGGTACTAACTGCGGACATAGCCTTGGGCACCTGGGGGCCCCTCTAGGTCCAAGTCTCTTGCCGACCCTAAGATGGCTCCCTTAATTAATATGTGTGCTTCTCTGCTCCCCTAACCAACCTTCCTTTATCCCAATCATCCCGTTTCCCCAAGTTCCCCCCAACCTCCCCTTCTCACTTTTCTCTCCCCTTCTCCCCTTACCCCCCTCCCACCACACCTCCAAGATCCCAATTTTTTGCCCGGCAATCTTGTCTACTTCCCATAACCAGGAGAATAGCTATATGTTTTTCTTTGGGTTCACCTTCTTATTTAGCTTCTTTAGGATATCATATTATAGACTCACTGACCTTTATTTGTCTCTAGAAACCAATTATGAGTGAGTACATCCCATGTTCATCGTTTTGGGTCTGGGTTACCTCACTCAGGATAGTGTTTTCTATTTCCACCCATTTGCACGCAAAATTTGAGAAGTCATTGTTTTTTACCACTGAGTAGTATTCTAATGTGTATATATTCCACACTTTCTTCATCCATTCTTCCATTGAAGGGCATTTAGGTTGTTTCCAGGTTCTGGCTATTACAAATAATGCTGCTATGAACATAGTTGAACATGAATACCTCATTTTCGATAAAGGTGCTAAAAGTATACAATGGAAAAAAGAAAGCATCTTCAACAAATGGTGCTGGCACAACTGGTTGTCAACCTGTAGAAGAATGAAAATAGACCCATATCTATCACCATGCACAAAACTCAAGTCCAAATGGATCTAAGACCTCAATATCAATCTGAACACACTGAACCTGATAGAAGAGAAAGTGGGAAGTACCATACAACAGATGGACATAGGCGATCGCTTCCTAGGTATAACCCCAGCAGCACAGACATTAAGGGCAACATTGAATAAATGGGACCTACTGAAACTGAGAAGCTTCTGTAAAGCAAAGGACACTGTCACTATGACAAAGAGGCAATCCACTGACTGGGAGAAGATCTTCACCAACTCCGCAACAGACAAAGGTCTGATCTCCAAAATATATAAAGAACTCAAAGAAACTAGACTTTAAAATGCTAATTAACCCAATTAAAAAATGGGGCACTGATCTGAAGAGAGAATTCTCAACAGAAGAAGTTCAAATGGCCAAAAGGCACTTAAGGTCATGCTCAGCCTCCTTAGTGATCAGGGAAATGCAAATCAAAACAACATTGAGATATCATCTTACACCTGTCAGAATGGCTAAAATCAAAAACACCAATGATAGCCTTTGCTGGAGAGGCTGTGGAGGAAGGGGTACCCTCATCCATTGCTGGTGGGAATGCAAACTTGTGCAACCAGTTTGGAAAGCAGTGTGGCCGTTTCTCAGGAAATTCGGGATCAACCTACCCATGGACCCAGCAATGCCACTCTTGGGAATATACCCAAGAGATGCCCGATCATATGACAAGGACATTTGTTCAATGACAGTTCTTGTCCTCAGTGTGATAAGTGAAGTTGGGGTAGACATCATCTCTATAAAAAAGTACTAGAGAGCCTGAAACCAACACAAGGCATAGTACTGGGGAAATGAAAGCCACTTGCACTTCCTTTTCCTGTGGTGCTGAAGAAATGGACATCATGTGATGGGGAGTACTGGATTCCCTAGGCCACACCTTGTATTGCTTGTCCATATGGCCAGACACTCCGGCCCTGCTGCTAAGCACAGTTGTGTACCCACAGGAAGGAGATGCCATGACTATTGCCTTCACTGCCCTGCTCTATCTTGGTGAGATATCAATACTGGACAGGGATACTGTGATCTGATGGTGGTGGTGGTGAACATGCCTCAAAGCTAGACCCTGATTCATCAGGAAACCCTAGGGCTGCAGGAACTTCTGGAGAGGGGAGGATCTTCTCTGATTTGAGGGGCAAAGGTCACACAGAAAATTCTCTTCCAGGGCTGAGCCTGATCCCCATGACCTACGTACCAGCAGGTGAGTGTGGCTAATGATGCTTCTTCTTCTGTAGATCAGGAGCAAATCCTTAACCAGGGGTTGGGGGAGGGGAATAAAGAATTACAGATGTGAACTACTCCTGGTTCATTCTCAGAGGTTTTTGGGACTGAGGGATGAGATTAGAATGCCTATGCCCTGTGATCAAGCTGATGATTTCTTTGCAGAAATTATGGGCAAACCCACACTCAGAGCTCAGCCAGGCTCCGTGATGACCAGCGGCATGCAATTGACCATTTCATGTGAGGGAACCTCTAGTGCCCAGGAATATTATCTCTATAAAGAGGGCAGTCCAGATCCCTGGCAACGACAGAGCCCTCTGGAGCATGGGAATAAGGCCGAGTTCTTCTTCCCGTCCTTTCATCAGAACCATGCTGGGAGATATGGCTGTTACTATAGGACCCACACTGGCTGGTCAGAGCGCAGTGACTTTCTGGACTTGATGGTGACAGGTAAGTGAAAACCCAGTTTCTCCATTCCAAGGTTCTGTCCTCAGGAGAGTATCTTTCCTTTACTTTGAAAAGTCCCAATTCTGGAGCATCGGACTGAGCGCCCAAGGTCCCAATGGGGAGCAGAAGGAGGGAGAACATGAGCAAGGAAGTCGGGACCACGAGGGGTGCACCCACCCACTGAGACGGTGGGGCTGATCTAGTAGGAGCTCACCAAGGCCAGCTGGACTGTGACTGAAGAGGCATGAGATAAGACCGGACTCTTTGAACATGGCGGACAATGAGGGCGATGAGAAGCCAGAGACAATGGCAAGGGGTTTTGTTCCTACTTTATGTTCTGGCTTTGTGGGAGCCTAGCCAGTTTGGATGTTCACCTTCCTAGACCTGGATGGAGGGACAGGAACCTTGGAGTTTCCACAGGGCAGGGAACCCTGACTGCTCTTCGGACTGGAGAGGGAGGGGGAGAGGAGTGGGGAGAGGGGGAGAGGAGTGGGAAGAGGGGGAAGGAAATGGGAGGCTGGGAGGAGGAGGGAATTTCTTTTTTTTTCTTTCAATAAAAAAAAAAGTCCCATTCTGGAGGGTAAATCCCAAGGTGCTGGTTCTTTTAACAGGATGCCATCTTCTTCTCTAGGATTCTACAGAAAACCCAGTCTATCAGCCCTGCCCAGCCCAGTGGTGAGATTTGGAGGAAATGTAACTCTCGAGTGTATCTCACAGCTTGGATATGATGGGTTTTCTCTGACTAAGGAAGAACAACAGAAAATCTCTTGGACCCTAGATTCACAGTACATATACTCTAAAAACAATTTCCGGGCACTGTTCTCTGTGGGTCCTCTGACCTCCGGACATAGGAGGACATTCAGATGCTATGGCTATTACTGAGTAAACCCCAGGTGTGGTCAGAACCCAGTGATCCTCTGGAACTCCTGGTCTCAGGTGAGGAAGCCCAGCTTGTGTACTGAATAATAGTTCATCCGACAAAATACCTAGGGATCTGGGACTCTGAAAATCCCATTGACACAAAGCACGAAGACAATAGGACCCAAGATAATGAAACTGAAAGAGGGTACTGAGAGTGAAACATGAGTTGTCTAGAAGACGGGTGGTCTTTCTGTCATTCAAGTGTTCCCTTTGCTATTCAAGGATCAGCTCAATGATCTCCATGTAGTCATGTAATAGATGGATACATATGTATATGATAGTATGTTATATGCATTATATATGATTTTATATACCTGTAAATTCAGATACTCATTGGAGAGAAAACATGGTATTTATCTTTCTATTTTCTATTTATGCTGTTTAATATATTGATCTCCATTTGCAGCCAGGTTTTAAAGATTTTCCTGCACAAATAATTTTTCCTTCAAATAAATAAATCTAAAATTACATCGTTACAATAAACTTATTCATATACAAGTATAATATTATTTTGTTATGTTCACATGTATTTATAATTACAGAAATCCATCTACAATTTTATATGGTTATGTATATATATGAATATATATAAATGTAACTTATTAATATATGAGTGTTACATTTAAATCATTTCTACCTTTTCCATTCTTCCTTTCACTCTTTCTGTGTTTTTCAAACCCTTTTAACTTTGGCCTCTGATTTCTAACTGTTATTCTTATACACAACACACACAAACACATGAACACATAAATGCACATCTTACAGCCTAGCTTGAGATTCTTTTGATTCTTCTTCTATTTTCTAGCCTTGTCTTCAAATGGTTTTATCTGAAGACCTTACAGATTCACCATGTGGTTTGTCTCCACTTCCTTTTGTTCACTAGTTGCTATCTGATTTTGTTAGTTTGATCTGACCCCAGGATATACAGAAGAGCAAAAGACTACAGAATCCAGGTGGTCAATATTTTGGTCGTCTTTAAGCAATCATACTTTTGAAGTTTCACGTGTGTAGCTTCCCTCTCTTGCCTAGAAGTCTCTGTTGTGTAGCGGTAATCTTGTTCCTCTGGCTGTGGTAACCTTCCTATCTCTCTTACTCAATGTTCCCTATATTTTATATACAGTTTGTGTTGTAGGAGTACCCATTTGGACTGGGCACACCAAGCCATCTTATTTCTGTTTTGACCAGTTGTGGATTTTTATACTCATCTTCATCTGTAGAAACAGATGCTTCTTTGATGAGGGGAGAGAGCTAAACTTACTTGTGTGTATAAGGATAAACACTTAGAATGAAGTAAGAAATCACATTGGTTTAGGAACATGGCAGTATTGGTTTCTAATCTAGAGTCCATAACCTCTCCAGATATGGGTACAAGTAATATATTTTACATCCATCTTAGTGTCATATCCTTTGATGATTTAGCTTACCTACTTATGAGAACATATCTACTTCATGGACATTGTGAGCACATCTTTAAGTTCTTGTGGTTGAATTGTTTGTGCTACTAATGCTGTGATGATTATAGAATGAGATGTTAAACAGAAGCATCATGGGAACTGGGTGACTTGAATTCAGGCAGAGAAGTCAGACCATCATTATTTTTGTGTAACTCATATTCATGGGACCCCGATGACAAGACATTGTCTGCATCTTGGGATCTCAGCCGGTGAATGAGTGCAAACCAATTTCCAGGGGAATTAGCTTCCAGGATTCTATACTACAGCAGAGGTGGGATCATAGGAAGACCTATTTATTTTAAACTGGGAGGCTGTAATTTTCCATCTTAGCTTTCTGAAAAACAATGCACTTGGTTCCAAAGAAGTACACTGGCCACAAGTTCTAAAGTCAGAGCATAGTCAGGCTGAAGAAATCAAGCAAAAGCCCAGGAGAAAGCTTGCTATAGCAAAGAAATGGTTTGTTCCAGTTCTTTATTATATTTTGTGACGAGTATAATATGCATTTCTAAGGAATAGTAATACACATCTTTACAAAAAGAATCATTTCTCTTGAGCACTTCACACATTGATCATGCCTTTGTTTCTCAGAAGTGCCTGAGACCACCAGCCAACCACAAAACATGTCAGAAACCGCAATAGGTGAGTAAGGAAAATTTTGGTTTGGGCATGGATACAGAAGGTCAAATTGTATACACAGGAGGGAGCTACTCAGAGTGGAAATACAATTACATTCTGGTGGCTTTGTATGGTCCTGACCTGTTTGTCCACAATCTCCAGTCTCACGGCCTCAAGATCACACAGTGGAGAACATCATTCGGATGGGCGCTTCTGGTTTGATTCTCACAGTACTCGGGATTTTGCTGTTTGAAGCTTGCTACAGCCGGAGAAGACCTTGATTGCATCTTAGAAGTGAAGACAAGAGATGGCCACAGGCTTGCTTTGTTACTATCTGAAAAATAAATTTGTGGATCTTAGGGATTTTTACAAGAAAATTCAATGTTTAATATTGGGACTCACTTGTGAGAAAAGATTCGGGAATCAAATGTGTTTTGGATGCAGGAAAGCATCTAACTGTTGAGTTGGAGAGCTCTTCCAACATCACATTAAGGCTTGCATCCTCTACCTTGCCGTGGACTTTGAGAATTTTTTTCTCCTTTTCCCTTTTACAGGGGAACTTATTGTCCCATTAGTGAAGTTTGGTCCTGAACTTTGTATATATTCTCCTTTCCCAAGTTTCTTGTCATACTTTATTATAAATTATCATATTCCCTATTTTGAGCATCTGCTTTTGTGGATTTTTTGTACTAGGAACAAGGAATTTGACTCAATAACAACAACAAAAATATTAATGAACACAATTCAGATTCCCAAATGCTAAAATAACTGAATATAAATGATGCTCCCAAATTCTGTACTCTCCCTTAGGTATCCTACTATGCACATTCATTGTGAAGTTTTTGTTAATTTATAAAAAATTACTGTCTAGTGTTTAAAGGAACTATGAGTGGGACACTGTTGATACAGTTTCAAAAATATCATTTTTTAAATGTTGCTCTGTGACTTTTGCTGATTGATATGTATCCTTTGCATGGATAGCTTGTATTCCTGTATTCCAAGGTCAGTCAGATCCATGAAGGGAGCAACAAGGAGTAGTGAAAATAGCAGACCATTACCACCTTTGCCCTCTTTGCCTATTTCTGTGTGAGGAGGCAGAACACCACCAAATGCTGATAAATTTTTGCATTCTCACAATAAAAGATATTTGTTTCGTCCTCAATTGATTATTGAAATATTTGAGGTCCATGAAGAGGGGACACATGTTTTATGCATCCCAGCTATTTTGTTAAGGTCAATTTGTACATTTCATTGTTAATTATGTGAAAACTAGAGTATGGGGCTCTGAAGATAGAGACCAATGGAAATAAAACTAAGATACTGTTAAGAAGGAGATGGTGAACATGAGGACTTAAAATGATCTAGTCAGCACAGAGGTATAGAGAGTCTGGACAGACCTTCATGGCTCCTGAACTTTTAATATGTTTCTTATGCATTATCTTCATTAAGGTGATTGATGCGGGAAGTCACATTTTAACTGTGGTAGGAACTATTTTTGGGACAAGGAGATACTGGTGTGTATAAAATGAAGAAGTGAACTCAGCACCAGCATGTATTCATTCATCCTTCTCTGCTTCTTTTATGTGGATATAAAGCTTCTGGATGCTTCAAGGTTCTGTAGACTTTGTTTCTCTTTTAATCAACTGTACCCTGCAGCTGTGAGTTATATAAGTATTTTCTGCATTAAGCTGCTTCCACTTCTGATGTTTTTATTTTATCATAGTAGCAGGAAATGTAACACGGAGAGATCTTTGATCCCCTCACTTAACAATATTTGCGTGTTGACCACTCAGGGTTATGCCTGTTTTGTACAGGCAGCCACACTTACTATGAGAATATTCCTACACTGTGACATGTGTTCAGGAGATGGTATTTGACAGCACTACTCTTCTTCCCTCATTTTTCTTCTGAACCATGGAGAGGGGGATACAGATGTGCTGGTTAGGTCAAAGCATTTCATTTATCCACACATTTACAAGCTACAAGTTTGTACTATCAATTTATTATTGACAATTGCATATAAAAATTCTGACTAATACTGAGCCCAGTACTAATCCGTTCATATAAATATAACTAATGCAGTATGACACCATGTGAATTTAACAAAATTAAAGTAGAAGATTCCACATGAGGGTGTATAATTCTTCCTGCCATGGATTTTTGACCCAGTGTTATAGTACAATATACAGATGCTATTCTGTTGAACATACCTCATATAACATAAGAAAACAGTCATGTAGCATGATTAATAAAAACCTAGATATATAAATTGGGGTCCAACCTGAAGGTCAGAAAAGCAAAACAGCCAGCCACAGCTTTTACCTCTACCTCAGCCCTAAACGATGATCCAGCCTCCAGGATTCTCATAATGAAACTGTGTGTAAGAGCTGTATTCTCCTGTTTTATATTCCTACCTAGTTCTAGGGTTAAAGGTGTGCACCATTACTGCATTTTTTCTCTGTCAAACTTGTGTGGTTACTGGGAATAAAGGTGTGTATCACCACTGCCTGGTCTATAAGGCTGGTCAGTATGGCTGTTTTACTCTTTGAACTTTAGGCAAGCTTTATTTATTTTTTTCCTTTTTTAATTACTTATATTTATTTGTTTACTTATTTTTTATCATTATTTTTCCCCTCCTCCCTTCCCCTCCTGCTTCCCCACTCACCCTCCTCCCTCACCCTCCCTCCTTAAAAGAGGGCAGGGAATCCTGCCCTGTGCAAAGTCCAAGGTCCTCTCCTCAACATCCAGGCCTAGGAAGCTGTACATCGAAATAGACCAGGGTCCCAAAAAGCCAGTACATGAAGTAGAAACAAGCCCCAGTGCCTTTATCAATGGCTTCTCAGGCAGTCCCCATTGTCAGCCACTTTCAGAGAGTCCGGTTTGATCACATACTCATTCAGTCCCAGTCCAGGTGGATTTGATGAGTTTCCATTAGGATAGGCACACTGCCTCAGTTGGTGGACCAATCCCTCGTGGTCCAGACTTCCTTGCTCATCTTCTTCCTCCTTCTGCTTTTCAACTGGACCTGGGGAGGTCAGTCCATTGCTCTGATTAGGGTCTCTGTCTCTATCTCCATTTGTCACTGGACAAAGGTTCTATTCGAGATAATCATCAGTGTGATAGTGAGGCAAGGGCAGTCCAGGCTTCCTCTCCTCTGCTGCCCAAGGATCTAGCTGTGGACATCCCTGTGGACACCTGGGATCCCCTCTACAGCCAAGTCTCTTGCCAACCTGAAAATGGCAAGATATTTTCTTCTCTGCTCCTATATCTGCCCTTCCTCAATCTCCACCCTTCCACTCCTCCAAGCTCTCTCCAGTCTTTCCCTTTTCTCTTTTCTCTCCTCCTTTCCCCTTCCCCCAGGCCCACTCCCACCCATACCCCACCCTCATGCTTCCAACTTTTGCCCAGCAATCTTATTTTCTTCCAATTTCCAGGAGAATCTATATATGCTTTTCTTTGGTCTACTTTGTTATTTGGCTTCTCAAGGCTTGTGAACTATAGGCTTAATGTCTTTTGTTTATGGCTAGAGTTCACTCATGAGTGAGTACATACCATATTCATCTTTTAGGGTTTGGGTTATCTCACCCAGGATGATGTTTTCTATTTTTATCCATTTGCATGCAAAATTTAAGATGTCATTTTTTTACAGCTGAACAGTACTTTCATGTATACACACACACACACACACACACACACACACACACACACACACACACACACAATATTCCACAATTTCTTTATCCATTCTTCCATTGAAGGGCATCTAGGTTGTTTCCAGGTTCTGTCTATTACAAATAATGCTGCTATGAACATAGTTGAGCAAATGCTTTTGTAGTATGATTGGGCATCTCTTGGGTATATTACCAAGAGTGGAATTGCTGGGTCCTGAGGTAGGTTAATTCCCAGTTTCCTGAGAAACCGCCACACTGATTTCCAAAGTGGTTGCACAAGTTTGCATTACCACCCACAATGGATGAGTGTTCCCCTTACTCCACATCCTCTCCAGCATAGGCTATCATTGGTGTTTTTGATTTTAGCCATTCTGACAGGTATAAGGTGGTATCTCAAAATTGTTTTCATTTGCATTTCCCTGATCGCTAAGGAGGTTGGACATGACCTTAAGTGTCTTTTGGCTATTTGAATTTCTTCTGTTGAGAATTCTCTGTTCTGTTCAGTACCCCATCTTTTAATTGGGGTAATTAGAATTTTAATGTCTAGTTTCTTGAGTTCTTTATATATTTTGAAGACCAGGCATTTGTCTGATGTGGGGTTGGCGAAAATCTTCTCCCATTCAGTAGGATGTCTTTTTGTCTTAATGACTGTGTCCTTTGCTTTACAGAAGCTTCTCAGTTTCAGGAGGTCCCATTTAATCACTGTTGCTCTCATAGTCTGTACTACTAGGGTTATGTGTAGGAAGTGGTCTCCTGTGCTCATCTGTTGTAGTCTACTTCCCACTTTCTCTTCTATCAGGTTCAGTTAGGTCGGATTTATATTGAGGTCTTTAATCCATTTGTACTTGAGTTTTGTGCATTGTGATAGATATTGATCTATTTTCATTCTTCTATATGTTGACATCCACTTATGCCAGCACCATCTGTTGAAGATGCTTTCTTTCTTCCATTGTATACTTTTAGCTCCTTTGTCGAAAATCAGGTGTTCAAAGGTTTGTGGGTTAATATCCAGGTCTTCTATTCGATTCCATTGGTCGACGTCTCTGTTTTTATGCCAATACCAAGTTGTTTTCATTACTGTAGCTCTGTAATAGAGTTTGATGTCAGGAATGGTAATGCCTCCAGAAGTTCCTTTATTGTAGGATTGTTTTGGCTATCCTGTTTTTTTTATTTTTCTATATAATGTTGATTATTGTTCTCTCAATGTCTGTGAAGAATTTTGTTGGGATTTTGATGGGATTACATTGAATCTATAGATTGCCTTTGGTAGAATTGCCATTTTTACTTGTTAATTCTACCAATACAAGAGCATGGGCGATCTTTCCATTTTCTGGTATCTTCTTCAATTTCTTTCTTCAAATCCTTAAAGTTTGTGTCAAATAGATCTTTCACTTCCTTGGTTAGTGTTACCCCAAGATACTTTATGCTATTTGTGGCCATCGTGAAAGGTGAAGTTTCTCTGATTTCCTTCTCTGCTTCACTATCCTTTGTGTATAATTGGGCTACTGATTTTTTTGAGTTGATCTTGTATCCTGCCACATCACTGAAGGTATTTATCAGCTGTAGGAGTTCTTTGGCAGAGTTTTCGGGGTCACTATCATATCTGCAAATAACGAAAGTTTGACTTCTTCCTTTCTGATATTAGTATAGCCATACCCACTTGTTTCTTAAGTCCATTTTATCAGAAAACTTTTCCCAACCCTTTATTCTGAGGCAGTGTCTGTCTTTGTGGTTGAGGTGTGTTTCTTGTAAACAACAGAATGTTGGATCCTGTTTTCATATCCATTCTCTTATCCTGTGCCTTTTAATAGTTGAATTGAGTCCATTGATATTAAGTGATATTAAAGACCAGTAGTTGTTTTCTCTGGTTGGTTTTTTTTTGGTGGTAGTGTTTGTGTATTTCCCTTCTTTGAGTTGTGCTGGTGGAGGGTTGTCGAATGTCTGTGTTTTTGTGGGTGCTGTCAGCTTCCTTGGGTTGCAGTTTTCCTTCTAGTACTTTTTGTAAGGCTGGGTTTGTGGCTATGTATTGTTTAAATCGATTTTTGTCCTAGAATATCTTGTTTTCTCAATTGATAGTTAAAGAAAGCTTGGCTGAGTATAGCAGTTTGGGCTTGCATCCATGGTCTTTTAGTGTCTGCAGCACGTCTATAAGATCTTCTGGCTTTCATGGTTTCCATAGAAAAGTCAGGTGTAATTCTGATAGGTTTACCTTTATATATTACTTGGCTCTTTTTTTGCATCTCTTAATATTCTTTCTTTATTCTGTATGTTTTGTGTTTTTATTATTTTATGGTGAGGGGATTTTTTTTGGTCTAGTCTATTTTATGTTCTATAAGCTTCTTGTACCTTCATAGGAATATTTTTCTTTAGGTTGGGGAAGTTTTCTTCTATAATTTTGTTGAATATATTTTCTGGGCCTTTGAGCTGTAATTCTTCTTCTAACCCTATTATTCTTTTTTTTTTTTATTGGAAAAAAAAAGAAATTTCAGCCTCCTCCCCGCCTCCCATTTCCCTCCCACTCCTCCCTCTCCTCCTCCCCTCCCTCACTCCTCCCCCTCGCTCTCCAGCCTGAAGAGCAGTCAGGGTTCCCTGCCCTGTGGAAAGTCCAAAGTCCTCCCCCCTCATCCTGGTCTAGGAAGGTGAACATCCAAACTGGGTAGGCTCCCACCAAGCCAGAACATGAAGCAGGATCAAAACCCGGTGCCATGGTCCTTGGCTTCTCAGCAGCTCTTTTTGTCCGCCAGATTTAGAGAGTCCGGTTTTATCCCATGCTTTTTCAGTCACAGTCCAGCTGGCCTTGGTGAGCTCCCAAAGAATCAGCCCCACTGTCTCCACGGGTGGGCGCACCCCTTGTGGTCCTGACTTCTTTGCTCATATTCTCTCTCCTTCTGCTCCTCATTGGGACATTGGGAGCTCAGTCCAGTGTTCCAGTGTGGGTCTCTGTCTCTATCTCCATCCATCGCCAGATGAAATTTCTATGGTGCTATGCAAGATATTCATCAGTATGGCTATAGGATAGGGTCATTTCAGGTTCCCTATCCTCAGCTGCCCCAGGAATTAACTGGGGACATTGCCCTGGGCACCTGGGAGCCCCTCTAGATCCAAGTCTCTTGCCAACCCTAAGATGGCGCCCTTAATTAAGATGTGTGCTTCTCTGCTCCCCTAACCAACCTTCCTTTATCCCAATCATCCCGTTTCCCCAAGTTCCCCCCACCTTCCCCTTCTCACATTTCTCTCCTCTTCTCCCCTTACCCCCCCTCCCACCACACCCCCAAGATCCCCGTTTTTTGCTCGGCAATCTAGTCAACTTCCCATAGCCAGGAGGATAGCTATATGTTTTTCTTTGGGTTCACCTTCCTATTTAGATTCTTTAGGATATCAAATTATAGACTCACTGACCTTCATTTATTTCTAGAAACCAAATATGAGTGAGTACATCCCATGTTCATCCTTTTGGGTCTGGGTTACCTCACTCAGGATAGTGTTTTCTATTTCCATCCATTTGCATGCAAATTTCGCAAAGTCATTGTTTTTTACCGCTGAATAGTATTCTAATGTGTATATATTCCACACTTTCTTCATCCATTCTTCCATTGAAGGGCATCTAGGTTGTTTCCAGGTTCTGGCTATTACACATAATAACCCTATTATTCTTATGTTTGGTCTTTTCATGGTGCCCCAGATTTCCTGGATGTTTTGTGTTAAGAATTTGTTGGATTTGCTGCTTTCTTTGATCAGTGCATTTATTTCCTCTATAGTATTTTCAGCATCAGAGATTCTTTCTTCTACCTCTTGTATTATGTTGGTTATACTTGTCTCTGTAGTTTCTGTTTGTTTACCCAGATTTTCCATATCCTGTCATCTCTCGGTTTGTGATTTCTTCATTGCCTCCATTCCAGTTTTCAAGTCTTGAACTTTTTCCATTACCTGTTTGATTGCTTTTTCTTGGTTTTCTTGGGTATCTTTGAGGGATTTATTCATTTCTTCTAACTTTTTGTTAGGTAGCTGACTGCTTGGGCACACACTCACCCCTCCACATGGATCTATCTTCTGGTACAGGCCAGACAAGCTTTATTTATTAAAACACAGATGAACTATCACTATATAGTCATGTCACTGCTGCACCAGTAGTCAGATCGAGTCTCTCCAACAGGTATTATAGGACATAGTCTTCACAGATTGTAGGATTGTTGTTGACTTTCCTCCCATATCAGTTTACACAACACATTCCTGATTATGAATCTAGTGAAAATAGGAAAATTCCAGTTCATTTTAAGCTTGATTTCTTGATGTTCTACAACGAAAGTTCATGATATCTTCATTAATTGGGTCCTATTATTTGATGAGAAATTAAAATTGATGAAATACCTTGTTTCATTTTGGTGGGTGCTTCTGGGTTACCCTTAACTGACAATTCTGACTCCAAAATACCTGAATCTGAAAGTTCTATTTAAAAACCCGTTGCTTCTAAAATATCTCGGGGTAACTCTAACCAAAGAAGTGAAGGATCTATTTGACAAGAACTTTAAAGCATTGAAGAAAGAAATTGAAGAGGATACCAGAAAATGGAAGGATCTCCCTTGCTCGTGGATTGGTAGGATCAACATAGTAAAAATGGCAATCCTACCAAAAGCAATTTATAGATTCAATGCAATCCCCATCAAGATCCCATTAAAATTCTTCACTGATCTTGAAAGGACAATAATCAACTTTATATGGAATAACAAAAAACCCCGGATAGCCAAAACAATCTTATACAATAAAGGTACTTCTGGAGGCATTACCATCCCTGACTTTAAACTCTATTACAGAGCTACAGTAATGAAAACAGTGTGGTATTGGCATAAAAATAGAGAAGTTGACCAATGGAATCGTGTAGAAGACCCGGATCTTAACCCACAAACCTATGAACACCTCATTTTCGATAAAGGTGCTAAAAATATACAATGGAAGAAAGAAAGCATCTTCAACAAATGGTGCTGGCACAACTGGATGTCAACCTGTAGAAGAATGAAAATAGACCCATACCTATCACCATGCTCAAAACTCAAGTCCAAATGGATCAAAGACCTCAATATCAATCTGAACACACTGAACCTGATAGAAGAGAAAGTGGGAAGTAACCTTCAACAGATGGGCACAGGCGATCGCTTCCTAGGTATAACCCCAGCAGCACAGTCAGTAAGGGCAACATTGAATAAATGGGACCTACTGAAACTGAGAAGCTTCTGTAAAGCAAAAGACACTGTCACTAAGACAAAAAGGCAACCCACTGACTGGGAGAAGATCTTCACCAACCCCGCAACAGACAAAGGTCTGATCTCCAAAATATATAAAGAACTCAAGAAACTAGATTTTAAAATGCTAATTAACCCAATTAAAAAATGGGGCACTGATCTGAAGAGAGAATTCTCAACAGAAGAAGTTCAAATGGCCAAAAGGCACTTAAGGTCATGCTCAACCTCCTTAGCGATCAGGGAAATGCAAATCAAAACAACATTGAGATACCATCTTACACCTGTCAGAATGGCTAAAATCAAAAACACCAATGATAGCCTTTGCTGGAGAGGCTGTGGAGAAAGGGGTACCCTCATCCATTGCTGGTGGGAATGCAAACTTGTGCAACCACTTTGGAAAGCAGTGTGGCGGTTTCTCAGATAACAATTCTTCTTATTTCGGGATCCCTGGGTTCTGGTGATGTCTTGTTGCCTTTCAGGTTGTTGGAGGAATTCTTACATTGGCGCCTTCCCATCTCCTCTTTCAAATGAAGCCAAGAGAGGCCTGGTTTCTTGGTCCAGTCTTTGATGTGTCTGAGTCTCTGGGTGTATCTCTTCAGTGTGGAAGCAGGGACCGTCCTGCCGATCTTGAACTCCCCAGTGATGTCTCTCCTGTCAGCCGGTTCTGATCTCCCTGCTGCTTGGGTGTCTCACGAACAAAGGGCCGAGCTTGCTGCCGCAGGGCAGGCAGGCCACCTAGACAAAGGAGCTACTACCCTCCCGGTTGCCCTCCCAATTCGGACCCTGTCCCAGCGCCCAAACAGGCTGAGCTGGGAGCTGTTGTGTGGTTCAAAGAGGGGAGGGGGGTCAGAGGGGGTGGGGGAGGGCCGTGGATGCTAGCTGGGTGGGATAGGAATAGAGACGAAGTATCTGGCAGTATAGCCCCTGCAGACTGCCCAGGGAGTGCAGGAGGGGTGAGGGACGTCCGAGTTCCCTGTCCCGTTCTGCCGCCGCGGTCAGAAACTCACTCACCCGGGTGATGTCTCTCCTGGCAGCTGGTTCTGATCTCCCTGCTGCTTGGGTGTCTCACGAAGAAAGGGCCGAGCTTGCTGCCGCAGGGCAGGCAGGCCACCTAGACAAAGGAGCTACTACCCTCCCGGTTGCCCTCCCAATTCGGACCCTGTCCCAGCGCCCAAACAGGCTGAGCTGGGAGCTGTTGTGTGGTTCAAAGAGGGGGAGGGGGTCAGAGGGGGTGGGGGAGGGCCGTGGATGCTAGCTGGGTGGGATAGGAATAGAATGGAAGTATCTGGCAGTATAGCCCCTGCAGACTGCCCAGGGAGTGCAGGAGGGGTGAGGGACGTCCGAGTTCCCTGTCCCGGGCTGCCGCAGCTGTCAGAAACTCACTCACCCGGGTGATGTCTCTCCTGGCAGCCGGTTCTGGTCTCCCTGCTGCTTGGGTGTCTCACGAAGAAAGGGCCGAGCTTGCTGCCGCAGGGCAGGCAGGCCACCTAGACAAAGGAGCTACTACCCTCCCGGTTGCCCTCCCAATTCGGACCCTGTCCCAGCGCCCAAACAGGCTGAGCTGGGAGCTGTTGTGTGGTTCAAAGAGGGGAGGGGGGTCCGAGGGGGTGGGGGAGGGCCGTGGATGCTAGCTGGGTGGGATAGGAATAGAGACAAAGTATCTGGCAGTATAGCCCCTGCAGACTGCCCAGGGAGTGCAGGAGGGGTGAGGGACGTCCGAGTTCCCTGTCCCGGGCTGCCGCCGCCGTCAGAAACTCACTCACCAGGGTGATGTCTCTCCTGGCAGCCGGTTCTGATCTCCCTGCTGCTTGGGTGTCTCACGAACAAAGGGCCGAGCTTGCTGCCGCAGGGCAGGCAGGCCACCTAGACAAAGGAGCTACTACCCTCCCGGTTGCCCTCCCAATTCGGACCCTGTCCCAGCACCTAAACAGGCTGAGCTGGGAGCTGTTGTGTGGTTCAAAGAGGGGAGGGGGGTCAGAGGGGGTGGGGGAGGGTCGTGGATGCAAGCTGGGTGGGATATGAATAGAGAGGAAGTATAGGGCAGTATAGCCCCTGCAGACTGACCAAGGAGTGCAGGAGGATTGAGGAACGTCTGAGTTCCCTGTCCCGGGCTGCTGCCGCAGTCAGAAACTCACCCACCCTGGTGATGTCTCTCCTGGTACTGGGATCTGGTCTCCGTGCTGCTTGGGTGTCTCACGAACAAAGGGCCGACCTCGCTGCCACAGGGCAGGCAGGCCACCTAGACAAAGGAGCTACTACCCTCCCGGTTGCCCTCCCAATTCGGACCTGGCAGTGAGTTTTCTGTTTCTATATTGTGAAATACCTTAAGGAGTACAGGTATTAGATCTTCTTGGAAATTCTGGTACAATTCCGCATTGAAACCGTCTGGTCCTGGGCTTTTTTTTGGTAGGGAGGTTTTTGATAACAGCTTCTAATTCTTCGCGACTGACAGGTCTATTTAGATTGTTCACCTGGTCCTGATTTAACTTTGGTATATGGTATTTATCTAAAAAAGTGTCCATTTCTTTTACATTTTCCAGTTTTGTTGCATACAGGCTTTTGCAGTAAGATCTAATGATTCTCTGAATTTCCTCTGTGTCTGTGGTTCTGTCCCCCTTTTCATTTCTGATCTTATTAATTTGAATATTTTCTCTCTGCTTTTTGATTAGTTTGGATAGGGGTTTATCAATCTTGTTTATTTTCTCCAGGAACCAGCTTTTTGTTTCATTGATTCTTTGGATTGTTTCCTGTGATTTTATTTTGTTGATTTCAGTCCTCAGTTTGATTATTTCCAGTCTTCTACTCCTCCTAGGTGAGTCTTCTTCTTTTTTTCCATAGCTTTCAGGAGGGCTGTTAAGTCTCCAATCTATGCTTTCTCTGTTTTCTTTAAGTGGGTACTTAGTGCTATGAACTTTCCTCTTAGCACTGCTTTCATAGTGTCCCATAATTTTGAGTATGTTGTTTCTTTATTTTCATTAAATTCAAGGAAGGCTTTAATTTCTTTTTTTATTTTTTCCTTGATCCAGGTGTGGTTTAGCAGTTGACTGTTCAGTTTCCATGAGTTTGTAGGCTTTCTGGGGGTAGCATTGTTGTTGAATTCTAACTTTAATCCATGGTGATCTGATAAGACACAGGTGGTTATAAATATTTTTTTTTTGAAACTGTGTAAGTTTGCTTTGTTACCGAGGATGTGGTCAATTTTTGAGAAGGTTCCATGAGCTGCAGAGAAGAATGTATATTCTTTCCTATTTGGGTGGAATGTTCTATAGATGTCTGTTAAGTCCATTTGATTCATTGCCTCCATTAATTGTCTTATTTCTCTGTTAAGTTTGTGTCTGATTGTCCTGTCCATTGGTGAGAGAGGAGTGTTGAAGTCTCCTACTATTAGTGTGTGCAGTTTGATGACTGGCTTGAGTTTTAGCAATGTTTCTTTTACGTAAGTGGGTGCTTTTATATTAGGGGCATAGATATTCAGGATTGAGACTTCATCCTGATGAATTGTTCCTGATATGAGTATAAAATGTCCCTCTCCATCTCTTCTGATTGATTTAAATTTGAAGTCAACTTTGTTAGAAATTAGTATGGCCACACCTGCTTGTTTTTTAGTTCCATTTGCTTGATAAGCCTTTTCCCAGCCCTTTACTCTAAGTAGGTGCCTGTCTTTGTGGTTGAGGTGTGCTTCTTGCAAACAGCATAATGTTGCATTCTGTTTTCGTATCCAATCTCTTCGCATGTGCCTTTTTATAATTGAGTTGAGTCCATTGACATTTAGTGATATTAATGACCCGTGGTTGTTAACTCCGGTCACTTTTTTGGTAGTAGAGTTTGTGTTTGTCCATTCTTTGAGATGTGCTTGTGAAGGGTCTCTAGATGTTTTAGTTATTGTGGTCATTGTTGGACTCCTTGGTTAGTGACTTTTCCTCTATTACTTTCTGTAAGGCTGCATTTTTGGCTACGTATTGTTTAAATTTGTTTTTATCCTGGAAATTTTGTTTTCTCCATTTATAGTGAACGAAAGCTTGGCTGGGTATAGTATTCCGGACTTGCATCTATGGTCTCTTAGTTTCTGTAAAACATCTACCCAGGACCTTCTGGCTTTCATGGCTTCCATAGAGAAGTCAGGTGTAAGTCTGATAGGTTTACCTTTATAAGTAACTTGGCCTTTTTCCTTTGCAGCTCTTAATATTCTTTCTCTATTCTGTATGCTTTGTGGTTTGATTATTATATGGAGAGGGGATGATTTTTTTTGATCCAGTCTATTTGGTGTTCTGTATGCTTCTTGAACCTTCATAGGTATATCTTTCTTTAGGTTGGGAAATTTTTCTTCTATGATTTTATTGAATATATTTCCTGGACCGTTGAGCTATACTTCTTCTCCTTCTTCTACTCATATTATTCTTAGGTTTCATCTTTTTATTGTGTCCCAGATTTCCTGAATGTTTTGTGATGAGAGTTTGTTGGACTTGCTGTTTTCTTTGATCAGTGTGTTTATTTTCTCTATGGTATCTTCAGAATCTGAGACTCTTTCTTCTATCTCTTGTATTCTGTTGGTTATGCTTGTTTCTGTAGTTTCTATTCATTTACCTAGATTTTCCATGTCCAGCCCGCCCTCTGTTTGTGTTTTCTTCCTTCCCTCCATTTTGGTTTTCAAGTCTTGAACTGTTTCCATTATCTGCTTGATTGTTTTTCCTTGTTTTACTAGGGCATCATTCACTGATTTACTCAATTCTTCAAACTTTCTGTTATACTTCTCATCCATTTCCATAAGGGCATTTTTTACATGCTGTTTAAGGGCCTCTATCACTTTCATAAAGTCATTTTTTTCTACTTCTTCTTGATTAAGGTATTCATGTCCTCCTGTTGTGAGGTCACTGGGTTCTGGTGGTTTCATGTTGTTTTTCAGATTGTTGGGTGAATTCTTGCATTCGTGCCTGCCCATCTATTCCTCCGAATGCTCCCCTATGGATCTTCTTTTACAGGATCAGGTCTCCTTGCCCACTGATGTACCTTCCCAGTTATGTCACTCCCCAGTGATGGCTCTCCTGGTACCTAGATCAGATCTCTGTGCTGCTTGGGTAGCTTGTAAACAAAAAGCCTACCTTGCTTGCTGCAGGCAGGCTATTGAGACAAAGGAACTACCACCTTCCCTGTTGCCCTCCCAATTCAGATTCGGTCTCAGTGCCCGAACACGCTGAGCTGGGAGATGTTGTGTGGCCAAAGAGGGGAGGGAGGCAGACGGGGGGAGTGTTCTGGATGCAAGCTGGGTGGGATAGGAAGAGAGAGGAGGTATCGGGCAGTATAGCCCCTGCAGGATGACCAGGAAGTGTAGGAGAGATGAGGAACATCTGAGTTCCCTGTTCCGGGCTGCTGCTGCGGGTCAGAAACTCACTCACCCCAATGATGGCTCTCCTGGTGCCCAGATCGGATATCCGTGCTGCTTGGGTAGCTCATAAACAAAGGGCAGAAATTTTTAATAAAAAAAAGTTGCTTCTGGGAATTATCCTTCTATGAAATTATCCCCTATTATATAACTCTTTTTAAATTTATTTAATTTTTTCATGCTTAGATCATTTTTATCATCTAACTATATTATAATTTCAAAAATATTAAAAAAGAAATATATTTTAAAATTGCTAAAGTCTCATTTGAAAACTTGCTTACACTCTTTTTTATTTTTTTATTACATAAAATATAACAATCCAAATTTTTACTCCCTCCCCTCCTTCCCCTACCCTCTCTCTTACTCCACAGACCCACCCATACCACCTCCTTCCTAAGAGAGGGCCATGCATTCTCCCCTGTGGAAAGTCTCAGGCCCTCCTACTGCATCTATGTTGAGAAAGGTTTACTTCCATAGGATATAGGGTCCCAAGAAGCCAGTACATGCAGTAGAGACAAATCTCAGTGTCACTACCAGTGGTCCTTCAGTCTGCCCCTACTGTCAGTTCCCTTCAGAGGGGCTTGGTTGTTCCCATACTCATTCACTCCCAGTCCATTTGGAGTTGGTGAACTGCCATTGGCTCAATCAAATTGTCTCAGTGGATGAACCCCTCATGATCTTGAGTTCCTTGATCATACTCTCACTCCTTCCACTCTTCAGCTGGATCCTGGGAACTCAGTCCAGTGCTCTGATTTGGTTCATTGCCTCTGTTCCCATCTGATGTTGGATGAAGGTTATATGGTAACATTTAAGATAATTATCAATCTGACTACAGGGTAAGGCTAGTTCAGACACCCTCTTCTCTATTGCTTAGGGTCTTAGCTGGGGTCATCCCTGTGGGTTCTTGAGCATGAGCCAGGATTCTTGCTAACTCAATAATGGCTTCCTCAATCAACATATCTCTTTCCTTGCTCATACCTGCTTTTCCTCCATCTCGACTATCCCAATTCTTCAAATTCTCTTCAACTCATCCCTTTCCCTTTCTTTCTACCCCACCTGGTCCTCCAGCTCTCAAATTTTTGTCTGATTCCAATTTCCAGGTGGGACTATATATGTTTTCTTTGAGTCCATCTTATTACTTAGCTTCTCTAGGATCATGAATTCTAGGCTCAATGCCCTTTGTTCATGACTAGAATACACTAATGAGTGAGTACATACAATATTCACTTTTTGCGGGATTCTGGGTTACTTCACTCAGGATAGTGTTTTCTAATTCCATCCATTTGCATACAAAATTTAAGATGTCATTTTTCTTTCTTTTACTGCTGAGTAATACTCTAATGTGTAGATGTGCCACACTTTCTTTATCCATTCTTCAGTTGAGGGGCATCTAGGTTGTTTCCAGGTTCTGGCTATTACAAATAATGCTTCCCCAAACATAGTTGAACAAATGCTTTTGTAGTATGATTGAGCATCTTTTGGGTATATTCCCAAGAGTGGTATTCCTGGATCCTGAGGTAGGTTGATTCCTAGTTTTCTGAGAAATGGAGACATTGTTTCCAAAGTGGTTGCACAAATTTACATTCCCACCAGCAATGTATGAGTGTTTCCCTTGCTCCACATCTTCTCCATCATAAGCTATCCTTAGTGTTTTTGATCTTAGCCATTATGACAGGAGTAAGATGGTATCTCAAAGCTGTTTAATTTGCATTTCCCTCATAGCCAAGGAAGGTGAACATGTCCTTAATATCTTTTGGCCCTTCTTTTTTTGAATTCTTTGTTAGGTTCAGTAAACTACTTTTTAATTGGGTTATTTAAATTTTTATGTTAAATTTCTTGAGTTTTTTTTACATATATTTTGGACATTAGACCTTTGTCTGTTGTGGGGTTGGTAAAGATTTTTTTCTCATTCAGTAGGCTGTCTTTTTGTCTTATTGACTGTGTCCTTTGCTTTACAGAAGCTTTTCAGTTTCAGGAGGTCCCATTTATTAATTATTGCTCTTATTGTCTATGCTACTGGGGATATATTTAAGAAATAGTCTACTGTGCCTATGCATTGAAGGTTACTTCCCACTTTCTCCACTATCATGTTCAGTGTGGTTGGATTTATATTGAGAACTTTAATCCATTTGGACTTGATTTTGTGCATGGTGACAGAAATATATCTATCTTCATTCTTCTATAGGGTGATATCCAGTTAAGCCAGCGCCATTTGTTGAAGATGCTTTCTTTTTCCCATTGTATCTTTTTTGCTTCTTTGTCAGAAATCGGATGTTCATAGGTTTGTGGATTAATATCCAGGTCTTCAATTCAACTCCATTGTTCAACATCTCTGTTTTTGTGCCAATACCAAGCTGTTTTCATTACTGTAGCTCTGTAATAGAACTTGATGTCAGGGATGGTAATGCCTCCAGCGCTCCTTTATTGTACAGGATTGTTTTGGCTATCCTGTTTTTTTTTTTGTTTTTCCATATGAAGTTGAGTATTGTTCTTTCAAGGTCTGTGAAGGATTGTGTTGGAATTGCATTGTGAAGATTTTGATTGGAATTGCATTGAATCTATAGATTGCCTTCAGTAAGAATGCCATTTTTACTATGTTGATCCTTCCTATCCAAGAGCATGGACAATCTTTCCATTTTCTGGTATCTTCTAAGACTTCAAATTTTTGTGAAATAGGTCTTTTACATCCTTTTTTAGTGTTACCCCAAGATACTTTATGCTATTTGTGGCTGTCATGAAAGGTGATGTTTCTCTGATTTCCCTCTCTGCTTCTTTATCTGAAGCTGAAAAAGCCTTTGACAAAATAGAACATTTCTTCATGATAAAGGCCTTGGAGAGAGGAGGGATACAAGGAACTTAACTGAACATAATAAAGGTAATATACAGCAACCCCACAGCCAACATCAAACTAAGTGGAGAGAAACTTCCAGCAATTCCACTGAAATCAGGAACAAGACGTGGTTGTACATATTGAGATTGAAAAAATCCATAGGGTCTCATCCTTTGTGAAAACAAAAGAAGGCCCTCTCCAAAGCATCATATCCTTAGACCCAAATTCAGAAATCATGATACCTTTAGAACATACATGTAGTTTGGCAGACCACACAATGAAATGTCGCTCTGTATTTAGCTCCTTCACAGTCAAAAATTAAAAAAAAACCACAATAATGCAAAGAATCTTCTCTGTGATTCTTCTCTGTGAATTTTCCATTTTACATGGCTTATTTTTACTCTATCATTTTACTTTATTCTGTCTCTTCAAAGACTTTACTCTTTTTTCTCTATATTCTTTTTTTTTCTCTCCCAAGCCTATGTACATTCATCCAACATTGTGACCTATAGAGGTCTTTTATGTCTGAATCTGTCCCATTGTGAACCTGTAATTTTTTTTTACTATCCAGGAGCAGTTCTTAAAATGCTAAGCACTTCTTAGAAACTGTTTGCACCATGTAGGGGTAATTCGGTATTGCCTGTTTACTGCCAGTCTAAACCTTAACTGTGCTGTTTTTATGGTAATTATGATCATTCCTTCCTGAGATCAGCACAGTTCAGCATGGAGCAGCCACTCTTGCCTCAGATCCATTTGGTGCCCCTTAGATGCACACAGTTCCAGGCACAGAGCAAGTCCACACTGGAGCTGCACTCAGCAGTTTAACTCTGGGACTGAGCGTGCGGCACAGAAACTCTTCTCATCCAAGTTACAGCCAAATCTTACATGCAGAGCACTGCACAGTCTGAAAACACGTCTCTGTATGGCTGCAGGAATCTGCCATGTTCTTCTGCCTGCCTAAGCCTGATTCTGCTGTCTGCCCAGGTGCAGGCGGGGAGCGCTGAGCCATCGGCATGGTCTCAGAGCACTCTCCTTCCGATCCCAAGCAAGAACACAAACATCCAGTCCCATAAAAGCCATTGAAGTGCTTTAAAGCCAGAGTTTGCACTGGTGGCACAGTCCCGGGAAGCCATGCTTTAAAATGATGCAGCTTTTTTTCTGCTGCTATTGCTGAAACAGGAAATCTCTCTATGGCATGCCACCAACAAAGAGCAAAAATCTGTGTTAAACTCTCTCTCCCTTATTTTTAAGCCTTCTCAGGTTTTTAGTGGATTTAGCCCCACGTTGGGCTCCATTCTGTTGTAGGAGCTGAGGGTTGCATTCCGCCACCCAGCTCCTGCCACCGGCTAGCCTTACCCAAAATAACAACACACAAATTGTATTCTTTTAAACACTATTATATCTAGCCTTTTCTCGGCTAACTCTCGCACCTGGACTAGCCCATTTCTAATAATGTGTGTAGCACCCCAAGGTGCACTTTTTGGGAAGATCCTAGCCTACGTCCATCCTGGGTCAGAGCTTCATCGCATCTGCCCTAAGAGGAGCTGCATGACTTCTGAGCTCACTTCCTCTTCCTCCCAGTATTCTGTTCTGTTTACTCCGCCTACCTAATTTTCTGTCCTATTAAAGGGCTAAGGCAGTCTCTTTATTTAACCAATGAAATTAACAAAAAACAGAAGGCTCTTCCCCATCAAAAAACCATTTCATTAAATGGGATGCTAAGCTGAACCTGCATATATGTTCTAAAGGTATTTTGACTTCAGAATTTGGATCTAAGGATATCATGTTTTGGAAAAGAGTTTATTCTTTTGTTTTCACAGATGATATGATAGACCATGCCCTCCTGAAAGATCACTATGAACACCTTCAGAAAATTACTTCATTCAACAGTCAACTGAGATGAACCTAGCAATTAGGTTATCCCATGAAAGACCTAAATAACAGTGCCCCATACAGCAGGAAGCAGTTTGGAGAGAAAAAACTGTGCCCACATTCCCAAATATTGCTTATAATTGTCTTTTACATTTAAAAGGGGATATGATATAGATATGAATAATTTGCATTGGTATGGATTTTAAGGTCAATTTTGTTCTATGTATATGTATTTCTGATCTTGATTAAGGTATTGTGATTGTGTAGTTCATTTAAAAATGTAATGTATAATTAAGAAATATAGGTTAATAGATAATCATTTATAATAGTCAAGTTTGTAGTCATGTTAGTTAGATTTTCTAGATGTGCATAGATATATTTCCATTAAATAGGCATTCTTCATATCTTTCAAAGATTATAGAATATGGCATTTAATACTTATGGTTTTAATAGCTTATGATTTTTCATGACAATGAGACACATCTGCTCATGGCAGCACCAATCTACTTCAAGAGGAAGATGGGCATCGAAGAGGCTCCTTATGGAGTTGGTTAGCCATTTGGGCAAGAAACTGCTCCTGCCTTGGCTATTGCATAAACTGGACACAAAGAACCTGCAGAGAGAGGACTACTGAACTTGCCTAAAGTTAAGATGATCTTCCGGGGTTTCTGATTCATGAGTCTGCGAGACATTGTGCAGGACACAAAAGGAAGTGACTGAACTGTCTTTGGAATTTCCTGCTTCATGGAAATGTCTGCTGGATTTTATGTGATGTGGGAAGGTCATTTGTCAATCTGTTGTTTCATTGGTTAGTCAATAAAAAAACTGCTTGGCCTGATAGGTCAGAAAATTAGGTAGGTGGAATAGAAAGAAAAGAATGCTGGGAAGAAGGGAAGTGAGCCAGACACCATGCCGCTCCTCTCCAGGCTAGATGCGATGCAGCCAGCCACCAGGTCAGACATGCTGAATCTATCCCAGTAAGGCACCACCTCGTGGTGCTACACACATTATTAGACATGGGTTAATCAAGATGTGAGAGTTAGCCAGAAGAGGCTAGAGCTAATGGTCCAAGCAGTGTTTAAATGAATACAATTTGTGTGTTGTTATTTCGGGGCATAAGCTAGCCAGGTGGCTGGGAGCGGGTGGCAGGAACACAGCCCACAGCTCTCAGTACAGTTATGGGCCTGTAGGCTGAAGATGGATGCCCCAACAGTACAAAAAGAACTTTGTGTGACTGTCCAGGCAGTGAGATATTTCTGTTATTTCTAGAGTTTTGGACGTTTCTTCCTTCTTGTTTACTTAGGTAATATTATATCCTTCTGGAGTCTTTGATTGAGTTGAAGAATGGTTAGTTATAGTTATAGATTTTCTTAGTGATGATAAAAGAAAATAGATATAAATATTGTAACTCTAATTCTTGCTTGATAACTATTTTGTTATATGTTATTTTACTATGTTAAAGTGAAAGCCTTTTTTTTTGTTTAACTAGAACAAAGGGGAAATGATGTGGGAGGGTCTTCTGTTTTGTGTTGATTTCACTGGTTAAATAAAGAAACCGCCTTGGCCTTTTGATAGGACAGAAAATTAGGTAGTAGGAGTAGATAGAACAGAATGCTGAGAGGAAGAAGGCAGTGAGACAGACACTATGCTTCTTCTACCCATGATGGATGGTGGTTAGAATCATGCCAGTAAGCCACAGTCAAGTGGCAATACACATTATTAGAAATGGGTTAGATCAATATGTGATAGCCAATAAGGGACTGGAGATAATGGACCAGGCAGTTTTTAAATGAATACAATTTGTGAGTTGTTATTTTGGGTGTTGAGCTAGACATGTGGGAGCCAGGCGGGACCAAAAGCAAGCCCGCTCCCCTTTCACAACACACAAGGACTTTCAGTAATGTAGCAGGATACAAGATTAACTCAAAAAAAAAAATCAGGAGCCCTCTTTTAAACAGATGACAAATGAGCTGAGAAAGAAATCAGAAAACATTATTCTTCACAATAGCCACAAATAGCATAAAATATCTTAGAGTAACTAAAAATAAACATGTGGAAGACAGGAACTTTAAATCTTTAAAGAAGGAAACTGAAGAAAACACCAGAAAGTGAAAGGATGTCCCATGCACTTGGGTAGGCAAAATTAACATAGTAAAAATGGCAATCTTACCAAAAGTCATCTACAGATTCAACATAATGCCCATCAAAATCCCAGCAAAATTCTTCTCAGATGAAGAAAAAATGGTACTCAACTTTATATGGAAAAGCAAAAAGCCCAGGATACAAAAACAATCCTGTAAAATAAAAGAATTTCTGGATGCATCACAATCCCTGACTTCAAACTCTACTACAGGGCTACAGTGCTGAAAACAGACTGGTGCTGGCATAAGAACAGACAGGAAGACGAATGGAACCAAACAGAAGACCTACATGTCAATCCACACATCTTCGAACACCTGATTTTTGACAAAGAAGCAAAAAATATCAAATTAAAACAGAAAGCATATTTAACAAGTGGTGCTGTCATAACTGGATATCAGCATGTAGAAGAATGAAAATAGACCCATATCTATCACCATGAACAAAAATCAAGTCCAAATAGATCAAAGACCTCAACATAAAGCCAACTACACTGAACCTTATAGAAGAGAAAGTGGGAAATACACTTAAACACATTGGCACAGGAGACCACTTTCTAAATATACCCCAGCAGCACAGACACTGAGAGAAACAATTAATAAATGGGACCTCCTGAAACTGAAAAGCTTCTGTAAAGTGAAGGATATGGTAAACAAGACAAAACAATAGCCTACAGAATGGGAAAAGAGCTTCACTAATCCCACATCAGACAGATGTCTGATATCCAAAATATACAAAGAACTCAAGAAATTGGTCAAAAAAAGAGCAAGTAACCCAATAAAATGGTTAAAGACATAAACAAAGAACTCTCACCAGAGGAGTTTAAAATGACTGAAAGACACTTAAGGAAATCTTCAACATCTTTATTCATCAGAGAAATGCAAATCAAAACAACTCTGACATTCTATCTTACACATGTAAGATAAAAGATACTGATGATAACTTATGCTGAAGAAGTTGTGGGGAAAAGAAAACACTTCTGCATTGCTGGTGGGAAGCAAGCTGGTACAACCCCTTTGTGTCAGTATGGTGATTTCTCAGAAAATTAGGCAACAACTTTCCTCAAGACCCAGTAATACAACTTTTGGGTATATATCCAAAGGATGCTCAATAGTGCAACAAGGACATGTGCTCAACTATGGTCATAACAGCTTTGTTTGTCATAACCAGAACCTGGAAACAACCTAAATGCCCCTCAACTGTACATTTACACAATGGAGTACTACAGAGCAGAAAAAAATCTTGAATTTTGCAGGAAAATGAATGGACCTAGAAAACATTTTTTTGAGTGAGGTAACCCAGACACAGAAAAACAGTGATCATATGTACCCACTCTTAGGTTGTTTTTAAACATAAAGCAAGGAAAACCAGCCTATAAACCACAATCTCAGAGAATTTAGACAACATAAGAGAGACATACATAGATCTAATCTACACTGGATGTGGAAATAGACAAGATCTCCTGATTTAATTGGGAGAATGGGGACCTTGGGTGAGGTTTGAAGTGGAGATAGGAGAGGCAGCAGGGGAGAAGAGAAAAATGTAGAGCTCAATAATAATCAATAATTAAACAACTATCAAGGAATGCATTCATAACATCATCTATTTGTTTTTGAAAATTTGCAGAAATTACTGTATTATCTCTCTTGTCTTGAGGATTACAATGTTTTATACCTAGTCTGTCTTCTATTATAACTCATATTACCATCCTAAAATATCTTTTTAGACTTAAATATCTTCTTATATTAACAGCTTAAGTTTTTATGTTTTTCAACCTTACAAACGTTTCAACTTTTTATTTATTTATTTTTTTTATTGGAAAAAAAAAGAAATTTCTGCCTCCTCCCCGCCTCCCATTTCCCTCCCACTCCTCCATCTCCTCCTTCCCTCCCCCCACTCCTCCCCCTCCCTCTCCAGCCTGAAGAGCAGTCAGGGTTCCCTGCCCTGTGGAAAGTGCAAAGTCCTCCCCCCTCAGTCCTGGTCGAGGAAGGTGAACATCCAAACTGGGTAGGCTCCCACCAAGCCAGAACATGAAGCAGGATCAAAACCCGGTGCCATGGTCCTTGGCTTCTCAGCAGCCCTCATTGTCCGCCAAATTTAGAGAGTCCGGTTTTATCCCATGATTTTTCAGTCACAGTCCAGCTGGCCTTGGTGAGCTCCCAAAGAATCATCCCCACTGTCTCCGTGGGTGGGCGCACCCCTTGTGGTCCTGACTTCTTTGCTCATATTCTCTCTCCTTCTGCTCCTCATTGGGACATTGGGAGCTCAGTCCAGTGCTCCAGTGTGGGTCTCTGTCTCTGTCTCCATCCATCGCCAGATGAAGCTTCTATGGTGATATGCAAGATATTCATCAGTATGGCTATAGGATAGGGTCATTACAGGTTCCCTATCCTCAGCTGCCCTAGGAACTAACTGGGGACATCGCCCTGGGCACCTGGGAGCCCCTCTAGATCCAAGTCTCTTGCCAACCCTAAGATTGCTTCCTTAATTAAGATGTGTGCTTCTCTTCTCCCCTAACCAACCTTCCTTTATCCCAATCATCCCGTTTCCCCAAGTTCCCCCCAACCTGCCCTTCTCACATTTCTCTCTCCTTCTCCCCTTACCACCCCTCCCACCACACCCCCAAGATCCCAGTTTTTGGCCCGGCAATCTTGTCTACTTCCCATAACCAGGGGGATAGCTATATGTTTTTCTTTGGGTTCACCTTCCTATTTAGTTTCTTTAGGATATCAAATTATAGACTCACTGACCTTTATTTATTTCTAGAAACCAATTATGAGTGAGTACATCCCATGTTCATCTTTTTTGGTCTGGGTTACCTCACTCAGGATAGTGTTTTCTATTTCCATCCATTTGCATGCAAAATTCACGAAGTCATTGTTTTTTACCACTGAGTAGTATTCTAATGTGTATATATTCCACACTTTCTTCATCCATTCTTCCATTGAAGGGCATCTAGGTTGTTTCCAGGATATGGCTATTACAAATAATGCTGCTATGAACATAGTTGAACAAATGTCCTTGTCATATGATCGGGCATCTTGTGGGTATATTCCCAAGAGTGGCATTGCTGGGTCCATGGGTAGGTTGATCCCAAATTTCCTTAGAAACCGCCACACTGCTTTCCAAAGTGGTTGCACAAGTTTGCATTCCCACCAGCAATAGATGAGGGTACCCCTTTCTCCACAGCCTCTCCAGCAAAGGCTATCATTGGTGTTATTGATTTTACCCATTTGGACAGGTGTAAGATGATATCTCAATGTTGTTTTGATTTGCATTTCCCTGATCGCTAAGGAGGCTGAGCATGACCTTAAGTGCCTTTTGGCCATTTGAACTTCTTCTGTTGAGAATTCTCTCTTCAGATCAGTGCCCCATTTTTTAATTGGGTTAATTAGCATTTTAAAGTCTAGTTTCTTGAGTTCTTTATATATTTTGGAGATCAGACCTTTGTCTGTTGCGGGGTTGGTAAAGATCTTCTCCCAATCAGTGGGTTGCCTTTTTGTCTTAGTGACAGTGTTTTTGCTTTACAGAAGCTTCTCAGGTTCAGTAGGTCCCATTTATTCAATGTTGCCCTTAATGACTGTGCTGCTGGGGTTATACCTAGGAAGCGATTGCCTGTGCCCATCTGTTGAAGGTTACTTCCCACTTTCTCTTTTATCAGGTTCAGTGTGTTCAGACTGATATTGAGGTCTTTGATTCATTTGGACTTGAGTTTTGTGCATGGTGATAGATATGGATCTATTTTCATTCTTCTACAGGTTGACATCCAGTTGTGCCAGCACCATTTGTTGAAGATGCTTTCTTTCTTCCATTGTATACTTTTAGCACCTTTAATGAAAATGAGGTGTTCATAGGTTTGTGGGTTAAGATCCGGGTCTTCTACACGATTCCATTGGTCAACTTCTCTATTTTTATGCCAATACCACACTGTTTTCATTACTGTAGCTCTGTAATAGAGTTTAAAGTCATGGATGGTAATGCCTCCAGAAGTTCCTTTATTGTATAAGATTGTTTTGGCTATCCTGGGTTTTTTGTTATTCCATATAAAGTTGATTATTGTCCTTTCAAAATCAGTGAAGAATTTTAATGGGATCTTGATGGGGATTGCATTGAATCTATAAATTGCCTTTGGTAGGATTGCCATTTTTACTATGTTGATCCTCCCAATCCACGAGCAAGGGAGATCCTTCCATTTTCTGGTATCCTCTTCAATTTCTTTCTTCAATGCCTAAAAGTTCTTGTCAAATAGATCCTTCACTTCTTTGGTTAGAGTTACCCCAAGATATTTTATGCTGTTTGTGGATATCGTGAAAGGTGATGCTTCTCTGATTTCCCTCTCTGCTTCCATAACCTTTGTGTATAGGAGGGCGACTGATTTTTTGGAGTTGATCTTGTATCCGGCCACATTACTAAAGGTGTTTTTCAGCTGTAGGAGTTCTTTGGTGGAGTTTTTGGGGTCGCTTATGTACACTATCATATCATGTGCAAATAATGACAGTTTAACTTCTTCCTTTCCAATTCGAATCCCCTTGATCCCCTTGTGTTGTCTTATTGCTATTGCTAAAACTTCAAGCACTATATTGAAGAGGTATGGACAGAGTGGACAGCCTTGTCGTGTTCCTGATTTAAGTGGGATGGCTTTGACTTTCTCTCTGTTTAGTTTCATGTTATCTGTCGGTTTGCTGTAAATAGCTTTTATTATATTTAGGTATGACCCTTGTATCCCTAATCTCTCCAAGACTTTTATCAGAAAGGTATGTTAAATTTTGTCAAAAGCTTTTTCAGCATCTAATGAAATGATCATATGGTTTTTTTCTTTCAGTTTATTTATATGATGGATTACATTGATAGATTTTCGTATGTTGAACCAGCCTTGCATCTCTGGGATGAAGCCTACTTGATCATAATGGATAATTTTTCTAATGTGTTCTTGGATACGGTTTGCCAGTATTTTGTTGAGGATTTTTGCATCAATGTTCATGAGTGAGATTGGCCTGTAATTCTCTTTCTTGGTTGAGTCTTTGTGTGGCTTTGGTATCAGAGTGACTGTAGCTTCATAAAAGGAATTTGGCAATGACTCTTCTGATTCTATATTGTGAAACACATTAAGGAGTATAGGTATTAGGTCTAGAGCTTTCAGGTGGGCTGTTAAGTCTCCAATGTATGCTTTCTCTGTTTTCTTTAAGTGGGCACTTAGTGCTATAAACTTTCCTCTTAGGACTGTTTTCATAGTGTCCCATAAGTTTGCGTACATTGTTTCTTTATTTTCATTGAATTCAAGAAGACTTTTATTTCTTTCTTTATTTCTTCTTTGATCCAGGTGTGGGTCAAGAGTTGACTGTTCAGTTTCCATGAGTTTGTAGGCTTTCTGGGGGTAGCACTTTTGTTGAATTCTAACTTTAATCCATGGTGATCTGATAAGACACAGGAGGTTACGAATTTTTTTTTTGTAACTGTGGAAGTTTGCTTTGTTACCGACGATGTGGTCAATTTTCGAGAAGGTTCCATGAGCTGCAGAGAAGAAGGTATATTCTTTCCTATTTGGGTGGAATGTTCTATAGATGTCTGTTAAGTCTATTTGATTCAATACCTCCATTAATTCTCTTATTTCTCTGTTAGGTTTCTGTCTGATTGACCTGTCCATTGGTGAAAGAGGAGTGTTGAAATCTCCTACTATTAATGTGTGCGGTTTGATGGCAGCCTTGAGTTTTAGTAATGTTTCTTTTACATATGTGGGTGCTTTTATATTAGGGGCATAGATATTCAGGATTGAGACCTCATCCTGATCAATTGTTCCTGTTATGAGTATAAAATATCCCTCTCCATCTCCTATTGATTTAAGTTTGAAGTCAACTTTGTTAGAAATTAGTATGGCCACACCTGCTTGTTTCTTAGGTCCATTTGCTTGATAAACCTTTTCCCATCCCTTTACTCTAAGTAAGTGCCTGTCTTTGTGGTTGAGGTGTGTTTCTTGTAAACAGCAGAATGTTGGATCCTGTTTGCGTATCCCATCTCTTAGCCTGTGCCTTTTTATAGGTGAGTTGAGTCCATTGACATTAAGAGATATTAATGACCAGTGGTTGCTAACTCCTGTCACTTTTTTAGTCATAGAGTTTGTGTGTTTACTTTCTTTTTGTTGCGCTGGTGAAGGGTCTCTAGATGTTTGAGTTATTGTGTTCATTGTTGGTCTCCTTGGTTTGTGATTTTCCTTCTATTACTTTCTGTAAGGCTGTATTTGTGGCTACGTATTGTTTAAATTTGTTTTTATCCTGGAAAATTTTGTTTTCTCCATTTATAGTGAACGAAAGCTTGGCTGGGTATAGTAGTCTGGCCTTGCATCCATGTTCTCTTAGCTTCTGCAGTATATCTATCCAGGACCTTCTGGCTTTCACGGTTTCCATAGAGTAGTCAGGTGTAAGTCTGATAGGTTTACCTTTATCAGTAACTTGACCTTTTTCCTTTGCAACTCTTAATATTCTTTCTTTATTCTGTATGTTTTGTGTTCTGATTATTATATGGCGAGGAGATTTTTTTTTTTTTGGTCCAGTCTATTCGGTGTTCTGTATGCTTCTTGAACCTTCAAGGGAATATCTTTCTTTAGGCTGGGAAAGTTTTCTTCTATAATTTTATTAAATATATTTTCTGAACCATTGAGCTGTACTTCTCCTTCTTCTATCCCAATTATTCTTAGGTTTGGTCTTTTTATTGTGTCCCAGATTTCCTGAATGTTTTGTGATGAGAATTTGTTGGTTTTGCTGTTTTCTTTGCTCAGTGTGTTTATTTTTCTATGGTATCTTCACTGTCTGACATTCTTTCTTCTAACTCTTGTAATCTGTTGGTAGTACTTGTCTCTGTAGTTCCTGTTCGTTTACCCAGATTTTCCATCTCCAACCTTCCCTCGGTTTGTGTTTTCTTCATTACTTCCATTTCATTCTTCAGGTCTTGAACCATTTCCCTTACCTGTTTGATTACATTTTCTTGTTTCTCTTGGTTTTCTTGGGTATCTTTGAGCGATTTATTCATTTCCTCTACCTTTTTGTTTGTAATCTCTAATTGTTTATGGCAGTTTTTCACCTCCTGTTTAAGGTCTTCTATTATTTTCAAATAATTCACTTGAGTCGATTTCTTCTACTTCTTCTGGAGTAGGGTGTACAATCCTTCTTATTTCGGGATCCCTGGGTTCTGGTGATGTCTTGTTGCCTTTCAGGTTGTTGGAGGAATTCTTGCATTGGCACCTTCCCATCTCCTCTTTCAAATGAAGCCAAGAGAGGCCTGGTGTCTTGGTCCAGTCTTTGCTGTGACTGAGTCTCTGGGTGTATCTCTTCAGTGCAGAAGCAGGGACCATCCCCAGTGATGTCTCTCCTGGCACCCGGATCTGATCTCCCTGCTGCTTCGGTGTCTCGCGAACAAAGAGCCGACCTTGCTTGGTGCAGGCAGGCCACCTAGACAAAGGAGCTACTACCCTCCTGGATGCCCTCCCAATTTGGACCCTGTCCCAGTGCCCAAACAGGCTGACCTGGGAGCTGTTGTGTGGTTCAAAGAGGGGAGGGGGTCAGAGGAAGTGGGGGAGGGCTGTGGATGCAAGCTGGGTGGGATAGGAATAGAGAGGAGGTATCGAGCAGTATAGCCCCTGCAGGATGACCAGGAAGTGCAGGAGGGGTGAGGAACGTCTGAGATCCCTGTCCCGGGCTGCTGCCGCAGTCAGAAACTCACTCACCCCAGTGATGTCTCTCCTGGCACCTGGATCTGCTCTCTCTGCTGCTTGGGTGTCTCGTGAACAAAGGGCCGCCATTGCTTGGTGCCACGTTTCAACTTTTATATAAGTTATTTTATCTGAAATCGATAGCAAGGAAAACTGAAAATTATAACTATCTTGTCTTCAATCTTCATGAGAACTCAAGAAGTATAAAATATTACCTGAGTAAATAGAAAGTGCAGGGGAAACAACTTCCAAAACTGTAGAAACAATAGAGATATCTGGCTTCCTAGACAGTCACCCCAAGATCCCTTTGCAATATTGGGGCATCCATCCTTAGCTGACAGGTGTAGAATATCTGACAGACTTTTATGTGAAGCAGGAAGTATGAAGGACTGTCCTATCTTGTATTGACAAATTTTGGCAGTTGCCTTCTTTTGTGTCATGATTGTCCAATTTGGATAGCATACTGCCAGCTGTTGAGACAATGGCTTTCTTACCCAGTGGATATGTTGTTACAATAAAACCCAAACTCTATATGTAGGTTCTTCAATGCTCTTCATCCTTTTTTGAAGTAAACTGGTACTTCCAGGAGCAGACATGTCTCACTGTCATGAAAAGCCTTAGGTTATTAAAATATCTTAAATCCCATATTCTGTAGATTTATGAAGTGTTTGAAGACCAATTATTCATCTAAAATATGTCTTTTTTAACTTTAAGACATATTTAATATGACTACAAGTCTGATTATTATGTATGGTTAACTATTAACCTGTATTTATCAATTATACATTACTTTATTAAATTGTTGCATAAGTACAATACCTTAAAGAAGAGTAGAAATATTTACCTAACAGAGCAAGGTGAGAGGGAGGGGGAGAGGAGTGGAGGGAAGGGGAGAGGAGTGGGAGGATGGGGAAGAAAATGGGAGGCTGGGAGGAGGTGAGAATTTCTTTATTTTTTTCTTTCAATAAAAAAATATTTGAGACTAGTATTTGATTTTTAGTCTAAATGAATATTCAATAATTTACCCTTCTATCTTATTATTGCCTTTTCTCTTTTCAGAAAGAGATCTTTGAATACACCCCCATTGCTTAGATTTTTCCCTTACCATGACCAGTAACAATTTACATCCAACCCCCAAAATGATGTCAAACATCCACAACCACTGAATGACCAGAAACCACCTACCCCACCTCTTGGAAATACAGGCATTGTGTTCTCTAGATGCTTTCCTTTTGTCTGGGGATGATGAATCTTTAGGGGACCTTAAGAAAATTAAGATAATGGTCAAGTCCCGAGAGAGCTACTAGCTATTGTCTATCTCAGTGTGATGGGGAAATGTAGGACTTATCTGAAATATTACTTCAGTTGTCTGTGAGGCTGAACCCTCTCACATAGCAGATTTGAAGTTATTCTAGAAGCAAAATATTGAGGAAACTGCAACAGAGACAGTCTGAAAGGCTGGATTACCTGTGCTACTTCTCTTTTTGATGTCTTATCTTTTTGTTTTAGAAACACACAAGCCTTAAACCTATCATGAATCTCCATACATGGTGCTGGATGGCTCAAGCCATCAGACAGTGGCCACCTATGACCGTGGGAATAAGAAGTGACATCTGGTCCCATGTTTGGTACTTTTAAAAATCTTTATTGAG
The DNA here is from genome assembly GCA_963919715.1 of Microtus obscurus. Classification (NCBI taxonomy): domain Eukaryota; kingdom Metazoa; phylum Chordata; class Mammalia; order Rodentia; family Cricetidae; genus Microtus; species Microtus obscurus. Next base: position 2,840,019 of record CAWTZC010001519.1, on the reverse strand, counting down.
CACTATGTGGAAATACTTACCCCCACAATGTATGCCATTTGTAAGGAGTCTTTCTCTGACCTATTATCCAGCCTCCCAATAATGACACAAAGACTTTTATCAATTATGAAAAATCAGCACCCAGCTTAGGCTTGTTTCTATCTAGAGCTTATGGCTTAAACTAACCTATTTTATTTATCTATATAATGTCATGTGGTTCAGTCATCTCTTTTCCATTCTGCAACTCTGACTTGTACTGAGTTTTCTAGAATATCTATGGCACAATCTGCATGCTTAGATCCATCTCCTCTTCCTCTCTCACCCCAGAAATCCTGCCTATCCTTCCTACCTAGCTATCATGGCATAGCCATTCTTCCATCTTCCAGCTGCAGTGTCCTGTCTGTATCTAGTGTGTGGCTGGTGAGTTCTAGAGTTCTCTCTCTGACTGAAGTCCCACCCATACCTCCTGCCAGCTATTGGTCATTAAGCTTTCAATTATACAAATCAAAGCAAAGCTTTGTCACACAATATACAAATATCCCACAACAAAACTGATACCTACACATGAATCATTAAACCTGTGGATTAATGTAGGTATTGACTTATTTTAGTGTCAATGTGGGCAGCAGACAGCAATATGAAGTATTTGCAGAACCTGTCTACAGATATAGCACAGAGCATGCATAGCTACCAACACTCTTGGATCCCTGACCGTACCTCAGACACCATGAAGGAAAAAGTCCTCCTGCAATGATCCTCCCCAAAGGTAGGTTAAGGCACTGAACAATGCTAGCCTCTTTTCTTGAATAAGGAACTGTCTGAATTTTGGGAACCTTCATTTTTGGGAAGTTTTCAGTTCTGTTTTTCAGCTCCAGATTTTGATGACCTTCACAGTTTAGATGCAATGTATTAACTATCTGAAAAACACGAGAGCAGAGAGGGGCCGTTTAACCATAACATTTACGTAACCAAATCCCTCTTACACGCCAACTACATTGTAAAACTGTCTGAAGGTTAATCATTTCTTGTACATCCAAATCACAGAAATCATGAACTTATGAATATGGTGAAAATGACACTGATATTAGACAATCAGGATGGTGCTGAGTCTCAGAGTTGAGATGCCAAGAACACTAATTTGGAATAGACATTTATAATTGAACTAGCATTAAATTAATTTCAGTCTTTACAAAAACCAGAAGAATTCTGAACAATAAAAGAGGAACACAGGAGAAAAGAGAATGCTGAGAGTTTGTTCCTATGTTAGATAGGTATGTTGGTAAGAAAAGAGCAATAAATCTATGAGGGATTATTATTTAGCAGAATAGAATTAAATCTAAATCATGAGCATACCTCATTTCATTCTTCATTTCCGTACATGTCTTCTCCATGTTCATTTAGGAGAAATAATGGATCATGTTCTCAGTGCCTCCCTTCTGTTCTCTATGATCCCAACAGAATCAGCCTGTATCTTTCTTTGTTGTGGAACACTGCTCTTCACGATGGAAATACTCTGGTTCTTTTGAAGTCTTTGTAGCTGTTATTACATACAAGTGACCTGTAAAACATTGGTCCCATCAATATTCTTTCTTTGTGATGAGGCTTCTAAAGTCACCCTATTACAAGAACTATAGGCAGTTAAAAGTTGCAAGCAAAGCTTTTTTTCCCCCAGAGACATAACCACTGAGAGTTTCCAGTGTTTCAACAGTTCTCAACAGTTGTGTGTGAGACTGGTTGCTGGATGTAGTCTGGTTTACAGAGTGAGTTCCAGTACAGCCAGAAATCATAGTAAGACCCTGTCTAAACATTCAAATAAACAAAACCAAAACACAAAAATCCAGCACTGATGACAAGCTTCTAAGGGCCATAATGTAACTCATTGTTTCACCAGCTAGGTTTGTATGGAGTCTTGTCTTTGTTTCTGTTACAATTGTTTCATGACACCTGTGTAAACATTGTTCTTCTATTCCTAGGTAACATTCATACAACATCCCAAAGCATCTTCCAGGCAGACTAGGAAACTGATCATGAGATTGGTCTGTATGAAGGAGTAAAGGAGAACCAAGAGCTAAGAGAAAAAGAACAAGCACCATATCCCTCAAATGAAGGTGCCAGGTCAGGAAACCAGCAGGCTTATGTTGTGTTTTGCCCTGGTCTGTGGTGACTGAGAGCATTTAGGCAGATGCCGATGGTTACAATGGAGATGTGCTGCAGGTAGAGACCACAGTCAGACTTGTGTTTGTAACACTAGTACACAGAAAGCTGAGGTAGAAGGAGAAATCTGAGACCTGCATGAGGTTTAAGACATTTTTCAGAAAAAAAAACTAAAACTAAGCAACCATGGGAAGATAGAAGCCACAAAATCTTTAACCCAACCCATCATAGCCCAGGAAGAAAAGAGTCAGGCAGTTGGTTAGAACAGTTCCTCTTCTTCAGGGGCTGCCAGTATGACATCCTCATGACAGGAATCAGAAACCAGCTTGCATAGGCCACACAATTTGTGTTTGTGTGTTTGGAAAGGACATCATCTATCTGCAAACTTTTGGCAACTGGAAGATGCCATGAACCCATTTCTTATAGTGCTGCTGTTTCTTGGTGAGATACCACCTGGGGAGGAAGAAATATTCTCTGAGAGGGAATCCACCTCACAATCATGATTTGTGCCATCGGGATGTCTCAGCAGCTCCAGAAGGCACTGGGAAATGGAGGTCCTTCTCGTGTTTCAGTGGAAACAATCACAGGTCATTCTCTTCCAGGACTGAGCCCGAACCTCTGGAACCCAGCATCAGCAGGTAAGTGTCTTCCCAGCTGTCCTAGTTTGGGCATCCTTATTGGGGATCATGGGGCACTCATGAGCAGAGCAGATAGAGAACAGCAGGTATTGCCTGATGTTGGGGATGTCTGAAAGGTTCTGGGTCAGAAGCTTGTATTAAAGGGGGGAGTTCTGGGGAATCAATTTTCAATTTCTTTCAGGGGTCCTCTCTAAACCTACACTGAGAGCAGTGCCAGGAAATGTGGTAGCCATTGGGAACCAGGTGACATTCTTCTGTGAAGGGACCTCAGAGGCCAAAGAATATCGTCTCTACAAAGTAGGAAGTCAAGACTACCTGAAACCAACAGCCCTTCTAGAAACTGAGAATAAGGCCAAGTTTTCTATCTCTTTGGTTCAATGGAACAATGCAGGCCAATATTGGTGTTCTTATACAAGCACCAATGACTCATTAGAAAACAGTGACACCCTAGAGCTGGTGGTGACAGGTAACAGAACCCTCCCTCAGCCCCTGGATTTGCCTTAAGGGGGTTCCTTTCTCAAATATGAGAAGTGGGGAACCATGTTTCTCATATAGGTTCACCTAACAGGCTTCCTCTGCTCTCCTAGGATTTTACTCCAGCAATGTCACTCTGTCAGCCATTCCCAGCCCTGTGGTGACTTCAGGAGGGCGAGTTACCCTTCAGTGTGAGTCACAACAGCCGTATATGTTCATTCTAATGAAGGATGGTGAGAAGTTCTCGAGTCCTAAACCGTCACAGAAAATATACTCTGACATATTTAGAGCCACGTTCTTGGTGGATTCTGTGACCCCCAAGAAGAGGTGGAGGTTCACATGCTATGGCTATTACTTGAGCAGCCCTCAGCTGTGGTCGGTGCCCAGTAACCAGCTGGAGCTCCTGGTATCAGGTAAGAAAGTGCAGTACATTCTTTGAGTATAACTGCAACTGATACAGGGTACCTGGAAAATACCTGATTTGTGCTGGGTGATTGACAACCAGGGAAACTGGACTCAATGTCACAGAATTTCTGATACAGCTGGTCACCATGAGTGATACTAATAATGAAATCTAAGATCCATGGAAATGTGTGGTCTTTATGTGAACTACTGTTATTGCAGATCAGGTTAAGTGTCAGAGGCAATTGTGACCTTCTCTGTGACATTTTAGTGACAGATCCACCTACTTTCTTCCTACTTCTTTGCAGGGACCCTTCCCAAGCTCACCCTATGGGCTGAGCCAGGCTTTGTGATCACCTCAGGGAGTTATGTTACCATCTGGTGTAAGGCAACACTACCTACCCTACTCTATGTGATATATAAAGAGGGAAGCCCAGATCCTTGGGACCAAGAGAACCAAATAGTCTACAATAATAATGCAAAACTCACCATTTCATCTATGACTGAATTGAATGCAGGGATATATCACTGCTACTCATACACCTCTGCTGGATGGACAGAACGCAGTAACACCTTAGAGCTAGTGGTGACAGGTGAGAGAAACTCAAAAATCCTTGCCCCTGAAGTCACTCTCAAGCAATGACTGCTGTAGCACTATCTTCCATAGAAGGAAAGCCATGAGCGGCAATTTAGACTGTGTGGTCCACTTTAATTTTCTGCGTGTATTCTTTTTAGGAGTCTACAAAAAACCCATACTGTTTACAGTGCAAGACCCTGTTTTGACTGTAGGAATGACTGTGACACTCTCTTGTACCTCAAATCATTCATACAACTGGTTCGTTTTAACCAAGGATGATCAGAAGTTCTTGCTCAGTGAGCGTTCACAAGATAAAGACACTGGGGTATTTTTTGCCGAGTTCCAAGTGACACCAACAGCCTTCGGCCAAAGGTGGAGGTTCAGATGCTATGGCTCTTACAGAAGTAATCCTCAGGTGTGGTCAGAAGGGAGTGACCTTTTGGAACTTCTAATCTCAGGTGAGGGTACTTCGAGGTCTCTGTAGAATCATATTCTACTAGACACAGGATACCAGTTTAGATCATGGTGTGTCATGTGTTTGAGGATTCAGGGTTCCCGAGTCAGTTGACACAGTATGCAGACCATGAGGGTCACTGTATAGAAAATGAGGGGAGAGCATAATAGAAATGGAAACTGGGAGGGTCAGGAGAATGATGTGTCTTCCCATGACATTATTGGTTCTTTTTCTATTTAGGGGTAAAGTTCAAGATCAGGAGAAAGTCTGATCTTTACTCTGAAACTGTTTGATTGGCCCCACATCCTTCTCTTCTACTTCCTTGTAGGAAAACTCAAGAAACCCACTTTGAGGGCTGAGCCAGGATCTGTGATAGCCTCAGGAAATAATGTGACCATCGTGTGTGAGGGGACCAAGGGAAATCAACCTATGTATTTCCTCTATAAAGAAGGAAACCCAGCACCCTGGGACAGTCAAACTCCAAAAGATCCTGGTAACAAGGCCATGTTCTCAATAGCATCCATGGAACAGCATCATGCAGGAAAATATCGCTGTTACTCTTACAACTCTTCTGGCTGGACAGAGCGCAGTGATCCCCTAGAGCTGGTGGTGACAGGTGAGAGGACACTAAGTGTCACAATCTTTGCCTCTGACCTCAGGAAATAATCTTCCATAGGTGTGCTTCCTCAGCTTTTCTGCTGGAGACATTATGGGCTGTCTTTCATCAAACAGACTGTCTCTTCCTCTCCTAGGTGTTCACCATGGTAAACCAACTCTGTCAGCTTTGCCCAGCCCTGTGGTGACCCCAGGTGGGAATGTGACCCTTAAGTGTGTCTCGTCTAAAGGATATGATTGGTTCATTTTGACTGGGGCAGATCAAAATTTCTCCAGGTCCCTAAAGGCACAGCTTACACACACTGGACAGTCCCTAGCTCTGTTTCCTGAGATCACTTTGGCATCCAGCAAGAGTGGGCCCTTCAGATGTTATGGACATTATACAAGTTCCCCGCATGTGTGGTCAGAGGCCAGTGACCCTTTGGAGATACATGTCTCAGGTGAGCAAGTCTCATTTACTCAACTTTTGGCACCAGAAACCCTTTGTCATACATTGTGCTGTCTCAAGGAAGGTTTAAAGCCATGATGGCTAAAGGAAACTGTTGAGAGCTAATGGCCACGGCACTGTCAGGGCAAGATGGGATGTAGAATGTATAGAAAGATACAGCTGTATGGCTTCCTGAGTCTTCTGTTCTTAGGACTGTCAAAGAATCTCTCCCTGCCAACCTTCAAAGTCCCTGTCCTGGATTTTGGAGAGAAGCAGATCAAGTGTTCCTCTGAGATAAGTCATGACAGATTTGCTCTGTTCAAGAATGGGGAAAGTGACCTTAACCAGGTCTCTGTCCATCAGTCTCAGGATGGACATTTTCATGCCAATTTCACCTTAGGCTCTGTGAATTCCTCCATTGGTGGTCAGTATAGATGCCTTGGTGCACACAGTTCCTCCTCTGAGTGGTCAGACCCCAGTCATGATCCTCTGGACATCCTGATCACAGGTGAGTATTTTAGTGCAGGTTAAGCTGTGAGGAGACCTGGAACTCATCATCAAGATGATGATGAATGTCTCACAGAGAAATAGGTCCAGGTAGAAGGATTGCACATTCTGTTAAAATATAGAGACTAGGTTCTGAAAGGGGGACTCATAACAGTGGATGCAGTCCTTCACTCACTAATTTTCATATCTTTAGGGTACCCTGCTGTTGCACCAAATCTCTCTGTGCATCCAGGCACTACTCTTTCCTTAGGAGAGAATGTGACCCTCCAGTGTCAATCATCAGTCCCAGTGGATACTTTCCTTCTGTTCAAGGAAGGTGCAGCCCATCCCTATTTGCATCAAAAATCACAGTTTCAAGACTTAAAAAATCAGGCAGAATTCTCCATGAGTGCTGTGACTTCAGCTCTTAGGGGTTCCTATGTATGCTTTGGTTCCCAAAGCTCATTCCCATACCTGTTGTCACACCCCAGTGTCCCTGTTGAGATCATAGTTTCAGGAGAGATAACTCAGACCTCTTTGAGCTCAATTAATACAGGATAATTGACCTAGGAATTGACCTAGATAGTGATTCAGAAGTAAACTGTTCTTTCTCAATTAATCATCATCTCACCTTCTGCATGGGAGTCCAGAAGATTCCTGGTAGGAATTCTCATTTACTCAACTGTGTGGCACCAGAAACCCTTTCTCATAACTGTTAACTAAGAATCATAATCTTTGCCTTTTGGAGTCTACAACAACCCATACTGGTGACACTGCAAAACCGTGTTGTATCCTTAGGAGTATAAATTGCATGGTTCCATGTAAACTTATTCATATCCCTGTATAATACTATTTTGTGATGTTCACATGCATTTATAATTGAGGAAATCTATACAATTTTATATGGTTATATATATGTGTAACTTATTAATATATGAGTATTACATTTAAATCATTTCTACTTTCAATTCTTCCTCTCACGTTTCCTGTGTTTTTCACACCCTTTTAAATTTTATATTTGGCCACTGATTTTTAATTTTTATTGTCATACAAAACACACACAAACACATAAATGCATATCTTACAGCCTAGCTTGAGTTTCTTTTGATTCTTTCATTTTCTAGCCTTGTCTCCAAATGTTTTATCTGAAGACCTCACAATTTCACCATGTGGTTTGTCTCCACTTCTTGTTGTCCACTAGTTGCGATCTGATTTTGTTAATTTGATCTGACTCCAGAGTATACAGAAGAGCAAGAGACTACAGAATCCAGGTGGTTATTATTTTGGTCTTCTTTAGGAAACCATACTTTAGACATTTCATGGGTGTAGCTTCCCTCTCTTGCCTTCAAGTTTCTATTGTGAAGCAGTAATCTTGTTTCTCTGGCTATTGTAACCTTTCTACTGTCTTCCTCAATATTCCCTATATTTATGTACAGAGTCAGTGTTGGAGGAGTACCCATTTGGACTGGGCACATCAAGCCATCTTATTTCTGTTTTGACCAGTTGTGAATTATAATCATCCTCATCTGCAGAAAAATATGCATCTTTGATGAGGGGACAGAGCTAAACTTACCTGTGGGTATAAGGATAAACAATTAGAATGAAATCAGAAATCACATTGGTTTAGGAACATGGCAGTCTTGGTTTCTAATCTAGAGTCCAAAACCTCTCAAGAACAGGTATAAGTAACATATTTTACTTCCATGTTGGTGTCCTATTCTTTGATGATTTAGGTTACCTACTAATGAGAAAATATCTACTTCATGGACATTGTGAGCACATCTTTAAATTCTTGTGCTCTCATTGTTTGTGCTACTAACGATGTGATGATTAGAGAATGAGATGTTAAATATCATGGGAACTGGGTGACATGACTGCAGGCAGAGAACCCAGACTGTCATTATTTCGTGCAACTCATATTCATGGTGCCCCAGAAGAAGACTGTGTCTGCATCTTGGGATCTCAGCTGGTGAATGAGTGCAAACCAATTTCTAGGGGAATTAATTTCGAGGATTCTAACCTACAGCAGAGCTGGGATCATAGGAAGACCTCTTTATTTTAATCTGGGAGGGTGTAATTTTCTATCTTAGCTTTCTGAAAAAACAATACACTTAATTCCAAAGAAGTACATTGACCACAAGTTCTGAACTCAGAGCACAGTCAGGCTGAAGAAATCAAGCAAACGTCCAGGAGAAAGCCTGCTATAACAGAGAAATGTTTTGTTCCAGATCTTCATTATAACTGTCATGAGTATAATAAGCATTTCTTGGAAATAAAAATACACAATTTTACAAAAGAATCAGTTCTCTTGAGCACTTCACACATTTATCGTGCCTTTGTTTCTCAGGAGTGCCTGAGACCACAAGCCAACCACAAAACATGTCAGAATCCATAATAGGTGGGTCAGGAAAATTCTGGTTTGGGCATGGACACCGAAGGTCAGATTGTATACACAGGAGGGAGCTACTCAGAGTGGAAATACAGATATATTATGGTGGCTTTGTATAGTCTTGACCTGTTTGTCCACAATTTCCAGTCTCACAGACTCAAGATCACACAATGGAGAACATCATTCGGATGGTCATTTCCGGTTTGATTCTCATAGTACTTGGGATTTTGCTGTTTGGGGCTTGCCCCAGCCAGAGAAGACCTTGATTGCATCCAAGAAGTGAAGACGAGAGATGGCCACAGGCTTGCATCATTACTATCTCTGAAAAATAAATTTGTTAATCTTTAGTGGCTTTTTTACAAGAAAGTTTAATTTTTAAAATGGGTATCACTTATGAGAAAAGATCCAGGAATCACATCTGTTTTGGATACAGGAAAGGATCAAAATGTTGGGTTGGAGAGCTCTTCCATCACCACATTAAGGTTCGTACCCTCTATTTACTGTGGACGTTGAAGAATTTTTCTTTCGACTCTTTTTTAGAGGGGAACTTATTGTCCCTTTAGTGTGGTTTGGTCCTGATCTTTATGTATCTTCTGCTTTTCCCAGTTTCTTTTCATACTTTACTTTATTCAAATTATCACATTCCCTATTATGAACATCTGCTTTAGTGGAAGTTTTTACTACTATGAATATGGAATTTGACTCAATAAGAACAAGAAAAAATTAATGGACACAAATCAGATTCCCATATTCTAAGATAACGGAATATAAATGATGCCCCCAAATTCTGTACTCTCACTTAGGTATCCTACTACCCACACTCATTGTGAGTTTTTTGCTAATTTATAAAAACATTGCTGTCTAGTGTTTAAAGGAACTATCTGGTGGGACACTCTTGATGTAGTTTCAAAAATATTTTCTTTTTTTATTGAAAAAATTTGTGCCTTCTCCCAGCCTTCCATTTTCCTCCCCCTCCCCTACTCCTCTCCACCTCCCCCCACTCCTCTCCCTGCACTCTCCAGTCCAAAAAGCAGTCAGGCTTCCCTGCTCTGTGGGAAGTCCAATGTCCTCCCCCCCCCCACTCCAAGGGCTTCTCTATTACATTTGCTGATTGATATGTATAATCCCTTGAATGGATACCTTGATGTCCCAGCTTCTTCCTGCATTCCAATGTCAGTTAGTTCCAAAATGCAAGCAACAAGGAGCAGTGAAAATAGCAGACATGGCCAAATTTGTCCTCTTTGCTGTTTCTGTGTGAGGAGGAAGAACACCACCAAATGCTGATAAACCTTTGCATTCTCACAATAAAAGATATTTGTTTAGTCATCAATTAATTATTTGAAATATTTGAGATCCATGAGAGGAGACACTTGTTATGCATTCCAGCTGTTTTCTTAAGGTCAGTTGTGTACACTCCATTTTTACAATCCCTTGTTCTCGTCAATTGTGTGAAAACTGGAGTATGTAATTGGGAGCCTGAAGATGCAGAGACCAAGAGAGATAAAACTAAGACACTGTCAAGAGGGAAATGGTGAGCATGAGGACTTAAAATGCTCAAGTCAACATAGAGGTATACAGAGCCTCATCAGACCATCATGGCTTCTGAACTTTTTTTTTTTTTAAAAGATTTATTTTTATTATGTGTATAACATTCTGCCTTGATGTATGCCCGCACGCCAGAGGGGGCACCAGATCTCAGTACAGATGGTTGTGAGCCACCATGTGGTTGCTGGGAATTGAACTCAGGACCTCTGGAAGAGCAGCCAGTGCTCTTAACCTCTGAGCCATCTCTCCATCCACGGCTTCTGAACTTTTAATATGTTTCTTATGCATTATCTTCATTAAGGTGATTGATGCGGGAAGTCCCATTTTAACTGTGGAAGGAACTATTTTGGGGACAAGGAGATACTGGTGTGTATAAAATGAAGAAGTGAACTCAGCTCCAGCACGTATTCATTCGTCCTTCTCTGCTTCTTCTATGTGGATATAAAGCTTCTAGCTACTTTAAGGTTCTGTTGACTTGGTTTCTCTTTTATTCAACTGTACACTGGAGCTGTGAGCTGCATAAGTATTTTCTGAGTTAAGCTGCTTCCTCTTCCTACTTATGTATTTTATCCCAGTAGCAGGAAATGTAACACAGAGAGAGATTCCTGACTGCCTCACTTAACAATATTTGCATGTTGACCACTCAGGGTTATGCCTGTTTTGTACAGACAACCACACTTACTATGAGCACATTCCTACACTGTGACATGTGTTCAGGAGATGGTATTTGACAGCACTACTCTTCTTCCCTCATCTTTCTTCTTTAGCATTCCCTGAACCATGGAGAGGGGGATACAGATGTGCTGATTAGGTCAAAGCATTCCATGGTCACCCATTTTCCACACATTTACAAGCTGCAAGTTTGTACTATCAATCTATTATTGACAATTGCATACACAAATGTTTGACTAACACTGAGCCGAGTACTAATCCATTCATTTAAACATAACTAATGCAGTATGACACCATGTGAATTAAGCAAAAATAAGAGTAGCAGATTCCACACAATCGTGTTTAATGCTTCCTACTGTGGATTTTTGACCCAGTATTATAGTACAAGGCATAGATGCTATTCTGTTGAACATATTTCATATAACATAAGAAAACAGTCATGTAGTACAATTAATAAAAACCTAGAGATATAAATTGGGTTCCAACCTGAACAACAGAAAAGCAAAACAGCCAGCCACTGGCTCTTACCTCTACCTCAACCCGAAATGATGATCCTTCCTCCAGGAATCGCAAAATGAAACTGTGTATAAGAGCTTACCTCTGTTTTATATTCCTCCCTAGTTCTAGAATTAAAGGTGTGCACCATTACTGCATGCTTTCTATGGCAAACTAGTGTGGCTACTGGGAATAAAGGTGTGTGTCACCACTGCCTGAACTTCAGGCAAGCTTTATTCATTAAAACACAAACGAACCATCACTATACAGTCATGTCACTGCTGCACAAGCAGGCAGATGCAGCCTTTCCAGTAGGTATTATAGGTCATAGTCTTCACAGATGGTAGGATCATTGTTGACTTTCCTCCCTTAGCAGTCTACACAACACATTCTGTAGTATAAATCAATGAAAACAGGAAACCTCCAGATCATTTTTCCGGTTTACTTCTTAATGATCCACAACCAAGGTTCATGATATCTTCATTATTTGATGAGAAACCAAAACTGATGACAGTACTTTGTACCATTTTTGTGCGTGTTTCTGTGTTCCCCTTGACTGACAATTCTGACTCTGAAATTCCTGATGCTGAAAGTTCTGTTTAAAAAACAGTTGCTTCTGGGTATTATCCATCTATGCAATTATCTACTATTTTAACTCTTTTTAAATTTTATTTATGTAGATGATAAAATATTATGTTTCTACAAAGCTTTTCAATTAAACCTTTGTTTTCTTAACCCACTCTATTGACTTTTTCTCAAAGTCAGAATTGAAAGCCAGATTGTAAAAGTCGTCCAATTCACCAGACTGATAGATTTCTACAGCAACCCAGAAAGAAAGGGAATTAGCATAATCTTACCCTATGGAAGGAGCAAGGAGTTTATGGTCTACTTGAGGTTGAATAGTTTTGTATTATCCTTTTCTTAAATGGACGTTAGTAACATTCGTCAAGTGAGCATAGCACCTGGAATCTTAAGATAGATTCTGCAGTGCACTAGAAAGAGCTGTGATCAACAGGTTAGGGATGAGGAAGAAGCATTGATGAGGTTTAGATGAAGAAGGTTGATAAGGAGAAGAAGCCTACTCTTGTCAGTGAAACAAACTTACTGGAAAGTAAAGTACAAGACAGACCATGAGATGGGTGAACTTCCTTCAGTAGGTCAGTTATGTCTTGTCAGCATTTCCAGATCTCCTTCTCCTATGATCTTCTGTCATGTAATGGTCCTATTTACTCCTTAGTCAACCCAGGAAGATTGTGGTCTTTAGCTCTTGTTTCCTCACTATTACTGCTATTAACTCTATGAAATTCTGTCCTGAGAGATGTCCCTGTTGCTGTCTTCCAGTTTCTGTGCTAACTTTGAATGGCTACTGTCACAGAGACCCACATTGGAGCACCGGACTGAAATCCCTAGGTCCAAATCAGGAGCAGAAGGAGAGAGAGCATGAGCAAGGAACTCAGGACTGCGAGGGGTGCATCCACATACTGAGATAATGGGGATGATCTATGGGGAACTCACCAAGGCTAGATGTACTGGGTCTGAATAAGCATGGGATAAAACCGGAGTCACTGAACATAGCAGACAATGAGTACTGCTGAGAAGTCAAGAACAATGGCACTGGGTTTTGATTCTATTGCACGTACTGGCTTTGTGGGAGCCTAGGCAGTTTGGATGCTCACCTTACTAGACCTGGAAGGAGATGGGAAGTCCTTGGACTTCCCACAGGGCAGGGAACCCTCACTGCTGTTTGGGCTGATGAGGGAGGGGGACTTGATTGGGGTAGGGGGAGGGAAATGGGAGGCGGTGGCAGGGAGGAGGCAGAAATCTTTAATAAATAAATAAATTAATAAAAAAAGGAAAATAATAAGGAAGGCTTCAAATGCCAAGGTCTTAAATGCCGAAAAAAAGGAGAGAGATACAAAAAATTAAACTGAAAAAAAAAGAAAGGCTACTCTCTAACCTGTTGACTACAGGTTGCTCAGGGCACTCCAGGATTCTAGTGTTTGTGAACCATCACCCATTCCGTGATTTAGTGATTCAGTTACCTTTTAGTTCTTTCTGTTTCTGTAACAACTCCCAACTTTGGTGTTTTACTCACTTTAATCACTTTAATCTATCATATGTTCCCTATCTAGCTTGAACAGATGTTTGTTCATAGCTCCCAAGAAATAGTTTCATAAGCTGGGCTTGCCTGCCAAGTTTCACATGCTGGCATATGGACTTCAAGTGTGTGTGTATATCCTGGAGAGATCTTTAACGTTATGCCTAAGTTGAGAACACTAAATACATATGAGTATTATCCTTCTAAGTTATTACTGTAACTCCCTGAGATCCCGATGACTTCTTATTGGAATATATTAGAACACAATTCAATGTTTACAATTCAGTTTTCTTTTCTGTACCTGGCCATTTCCTTTTAGATCCTCTAGCATTTAGTGGCACAGAAAACAGCATCGTCATCATCAGAGGATGAGCAGGTGAAGTTACCTGATACTGAACTTATATCTTCCAAAATTATCAGCTAAGTTAACCAGGTTTCTTTAGAATGACAGAGTGCTAATGGTCAAGTTATAGAAACAGAAAGTGAGCAGATACATAATTAAGGGAAAATAAAGCTTGGAATTGGCATTTTTGTTGGAAATCAGTAGATACTGAGATGGAGCTAATACTTTAGTTTACCTATATGAAGTGCTGGCTGTTCTCCTGCCAGGGGTGGGTACAGTGTGACTTTTTTTAAAATTTTTTTTTATTTAAAAAAAAAAAAGAAATTCCCACCTCCTCCCAGCCTCCATTTCCCTCCCCCTCCTCCCACTCCTCTCCCCTTCCCCCCACTCCTCTCCCTGTCCCTCTCCAGTCCGAAGAGCAGTCAGGGTTCCCTGCCCTGTGGAAACTCCAAGGTCCCTGCCCCTCCATCCAGGTCTAGGAAGGTGAACATCCAAACTGGCTAGGCTCCCACAAAGCCAGAACATAAAGTAGCATCAAAACCCCTTGCCATTGTCTCTGGCTTCTCATCAGCCCTCATTGCCCGCCACGTTCAAAGAGTCTGGTCTTATCTCATGCCTCTTCAGTCACAGTCCAGCTGGCCTTAGTGAGCTTCTACTAGATCAGCCCCACCGTCTCAGTGGGTGGGTGCACCGCTCATGGTCCCGACTTCCTTGCTCATGTTCTCCCTCCTTCTGCTCCCCATTGGGACCTTGGGAGCTCAGTCCGATGCTCCAGTGTGGGTCTCTGTCTCTATCTCCATCCATCTCCAGATGAAGGTTCTATGGTGATATGCAAGACATTCATCAGTGTGACTTTTAAACTGAAACTGTGTAATTGTACTTCCCTTTGGACTGTCATCTCACAAATATGACATGTAGAGGCTGATTATTAACTATGCTAGCTCAACCATACAATAAGCATGTCCCACTAGCTCTTATAACTTAAATTAACCCATATTTATGTTAATCTACATATTACCACAAGAATTTTATCTCTCTCCCATTATGTGTGTTCAAGTCATTCTACATCTTGATGACATCTCCTGCATTCCTCAATTATTTCCTCTTTATCTCTATGCCTGGAAATCCAACCTATCTCTCTGGCCTATGTTTTGACTGTTCGAGTTTTTATTATCCCCATCATAGCAATACATCTTCACACAGTGCACAAATGTCCTACACCATTTCCCCAATTTGCCTAAAAAAGGAAAGGCTTTTAACTCTAACACAATAAAATTATATACAATAAGAACAACTATCAAGGAAGAATTATATTCACAACATCCAGTCTACTTGTATTTGAAAAATTTGGAGAAATTACTCTATTATCTCTCTTATCTTCATGAGTGCAAAGAATTATACCTAATATGTCTTCTATTATAACTCATAAACTATCTTTTTTTAATTAATTAATTTATTTATTTAAGATTTCTGTCTTTTCCCCACCACAGCCTCCCATTTCCCTCTCCCTCCCCCAGTCAAGTCCCCCTCCCTCTTCAGCCCAAAGAGCTATCAGGGTTCCCTGCCCTGTGGGAAGTCCATGGACCACCCACCTCCATCCAGGTCTAGTAAGGTGAGCATCCAAACTGCCTAGGCTCCCACAAAGCCAATACGTGCAGTAGGATCAAAAACCCATTGCCGTTGTTCTTGAGATCTCAGTAGTCCTCATTGTCTCTATGTTTTTTCCCAAGACGGTTTTATCCCAGGCTTTTTCAAACCCAAGTCAGCTGGCCTTGGTGAGTTCCCGGTAGAAAATCCCCATTGTCTCGGTGTGTGGGTGCACCCTTCGCAGTCCTGAGTACCTTGCTCGTGCTCTCTCTCCTTCTTCTCCTGATTTGGACCTTGAGATTACTGTCTGGTGCTCCAATGTGGGTCTCTGTCTCTGTCTCCTTTCGTCGCCATAAAATATCTTTATAGGCTTGAAATATCTTCTTAGTTAAACAACTTAAGTTTTTATGTTTTTTTAGACTTCAATATGTTTCATTTTATTTATTTATTTATTTAATTATTTATTAAAAATTTCCACCTCCTCCCATTCTCCCATTTCCCTCCCACTCCCCTCACTCCCTATCTCCCTTGCTCTCCAGTCCTAAGAGAAGTCAGGGTGCCCTGCCCCGTGGGAATTGCAAATCCCCCCTGCATCCAGGTCTATTAAGGAGTGCATCCAAACAGACTAGGCTCCCAAAAAGCCAGTACATGCAGTAGAATCAAAATCCGGTGTCATTATCATTGGGTTCTCAGTCTGCCCTCATTGTCAGCCACATTCAAAGAGTCCAATCTGATCACATGCTCGTTCAGTTTCAGTCCAGCTGGCCTTGGTGAGCTCCCATTAGATCAGTTGCACCGTCTCCGTGGTGGACGCACCCTTCGCAGTCCTGACTTCCTTGATCATGTTCTCCTTCCTTCTGCTTTTCATATGGGCCTTTAGAGCTCAGTCCAGTGCTCCAATGTGGGGTCTCTGTCTCTATCTTCATCCTTTGCCAGATAAAGGTTCTATGGTGATATGAAAGGTATTCATCAGTGTGGCTATGGGATAAGGTAGTATAGACACCCTCACCTCTGCTGCCCATGGATTTAGTTGTGGAAATCCCCTTGGATACTTGGGAACCTCTCTAGAGCCAAGTTTCTTGCCAACTCTAAAATGGCTCTTTTAGTTAATATTTCATCTTCCCTACTCCCATATCCACCCTTCCTCTATCTCAACCATCCCATTCCCACAAGCTCTCCCCATCCTACCCTTCTCCCTTCTCTCTCCCAATCTCCCCTTCCCCAACCCTCCCCAACTCCCCTGCTCCCAACTCTTGCCCGGTCTACTTTCATTATCTAAAAGGATAAAATATGTTTTTCTTTGTGTTCACCTTCTTGTTTTGAAATAGAAGAGGATACCAGAAAATGGAAGGATCTCCCATGCTCTTGGATTGGGAGGATCAACTTAGTAAAAATGGTAATTCTACCAAAAGCAATCTATAGATTCAATGCATAGATTCAATGCAATCCCCATCAAAATCCCAACAAAATTCTTCACAGACCATGAGAAAACAATATTCAACTTTATATGGAAAAACAAAAAACCCAGGATAGCCGAAACAATCCTATACAATAAAGTACTTATGGAGGCGTTACCATCCTTGACTTCAAACTCTATTACAGAGCTACAGTAAAGAAAACAGCTTGGTATTGGCATAAAAAGAGAGATGTTGACCAATGGAATAAAATCAAAGACCCAAATATAAACCCACGGACCTATGAACACCTGATTTTTGACAGAGGAGCTAAAATTATTCAATGGAAGAAAGAAAGCATCTTTAACAAATAATTCTGGCATAACTGGATGCCAACCTGTATATAAATCAAAATATATTCTTATCTATCACCATGCACAAAACTCAAGTACAAATAGATTAAAGACCTCAAAATAAATCTGAACACACAGAACCTGATAGAAGAAAGTGGGAAGTAGTCTACAACACATGGGCGCAGGAGACCACTTCCTATGTAGAACCCCAGTAGCACAGACAATAAGAGCATCAATGAATAAATGGGAGCTCCTCAAACTGAAAGGCTTCTGGAAAGCAAAGGTCACTGTCATTAAGACAAAAGGTCAACCTACTGACTGGGAGAAGATCTTCACCAACTCCATATCAGACAAAAGTCTGATCTCCAAAATATATAAATAACTCAAGAAACTAGACATTAAAACTCTAATTAATCCAATTGAAAAATGAGGTACTGAACTGAACAGAAAATTCTCAACAGACGAAGTTCAAATGGCCAAAAGACACTTAAGGCTATGTTCAACCTCCTTAGTGATCTGGGAAATGCAAATCAAAACAACTTTGAGATACCATCTTATGCTGGACAGGATAGCTAAAATCAAAAACACCAATCATAGCCTATGCTGGAGGGGTTGTGAAGAAAGGGGAACACTTGACCACTGTTGGTGGAAATGCAAACTTGTGCAACCCCTTTGGAAATCGGTGTGGCAGTTTCTCACGAAACTGGGTGTCAACCTACCTCAGGATCCAGCAATTCCACTCTTGGGAATATACCCAACAGGTAACCAATCATACTACAAAAGCATTTGTTCAACTATGTTCATAGCAGCACTATTTGCAATAGCCAGATCCTGGAAACAACCTAGATGCCCCTCAATAGAAGAATGGATAAAGAAGATATGGCATACATACACTTTAGAGTTCTACTCAGCGGTAAAAAACAATGACATCTTAAATTTTGCTTGCAAATGGAGAGAAATTGAAAACACTTTACTGAGTGAGATAACCCAGTCGCAAAAGAGGAATATGGTATGTCCTCACTCATAAGTGGATTCTAGCCATAAACAAAGGACGTTGAGCCTATAGATCATGATCCTAGAGGAGCTAAGTTTCTTTGTCTTTCAATTCATAAACTTTTCAACTTTTATGTAAGTTATTTTTTTGAATTCGCTACCAAGGAAAACTATACGGATAACTATCTGGTCTTCAATCCTCATTAGAAACCCAAGAAGATTAAAATATTACCTGAGTAAATGGAAAGTGCAGGACAAAGAACTCCAAAACTATAGAAACAATTGAGATATCTGGCTTCCTAGACAGGTACCCCAAGATCTCTTTACAATATTGGGGCATCCATTCTCAGCTGACAGGTTTAGAATATCTGACAGACTTTTCTGTGAAACAGGAAGTTTGAAGGACCATCCATCTTGTATTGACAAATTTTGGCAGTTGCATTCTATTGTGTCCTGCTTGTCCAATTTGGATAGCACACAGTCAGCAATTGAGAAAATGGCTTTCTTACCCAGTGGATATCTTGTTACAATAAAACTCAAACTCTATATGTAGGTTCTTCAATGTTCTTCATCCTTTTTAGAAGTAAACTGGTACTTCCAGGAGCAGATATGCCTCACTGTCATAAAAAGCCTTAGGTTATTAAAATATCTTAAATGAAAAAAATCTTAAATGACATATTCTGTAGATTTATGAAGTGTTTGAAGAGCAACTATCTATCTAAAATATGTCTTTGTTTAACTTTAAAACATATTTAATATGACTACAAGTCTGATTATTATATATGGTTAACTATTAACCTGTATTTCTTAATTATTCATTACATTTTTAAATGTGTTGTATAGGTACAATACCTTAAAGAAGAGTAGAAATGTATATAAAACATAGTAAGATAATTTTAAATTTGTATCAATATATAAAAGTCCATATCAATGTAAAATATTTGAGACTAGTGTGGGTCTCTGTCTCTATCTCCATCCATCTCCAGATGAAGGTTCTATGGTGATATGTAAGACATTCATCACAATGGCTATACAATAGGGTCATTTCAGGTTCCCTATCCTCGGCCGCCCAAGGAGCTAACTGGGGATATCTCCCTGGGTACCTGGGAGCCCCTCTAGGTTCAAGTCTCTTGCCAACCCTAAGATGACTGCCTTAATTAAGTTATGTGATTCCCTGTTCCTCTATCCAACCTTCCTTTCTAATAATCATCCCATTTCCCCAAGTTCCCCCCATTTTCCCCTTCTTACAGAGACCCACACTGGAGCATCGGACTGAGCTCCCAAGGTCCCAATGGGGAGCAGAAGGAGGGAGAACATGAGCAAGGAAGTCGAGACCACTAGGGGTGCACCCACCCACTGAGATGGTGGGGCTGATCTAGTAGGAGCTCACCAAGGCCAACTGGACTGTGACTGAAGAGGCATGAGATAAGACCAGACTCTTTGAACATGGCGGGCAATGAGGGCTGATGAGAAGCCAGAGACCATGGCAAGGGGTTTTGATCCTACTATATGTTCTGGCTTTGTGGGAGCCTAGCCAGTTTGGATGTTCACTTTCCTAGACCTGGATGGAGGGGCAGGGACCTTGAAGTTTCCACAGGGCAGGGAACCCTGACTGCTCTTCGGACTGGAGACGGAGGGGGAGAGGAGTGGGGGAAGGGGAGAGGAGTGGGAAAATGGGGAAGAAAATGGGATGCTGGGAGGAGGTGAGAATTTCTTTATTTTTTTCTTTCAATAAAAAAATATTTGAGACTAGTATTTGATTTTTAGTCTAAATGAATATTCAATAATTTACCCTTCTATCTTATTATTGCCTTTTCTCTTTTCAGAAAGAGATCTTTGAATACACCCCCCTTGCTTAGATTTCTCCCTTACCATGACCAGTAACAATTTACATCCAACCCCCAAAATGATGTCAAACATCCACAACCACTAAATGACTAGAAACCACCTACCCCACCTCTTGGAAATACAGGCATTTTGTTCTCTAGATGCTTTCCTTTTGTCTGGGGATGATGAATCTTTAGGGGACCTTAAGAAAATTAAGATAATGGTCAAGTCCCGAGAGAGCTACTAGCTATTGTCTATCTCAGTGTGATGGGGAAATGTAGGACTTATCTGAAATATTACTTCAGTTGTCTGTGAGGCTGAACCCTCTCACATAGCAGATTTGAAGTTATTCTAGAAGCAAAATATTGAGGAAACTGCAACAGAGACAGTCTGAAAGGCTGGATTACCTGTGCTACTTCTCTTTTTGATGTCTTATCTTTTTGTTTTAGAAACACACAAGCCTTAAACCTATCATGAATCTCCATACATGGTGCTGGATGGCTCAAGCCATCAGACAGTGGCCACCTATGACCGTGGGAATAAGAAGTGACATCTGGTCCCATGTTTGGTACTTTTAAAAATCTTTATTGAGCACTATGTGGAAATACTTACCCCCACAATGTATGCCATTTGTAAGGAGTCTTTCTCTGACCTATTATCCAGCCTCCCAATAATGACACAAAGACTTTTATCAATTATGAAAAATCAGCACCCAGCTTAGGCTTGTTTCTATCTAGAGCTTATGGCTTAAATTAACCTATTTTATTTATCTATATCATGTCATGTGGTTCAGTCATCTCTTTTCCATTCTGCAACTCTGACTTGTACTGAGTTTTCTAGAATCTCTATGGCACAATCTGCATGCTTAGATCCATCTCCTCTTCCTCTCTCACCCCAGAAATCCTGCCTATCCTTCCTACCTAGCTATCATGTCATAGCCTTTCTTCCATCTTCCAGCTGCAGTGTCCTGTCTGTATCTAGTGTGTGGCTGGTGAGTTCCTAGAGTTCTCTCTCTGACTGAAGTCCCACCCATACCTCCTGCCAGCTATTGGTCATTAAGCTTTCAATTATACAAATCAAAGCAAAGCTTTGTCACACAATATACAAATATCCCACAACAAAACTGATACCTACACATGAATCATTAAACCTGTGGATTAATGTAGGTATTGACTCATTTTAGTGTCAATGTGGGCAGCAGACAGCAATATGAAGTATTTGCAGAACCTGTTTACAGATATAGTACAGAGCATACATAGCTACCAACACTCTTGGATCCCTGACCGTACCTCAGACACCATGAAGGAAAAAGTCCTCCTGCAATGATCCTCCCCAAAGGTAGGTTAAGGCACTGAACAATGTTAGCCTCTTTTCTTGAATAAGGAACTGTCTGAATTTTGTGAACCTTCATTTTGGGGAAGTTTTCAGTTCTGTTTTTCAGCTCCAGATTTTGATGACCTTCACAGTTTAGAGGCAATGTATTAACTATCTGAAAAACACGAGAGCAGAGAGGGGCCGTTTAACCATAGCATTTACATAACCAAATCCCTCTTACACGCCAACTACATTGTAAAACTGTCTGAAGGTTAATCATTTCTTGTACATCCAAATCACAGAAATCATGAACTTATGAATATGGTGAAAATGACACTGATATTAGACAATCAGGATGGTGCTGAGTCTCAGAGTTGAGATGCCAAGAACACTAATTTGGAATAGACATTTATAATTGAACTAGCATTAAATTAATTTCAGTCTTTACAAAAACCAGAAGAATTCTGAACAATAAAAGAGGAACACAAGAGAAAAGGAATGCTGAGAGTTTGTTCCTATGTTAGATAGGTATGTTGGTAAGAAAAGAGCAATAAATCTATGAGGGATTATTATTTAGCAGAATAGAATTAAATCTAAATCATGAGCATACCTCATTTCATTCTTCATTTCCATACATGTCTTCTCCATGTTCATTTAGGAGAAATAATGGATCATGTTCTCAGTGTCTCCCTTCTGTTCTCTATGATCCCAACAGAATCAGCCTGTAGCTTTCTTTGTTGTGGAACACTGCTCTTCACGATGGAAATACTCTGGTTCTTTTGAAGTCTTTGTAGCTGTTATTACATACAAGTGACCTGTAAAACATTGGTCCCATCAATATTCTTTCTTGGTGATGAGGCTTCTAAAGTCACCCTATTACAAGAACTATAGGCAGTTAAAAGTTGCAAGCAAAGCTTTTTTCCCCCCAGAGACATAACCACTGAGAGTTTCCAGTGTTTCAACAGTTC
Organism: Microtus obscurus; assembly: GCA_963919715.1. Classification (NCBI taxonomy): domain Eukaryota; kingdom Metazoa; phylum Chordata; class Mammalia; order Rodentia; family Cricetidae; genus Microtus; species Microtus obscurus. Next base: position 2,817,835 of record CAWTZC010001519.1, on the reverse strand, counting down.
TCAAAAGTTGTGTGTGAGACTGGTTGCTGGATGTAGTCTGGTTTACAGAGTGAGTTCCAGTACAGCCAGAAATCATAGTAAGACCCTGTCTAAACATTCAAATAAACAAAACCAAAACACAAAAATCCAGCACTGATGACAAGCTTCTAAGGGCCATAATGTAACTCATTGTTTCACCAGCTAGGTTTGTATGGAGTCTTGTCTTTGTTTCTGTTACCATTGTTTCATGACACCTGTGTAAACATTGTTCTTCTATTCCTAGGTAACATTCATACAACATCCCAAAGCATCTTCCAGGCAGACTAGGAAACTGATCATGAGATTGGTCTGTATGAAGGAGTAAAGGAGAACCAAGAGCTAAGAGAAAAAGAACAAGCACCATATCCCTCAAATGAAGGTGCCAGGTCAGGAAACCAGCAGGCTTATGTTGTGTTTTGCCCTGGTCTGTGGTGACTGAGAGCATTTAGGCAGATGCCGACGGTTACAATGGAGATGTGCTGCAGGTAGAGACCACAGTCAGACTTGTGTTTGTAACACTAGTACACAGAAAGCTGAGGTAGAAGGAGAAATCTGAGACCTGCATGAGGTTTAAGACATTTTTCAGAAAAAAAAAACTAAAACTAAGCAACCATGGGAAGATAGAAGCCACAAAATCTTTAACCCAACCCATCATAGCCCAGGAAGAAAAGAGTCAGGCAGTTGGTTAGAACAGTTCCTCTTCTTCAGGGGCTGCCAGTATGACATCCTCATGACAGGAATCAGAAACCAGCTTGCATAGGCCACACAATTTGTGTTTGTGTGTTTGGAAAGGACATCATCTATCTGCAAACTTTTGGCAACTGGAAGATGCCATGAACCCATTTCTTATAGTGCTGCTGTTTCTTGGTGAGATACCACCTGGGGAGGAAGAAATATTCTCTGAGAGGGAATCCACCTCACAATCATGATTTGTGCCATCGGGATGTCTCAGCAGCTCCAGAAGGCACTGGGAAATGGAGGTCCTTCTCGTGTTTCAGTGGAAACAATCACAGGTCATTCTCTTCCAGGACTGAGCCCGAACCTCTGGAACCCAGCATCAGCAGGTAAGTGTCTTCCCAGCTGTCCTAGTTTGGGCATCCTTATTGGGGATCATGGGGCACTCATGAGCACAGCAGATGGAGAACAGCAGGTATTGCCTGATGTTGGGGATGTCTGAAAGGTTCTGGGTCAGAAGCTTGTATTAAAGGGGGAGTTCTGGGGAATCAATTTTCAATTTCTTTCAGGGGTCCTCTCTAAACCTACACTGAGAGCAGTGCCAGGAAATGTGGTAGCCATTGGGAACCAGGTGACATTCTTCTGTGAAGGGACCTCAGAGGCCAAAGAATATCGTCTCTACAAAGTAGGAAGTCAAGACTACCTGAAACCAACAGCCCTTCTAGAAACTGAGAATAAGGCCAAGTTTTCTATCTCTTTGGTTCAATGGAACAATGCAGGCCAATATTGGTGTTCTTATACAAGCACCAATGACTCATTAGAAAACAGTGACACCCTAGAGCTGGTGGTGACAGGTAACAGAACCCTCCCTCAGCCCCTGGATTTGCCTTAAGGGGGTTCCTTTCTCAAATATGAGAAGTGGGGAACCATGTTTCTCATATAGGTTCACCTAACAGGCTTCCTCTGCTCTCCTAGGATTTTACTCCAGCAATGTCACTCTGTCAGCCATTCCCAGCCCTGTGGTGACTTCAGGAGGGCGAGTTACCCTTCAGTGTGAGTCACAACAGCCGTATATGTTCATTCTAATGAAGGATGGTGAGAAGTTCTCGAGTCCTAAACCGTCACAGAAAATATACTCTGACATATTTAGAGCCACGTTCTTGGTGGATTCTGTGACCCCCAAGAAGAGGTGGAGGTTCACATGCTATGGTTATTACTTGAGCAGCCCTCAGCTGTGGTCGGTGCCCAGTAACCAGCTGGAGCTCCTGGTATCAGGTAAGGAAGTGCAGTACATTCTTTGAGTATAACTGCAACTGATACAGGGTCCATGGAAAATACCTGATTTGTTCTGGGTGATTGACAACCAGGGCTACTGGACTCAGTGTCACAGAACTTCTGATATAGCTGGTGTTGAGGTGTAGAAACTATGGATGATACTATAGTGAAATCTACGATTCATGTAAATGTGTGGTCTTTATGTGAACTTCTGCTATTGCAGATCAGCTTAAGTGTCAGAGGCAATTGTGACCTTCTCTGTGACATTTTAGTGACATGTGCACCTACTTTCTTCTTACTTCTTATCAGGGACCCTTCCCAAGCCCACCATATGGGCTGAGCCAGGCTCTGTGATCACCTCAGGGAGCTATGTTACCATCTGGTGTAAGGCAACTCTACAAACCCTAATCTATGTGATATATAAAGAGGGAAGCCCAGATCCTTGGGACCAAGAGAACCAAATAGTCTACAATAATAATGCAAAACTCACCATTTCATCTATGACTGAATTGAATGCAGGGAGATATCACTGCTACTCATACACCTCTGATGGATGGACAGAACGCAGTAACACCTTAGAGCTGGTGGTGACAGGTGAGAGAAACTCAAAAATCCTTGCCCCTGAAGTCACTCTCAAGCAACGACTGCTGTAGCACTATCTTCCATAGAAGGAAAGCCATGAGCGGCAATTTAGACTGTGTGGTCCACTTGAATTTTCTGTGTGATTTCTTTTAGGAGTCTACAACAAACCCATACTGTTGCCACTGCAAGACCCCGCTGTGACTGTAGGAATGACTGTGACACTCTCTTGTAACTCAAATCATTCATACAACTGGTTCATTTTAACTAAGGATGATCAGAAGTTCTTGCTCAGTGAGGTTTCACAAGATAAAGACACTGGGTTACTTTTTGCCGAGTTCCAAGTGAAACCAACAGCCTTCGGCCAAAGGTGGATGTTCAGATGCTATGGCTCTTACAGAAGTAATCCTCAGGTGTGGTCAGAAGGGAGTGACCTTTTGGAACTTCTGATCTCAGGTGAGGGTACCTCAGGGTCTCTGTAGAATCATATTCTACTAAACACAGGATCCCAGTTTAGATCATGGTGTGTCATATGTTTGAGGATTCAGGGTTCCTGAGTCAGTTGACACAGTATGCAGACCATGAGAGTCACTGTATAGAAAATGAGGGGAGAGCATAATAGAAATGGAACCTGGGAGGGTCAGGAGAATGATGTGCCTTCCCATGACATTATTGGTTCTTTTTCTATTTAGGGGTAAAGTTCAAGATAGGAGAAAGTCTGATCTTTACTCTGAAACTGTTTGATTGGCCCCACATCCTTCTCTTCTACTTCCTTGTAGGAAAACTCAAGAAACCCACTTTGAGGGCTGAGCCAGGATCTGTGATAGCCTCAGGAAATAATGTGACCATCGTGTGTGAGGGGACCAAGGGAAATCAACCTATGTATTTCCTCTATAAAGAAGGAAGCCCAGCACCCTGGGACAGTCAAACTCCAAAAGATCCTGGTAACAAGGCCATGTTCTCAATAGCATCCATGGAACAGCATCATGCAGGAAAATATCGCTGTTACTCTTACAACTCTTCTGGCTGGACAGAGCGCAGTGATCCCCTAGAGCTGGTGGTGACAGGTGAGAGGACACTAAGTGTCACAATCTTTGCCTCTGACCTCAGGAAATAATCTTCCATAGGTGTGCTTCCTCAGCTTTTCTGCTGGAGACATTATGGGCTGTCTTTCATTAAACAGGCTGCCTCTTTCTCTCCTAGGAGTTCACCATGGTAAACCTACTCTGTCAGCTTTGCCCGGCCCTGTGGTGACCTCAGGTGGGAACGTGACCCTTAAGTGTGTCTCATCTAAAGGATATGATTGGTTCATTTTGACTGGGGCAGATCAAAATTTCTCCAGGTCCCTAAAGGCACAGCTTACACACATTGGACAGTCCCTAGCTCTGTTTCCTGAGATCACTGTGGCATCCAGCAAGAGTGGGCCCTTCAGATGTTATGGACATTATAATAATTCCCCGCATGTGTGGTCAGAGGCCAGTGACCCTTTGGAGATACATGTATCAGGTGAGGAAGTCTCATTTACTCAACTTTTGGCACCAGAAACCCTTTGTCATACATTGTCCTGCCTCAAGGAAGGTTTAAAGCCATGGTGGCTAAAGGAAACTGTTGAGTGCTAAGGCCCAGAGTATGAATGGCCATGGCACTGTCAGGGCAGGATGGGATGTGGAATGTATAGAAAGATCCAGCTGTATGGCTTCCTGAGTCTCCTGCTTACAGGACTGTCAAAGAAGCCTTCCTTGTTGACCCACAAAGGCCCTGTCCTGACACCTGGAGAGAAGCTCATCTTCAAGTGTTCCTCTGAGATAAGTTATGACAGATTTGCTCTGTTTAAGAAGGGGGAAAGTTGCCTCACTCAGGTCTCTGTCCATCAGTCTCAGGATGGACATTTTCATGCCAATTTCACCTTAGACTCTGTGAATTCCTCCGTTGGTGGTCAGTATAGATGCCTTGGTGCACGCAGTTCCTCCTCTGAGTGGTCAGCCCCCAGTGACCCTTTGGACATTCTCATCACAGGTAAGGATTTTAGTGCATTCAGTTGGGACCCATCTTGGCACAGGTTAAGCTGGGAGGAGACCTGGAATTTCTCATCAAGATGATGATGAATATCTCACAGAGAAATAGGTCCAGGTAGAAGGATTGCACGGTCTGTTAAGATATAGAGAGACTAGGTTCTGAAAGTGGGACTCAGAACAATGGCTGCAGTCCATCACTCACTAATTTTCTTCTCTTTAGGGTACCCTGCTGTTGCACCAAATCTCTCTGTGCATCCAGGCACTACTGTTTCCTTAGGAGAGAATGTGACCCTGCAGTGTCAATCATCAGTCCCAGTGGATACTTTCCTTCTGTTCAAGGAAGGTGCAGCCCATCCCTCTTTGCATCAAAAATCACAGTTTCAAGACTTAAAAAATCAGGCAGAATTCTCCATGAGTGCTGTGACCTCAGCTCTTGGGGGTTCCTATGTATGCTTTGGTTCCCAAAGCTCATCCCCTTACCTGTTGTCACACCCCAGTGTCCCTGTGGATATCATAGTTTCAGGTGAGATAACCCAGACCTCTTTGAGCTCAATTAAGACAAGACTATTGTCCTAGAATTTGACCTAGGTAGAGATTTAGAAGCAAACTGTTCTTTCTCAATTAATCAGCATCTCACCTTCTGCATGGATGTCGCAGAAGATTTTAGGTAGGAAACTGGAAGGTTCTGGAGAAGCTGAAGTGTAGGTAGAAGACTGATAAGAGATGAGATAGTAGGGCATCCTTCCATTCATCATTACCCCTACAAATTTCCCACAGTTCCCTTGTGTCCAAATTCATTTCCATAGATGTTTTAGATTTTCCTGACTAGGGTTATTGTTTCATCCTGAGTAGGTGTTGACACTCTGTCCCCATGCATCTTTATTCATTTATCAGCTTGGGTGATGACCAAGCTACTAGGTGCGAAGCAGAGAGTCCTAACATGGTTCCTAGAAAGCCAGAGGCTCAGAAGCTAGGCTGCAGAAGAGGTACTCTGATAGAAGGTGATATTGTTGATCTGTCCTAGATTGAATCACTGAAAATGATAGCAGGTGATAATTCCCCAGAATTCCCCCATCCAATTGTGTTAGGCCATGAAAAACAGATCTTCGTTCCTGTTGTGTCTGACTACTGAGGTCTAAGCAACAACTCTTTTGCAGGGTGGGTTTGGGAAATATCAAGCTAGTTATGCAGTTGGTAAATTCTTATTTAGAGAGGTTTACTTGTACTAGCCCCTCTCTTATGTGATTCTCAGTTTCTACAAGTGTAAATGGGAGACCCTGACAGACATTAAATGTCTTTCAATGATGATCTTATTTGTTTTATCTACTTACAGAAAACCAACCATAGAATTATGTTCTGCAGTGATTCTGCTCCATCTGCCATTGTGTTGGTGACATTGTCTAGGAGTGTGGTACAGGGATAGGGTAGGACATTCAGGATCCTTCTTCCAGCTAATGAGGTTCAGCTCCAGGATAGGGCATATGGTGAAAGGCCGGATAACCTGGGTTCAATCCTCACCTATGCACCATCCTTCAGGGTGATCTGTGGCAGGAAAAGTGACTGAAAGTGCTCAGAGATGGTCCCAGGTTACATGACTCTGAGAATGATAGCAAGTAACAAACACCTAACATGGAACAACCACATAGTCAATTCTCTATTTATTTATTTATTCTTCTCTTATACAATACATCCCAATTGCAGCATTTCCTCCCTACACTCATTCACATCTCCTCTCACACATCCAGTCTCCTTCAGATACACTACCCCTGCACCATATGCCCCAGGAAAGAGTAGACCACACAGGCACATTAGTTGAAAATGGCACAAAAGAATACCATAACATCAGGCAGAAACATGATCAACGTTGGGTGAGGTCATCCAGCAGGAAGAATGTGTCCCAAGTGTAGGCAAAAGTGTAATATACCCCTCACCATCTCTGTCAGAAACTCCCCACAAAAACCAAACCAACCAACAATAATAACTTATATGCAGAGGGCCTAGTGAAGACCCATTCAGGCTCTATGACTGCCTCTTCAGCCTCACACAGTAACTTCTTATTTACAATTCTTCATTCATGATGTTACCTGTCTTCTAGGACCAGCAAGGTACCAAAAGGCTGTGATTGGCATCTCTGTGGCCTTCTTTCTACTGCTCCTCTTCCTCACCGTCTTCCTTATCCTCAGATTCAGGCATCAGAACAAAGACAGGAAGGGAGGTGAGTAGGGTGTGGGAAGCCTGGGTCTCAGGGGTTAGTTGGTCCCACTGTGGAGTATCCAAGCAGGAGCTCAGGGCACTGACCCTCAAAGTAAGGTCAGTCTGGGACATGTCAGCCTAGAAACACTTCTGCAGATGCTGATTGCAAAACATCATCTGGAAACAAGTGCAATGTTCTGTATTGTATGGACTTTTCCACCTCCTGGGAGATTTTAACACATGCGCAATGAACCATAAAGGTCCCATCTTTTCCTGAATGTGCTAGGTAAGGGGTTCTAGTCTCCCCGTTGAAGGACTTTCTCTCTTACAGTTCAGACAGAGACTCATTTGCAACATCCTGCAGATTCAGTGACCAGGGACAAAAGTCACAAGAAGAGGTAAGTCATGTTCAGAAACAGACTCTACCTGTTTGACTTTCCTTTCTGCCACTTGACACCCTCTTGTTTCCCCAGCTCCAAGCCAGCTCCTGCCATCCAGGAAGAAGTCTTGTGTGAGAGGAAAAGGGCCTGGGAGGGAAATACCTGAGGTTTCACCATCACAGGAGTGGTGGAGCATCTGGGACACTAAATCCTCTTTATGCACCCCTACCCCACTACATCTTCTGTTTCCCTATCTGGGATAGGGAGGGGGTCTGGGGAAGTGAGATGTAATTGGAATCTGGACAGGGGAAGACCTGCATGTTTTGTTATGACAGATGCTACTGTGAAGGTCACACAGCATGCAGACAGCATGGAGTTGGATGTTCTGGTGAGACTCTTGTTTATTAACAATGCTAAGAACTTATGATAATATGATGGTCAGAAATTGTCGCTCACTATTTAAGTGATCACTTCAGATGTATAGGGCCTTGAGTTTAATCTGTAGTTATAAAACTAAGAAGTAAATTAATAGGAAACACAAGTAAATGAGAACCATGTACATGGGAATGTGTAGGCACGTTTGTGTAAGTACAGGCAGAAAGAGGGGCCAACATCTGATTTCTTCTAGTTTTCTAGAACTCATCTTCTGTGACAAGCTCTCTTTATGAACCTGGAGCTCTCTTTGGGTGAACTGGTACCATTGAACCCTTCACACCATTGTCTACATCAGTGTCCCCTAAGTCCCAGGCATGTGCATTCTTGTTTGGCTTTTTAAAAATATTTATTTATTTATTAGGTATACAATATTCTGTCTGTGTGTATCTCCAGGGCACCAGACCTCACTACAGATGGTTGTGAGCCACCATGTGGTTGCTGGGAATTGAACTCAGGACTTTTGGAAGGGCAGGCAATGCTTATAACCACTGAGTCATCTCTCCAGCCCTTGTTTGGCTTTTTTTATGTGGGCACTAGGGATCAAAGTCAGGTGCTCATGTTTACATAGCAAACATTCTTTCGCTTGACTCATCTCTCCAGTTCCTGGATTCCCCCTAGACCATGCTTTGTGTAAGGGCTACAGATGTAGAATGACACTGGAACAAGCTCTGGATGGGAGATAATACAGAGACAAACACATGGACTGAACAGTACAAAGTGTGTGAGGGAAATGAGTTAGAGGATGCATCTTGAGGTTGTGTGAGGCACAGATGGTCAGTGTCAATTTAAGAAGACTTGAAAGAGACCTATTAAGGTGAAGCTTGAGTTAAGAGGTTCATACAAACCTGTGATGAACTGGCCCATTGGTGTGGGAGGTCCTTCTGTCTATTTGTTGCTTTTATTGGTTAATGAATAAGGAACTGGTTTGGCCTATAGCATGGGAAGAGAAAGGCCGAGTGAGAGAGAAACCATGGAGCTGCTGTAGATAGATGCTGTAAACTTTACCTGGTGGACCACACACAGCTGCATGGTGATATACAGATTAATAGACATGGATTAAATTAATATAGGAGTTAGCTGGTGGGAAGCTAGTGTTAGTGGGCCAAGCAGTGATTTAGTTGATGCAGTTTCTGTGTGATTATTTTGGGTCTAAGCTAGCCAGGTGGCTGGGAACCAACAAGCAGCTCTCCTCCAACAGTCAATCTGGGTAGTGGACATGGCAGATTTAAGTGTCCTGGGGGCAGGGACATTCTCTTTTTAAAAGATAAGGCACTGCTGAGGAAATCAAAGTGTCAGAATAATATGTCAGAAGTGCATGGAGGAAATTAAAAAGTACTCCATGTCCTCTGGAAGTCCCAGAAGACCACATCAGCAATCATTTAGTTTTATGTAAATGTCTGAAATATCATTCGTGCACCCAGTGGAAGTATGAAAGTGGAGCCTCTGGTGAGTCATAATGATTCTCTCTGTCTGTCTCTCATTTGCAGAGAAAACATGAAAAAGACTCCTCCAAAGACTTGTATGCCCAAGTGAAACCCTGCAGACTCAGAAGGGCAGAGACCACCTCTTCTTCCCTCATGCCAAAGGAATTACTGGATTCAAATGACACACAGGGAAAAGGAGGTCAAGTGCTAACTGAGCAGGTGGGTCCTGATATCTTTAGTCTCCCAGGCTCCCAGTTCCCAAAATAAACCTTCTTTTACACTTTCACACTGCAGGCTGATACAACAGATGAATCAAATGATGTGACCTATGCCCAGCTGTGCATCCTGACACAAAGACAGGGGCAGATGAACCTTTCAGCTTCAAGGCAGAAAAGTCCCCCCTGAGGACCTACCCTGGTGTCTATCAGCCTGGGAAGATCCAGACTCTGAATTCCATGAGAGAAGGGTGGATTCAGAAATTTCATATAACAAAATCTCCCTCAAGTGCACAACCATTGGGCGGACATAACCAGTCTCTAGGAAATTCTGAGAACTCTGGGAACTCTGATTCTCTTGTCCCTGCATTTTATAAATAATGAAAGTGCTTTGTCAGTGACCAACAGATAAAATGAGAAAAGAGAAGAGGAATAAAGAAAATTTTTGGTTTTGTGTTTTTCTTTGCTTGTTTTTATTTTTGAGATTCTAATATAATTACATTTTCCTCTTCCCTTCCATTCCTAAATACATTTCCATAGATTCTTCTCCACTCTCCTTCAAATTCATAACATTTTTTCATTATCACGTGTATGTATGAAGATGCAGGTAGAAAGTGTTAAACAATTTTACTCTGACTATTTCAATAATGTTATATTATTATATTATAATAATAATGCTATAGTTTTAAAAACAGAATGTATGTGTGAGAAAGATGCCATCTTGCCACAAGGCTCATTTGGAGTGTTTTTTATTGCAGAAAGGGAATGGAAAAGTGGGGAGGGGAGGTGGAAGAGACTAGCCTCTGGAGACAGGAGGGGTAGAGGAGATGAAGAGAGAAATGGGCATAGCTTGCTTTTAAAGGGGCTTAGCACATTTATAGGGGCTTACATGGCCACACAGCACATGTGTATAGATTGAACAGTGACATACAGCCACAGGATCCTGGGGCTGAGTAGGTATTTGCCTGAATACTGACAAAGCATGCACAGCCATGGGACCCTGGGGCTGGTTAGGTGATGTTGGAAATATTTATACATATTTTATCTCAATAAAGCTGAAAATTGAATAATGAAGTAACCTTAATATTTTCTGTAGTATGAGCCAGAAAAAAATTAGAGCTGATTTGATCAATCAGGAATAAGGGTCTTGAAAATCAGGGTGTTCTGTAAGAAGATATGGTCTAAGAAATAAAGAAAATCAATAGTAAGATGAGAAGTATTGCAAAAGTTAATTCATTACCCCAAGCAAGTTTATTAAAAATATACTATCTCAATTACTATTAGCAGTGGGAAAAGAGCCAAAGTTAGCAGAGAGACAGGTCAGACAGTGTTGACAAGGAAAACATGGGGAGCCTCAGACAGATCTCTTAGGATAAGAATCAAGTCTAGGAGGAAGAGTCCTGTCCCTAAAACCAGCAACTTCATCTCCTGGGAAGCACTGGCTCCAGTGTCAGACTGGCTTCATGTCTGATCCTGGACAAGGACATAGAAATAAAATTTCCTTTGTCTGTTCATCAGTGCCTCTTAGAAAGTCTTCAGTTGTTGTGGCTTCCAGGACTGAACCATGAATAAATACACAAAATATCTTTTAAAATAAATTGCTTCACCATCATATTGAGAATATAGCATATTCCATATTAGGAATAGGGATGGAAATGATACAGGAAGAAATTACAAGATTTGGACACAGGCAGTTCCTTCTAAATAGAAGACACAGCAGGGAAAGCACTCATTTCAGGCCTCTCTGGGTGAAATAGTGCTTTCAATGCAAACATGAGAGAGAATGACATGCTGGCATTGATTGTATGACATAGATCATTTTGCAGTTGTGCTGTATTATTATTATTTTTTAAAATATTTTATTGAGAAAAAGAAAAAAAAGTTTCCACCTCCTCCCAGCCTCCCATTTCACCCCTTCTCCTCTCACCCTTCTCCCCATACCCCCACTCATCTCTCCCTCCCTCTCCAGTACAAAGAGCTGTCAGGGTTCCCTGCCCTGTGGAAAGTCCAAAGTCCTCCCCTCTCTGTCCATGTCTAGGAAGGTGAACATCCAAACTGGCTAGGCTCCCACAAAGACAGAACATGAAGTAGGATCAAAACCCTGTGCCATTGTCCTTGGCTTCTCATCAGCCCTCGTTGTTCGCCATGTTCAGAGAGTCCAGTTTTATCCCATGCTTTTTCAGTCACAGTCCAGCTGGCCTTGGTGAGCTCCCAATAGATTAGCCCCACTGTCTCAGAGAGTGGGTGCACCCCTCGTGGTCCTGACTACCTTGCTCATGTTCTCCTTTTTCTGATCATTATTGGGACCCTGGGAGCAAAGCCCAGTGCTCAAGTGTGGGTCTCTGTCTCTATCTCCATCCATCACCAGATGAAGGTTCTATGGTGATATGCAAGATATTCATCAGTATGGCTATAGGATAGGGTCATTTCAGGTTCCCTATCCTCAGCTGCCCAAGGAACTAACTGGGGACATTGCATTGGGCTCCTGGGAGCCACTCTAGAGTCAAGTCTCTTGCCAACCCTAAGGTGGCTCCCTTAATTAAGATATGTGCTTCCCTGCTCCCCTAACCAACCTTCCTTTATCCCAATCATCCTGTTTCCCCATGTTCCCCCCATCCTCCCCTTCTCACTTTTCTCTCCCCATCTCCCCTTACCCCCATCCCAACCCACCCCCAAGATCCCAATTTTCTCCCTGGAAATTTTGTCTACTTCCCATAGCCAGGAAGATAACTATATGTTTTTCTTTGGGTTCACTTTCTTATTTAGCTTCTTTAGGATCACCAATTATAGACTCCGTAAACTTTATTTATGGTTAGAAATCAATTATGAGTGAGTACACCCCGTGTTCATCTTTTTGGGTCTGGGTACTTCACTCAGGATAGTGTTTTTTATTTCCATCCATTTGCATGAAAAATTCGAGAAGTCATTGTTTTTTTTACCGCAGAGTAGTACTCTAATGTGTATATATTCCACACTTTCTTCATCCATTCTTCCATTGAAGGACATCTAGGTTGTTTCCAGGTTCTGGCTATTACAAATAATACTGCTATTAAAATAGTTGAACAAATGCTTTTGTCCTATGATAGGGCATCTCTTGGGTATATTCCCAAGAGTGGTATTGCTGGGTCCAGGGGTGAGTTGATCCAGAATTTCCTGAGAAACTGCCATACTGCTTTCCAAAGTGGTTGCACAAGTTTGCATTCCCACCAGCAAAGGATGAGGGTACCCATTCCTCCACAACCTCTCCAGCAAAGGCTATCATTGGTGTTTTTGATTTTAGCCATTCTGACAGGTGTAAGATGATATCTCAATGTCGTTTTGATTTGCATTTCCCTGATCGCTAAGGACGCTGAGCATGACCTTAAGTGTCTTTTGGCCATTTGAACTTCTTCTGTTGAGAATTCTCTCTTCAGATCAGTGCCCCATTTTTTAATTGGGTTAATTACCATTTTAAAGTCTAGTTTCTTAAAGCCTGGGTTAAAACCGTCTTGGGGAAAAACATAGAGACAACGAGGACTACTGAGATCTCTAGAACAATGGCAATGGGTTTTTGATCCTACTGCACGTATTGGCTTTGTGGGAGCCTAGGCAGTTTGGATGCTCACCTTACTAGACCTGGATGGAGGTGGGTGGTCCATGGACTTCCCACAGGGCAGGGAACCATGATAGCTCTTTGGGCTGAAGAGGGAGGGGGACTTGACTGGGGCAGGGGGAGGGAAATGGGAGGCTGCGGTGGGGAAAAGACAGAAATCTTAAATAAATAAATAAAATGTGAAAAAAAAGTGTTGTTGTACAATTGGGGACACTTCCTTATAATGAAGGCTTGCCTTATAATAAACTAGATAAATTCTTAAAAAAATATTTTCATAGACAAACAAAAGCTTTGTGAATTTTGATATGTGATACTTTCCCAGACAGAAATTGGCTCTTAATCAATTTTGAATATAATTAATGTTTTATAAATATTTGTACAATACTCCAATCATTCAAAAATGAGTTCAAGTTTATTTTATTGCTTAAAATTAAGGTGTGATATTAACAAAGTAGTATGGAAAATGTTTAAATATATATAAAATATAAAGTATCGTTTAATCTGAAAAAAAATAAAGTCTAGTTTCTTGAGTTCTTTATATATTTTGGAGATCAGACCTTTGTCTGTTGCAAGGTTGTTGAAGATCTTCTCCCAGTCAGTGGGTTGCCTTTTTGTCTTAGTGACAGTGTCTTTTGCTTTACAGAAGCTTCTCAGTTTCAGTAGGTCCCATTTATTCAATGTTGCCCTTAATGACTGTGCTGCTGGGGTTATACATAGGAAGCGATCTCCTGTGCCCATCTGTTGTAGGGTACTTCCCACTTTTTCTTCTATCAGGTTCAGTGTGTTCAGACTGATATTGAGGTCTTTGATCCATTTGGACTTGAGTTTTGTGTATGGTGATAGATATGGGTCTATTTTCATTCTTCTACAGGTTGATATCCAGTTGTGCCAGCACCATTTGTTGAAGATGCTTTCTTTCTTCCATTGTATACTTTTAGCTCCTTTATTGAAAATGAGGTGTTCATATGTTTGTGGGTTAAAATCCAGGTCTTCTATACAATTCCATTGGTCGACTTCTCTGTTTATATGCCAGTACCACACTGGTTTCATTACTGTAGCTCTGTAATAGTTTGAAGTCAGGGATGGTAATGCCTCCAGAAGATCCTTTATTGTATAAAATTATTTTAGCTATCCTGGTGTTTTTGTTTTTCCATATAAAGTTGATTATTGTCCTCTCAAGATCTGTGAAGAATTTGATGGGACCTTGATGGGGATTGCATTGAATCTATAAATTGCCTTTGGTAGAATTGCCATTTCTACTAAGTTGATCCTACCAATCCAAGAGCAAGGGAGATCCTTCCATTTTCTGGTATCTTCCTCAATTTCTTTCTTCAATGCCTTTAAGTTTTTGTCAAATAGGTCTTTTACTTCCTTAGTTAGAGTTACCCCAAGATATTTTATGCTGTTTGTGGCTATCTTGAAAGGTGAAGCTTTTCTAATTTCCGTCTCTGCTTCCATATCCTTTGTGTATAGGAAGGCGACTGATTTTTTAGAGTTGATCTTATATCCTGCCACATTACTAAAGGTATTTATCAGCTGTAAAACTTCTTTGGTGGAGTTTTGGGGGTCACTTATTTACACTATCATATCATCTGCAAATAACTAAAGTTTAACTTCTTCCTTTCCAATTCCAATCCCCTTGATCCCCTTATATTGTCTTATTGCTATTGCTAGAATTTCAAGCGCTATATTGAAGAGGTATGGAGAGAGTGGACACCCTTGTTCCTGATTTTAGTGGGATAGCTTTGAGGTTCTCTCTATTTAATTTGATGTTAGCTGTCGGCTTGCTTTTAATAGCTTTTATTATATTTACGTATGACCCTTGTATCCCTAATCTCTCCAAGACTTTTATCATAAAGGGATGTTGAATTTTGTCAAATGTTTTTTCACCGTCTAATGAAATGATCATATGGTTTTTTTCTTTCAGTTTATTTTTATTATGGATTATATTGATAGATTTTCATATGTGAACCAGCCCTGAATCTCTGGGATGAAGCCTACTTGATCATAATGTATAATTTTTCTAATGTGTTCTTGTATTTGGTTTGCCAGTATTTTGTTGAGGATTTTTTTATTGGAAAAAAAAAGAAATTTCTGCCTCCTCCCCTCCTCCCATTTTCCTCCGCCTTCTCCTCCCACTCCTCCCCCTCGTTCTCCAGCCTGAAGAGCAGTCAGGGTTCCCTGCCCTGTGGAAAGTCCAAGGTCCTCCCCCCTCCGTCCATGTCTAGGAAGGTGAACATCCAGACTGGCTAGGCTCCCACAAAGCCAAAACATGAAGTAGGATCAAAACCCATTGCCATTGTCCTTGCCTTCTCAGCAGCCCTCATTGTCCGCCAAATTCAGAGAGTCCGGTTTTATCTCCTGCTTTTTCAGTCACAGTCCAGCTGGCCTTGGTGAGCTCCCAATGGATCAGCCCCATTGTCTCCGTGGGTGCGTGCACCCCTTGTGGTCCTGACTTCTTTGCTCATATTCTCCCTCCTTCTGCTCCTCATTGGAACATTGGGAGCTCAGTCTGGTGCTCCAGTGTGGGTCTCTGTCTCTATCTCCATCCATCACCAGATGAAGGTTCTATGGTGATATGCAAGATATTCACCAGTATGGCTATAGGATAGGGTCATTTCAGGTTCCTTATCCTCAGCTGCCCCGCAAACTAACTGGGGATATCGGCTTGGGCACCTGGGAGCCCCTCTAGGTCCAAGTCTCTTGCCAACCCTAAAATGTCTCGCATAATTAAGATGTGTGCTTCCCTGCTCCCAGAACCAACCTTCCTTTATCCCAATCATCCTGTTTCCCCAAGTTACCCCCAACCTCCCCTTCGCACATTTCTCTCCCCTTCTCCCCTTACCCCCCTCCCATAACACCCAGAAGATCCCAATTTTTTGCCTGGCAATTTTGTCTACTTCACATAATGAGAAAGATAGCTATATGTTTTTCTTTGGGTTCACCTTCTTATTTAGTGTCTTTAGGATATCAAATTATAGACTCACTGACCTTTATTTATCTCTAGAAACCAATTATGAGTGAGTACATCCCATGTTCATCCTTTTGGGTCTGGGTTAACTCACTCAGGATAGTGTTTTCTATTTCCATCTATTTGCATGCAAAATTTGAGAAGTCATTGTTTTTTACAGCTGAGTAGTATTCTAATGTGTATATATTCCACACTTTCTTCATCCATTCTTCCATTGAAGGCTATCTAGGTTGTTTCCATGTTCTGTCTATTACAAAAAATGCTGCTATGAACATAGTTGAACAAATGTCCTTGTCATATGATCGGGCATCTCTTGGGTATATTCCCATTGCTGGGTCCATGGGTATGTTGATCCCCAATTTCCTGAGAAACCGCCACACTGCTTTCCAAAGTGGTTGCACAAGTTTGCATTCCCACCAGCAATGGACGAGGGTACCCCTTCCTCCACAGCCTCTCCAGCAAAGGCTATCATTGGTGTTTTTGATTTTAGCCATTCTGACAGGTGTAAGATGATATCTCAATGTTGTTTTGATTTGCATTTTCCTGATCGCTAAGGAGGCTGAGCATGACCTTAAGTGCCTTTTGGCCATTTGAACTTCTTCTGGTGAGAACTCTCTCTTCAGATCAGTGCCCCATTTTTTAATTGGGTTAATTAGCATTTTAAAGTCTAGTTTCTTGAGTTCTTTATATATTTTGGAGATCAGACCTTTGTCTGTTGCAAGGTTGTTGAAGATCTTCTCCCAGTCAGTGGGTTGCCTTTTTGTCTTAGTGACAGTGTCTTTTGCTTTACAGAAGCTTCTCAGTTTCAGTAGGTCCCATTTATTCAATGTTGCCCTTAATGACTGTGCTACTGGGGTTATATCTAGGAAGCGATCGCCTGTGCCCATTTGTTGTAGGGTAATCCCCACTTTCTCTTCTATCAGGTTCAGTGTGTTCAGATTGATATTGAGGTCTTAGATCCATTTGGACTTGAGCTTTGTGCATGGTGATAGATATGGGTTTATTTTCATTCTTCTACAGGTTGACATCCAGTTGTGCCAGCACCATTTGTTGAAGATGCTTTCTTTCTTCCATTGTATACTTTTAGCACCTTTATTGAAAAAGAGGTGTTCATAGGTTTGTCGGGTAAAATCCGGGTCTCTATATGCTTTCATTGGTCGACTTCTCTATTTTTCTGCCAATACCACACTGTTTTCATTAATGTAGATCTGTAATAGAGTTTGAAGTCAGGGATGTTAATGCCTCCAGAAGTTCCTTTATTGTATAAGATTTTTTTGGCTCTCCTGGGTTTTTTGTTTTTCCACATAAAGTTGATTATTGTCCTCTTAAGATCTGTGAAGAATTTTGATGGGTCCTTGATGGGGATTGCATTGAATCTATAAATTGCCTTTGGTAGAATTGCCATTTCTACTATGTTGATCTTCCCAATCCAAGAGCAAGGGAGATCCTTCCATTTTCTGATATCCTCTTCATTTTCTTTCTTCAATGCCTTAAAGTTCTTGTCAAATAGATCTTTCACTTCCTCAGTTAGAGTTACCCCGAGATATTTTATGCTGTTTGTGGCTATCGTGAAAGGTGATGCTTCTCTGATTTCCCTCTCTGCTTCCATATCTTTTGTGTGTAGGAGGGCGACTGATTTTTTGGAGTTGATCTTGTATCCGGCCACACTACTAAAGGTGTTTATCAGTTGTAGGAGTTTTTTGTTGGAGTTTTTGTGGTCGCTTATGTACACTATGATATCATCTGCAAATAATGAAAGTTTAACTTCTTTCTTTCCAATTTGAATCCCCTTGATTCCCTTATGTTGTCTTATTGCTATTGCTAAAACTTCAAGCACTATATAGAAGAGGTATGAGATGGTGGACCGCCTTGTCGTGTTCCTAAGTTTAGTGTGATGGCTTTGTGTTTCTCTCCGTTTAGTTTGATGTTAGCTGTCGGTTTGCTGTAAATAGCTTTTATTATATTTAGGTATGACCCTTGTATCCCTAATCTCTCCAAGACTTTTATCATAAAGGGATGTTGAATTTTGTCAAAAGTTTTTTCAGCATCTAATGAAATGATCATATGTTTTTTTTTCTTTCAGTTTATTTATATGATGGATTACATTGATAGATTTTCGTATGTTGAACCAGCCCTGCATCTCTGGGATGAAGCCTATTGATCACAATGGATAATTTTTCTAATATGTTCTTGGATACAGTTTGCCAGTATTTTGTTGAGGATTTTTGCATTGATGTTCATGAGTGAGATTGGCCTGTAATTCCCTTTCTTGGTTGAGTCTTTGTGTGGTTTTGGTATCAGAGTGACTGTAGCTTCATAAAAGGAATTTGGCAATGACTCTTCTGTTTCTATATTGTGAAACACATTAAGGAGTATAGGTATTAGGTCTTGGAAGTTCTGGAAGATTTCTGCACTGAAACCATCTGGTCCTGGCCTTTTTTTGGTAGGGAGGTTTTTGATAACAGCTTCTAATTCTTCGTGACTGACAGGTCTATTTAGATTGTTCACCTGGTCCTGATTTAACTTTGGTATATGGTATTTATCTAAAAAATTGTCCATCTCTTTTACATTTTCCAGTTTTGTGGCATAAAGGCTTTTGCGGTAACATCTAATGATTCTCTGAATTTCCTTTGTGTCTTTGGTTATGTCCCCCTTTTCATTTCTGATCGTATTAATTTGCATATTCTCTCTCTGCCGTTTGATTAGTTTGGAAAGGGGTTTATCAATCTTGTTGATTTTCTCCAGGAACCAGCTCTTTGTTTCATTGATTCTTTGGATTGTTTTCTGTATTTCTATTTTGTTGATTTCCTCCCTCAGTTTGATTATTTCCAGTCTTCTACTCCTCTTAGGACAGTCTGCTTCTTTTTTTCTAGAGCTTTCAGGTGGGCTGTTAAGTCTCCAATGTGTGCTTTCTCTGTTTTCTTTTCTTTTTTTTTTTTTACTATTTAAAAACAATTTTTTTAATTTTTTTTTATTTCAAACATATAGTTACTCTACTAGAGTAAAGGTGGGAAATGGGAATAAAGACTCTCAATTATAAAATAAGAAAGTCACTAAACATCTGAGTGACAAATATTACTTGGAAATCTCTAGTAAAAGAGAAGTGGGCCTATTTTTCATTCCAGCTACCCAGCTAGCTTACATGTGAAATAATTACAAAGAAACTGTATTCGTTTAAACACTGCCTGGCCCATTATGTTTATCCTCTTATTGGCTAACTCACACATCTTGATTTAACCTATTTCTTTTTTTTTCTTTTTTTTTATTGGAAAAAAAAAGCAATTTCTGCCTCCTCCCTGCCTCCCATTTCCCTCCCACTCGTCCCTCTCCTGCTCCCCTCCCCCCCTTCCTCCCCCTCCCTCTCCAGCCTGAAGAGCAGTCAGGGTTCCCTGCCCTGTGGAAAGTCCAAAGTCCTCCCCCCTTAATCCTGGTCTAGGAAGGTGAACATTCAAACTGGGTAGGCTCCCACAAAGCCAGAGCATGAAGTAGGATCAAAATCCGGTGCCATGGTCCTTGGCTTCTCAGCAGCCCTCATTGTCCGCCAAATTCAGAGAGTCCGGTTTTACCCCATGCTATTTCAGTCAGAGTCCAGCTGGCCTTGTTGAGCTCCCAAAGAATCAGCCCCAATGTCTCCACGGGTGGGCGCACCCCTTGTGGTCCTGACTTCTTTGCTCATATTCTCCCTCCTTCTGCTCCTCATTGGGACTTTGGGAGCTCAGTCCAGTGCTCCAGTGTGGGTCTCTGTCTCTATCTCCATCCATCGCCAGATGAAGTTTCTATGGTGATATGCAAGATATTCATCAGTATGGCTATGGGATAGAGTCATTTCAGGTTCCCTATCCACTGCTGCCCCAGGAGCTAACTGAGGACCTCGCCCTGGGCACCTGGGAGCCCCTCTAGACCCAAGTCTCTTGCCAACCCTAAGATGGTTCCCTTAATTAAGATGTGTGCTTCTCTGCTCCCCTAACCAAACTTCCTTTATCCCAATCATCCCGTTTCCCCAAGTTCCCCCCACCCTCCCCTTCTCACATTTCTCTCCCCTTCTCCCCTTACTCCCCCTCCCACCACACCCCCAAGATCCCAAATTTTTGCCTGGCAATCTGGTCTACTTCCCATAACCAGGAGGATAGCTATATGCTTTTCTTTGGGTTCACCTTCTTATTTAGTTTCTTTAGGATATCAAATTATAGACTCACTGACCTTTATTTATCTCTAGAAACCAATTATGAGTGAGTACATCCCATGTTCATCCTTTTGGGTCTGGGTTACCTCGCTCAGGGTAGTGTTTTCTATTTCCATCCATTTGCATGCAAAATTCATGAAGTCATTGTTTTTTACCGCTGAGTAGTATTCTAATGTATATATATTCCATACTTTCTTCATCCATTCTTCCATTGAAGGGCATGTAGGTCGTTTCCAGGTTCTGGCTATTACAAATAATGCTGCTATGAACATAGTTGAACAAATATCCTTGTCATATGATCGGGCATCTCGTGGGTATATTCCCAAGAGTGGCATTGCTGGGTCCATGGGTATGTTGATCCCAATTTTTCTGAGAAACCGCCACACTGCTTTCCAAAGTGGTTGCACAAGTTTGCATTCCCACCAGCAATGGATGAGGGTACCCCTTTCTCCACAGCCTCTCCAGCAAAGGCTATCATTGGTGTTTTTGATTTTAGCCATTCTGACAGGTGTAAGGTGATATCTCAATGTTGTTTTGATTTGCATTTCCCTGATCGCTAAGGAGGCTGAGCATGACCTTAAGTGCCTTTTGGCCATTTGAACTTCTTCTGGTGAGAATTCTCTCTTCAGATCAGTGCCCCATTTTTTAATTGGGTTAATTAGCATTTTAAAGTCTAGTTTCTTGAGTTTTATATTTTGGAGATCAGACCTTTGTCTGTTGCAAGGTTGTTGAAGATCTTCTCCCAGTCAGTGGGTTGCCGTTTTGTCTTAGTGACAGTGTCTTTTGCTTTACAGAAGCTTCTCAGTTTCAGTAGGTCCCATTTATTCAATGTTGCCCTTAATGACTGTGCTGCTGGGGTTATACCTAGGAAGTGATCGCCTGTGCCCATCTGTTGTAGGGTACTTCCCACTTTCTCTTCTATCAGGTTCAGTGTGTTGGGATTGATATTGAGGTCTTTGATCCATTTGGACTTGAGTTTTGTGCATGGTGATAGATATGGGTCTATTTTCATTCTTCTACAGGTTGAAATCCAGTTGTGCCAGCACCATTTGTTGAAGATGCTTTCTTTCTTCCATTGTATACTTTTAGCACCTTTATCGAAAATGAGGTGTTCATAGGTTTGTGGGTTAAAATCCGGGTCTTCTTTACGATTCCATTGGTCGACTTCTCTATTTTTCTGCCAATACCACCCTGTTTTCATTACTGTAGCTCTGTAATAGAGTTTAAAGTCAGGGATGGTAATGCCTCCAGAAGTTCCTTTATTGTATAAGATTGTTTTGGCTATCCTGGGTTTTTTGTTATTCCATATAAAGTTGATTATTGTCCTTTCAAGATCAGTGAAGAATTTTAATGGGATCTTGATGGGGATTGCATTGAATCTATAAATTGCCTTTGGTAGAATTGCCATTTTTACTATGTTGATCCTCCCAATCCACGAGCAAGGGAGATCCTTCCATTTTCTGGTATCCTCTTCAATTTCTTTCTTCAATGCCTTAAAGTTCTTGTCAAATAGATCCTTCACTTCTATGGTTAGAGTTACCCCGAGATATTTTATGCTGTTTGTGGCTATCGTGAAAGGTGATGCTTCTCTGATTTCCCTCTCTGCTTCCATATCCTTTGTGTATAGGAGGGCGAATGATTTTTTGGAGTTGATCTTGTATCCAGCCACATTACTAAAGGTGTTTATGAGCTGTAGGAGTTCTTTGGTGGAGTTTTGGGGTTCGCTTATGTACACTATCATATCATCTGCAAATAACGAAAGTTTAACTTCTTCCTTTCCAATTCGAATCCCCTTGATCCCCTTGTGTTGTCTTATTGCTATTGCTAAAACTTCAAGCACTATATTGAAGAGGTATGGAGAGAGTGAACAGCCTTGTCGTTTTCCTGATTTAAGTGGGATGGCTTTGAGTTTCTCTCCGTTTAGTTTGATGTTAGCTGTCGGTTTGCTGTAAATAGCTTTTATTATATTTAGGTATGACCCTTGTATCCCTAATCTCTCCAAGACTTTTATCAAAAAGGGATGTTGAATTTTGTCAAAAGCTTTCTCAGCATCTAATGAAATGATCATATGGTTTTTTTCTTTCAGTTTATTTATATGATGGATTACATTGATAGATTTTCATATGTTGAACCAGCTTTGGATCTCTGGGATGAAGCCTACTTGATCAAAATGGATAATTTTCCTAATGTGTTCTTGGATACGGTTTGCCAGTATTTTGTTGAGGATTTTTGCGTCGATGTTCATGAGTGAGATTGGCCTGTAATTCTCTTTCTTGGTTGAGTCTTTGTGTGGTTTTGGTATCAGAGTGACTGTAGCTTCATAAAAGGAATTTGGCAATGACTCTTCTGTTTCTATATTGTGAAATACCTTAAGGAGTATAGGTATTAGGTCTTCTTGGAAATTCTGGTAGAATTCCGCATTGAAACCGTCTCGTCCTGGGCTTTTTTTGGTAGGGAGATTTTTAATAACAGCTTCTAATTCTTCGTGACTGACAGGTCTATTTAGATTGTTCACCTGGTCCTGATTTAACTTTGGTATATGGTATTTATCTAAAAAAGTGTCCATTTCTTTTACATTTTCCAGTTTTGTGGCATACAGGCTTTTGTAGTAAGATCTAATGATTCTCTGAATTTCCTCTATGTCTGTGGTTATGTCCCCCTTTTCATTTCTGATCTTATTAATTTGCAAATTCTCTCTCTGCCGTTTGATTAGTTTGGATAGGGGTTTATCAATTTTGTTGATTTTTTCCAGGAACCAGCTTTTTGTTTCATTGATTCTTTGGATTGTTTTCTGTGTTTCTATTTTGTTGATTTCTGCCCTCAATTTAACTATTTCCAGTCTTCTACTCCTCCTAGGTGAGTCTGCTTCTTTTTTTTCTAGAGCTTTCAGGTGGGCTGTTAAGTCTCCAATGTATGCTTTCTCTGTTTTCTTTAAGTGGGCACTTAGTGCTATGAACTTTCCTCTTAGGACTGTTTTCATAGTGTCCCATAAGTTTGCGTACATTGTTTCTTTATTTTCATTGAATTCAAGAAGACTTTTATTTCTTTCTTTATTTCTTCTTTGATCCAGGTGTGGGTCAAGAGTTGACTGTTCAGTTTCCATGAGTTTGTAGGCTTTCTGGGGGTAGCACTTTTGTTGAATTCTAACTTTAATCCATGGTGATCTGATAAGACACAGGAGGTTACGAATTTTTTTTTTTTTGTAACTGTGGAAGTTTTCTTTGTTACCGAGGATGTGGTCAATTTTCGAGAAGGTTCCATGAGCTGCAGAGAAGAACGTATATTCTTTCCTATTTGGGTGGAATGTTCTATAGATATCTGTTAAGTCCATTTGATTCATTACCTCCATTAATTCTCTTATTTCTCTGTTAGGTTTCTGTCTGATTGACCTGTCCATTGGTGAAAGAGGAGTGTTGAAATCTTTTACTGTTACTGTGTGCAGTTTGATGGCAGCCTTGTGTTTTAGTAATATTTCTTTTATGTATGTGGGTGCTTTTATATTAGGGGCATAGATATTCAAGATTGAGACTTCATCCTGATGAATTGTTCCTGTTATGAGTATAAAATATCCCTCTCCATCTCTTCTGATTGATTTAAGTTTGAAGTCAAATTTGTTAGAAATTAGTATAGCCACACCTGCTTGTTTCTTAGGTCCATTTGCTTGATAAACCTTTTCCCATTTCTTTACTCTAAGTAGGTGCCTGTCTTTGTGGTTGAGGTGTGTTTCTTGTAAACAGCAGAATGTTGGATCCCGTTTTTGTATCCAATCTCTTAGCCTCTTCCTTTTCATAGGTGAGTTGAGTCCATTGACATTAAGTGTTATTAATGACCAGTGGTTGTTAACTCCGGTCACTTTTTTAGTCATATTGTTTGTGTGTTTGCCTTCTTTGAGTTGCGCTGGTGAAGGGTCTCTAGATGTTTGAGTTATTGTGGTCATTGTTGGACTCCTTGGTTTGTGATTTTCCTTCTATTACTTTCTGTAAGGCTGGATTTGTGGCTACGTATTGTTTAAATTTGTTTTTATCCTGGAAAATTTTGATTTCTCCATTTATAGTGAATGAAAGCTTGGCTGGGTATAGAAGTCTGGGCTGGCAACCATGTTCTCTTAGCTTCTGCAGTACATCTATCCAGGACCTTCTGACTTTCATGGTTTCCATAGAGTGGCCAGGTGTAAGTCTGATAGGTTTACTTTTATAAGTAACTTGACCTTTTTCCTTTGCAGCTCTTAATATTCTTTCTTTATTCTGTATGTTTTGTGTTCTGATTATTATATGGCAAGGAGATTTTTTTTTTTGGTCCAGTCTATTCGGTGTTCTGTATGCTTCTTGAATCTTCAAAGGAATATCTTTTTTTAGGTTGGGAAAGTTTTCTCCTATAATTTTATTAAATATATTTTCTGGACCGTTGAGCTGTATTTCTTCTCCTTCTTCTATCCCAATTATTCTTAGGTTTGGTCTTTTTATTGTTTCCCAGATTTCCTGAATGTTTTGTGATTAGAATTTTTTGGTTTTGCTGTTTTCTTTGATCAGTGTGTTTATTTTCTCTATGGTATCTTCAGTGTCTGATATTCTTTCTTCTATCTCTTGTAATCTGTTGGTAGTACTTGTCTCTGTAGTTCCTGTTTGTTTGCCCATATTTTCCATCTCCATCCTTCCCTCGGTTTATGTTTTCTTTATTACTTCCATTTCATTCTTCAAGTCTTGAACCGCTTCCCTTACCTGGTTGATTGCTTTTTCTTGTTTCTCTTGGTTTTCTTGGGTATCTTTGAGCGATTTATTCATTTCCTCTACCTTTTTGTTTGTCATCTCTAATTGTTTATGGCAGTTTTTCACCTCCTGTTTAAGGTCTTCTATTATTTTCATATAATTCACTTTTGAGTTGATTTCTTCTAATTCTTCTGGAGTAGGGTGTACAATTCTTCTTATTTCGGGATCCCTGGATTCTGGTGATGTCATGTTGCCTTTCAGGTTGTTGTAGGAATTCTTGCATTGGTGCCTTTCCATCTCTTCCTTCAAATGGAGCCAGGAGAAGCCTGGTTTCTTGGTCCAGTCTTTGCTGTGACTGAGTCTCTGGGTGTATCTCTTCATTGTAGAAGCAGGAACCGACCTGTCCAGATGGAACTCTTCAGCACCACAACTTGGACGCCTGGTAGTCCAATGACCCGCGGACAAAAGGGGGAACTTCGGGGCCAGGGCGAGGATGAGTAGAACACAGGAGACCCTGCCGCACAAGATGAAGGTGCACATGCTCCCTTTCGGGGGTCCTTGAGTCCTTCCCAGTAGGCAGGCACTCACCACTCTGGGTGGGTAGCCTTAGTGTAGAGCGGAAGACTGTTCTCGTGCAAATGACCTTGCAGAAAATTCAGGCCATCCAGATGGAACTCCTCAGCACCTAAACAGGGCCGCCTGGTAGCCCAAAGATCCGGAGACAAGAGGAAGAATGTGGGAGGCAGGGCGGGGTCCAGGAGACCACTGGAGATCCTGGAGCACCAGCTGAAGGTGCCCAGGCTCCCTTACAGGGGAACCTTGAGACCTGCCCAGTAGGCAGGCACTCCCAGCTCTGGGTGGGTAGCCTTAGTGTAGGAGCTTAAAACCGGTCTTGAGCACTGGTCCTAGCACACAGAGGTCAGGGTTGGAGGGTGGGGTGCTGGGGGGTTGGGTCATGCCTAAGAAAGACAGCCCTGCATAAGGAGTTGGGGGAGGGGGGTTTGTGTTCTCTTCAGGGACAATCTGCCCCTGGATAGCAAACACTCACCCGTCCAGATGGAACTCCTCAGCACCTAAACAGGGCTGCCTGGTAGCCCAAAGATCCAAGGACAAGAGGAAGATCATGGGAGGTAGCGTGGGGTCCGGGAGACCACTGGAGACCCTGGAGCACCAGCTGAAGGTGCCCTGGCTCCCTTACAGGGGACCTTGAGACCTGCCTGGTAGGCAGGCACTCCCTGCTTTCAAGACATCTTATAAACACACAGGTTCAACTGGGCTTTCAGTTTCAGAAGGTTGTAAAGCAAAGGTATGATGGCAAGAACAACAAAACACTTACATTCTGAATTTCATCAAGAAGGAAGAGGGAATACTGGAAATGGCATGAGTCTTTTGAAACCTTAACGCCTGCCCCCATGAAAGAACCTCCTTCAACAAGTTAGCGATTTCTAAATTTTCCCAAGTAGTTTAACCAGTGGGGACCAAGTGTTAAAACATGTGGGCCTATTGGGCTCAACTTTTATTCAAACTGATGTATTGATTATCTCTCTTCCATTTTTATGCAGATACCAAAGAAGAAGGCACTATTAGATCATGGCACTTCATAAAGCATTGGTTGGGCAAGTGGCTTTCCACGACTGTATCCTTACACTTCCTACAGACAGCTTCTCCTCCAACTCTTATTCAGGAAATAGCACAGCACCTGTGCCAATTCCTTTCCCAAGAATTACATGGTAAGAAGACTAGGTTATCTAATTGGAAGGTGATGGAAGGCCATTGTCAACATCAAGGAGTACTCCAGCTAGAAAGGGGTCATGCATTACAGAGAAACCCTGTTCAACAAAAACATTGATGTCTTTATGAGTCTGGAGTCATTCCAATCCAAATGAGAAATTCTGAAGGTAGCTCACCCTGGAACAGTGAACCTCAAACTGTTCTTTTCTCACAGAGTTTACCTTTTCTTGGGAAAGTAAGGTCCACAACTCTCCATTTTCTTCTCCATTGTAAGTCATCATGGCTCTTGACTCTGCCCATTTATGCTTACAGTACCAAGTATTATGACCTCTGGTTCTGTTTACAGATCTGGGTGATTCTCTAATAAGTCACTGAGTTAATGAGGAGGTTCAAATGCCTTATGCTTTGGGAAGCTCCTGGGATTATTTACTCTGAAATCCCGTAGTGATTTTCACTGGAGATGTTCACTTTTCTGGCTCCCACTCCCTCTCTTTCTCCCATTCATTCCACATCCTCTCCCACCATACCCTCATTTAATCCTCAGGGAGGGTAAGGCACATTGCCTTGTGGAAGGTCCAAGGCCCTCCCTACTATAAGTAGGCTGAGCAAGGTATACATCCAAAGAGAATAGGTTCCCATTAAGCCAGTACATGCAGTAGGCATAAATCCTGGTGCCACTGCCAGTGGCCCCTCAGTCTGCCCCAGCCATGCAACTGTCAACCACATAGAACCAACTAGTTTGGTTCTATGCTTGTTTCTTCCCAGTCCAGCTGCAGTTTGTGAGCTCCCATTAGTTCAGGTAGATTGTTTCAGTAGGTGAACTGATCATGGTCTTGACCTCTTTGCTAATATTCTCATTTCTTCTACTGCTCTAGTGGTCTTCAGTTCCGTGCTCCAATGTGGATCTCTGCCTCTGTTTCCATCAGTTGATGAATAAATGTTCTATGGTGATATTTAAGATATTCATCAGTCTGACTATAGGGCTAGTTAAGATCAGGCTCTCTCTCCTCTATTGCATATGGTATTAGCTTAGGTCAGCTTTGTGGATTCCTGGGAATTTCTCTAGAGCCAGGTTTCTACTAACCCTATAATGGCTCCCTCAATCAAGATATCTCTTTCCTTGCTCTCATCTCTGTCCTTCCTCAATCTTGACTATCCCCTTCCCTCAATTTCTACTTATTCCCTCTTTCCCCTCCCCTTCCACCTACACACACTCTTCTCCTCAACCCCCATGCTCTCAATTTTGTCATGCGATCTTGTCTGCTTTCAATTTCCAGGTGAATCTATATATGTTTTTCTTTGGATTTACCTCATTACTTAGCTTCTCTAGGATCATGAAAAGAAATAGGCTCAATATCATTTTTATAGCTAGTATCCACTTATGAGTGAGTACAAACCACATTAATCTTTTTAGGTATTAGGTACCTTACTCACCATAGTGTATTCTAATATCTGTTTGCATGCAAATTTCAAGATGTCATTGTTTTTTACTGCTGAGTACTACTCTAATGTGTAAATGTGCCACATTTTCTTTATCCATCCTTTAGTTGAGGGGCATTTCGGTTGTTTCCAGGTTCTAACTATTACAAATAATGCTGCTATGAAAATAGTTTAACAAATGCCTTTTGTAATATGATTGACAATCTTTTGGGTATATGCCCAAGAGTGATATTGCAGGATCATGAAATAGGTTGATTCCCAATTTTCTGAGAAGCAGCCATACTGATATTGAAAGTGGTTGTACAAGTTTGCATAACCATCAGTAATGGATGAGTGTTTCCTTTACTCCACATCTTCTCCAGTATAAGCTTTTATTACTGTTTTTGATCTTAGCCATTCTGACATGTGTAAGACAGTATCTCAGAGTTGTTTTGATTTGCCTTTCCTTGATGGCTAAGGACGTTGAACAATTGCTTAAGTATCTTTGGGGCATTTAAGATTATTCTGTTTAGAATCCTCTGTTTAGTTCTGTACCCCCATTTCTAATTAGTTGGGTTATTTAGAATTTTGATCTTTAATTTAAGTTCTTTATAAATTTTGAAGAACAGTTCTTTGTCTGATGTGGGCTTGCTGGAGATCGTTTTCCATTAAGTAAGCTGCTTTTTCATCTTATTGATTGTATCCTTTGCTTTATAGAAGCTTCTTAGTTTCAGCAGGTACCATTTATTTACTGTCTGTTAGTGTCTGTGTTACTGGAGTTATATTTAGGAAGTGGTCTTACATACCCATGCATTGAAGACTAATACCCACTTTCACTTCTATCAAGTTTAATGTGGTCAGATTTACATTGAGGTCTTTAATCCATTTGGACTGAGTTCCTTCTACATGTTGAAATCTAGTTAAGTCAGCACCATTTGTTGAAGATACTTTCTCTTCTCCATTGTATAATTTTTGCTTCTTTGTCAAAAAGTCATGGGGGTGGGGGAGAAACAGGATAGAAAGGGAAGAGGAGGGGAGAAGGGGAGGGTTGAGGAGAACTTAATGGAATGGGATAATTGAGATAGAAAAGGACAGACATGAGAGCAAGGAATTAGATATCGTGATTGAGGTTGCTATTATAGGGTAGCAGAAACATGGCTCTAGAGAAATTCTCATGAATCCACAAGGAATATCCCACCTAAATCCTTAAGCAATAGAGTTGAGCAGACCCAATCTTGACTTGCCCTGTAGTCAGACTGATGATTATTAAAAATATCACCATAGAACCTTCATCCAACAATAGATGGAAACAAAGGCAGACACCCACATCAGAGCACGAGACTGAGCTCCCAAAGTCTAGTTTAAGAGTGGAAGGAATGAGAATATGAGCAAAGAGATCAAGACCATGAAGGGTTCATCCACTGAAACAATTTACTTGAGCTAATGGGAGCATATCAACTCCAGATGGACTGGGAAGAAACAAACATAGGACCAAGTTGAATGGCTGGAGTAGACTGAGGGGACACTAGTAGTGGCAACAGAATGGCATGTACTGGCTTTGGGGGATCCTATTGTCTTTGGATATATACCTGCTCAGCCTACATATAGTAGGGAGGGCCTTGGACCTTCCACAAGGCAATGTGCCTTAACCTTTCTGAAGATTATATGGAGGTGGGGTGAAAAGGGAGCAAGTGGGATCTTGTATTTTTCTTAAATCTAATAAATTTTAAAAAGGTACATTGCAGATGCTGAAGACTCAGTAAATATTCAGAGATGTTGCAAATTGACAGTCTCATACTGAATTTTGGATGGACCTATGCTAAATTTAAGAAATGAAAATACAAATAAAGATAGATAAAAACAAACGAAAAAGACATTGAAGAGAGAAATACACTCATGGAACAAAGAAAATATTAAATTTAACACAAACTTAACACAAAATATACAAGAAATATGGGACATTATAAAAAGACCAAACCTAGGAATAATAGGGGTACAAGAGGGAAAAAACTCCAACCCCAAAGCACAGAAAATATATTCAACAAAATCATAGAAGAAAACTTTCCCAACCTAAAGAAAGATATACATATAAAGGTACAAGAAGCTTTCAGAACACCACAAAGACTACATCAAAAAAGTCCCCTTGCCATGTAATAATCAAAACAGTAACCATACAGAATAAAGAAGAATATTAAGAGTTACAAAGGAAAAAGACCAAGTAATATATAAAGGCAGGACTATCAGAATTACACCTGATTTCTCAATGGAAACTATGAAAACCAGAAGGTTCTTGTCAAACATTTATGTAGACATTAAGAGACCATGAATGCCAGCCAGACTACTATACCCTACAAATTTATCAATCATCATAGAAGCATAAAACAAGATATCCCATGAACAAAGCAGATTTAACCAATAAAAAACCTGCAAAGTTTTAAAATGGCAGCTTCCAGGGCCGTCCTGCTAGCATGAGCTCTGACTCTTTCTGGAATTCTGGCTATGAAGCATTTAAATGGGTTTTGTGAGCAGAGTGCTACAAATGCCTTAATGGTCACACAGACTTGCTGTGCCCCTGGATATGAGGTGGAAAGAATGGCTCTCAGAGGCAGCAAACTTACCATGTTTGATGGGGCAGAGCCAACAGGCAGAACCACAGAGTTGGTCCTAGCCACACCCAATTAACAAAAAGAGAGGTGTTTCTAATCAGAAAATGATTACAGATGCACACTGAAAACAAATTCAGATAAAAAGATCTAAATGAGTCACAATGTTGGATAAATGTGCGTAGGGTTGGGAGAGAAAAGAAAAAGAGTATAGAAAGTTAAAAAAGAAGCAAATTATTGTTTTAAAAGCAAAACAAACTCTTTAAAGAGTGAGAGTACAGACAGTCATAGATAAAAAGGAGTAAAGAAAAGTAAACCTTTTAAAGACAGAAAATACACAGAGTCTGGATAATGCATATTATTATGTTTTCTTCAATTTTTTTTCACTGTGAATGAACTAAATACAGAAGGACGTTTCATTGTATGGGCTGCTAAGCTAAACTAACCTATTTATTTTAAAATTATCTTGATTCCAAAATTTGGGTCTGTGGATTTGTTGCTTTGGAAAAGAGGTTCTGGTTTTGTTTCCAGAGAAGATGAGAACCTGTGGATTAATTCCAAATTAATATGGTTTGATGGACCAAGATCCCTGAAATGTCACCATAAACACCCCCCAATTAATTTGCCCAACAAATAGCCAGAAGCAGTTTGGAGAGAACTATACCCAAATTCCCAAATATTGTTATAAATGTTTCTTTACATTTAAAGGAGGATATGCTATAGAGATTTATATTTGTAAACATCTTGCTTTATTGATATAAATTTAATATATATATATATACATACATACATACATACGTATGTATGTATATATTTCTGCTCTTGATTAAGGTATTGTGTTTGTCCAGCTCATCTAAAAATGTAATGTTTAATTAAGAAATATAGGTTAATAGATAATCATATTTACTACTCAAGCTTATAGTCATATTAGTTAGATTTTCTAGATGTACAGAGATGTATAGGCATTCTTCAAACCTTTCAAAGACTACAGAATATGGCATTTAAAATGTTTTAGTAACTTAGGATTTTTCATGAAAATGAGACACATCTGCTTCTGGAAGCACCAATTACTTCCAGAGGAAGATGGGCATCAAAGAGGATCCTTATAGAGCTTGTTAGCCATTTGAGCAAGAAACTGCACTTGCCTGGACTGCTTGATGCTATGCTGTATGAACTGGACATGCAGGACCCACACAGAAATGACTGCTGAACTTGCCTTAAGGTGAGATGGTTGTTTGGTGTTCCTACTTCATTAAAGAGTCTGACAGACATTCTGCAGGACACAGAAGAAAGTGACTGACACCCTGCCAATATAGGCAGAACTGCCTTTGAAATTCCCTGCTTCATTGAAAAGTCTGCTAGATACTATGAGCCTGTAGACTGAAGATGGATGCCCCAATGATACAGAAGAACTTTGGGTGACTGTCTAGGCAGTGAGATGTCTCTGTCAATTCTAGAGTTTTGGAAATTGCTCATAATGCATTTCCTGTTTACTTAGGTAATATTATATCCTTTGGGGTCTTTGGTGGAGTTGAAGAATATATAGTTACAGTTATAGTTTTCCTTAGTTATGATAAAACATAAAGTAGATAAAATATTGTAACTGTAATTTTTGCTTGATACCTGTTTTGTCATATGTAATTTTACTATGTTAAATTAAAATCTTTTTATTTAAACAGAAAAGAGGAGATAATGTGTGACTTTCCTCTGTATGCTGTGAATATCATTGGTTAATAATACACTGTCTTGGCCCTGACAGGGCAGAATAGAGGTAGATAGGGAAAACTAAACTGAATGCTGGGAGAAAGAAGGCAGAGTCAATACACACCACATAATTGATGCTGGGGACAGATGAACCTGAAACTTGCTTGGTAAGCCACAGTCATGTGGCGATACACAGGTTAATAGAAATGGGTTAAATTAAGATGCAAGAGCTAGCTAATAAGAAATTAGAACTTATAGGCCAAGCATTGATTTAATTATTTTAGTTTCTGTATGTTTATTTCAGGAGTCTGAGCAGCTGGAAAATGAACAAGCAGCCTTCCTATAACAGCCATGTATCTTATCGAATCACAATGGCTTAATTAGAATTTATAGCAACACTAATTTCAGAAAGCCCACTAACACATGGAAATTAAACAATTCTCACTTGAAACTTCAATGAGTCAAGGAAGAAATAAAGGGAGAAATTAAAGACTTCCTAAAATTCAGTGAAAATGACCACACAATATACCCAAATGCATGGGATACAATGAAAGCAGTGTTAAAAGGAAAGTTCATAGCACTAAGTGCTTACATAAAGAATTGGAAAAATCCCACCCTTGTGAGTTAACAGAACATTTGAAAACTCTAGAACAAAAAGAAACATACTCACCTGGGAGGACTAAACAGCAGGAAATAATCAAATGGAGAGCTGAAATCAACAAAATAGAGACCAAGAAAATGTTACAAAGAATCAATGAGACAAAGAGTCTGTTTTTTGAGAAAACCAACAAAATAGGCAAAACTTTATCCAAATTAATCAAAAGGCAGAGAGAGAGACAGAGAGAGAGAGAGAGAGAGAGAGAGAGAGAGAGAGAGAGAGAGAATCTAAATGAACAAAATTATAAATGAAAAAGGGGATATAGCAACAGACATGGAGGGAATCCAAAGAATCAGTAGGTAATATTTTGAAAACCTGTACTCCACAGAACTGGAAGACTTAAAGGAAATGGAAAGTTTTATGGACAAATATCACTTACCAAAATTAAATTAAGATAAGCAAATTAAATAGATATATAATTGATAAAGAAATAGAAACAGTCATTAAAATCTCCAAACCAAAAAAAGCCAAGGACCCGATGGTTTCAGTGTAGAATTCGACAAGATTTTCAAAAAAGAACTAATACCAATACTCCTCAAATTGTTTCACAAAATAGAAACAGAAGGAACATTGACAAACTCTTTTATGAGGCTACAGTAACCCTGCTATACCAACCACACAATGACATTAGTAAGAAAGAAAATTACAAACCAGTTTCACTTATGAGCACTGATGCAAAAATACTCAATAAGATACTGGCAAACTGAATCAAAGGACACATTATAAAAAATCATCCACCATGAACAAGTCAGCTTCATCCCAGAGATGCAAGAATGGTTCAACATACAAAAATCTGTCAATGTGGACAGAAATCTCAAGGTCCAAATCAGGAGAAGAAGGAGAGAGAGCACGAGCAAGGAACTCAGGACCGCGAAGGGTGCACCCACACACTGATACAATGGGGTTTTTCTACTGGGAACTCACCAAGGCCAGCTGACCTGGGTTTGGAAAAGCCTGGGATAAAACCGTCTTGGGAAAAAACATAGAGACAATGAGGACTACTGAGATCTCAAGAACAATGGCAATGGGTTTTTGATCCTACTGCACGTATTGGCTTTGTGGGAGCCTAGGCAGTTTGGATGCTCACCTTACTAGACCTGGATGGAGGTGGGTGGTCCATGGACTTCCCACAGGGCAGGGAACCCTGATAGCTCTTTGGGCTGAAGAGGGAGGGGGACTTGACTGGGGGAGGGGGAGGGAAATGGGAGGCTGCAGTGGGGAAAAGACAGAAATCTTAAATAAATAATAATAATAATAATAAAGAAAAAAAGAAAAAAATCTGTCAATGTAATCCACCATACAAACAAACTGAAAAAAGTCCCCACATGATCTTCTCATTAAATGCTGAATGAGCTCTCAACAAAATAAAACATACCTTCATGATAAAGGTCTTGGAGATAACAAGGATACAATGAACATAGCTAAGCATAGTAAAGGCAATATACAGCAGGCCAACAGCCAACATCAAACTAAATGAAGAAAAACTCAAAGCAATCCCACTGAAATCAGGAACAAGACAAGGCTCTATTCTCTGCATACCTATAAAATGTAGTATTGAGGTTCTAGCTAGAGCATTAAACAATCAAATGTAAGTAAATCAAGGAGATAAAAATCAGAAAAGAAGAAGCAAACTCTCACTAATTGCTGATAATAAGAAAATTTACATAAGTGATGCCAAAAATTCTACCAAGGACCTTTAACAATTCATAAACACCTTTATTAATGTAGCAGGTTACAAAATTAACACAAAAATGAGTAGCCCTCCTTTACACAGATGATAAATGGGCTGAAAGAGAAATCAGAGAAATATCACCCTTCACAATAGCGACAAATAACATAAAATATCTTGGAGTAACTTTAACCGAAAAAGTGGATGACCTTTATGATAAGAACTTTAAATCTTTGAAGAAAGAAATTGAAGAAGACACCAGAAAATTGAAAGAACTCCAGTGCTCTTGAGTTGGTAGAATTAACATAGTAAAAATGACAATCTCACCAAAAGCAATCTATAGATTCAATGCAATGTCCATCAAAATCCCAACAAAATTCTTCACAGAACTTGAAAGAACAATACTCAACTTTATATGAAAACTGAAAATCCAGGATAGCCAAAATAATCCTGTACAATAAAAGAACATCTGGAGGAATCACAATTCCTGACCTCAAAATCTACTTAGAGTTACAATATTGAAAACAGCCTGGTATTAGCATAAGAACAGAAAGGAGGACCAACAAAACCACATAAAAGACCCGGATATTAATCCACATACCTTCGAACACCTGATGTTTGACAAGGAAGCAAAAACATAAAATAAAAAGAGAAAGTATATTCAACACATGTTGTATAACTGAATATCAGCATGTAGAAAAATGAAAATAGATCCATAACCACCACCATGAACAATGCTCAACTCCAAATGGATCAAAGAGCTCAATGTAAAACCAACCACATGGAACCTCATATAAGAAAAAGTGGGAAGTATACTTCAATGCATTAGCAAAAGACACTACTTCCTAAATATAACCAGCACCAGTAGCAAAGACACTGGGAAAATCAATTAGTATATGGGACCTTCTGAAACTGAAAAGTTTCTATGAGGCTAAGGAAATGGTCAACAGGACAAAATGGCAGTCTACAGAATGGGAAAAGATTTTCATCAACTCCACATCAAACAGAGGTCTGATTTCCAAAATATACAAAGAACTCAAGAAATTGGTCATCAAAAGAACACATAATTTAATTAAAAATTGGGGTACAGAACTAAACAGAGAACTCTCACAAAAGGAATCTAAACTGGCTGACACTTAAGGAAATGCTCAACATCTTTAGCCATCAGAGAACTGCAAATGTAAGATGAGATTCCATTTTACACTTGAAAGAATGGACAAGATGGAAAAACATGGATGACAACTTATCCTGGAGAAGATGCAGAGTAAAGGGAACACTCCTTCATTGCTGATGGAAGTGCAAACTTGTACAGCCTTTTTGGAAATTAGTATGGTGATTTCTCAGAAAATAAGGAAACAAAGTACCTCAAGATACAGCAATACCACTTTTGGGTATACATCCAAAGGATTCCCAATTGTACCAAAGGACATGTGCTCAACTATTTTCATAGCAGCACTGGTCATCATAGCCAGAACAAGGAATTAATGTAATTGTCCCTCAACCAAAGAATGGATAAGGAAAATGTGGTACATTTACACGATGGAGTACCACACAGCAGAAAAAACTAATGACATCTTGAAATTTGCAGGAAAATGG
Organism: Microtus obscurus; assembly: GCA_963919715.1. Taxonomy (NCBI): domain Eukaryota; kingdom Metazoa; phylum Chordata; class Mammalia; order Rodentia; family Cricetidae; genus Microtus; species Microtus obscurus. Next base: position 2,781,794 of record CAWTZC010001519.1, on the reverse strand, counting down.
ATGGAGCTAGATGACACAATTTTGAGTGAGGTAACCCAGACTCAGAAAGACAATTATCACATGTACTCACTCATAAGTGGTTTTTAAACATGAAACAGAAAACCAGCCCACAAATCATAATCCCAGAGAACCTAGACAACAATGAGGACCCTAAGAGAGACATACATAGATCTATTCTACATGGGATGTAGAAAAAGACAAGATTTCCTTAGTAAATTTGGAGGATGAGGACCATGTTAGAGGGTAGAAAGGGAATAGATGGGAAGAGAGGGGAGTAGAGAAAAATATATAGCTTAATAAAAACTATAAAGCATTTAAAAAAGAATTTCAATGTATCTTCTTAGACTCATGACATTCTCTTAACTGTAATCTTATGTAAAATCAAAATAAAAATGCAGATCACACACATGCAACATATAATGACAAAGGTTATATATTATGGTACCATAATGGAGAAAAGTGAGCATATTAAGAAAACCCTGGACCAACAACGAAAGACAAAAACCAGCTGGGCACATCAAAATTTGGCATCTCCATGGCTGATGTCAATGTACTCTTGTGATCCCTGACTCCTTTCAGTCTTGTTCACTGTAACACATTTCTTTCTCTTGCACTGGTTACATTGCCTTTTAGCAGCTAACCTTGGCAGATCTCACATCACTCTGGCATCCCTATCATCTTGGGGTCTCTAAGGCAGCACACATTTGGCCTTCACAGCTTCACACAATGGTTTCTCTGGGTCTCTATTCAGGGACATCCATGACACTTGTTTGCCCTCAGAGGCTTTCCTAAGTAGTGGAGGAAAATTCCATAACCCCTTTCTTTTGTCTTTAACTTTAAAGTAAAAACCACATGAGAAGACCTCCCAAGATTTGCTGCTTTCTAGGGCTGGAACATGATCCCCTACTGAAATTACATCTTCAACACCTTTCTGTTTTTAATGTTTTCCTTCACTGCTTTTTCTTGGATATCATAGAAATTGCTTCAAAGACAAAACAGACCTAGAAGTCAGAGATCTGCATACCTCTGACCCTACAGTGTTGGGATTAAAAGTACATATGACCGTGCTATTCTATAATTCTTTTTCATAAGATGGAAGCTTAGGTGAGTGTGATCTTGCCCTGAGATCACTATTCCCTTTATTTCCTTTTTAATACTGCTTTTCTTTAATCTGTTTATCTCTTGAATTCAGGATTTAGCTCCATTACACTTCCTGGTAGGCTTTTTCTTTTCAAATTATACATTAAGTAACTTTCCTTGCTAAGCCGCTTTTTTTCATTATAGCTATTTATCAGAGTGACCACTAACAACCACATAAAACTCATATAAAAGAAAACATTTCGATTGGGACTACCAAACACTTCAGAGGCTAAGTTTATTATCAACATGGCAGAAAAGTATGGTAACATGCAGGTAGACATAATATGTGAGAGAAGTTGAGAGTTCTACATCCTGATTCTAATCATCAGGAAATGAACTGAGACACACTTCCTCTAGCAATGGTACAGCTACTCTAACCAGGCCCTACCCTCTAATATTGCCACTCCCTGTGAGCCTATGGGGGCAAATTATATTCAAGTCACCTCAATACCTGTCTCTGAAACTTATATTTAATAATATCTTGCAGCTTGCTGTTTTCCATATATTCAGGGCACCACCATTACATACTTTTGAAATTATATTTTTAACTAGATTATAAAGTTTCAGGTTTCTCTATGACATATTTTTTGATCCTTAGATTGAATGTTTATTACTGTGAGTATTAGAATCCAGATTTTATTTTTTTCTAATTTATTTATTTAAGATTTCTGTCTTTTCCCCACCGCTGCCTCCCCTTTCCCTCCCCCTCCCCCAGTCAAGTCCTCCTCCCTCTTCAGCCCAAAGAGCTATCAGGTAGAACCCAGATTTTAAAACTGCTCAATGTTACTAGACTAGTGGGGTCTCCCAATAACCCTACCAGAAAGGACATCAACATCATTCTACCCTAAGGAAGGGAGTAAGGCATCCTGCTTGAGTTTGAAGAATTGCAAATTTTTTCCTCCTGTCTTTAATGCACATTAGTGATATTCATCTAGTGTGCATCACTACCTCAATCATTGACACAGAATCTACAGTATTGTATGAGAAACTGTCATCAGGAGAGAAGGGTTTAAGAAGAAAAAATGTTAAGGGTTAGATGAAGAGTAGTGAGTATAATTAACCAATGACCTTCCTCCATCATAGGAGGAACTTCCTTGTCTTGCAACAAGGAATTCAGAAGAACAAAATTATATGGGACTAAAGGTCATAAGTAGACTGAACTTCCTCCTATGAGTCATCTAGGTCTTGTGAAAATTTACCCAAACTTCCTTCTCCTATGACCTTAAGTATCATAATGGTCCTGTTGACTCCACAGACAACTCAGGAAGAGGGTGGTCCTCTTAAACCCTTATAATCCCACTGCTATTTCCAATATTAACTCCAAACAATTTTGGTCCCAAATGCTCCTGTCATTCCCCCTGGGAGCTGTGTTGGCTGGAAAATATACTCTCCAACCTGTTGATCTACCTTCCAGTTGCTCTGGGGTCTCCAGGTTACCAGTTTTCATGAACTGTCAACATTATGGGCTTGTATTTGGTCAGTCAATAGTCTTTGAGTCATTTTTGTTCCTGTAAACAACCTCTAAAAGACATTTTATAAGTAGTCATTTAAATTCATTTTGTTCATCAAATTGGCCTTTGGGTTCACCTCACTTTTATCTATCATCATTCCCCTAACTAGCATGAAAAGATGTTTGTTCTCAGATTCTCAGGAATTGTGAAAACAGTCTTGCCTATTATTGTTCATATGCTTAAAATTGGACTTCACATTTGGGTGTGTATGTTGGAGGAATCTTTAAGATCACACCCAAATCAAGAAAATCAAGTCTATATGAATATTATCCTTGCAAGTTACTACTGTATCTCTTTGCAACCATGATGATTATATTTACACAAAATTCAGAGCCAAAAATGAAGATTTTCCTTTATGACCCTGGGTATTTCATTTCAACTCCTCTAGAATTCTGTGACACAGTAAAATGGAATTTTCATTAGAGGAGTAGGGGGCATTCTGCCTGATGATGTATGTATATTTTCCAAATTATCAGATAACTTATCCAGATTTCTTTATAATGACAATTGATCAACTATTAAGTTATAGAAACAAAAATTGAACTGACACATATAGAAAGCAAAAACAGCATGAGATTGGTAATCTTGATGTCAGTCAGTAGACCTTGAAATGAAGAAAATGTCTTGGATTATGTATGTGGGCTACTGGATACACTCCTGGTATGGATGAGTACAGTGTAACTTTGAAACTGAAACTGATGCCTACACATCAGACATGTCTGGAGAAAAGTAGAAACTACTGTATTTTACTGTCTTTGAGGGCACAACACAGTAAGATGAATTATCCAAATACCCATATGTAAATAGAGCATGGGCCTTACAGATACAATCTCTTGGAACTCTGACCCTACAACACTCACTGTTGTTGGCAAAGGCTACTCATTCATTTCCTGGCCACCCAGACCCAAAATAAGCACACAGAAACTGTATTGTAACAACACTGCTTGGCTTATTAGTTCACACTTCTTATTGGCTAGCTCTTATATCTTAACCCATTTCTACTAATCTGTGTATTGCCCCATGGTTGTGGCCTACTGGTAAGTTCTGTCTAGCATGCAGTTTCTGTCTCTTGCAGCAGCTACATGGCTTCTCACTCACTGGCCTTCTTTCTACCAGCATTCAGTTTACTTTTCCCACCTAACTCTATTCTGCCCTGTCATAGGCCCAACCACCTTCTTTATTAACCAATGGTATTCACAGCATACAGAGGGGAATCCCATATCACACTATGGAGGAGCACGTCTTGCTGCAGTGATTCTTCATGAAGGTAGAACCTGGCACTTTACCATTCTTTTCTTGAACATGGAATCTTCTGTATTTGGGAAACTTTAGTTTTAATTTCTATTTTTGGCCTTAAGGTTTGATAACCTTTACAATTTAGACTTAATATGTTTTCCATGGGGAAATGAAGAGAACAGAAAGAGGTGCTTCAATTATATCATTTGTAAGACCAAGAAATATATATCCCAACTAAATCATAAAACAATTTAAAAGTTCAACAATCCTGCATATCTCCAGGATCTAAACACTCCTGAAGCCTTAAAGACAGTATAAAGTGAGGTTAATATTGGACATTCAGAATGATGCTGAGACTCAGAGATAAAATGCTAGCAACATTTTGGGGGGGGCAGGCTATCTCATGCTTTTTATTGTTTTTATTTTATTTTATTTTTTATTGAGCTCTACAATTTTCTCTGCTTCCCTCCTTACCTCTCCCCTCCCCTTCAACCCTCTTCCATGGTCTCCATGCTCCCAATTTACTCAGGAAATCTTGTCTTTTTTACTTCCCATGTATATTAGATCCATATATGTCTCTCTTAGCATCCTTGTTGTTGTCTAGGTTCTCTGAGATTGTGATTTATAGGTGTTTTTTTTTTTGCTTTATGTTTAAAAACCACTTATGAATGAATAGATATGATAATTATCTTTCTGGGTGTGGGTTACTGGTGTAGGAGGTTCTTATGTCTATGTGTTGCTTTCATTTGTTGAATAAAGAAACTGCCTTGGCCTTTTGATAGGGCAGCACTTAGATAGGCAGAGTAGAAAGAACTGAATGCTGGGAAGAAGGCAGAGAGAGAGCCGCCATGGAGCTGCCAGGTCAGACATGCTAAATTCTTTCCAGGTAAGCCATGACCTTGTGGTGACTTACACTTTATTAGAAATGGGTTGAATCAAGATTTGGGAGTTAGACAATAAGAGGCTAGAACTAATGGGCCAGACAGTGTTTAAATGAATACAGTTTTTGTGTGATTATTTTGGGTTTAAGCTAGCCTGGTGGCTGGGACCAAAAGTAGGCCCTCTCTCCTTCAACAGATTACTTCACTCAAAATGATTTTTTCTAGCTCCATCCATCTGTCTGCAAATTTCAAGATGTTATTATTTTTTTCTGCTAGGTAGTACTCCATTGTGTAAATGTACCACATTTTCCTTATCCATTCTTCAGTCTAGGGGCATTTAGTTTTTTTCCAGGTTCTGGCTATGATAAACAAAGCTGCTATGAACATAGATGAGCACGTGTCCTTGTGGCATGATTGAACATCCTTTGGATATATACCCCAAAGTGGTATTACTGGGTCCTGAGGAAGATTGTTTCCTAATTTTCTGAGAAATTTCCATATTGATATCCAAAGGGGCTGTACCATATTTTACTCTCACCAGCAACAGAGGAGAGTTCCCTTTACCCCACAACCTCTCCAGCATAAGTTTTCATCAGTGTATTTGATATTGCCTATTCTTACAGGTATAATATGGAATCTCAGAGTTGTTTTGATTTGAAATACTAGTAATATTTAAGGTGGAATGGATAGTTGTGAATAGGCAGCCATTAAATCAAAATCAACATTAACAAAAAAATCTTAAATAGGAAAGATGAAATAATTCTACTAATGTTATTTCTAGGGAAATGGCATATGTCAGTAAGAAAATGACAATTCACCTAAAGGGGAAGATGTCAGCAGAACTGAAGAAAATTTAAGGCATTGAGAATGTGATGTTTCTTCCTAGTCTGCGTGCATGAATCCACTGTGCTCATCTATGTGAGCTGAAGGATCATGGGCTCAGTGTGTCCCTTTTGTTCTGTATCTTTCTAGAAGCAGCAATCTACACCTTCCTTTGCTGTGGACCACTGCTCTGCAGAAATGGCATGACTCTTGCCCTTCAAGTGTCAGTAGCTGTGATGGCACACAGGTGACCTATACAAGATTGGTGTCATTCGTGTTTGTTCATAATGTGGAGTCTCCTGAGATTACTCCTCTCCCAGTGTAACTATACACAAATAAAACCCTATTGTGGAAAGTGATATAACCTCTGAAAATTTTCTATGTTACAAGGCCTAGTGGAGCACACCATTATCCTAGCACTTGGGAAGCAGAGGCATGTTGGCTGATTTCTGTGTGTCCAACTTCAGTCTGTTCTGCATAGTTACTTCAAAAACACCCAGGGCTAAATAGTAGAACCTGTCTCAAGGAAAAAAATTAAAATGTTTCCCAAACCATTCTAAGAAGCCCTAATAAAACTCAATGGTTCACCAGCTAAATTTGGGTAAAATCTTGTCTCTGTCATTGATGTATACTCTGGAGTAAGTAAGTAGCAGTTCATTTAACCCAAGAAAATTTTATAAAAATACCCAAAGCATATCTGGGGTTGGGTAGGCAGCTGAGATCCTGAGAAAAATCCTAAAGCATTATGAGGGTGGTCTGACTGAAAGAGTGATTGAAAACCAAGGAGAAGGTCTGACAGACAAAGATCAGTTCTGAGCCTCCTCAGCTGTGGGTGTTGACTCAGGCAGGCGCTGGGATTATTTTTTGCTATATAATGGTGAAGAGGACCATCCAAGTAGATGTATATTGGTGTAAGTGAGCTGTTTTGCAAAAGGAGACCACAATCAGATATGGGTGTAATTCTAGCACACAGGAAACTGACTGAAAAAGGGGAGGAGGTTGAGACTTACTTGAGTTTAAATAGGCCTTATGTCACAAACAAGAATTCAGGCCAAAGAACTATACAGAATCAGAGACCACATGTTTTGAAGCCCAACCCTTCACAGCACTGGGAAAACAAAATCATTTGCCTAGAAAGAGCAGTTTCTTCTATGCAAGAGCCGCCTGTATAATATACTCACGCTAAAAAGGAGACACCAGACTGTGAAGACCATATACTTAGTGTCTGTTCATTTGGCAAGGGGACCAACCATTTGCAAACTTTTGGCAACTGGATGATGCTATGGCTTCCACCCTCACAGCTCTGCTTTGTCTTGGTGAGAAAGGGAGTTGTGGAGAGGGAACTCAATTATGAGAGGAAATCCACCTCACAGTCAAGCATTGGCCCATCAGGATGTCTCAGTAGCTCAGAAGGGATCTGAAAGTGGAGGTGCTGTTCAGGCTTCAGCTGCATGCACTCACAGGTAACTCTCTTGCAGGTCTGAGCCTGGGCCCCAGGATCCCAGTGCTGGCAGGTGAGTGTCTTTCCAGCTGTCATAGGGTGTTCATCATCAGTGGGAATCAAAGGTACCCTCTGAAGGAAAGATATGTAGAAGAGCTGGTGTGGGATGATGCTGGTGTTGCCGGAAAGGTATTGAAGATGAGAGATTTGTTTTAAGATAGATGTCCTCAGACCCAACTCCCATTTTGTTGTTCTTCTTTTTTTGTTTGTTTGTTTTGTTTTATTTTTTTTCAGGGGGAAAACCCACACTCAGAGCTGTGCCAAGGAATGTGGTAACCATTGGGACTGAAGTAACTATAATTTGTGAAGGTCCCTCAAATGCCCAAGAATACCATTTCTATAAAGAAGGATACCCAGATTCTCAGGTATCAACAAGTCATAAAGACACTGAGGAAAAGCACAAGATCTTTATCTCATCAATTGAAAGTCACAATGCAGGCCAATATTCCTGTTTCTATAAAAGCCCTGCTGGCATATCAACACAAAGTGATACCATGGAGCTAGTTGTGACAGGTGAGAAGACCCTTCCTGATATATCTTTAGGAAAGGAATTTATTAACTGTGCAGTTCTTTTTCAATCCCACAACAGCAGTTATAATGTTAGCCAAAATAATTCACTTAACAGGATTCTTCTTTCATCTTAGGAGTCCACTCCAGCAAAGTCACCCTGAATTCCCTGACCAGTCCTGTGGTGATCTCTGGAGGGTATGTGACCCTTCAGTGCTCCTCAAAAGAGAAATATAACAGTTTCATTCTAATGAAGGAAGATCAGAAATTCTCCAGTACCATGCCCGTATTGAACAAAAACAGTGGTGTTTTCCAGGCCCTGTTCCCAGTAGATCATGTGACTCCCAACCAGAGATGGAGGTTCACATGCTATGGCTATTACCAGAACAGCTCCCATCTGTGGTCAGTGCCCAGTAACCACCTAGAACTCCTGGTCTCAGGTAAGGAAGCTCCAGAATATCCTTGAATGATAATTGCCCTGGAACAGGATCACTGGGAAGGACCTGATATGTGGTGGGTTAATGAAGTCATGCTCCTGTGTTCAATGTCACAGAACATATAATGTTGTTATACAAATAGGGATGGACATAAGCAGTGGAAACACAGCAGTTGAAGGAAGAATGGGGTCCTCATGTGTCCTTCTACTGTTGCAGACCTTCTTAAATATTATTTGAAAATTTGACATTCACTGTAACTGTTCAAAATGCCCAACTCCTTCTCACTTACTTCATTGCAGGGACCCTTCAGAAGCCCATCCTGTGGGCTGAGCCAAGCTCTGTTATCAACATAGGGAAACCTATGACTATCTGGTGCAAAGGAACCAGGAAAACCCAAGTATACTTCCTGCATAAAGTAGGAAGCCCAGCTCCCTGGGAAGGACAATCTTTTCATAGGCCTGATACCAAGGCCATGTTCTCCATCACATCAGTGGAGAGGCATCATGCAGGGCAATATCACTGTTACTGTTACAACTCTGTTGGGTGGTCAGAGCACAGTGACACCCTAGAGCTGGTGGTGACAGGTGAGAAGACTCATCCCACCCCCAAGACCTGCTTTGAAAAAAGGAGATATGTTCACTCTGGGTTCCATTTCTCAAACCCCAGAAGAGGGGCAAATGTATACCTCAATGAGTTCACTGAATAAGCTTCCTCTTCTCACCTAGGAGTCTACCTCAGCAAAGTCTTCTTGTCAGCCAAGAACAGTCCTGTGGTGAAGTCACGAGAGTATACGACACTTCAGTGCTCCTCACAAGAGAAATATTATAGTTTCATTCTAATGGAGGAAGATCAGAAATTCTCCAGTACCATGCCTTCAAAGAAAACAAACACTGGTCTCTTCCAGGCCCTGTTCAGAGTGGGTCCTGTGAATCCCAACCAGAGATGGAGGTTCACATGCTATGGCTATTACCAAAACAGCTCCCATCTGTGGTCAGTACCCAGTAATAACCTAGAACTCCTGGTCTCAGGTAAGGAAACCCTAGCAATTCCTTTGAATGATAACTGACCTGATACAGGACTACAGGGAAGAACCTGAAGTGTGGAGGGTTAGTGAACTCATGCTCCTTAGTCCAATTCCACAGAATGTAGAAGACAACAGGATTTGACGTGCAGAAAGAAGGGTGGATAATAACAGTGGGACTTAAGAGTCCATGGAAATACTGAGTCTTTATGTGTCCATCTGCCTTTGACAATAAGCTTAAGTGCCATTTGCAAGTGTGAACTTTGTGCAAGTGTCATAAGAGATGCATCTCATTTTCTTCGGCTTTGCGGGGACCCTCCATGAACCCACCATCTGGGCTGATACAGGCACTCTGATCACATCAGAAAGGCCTATGACCATCGAGGTGTGAGGGGACCTGAGAAACACAAATGTGTGTGCTATTGGACAGACGGACCCAAAAGAATAACACAATAAGGCAAAATTCATCTTCCCATCTGTTACAAAACTGAAGGCAGGGTGATATTCCTGTTACTCTTACAACTCTGCTGTCAGGTCAGAAGGCAGTAACACACTGGAGCTGGTGGCAACTGGTGAGTGGATACACAGGAATCATATGGATCTCCAGGTGTGACTTATTAGAAAAGTCTGTTATTGTATACCTACTCATTACTAAAGTCTTGGGGACAAATCAGACTGTGAACCCATTTAATATTCCATGTGTATCTTTTCTAGGTTTCTACAACAAACCCACCCTGAATGCACTGCCAAACCCTGTTGTAACCTTAGGATCATCTGTGACTGCCTCATGTAGCTCAAATAATAATTATAATGGGTTCATTTTAATCAAGGAAAATCAGTTCTTTAGCTTCATGGACTCACAGCGTGTATATACTGGGCAGTCTTCAGCCAGTTTCCAAGTGGGTCCTATCACACTCAGCGAAAGATGGAGCTTAAGATGCTATGGCTATTATTCAAGAAACCCTCAGAGCTTGTCAGAAGGGAGTGACATCTTGGAGATTCTAGTCTCTGGTGAGGAAGCCCAAGCCTCTCTATTGATTGACAGGGAACCTGAAACAGGATTCCCCAGGGAGACCTTAATGTGTGATCATCACAGGAAGAGTCAGACCCATTAGGCCACTGTTACAGCATGCAGATTGTGGGAGTAAAGACACAGAAAACAACGAGTGGGGATGTGAGAATGGAACCTCAAGAGAGAGACTGATATTCAGATGGCTCCATGGATCCTTTTGTTATTCAAGGTTATACAAGTTTCACATTCACCATACAACTGTTTAAAGTCCCACATCCCTCTTGCCTACTTCTTTGCAGGGACCCTTCAGAAACCCACGATCAGGACTGAGCTAGGCACTATGGTCACCTTACGGAATCCGGTGACAATATGGTGTGAGGGAAACATGGAAACCCAAATATGCTTCCTGCATAAAGAAGGACACCCAGCACCCTGGGGCAGATTAACTGCACCAGTCACTGATCACAAAGCAAGTTTTTTGATCTCATCCATGACAGAGTATGATGCAGGGCGATATCGCTGTTATTGTTACAACTCTGCTGGGTGGACTCAGCACAGTGACACCCTGGAGTTGGTGGTGACAGGTAAGTAGACACCGAGGGTCACAGTCTTCACAGTTTCCTGTTGGGGCTACTGCAAGTTCTGCTGCTGGTAGGGAAATGACCCACAGCAAGTGAGAAGAAAAACTCAGTTCAGGCTGGCATAGTAGTTGCTGGTTCACAAGCTAAAAACTCTGATTCCACGTGGTTTATTGTAAGCATATTTAAATGCAGTACAGTTTTGAAAAAGAGATTCCTGGTGTATTGAAACTCCCGTGAATAACTATGCACAATTACACCAAAACTCAACTCAAACACATGTGACCATGAATATAGGTTCTATAGCTTAAGGGCCTTCAATCAGGTGCAGTTCCTGAGACAGTGTAGATGTCAGCAGGCCATGAGGTACATGCGACATCTTCTCTAAGGATGGGCATTATTAACTAAGAGATAATGATGAAGTCTAAGGAGTAAGAGTCTAGGATAAACACTCTGGGGGATTTAGGTGGGTCTGGCTCTATAGATAGAAAGGTCACCTAATTATCAAAAACCTCCACTCCTAGCTTCTTGATGGAAAACAGCTATTTATTTTCTCCATTGGACCATCATCCTGCATGAGTAACATTCCTGGTTTCTCCCATATTATTTGTCAGCATGAGTACATTGGGCCCTCTACATTTTCCCTCAGGAAATAATCTCCCAAACATTTTCGTTCCCAGCCCACTTGCTGGAGACAAAGGTATCATTTCACAGACTGCATTCTTTTATCCTAGGTGTCCACCCTGTTAAACCTACTCTGTCAGTTTTTCCAAGTCCTGTGGTGACCTCAGGGGTGAATGTGACCCTCCAATGTGTCTCATCAAAAGGATATGATTATTTCATTGTGACTGGGGAAGATCAGAATTTCTCCAGTTCCCTCAAGGCACAGTATAGTCACACTGGACAATCCATGGCTCTGTTTCCTGAGATCCCTGTGGCATCCAGCAAGAGTCTGTCCTTTAGATGTTATGGATACTATACAAATGCCCCACAAGTATGGTCAGAGGCCAGTGACCATCTGGAGATCCATGTCTCAGGTGAGGAAAAAGTTTCATTCACACAATTGTTTTCTGACATGAGAACCCTTTATCACTAGTTTTAGCCCCCTGAGGATATTTCCAATTATAATGGCTGAAGGGAGTTCTTGATTGTTATAACCCAGATCACGAGAGACCATGATACTGTCAGAGCAGGATATGAGGGTGATTTGTCTTAGTTAGGGTTTCTAGTGTTGCAACGAAATACCATGAACAAAAAGCAAGTTGTACAAGAAAACGTTTGTTTGTATTAAAGTGTCACAGAACCGTTTATCTTCAAAGGAAATCAGTAGAGGAACTCAAACATGGCAGGAACTTGAAGTCCTGGAGGGGTGCTAATTACTGGCTTGCTCAGCCTGCTTTAATATAAAAACCATGATCACAAGCCCAGTGATAGTACCACACACAATGGGTGAGGCTTTCGTGTATCAGTCCCTACTCAACAAAATGTCATACAGGACTGTGTAGCCTAATTTTGTGAAAGCTTTTTCTCAGCTGATGCTTCCTCTTCTCTAATGACTCTAGCTTATGTCAGTTCACATAAAACTAGCCAGCACAGGAATGTTTAGCAAGAGCCAGATGGATGACTTTCTACATATCCTTCTTCCAGGTTATCCAAGAAGCCCTCCCTGCTAACCCAGCAAGGACCTGTCCTGGCCCCTGGAGAGGATCTGACCCTCCACTGTTGCTCAGACATGAGTTATGACAGATTTTCTCTGTCCAAGGAGGGTGGAAGTGACCTCCCACAGATGTCTGCCCATTTTACACAGGTGGAAGGGTCTCATGCCAACTTCACCTTAGGTTCTGTGAATTTCTCCACTGGCGGCCGGTATAGATGCCATGGTTCATACATCTCCTCTTCTGAGTGGTCAGCCCCAAGTGACCCCTTGGACATCCTGATCACAGGTGAGGAACATAGTGCATTCTCTCAGGGACCCAGATTCTGAACAGGCTCAGCTTTGGGGATGCCAGTGGTTGATGATCAAGATGATGAAGATTATCTCAGGATGAATAGATGTTGGGATAGAGGAGTAGAGGAATGGCATTCAGAGAAAACATAGAGATAAGGTAATGAATGAGGACCTCAGAACAATGACTATAACCCCTCTCACTCAGTCTTCCTCTCTCTAGGACAATTTCTTGTCACACCCAACCTCTCAGTGCATCCAGGCACCACCGTGTCCTCAGGAGAGAATGTGACCCTGCTGTGTCAATCATCAATCCCAATGGACAGTTTCTTTCTGTTCAAGAAGGGTGCATCCCATTCCTACATGCATCAACTATCACAGTACGAAGATTCACAATATGAGGCAGAATTCCCCATGAGTGCTGAAATCTCAGCCCCTGGGGGCATCTATACATGCTTTGGTTCTAATAACTCGTCCCCTTACCTCTTGTCACACTCCAGTGTCCCTGTGGAGATCATAGTCTCAGGTAAGATGATTCTGTAATGTGTGAGATCAGATGGTAATACTGAATACTTGACCTTGGAAGCTCTTGACTGGAATGGGAATAGGGCTAATCATAAAGGGCTCCCTAATGCTCACCTTACTAGACTTGGATGGAGGTGGGTGGTCCTTGGACTTCCCATAGGGCAGGGAACCCTGATTGCTTTTTGGGCTGACGAGGGAGGGGGACTTGATTGGGGGAGGGGGAGGGAAATGGGAGGTGGTGGTGGGGAAGAGACAGAAATCTTTAATAAATGAAAAATAAATAAATAAATGAAAATAAAAAAATAAAGGGCTCTCTAGTCAATGATACAGAGGCAAACTGGAATTCCTCAATTAATGCCCATTTTAACCTCTTCAGCAGGATTCAGAATGTTCAGGTAGGCAGCTGGAAGGTTATAGAGAGGGTTCAGTGTAGACATAAGACTGAGAAGAGTTGAGATAATTAGACCAGGTTTCGATTGAATACATCCAATTGCTAACATTTTCCTGGGGGCCTTAAAGCACATACCATAGATTTTCCTGTCTAGGGAGATTTTTCTATACCAGAATGGGAAAACTCTCAGCACCTGTAAGTCTTCATTTACATACCAAGCTTGTATGTTGACCAGAATACTGGAATTCAAGCAGTGAGCACAACATGATCTCTATAACCAAAAATACTCACAGGCCAGGATGTAATAAAGTCATCCTAAAAAAGAGTGATATTTGAGATTTTTCCTAGGAGAAGTATATAAATGAAGGCAGGATGTAACTTCCCATGATTTCCCTATCCCATCCATTCTTCACTTCACCCCGTGGAGTCTGATTCAAACAAGTTAAAGGGTAGTTACAGTCATTTCTGAGAGGTTCATATGGCCAAGCCCTCCTACTGTGTGATTCTACAAGTGTAAATAGGAGAGCCCTGGACTAGATGTTAAGTTTCTTTTAGTGCTGACTTGATCTGTGTCTTTCTCATAGGGAGAAATTCTCTAGAAACCACTTCTGCAATTGTCTTGCCCCATCTGACTCTGTGATGGTGACATTGTGTAGGGGTATGTGACACAGGGAGTTCACAGTACTCAGGCTCCTTCCTTACAGTTCATGCAGCTTAGTTTTGTGTAGGGAATAAGGTTGGAGGCTGGATTTTTTAGGTTAAATCATACAGCATTGTGCCCTCCTGCTCTGTGACCAGCAGGTAAACTGACTGGAGTAATGGGAGTCAGTCTCACATTGCATAGCTATGAGGGTAAGTGGTAGTGAATACAAAGAATCAGTATGGGCCTATCACACAGTTCCTCGTTCATTATGTGTCCTATATCCCAGGGCTGGCAAGATATTCGAAGATTTTGATTGGAGTTTCTGTGGGATTCCTCCTCTTGCTCTTCCTTCTTGCCCTCTTCCTTCTACTCAGACTGAGACACCAGAACAAATGCAGGAATGGAGGTGAGTAGGGTGTGGGTGGTCTTGGTTTCAGGAAGTAGAGGGTACCTCCTATTGGATTTCCAAACAGGGGCTCAGTGTGGTCTTGGGAAAGCTCAGACAATGACATGTCACCTTAGAAACACTTCTCTGAAACTTGAATCAATATGATCTTGAAACCTGTGAAATATCAGGTATCATATGAGACATTCCATATCCGGGAACATATGAACACATAAACATAAGCAATGAGTTGTAAAGGCCCCTTCCTTCCCTGAAAGTGCTAGGTAAGAATGCTCCACCCTCATGACTGAGACTCTTTTCTTTCTTGCAGTCCAAACAGAGACCAACTTGCAACATCCTGCAGAAGCTCCAGAGCCAGTGATCAGGGACAAAAGCATCCAGATGAGGTAACTCAAGGCTAGCAATCTAGACCTACAAACCTTCCTGACTAACCTCACTGCCATTTGACATTCTCCTTTCTTCCCAGCTCTAGCCCAACTGCTGGAATCCAGGAAGAAATCTTGTGTGAGACAAATATGGTCCCTGGGAGGGAGATATCTGAGATCTCAGCATTAGACGGGTGGTAGAGGCTCTGGGTCACTTCTCTGAGCCACCAAGTCACTATGGACCTTTTCCCCCTCATTTATTATGGACCCTTCAACCACATTCCCTTTTCTCTGTTGCTGTCTGGGAGAGGCCAGGTAACTGGGGCAGTGAGAAGTCCCAGGAATTTGGCCATGGGAAGACCTGTGTGTTCTGTTATGACAGATGCTGCTGTGAAGGGCACAGCGATTACAGAGCATGTGAAGCTGGCCATTTTGGTAAGATTCCTTTCCTCAGTGCTATGAACTTATGACTCAGTTTACCCTGGGATCAATCACTGTCCTTTTTTCAGCCCTCAGAATTATGCACAGCTGGCTTCTTGATTCCAGAAGCCCCTGTCCTCTGTGTGCTATGACATCCTCCTTGCTTTGTTTAGTTTTAAGCATATGACCCCTACATTGTGACTCCTCAGCATCAGACTGTTTACTAACAATTTCCTGAGTCTCAAGACAATGTGAGTGTCTGAAGCTGTAGCTTAATGGTAACGTGATTTCTTTGGATGCATAAGGCTTAATCTTTAGCAATAAAACTAATAAGTTAATGAACAAAACACAAGAATATATAAGAACTCTGTACCTGACGATGTTTTTGTGTACATGTGTATAAACACAGACTATGATAAAAGTCAACATTTGATGGCTTCTTTTATTTTCTGAGACTGAACCTCTGAATGACACCGGAGCTCATTGATTGGCTAGATCATTTGTATTGAACCTTGGGCACCATTCTATCTTCCCCAATGCTTGGGTTCTAGGCATGTGCATTCTTGCTTGGCTTTTTAAAATTATGGGCACTGGGCAGCAAATTCGTTCAATAATGTTTGCTTAACAACCACTATGTGGCTTGACTCCTCTTCCTAGTTCCTGAATCTTATTCTTGACAAGGCTTACTGTGGGGATGGCAGACACAGCAGATAACAGAATTCCCCATTCACCAGGACAAACTCTTGGGTATAACAGAGAGAGTGAGCCTTGAAAATTTCTTGAGGGAAATGAATTAGAGGAAATTAGTTGAGGTTAATTTGATGATCTGATGGGAACAGATCATCAGTGTGAATTTTTTTTTTTTTGTAGAAATTTAAAAATTTATCAAACCCTGAAATTCCTTCAAATATCTTTCAAATCCAACTTATATTAATTTTGGGCTTGGAAAAAAAAGAAATTTCAGCCTCCTCCCCGCCTCCCATTTCCCTCCCACTCCTCCCTCTCCTCCTCCCCTCCGCCACTCCTCCCCCTCCCTCTCCAGTCTGAAGAGCAGTCAGGGTTCCCTGCCCTGTGGAAAGTCCAAAGTCCTCCCCTCATCCTGGTCTAGGAAGGTGAACATCCAAACTGGGTAGGCTCCCACAAAGCCAGAACATGAAGCAGGATCAAAACCCGGTGCCATGGTCCTTGGCTTCTCAGCAGCCCTTTTTGTCCGCCAGATTTAGAGAGTCCGGTTTTATTCCATGCTTTTTCAGTCACAGTCCAGCTGGCCTTGGTGAGCTCCCAAAGAATCAGCCCCACTGTCTCCACGGGTGGGCGCACCCCTTGTGGTCCTGACTTCTTTGCTCATAATCTCTCTCTCCTTCTGCTCCTCATTGGGACATTGGGAGCTCAGTCCAGTGTTCCAGTGTGGGTCTCTGTCTCTATCTCCATCCATCGCCAGATGAAATTTCTATGGTGATATGCAAGATATTCATCAGTATGGCTATAGGATAGGGTCATTTCAGGTTCCCTATCCTCAGCTGCCCCAGGAATTAGCTGGGGACATTGCCCTGGGCACCTGGGAGCCCTTCTAGATCCAAGTCTCTTGCCAACCCTAAGATGGCGCCCTTAATTAAGATGTGTGCTTCTCTGCTCCCCTAACCAACCTTCCTTTATCCCAATCATCCCGTTTCCCCAAGTTCCCCCCACCCTCCCCTTCTCACATTTCTCTCCCCTTCTCCCCTTACCCCCCCTCCCACCACACCCCCAAGATCCCCATTTTTTGCTCGGCAATCTAGTCTACTTCCTATAACCAGGAGGATAGCTATATGTTTTTCTTTGGGTTCACCTTCCTATTTAGATTCTTTAGGATATCAAATTATAGACTCAGTGACCTTCATTTATTTCTAGAAACCAAATATGAGTGAGTACATCCCATGTTCATCCTTTTGGGTCTGGGTTACCTCACTCAGGATAGTGTTTTCTATTTCCAACCATTTGCATGCACATTTCGCAAAGTCATTGTTTTTTACCGCTGAATAGTATTCTAATGTGTATATATTCCACACTTTCTTCATCCATTCTTCCATTGAAGGGCATCTAGGTTGTTTCCAGGTTCTGGCTATTACACATAATGCTGCTATGAACATAGTTGAACAAATGACCTTGTCATATGATCGGGCACCTCGTGGGTATATTCCCAAGAGTGGCATTGCTGGGTCCAAGGGTAGGTTGATCCCAATTTTCCTGAGAAACCGCCACACTGCTTTCCAAAGTGGTTGCACAAGTTTGCATTCCCACCAGCAATGGATGAGGGTACCCCTTTCTCCACAGCCTTTCCAGCAAAGGTTATCATTGGTGTTATTGATTTTAGCCATTCTGACAGGTGTAAGATGATATCTCAATGTTGTTTTGATTTGCATTTCCCTGATCGCTAAGGAGGCTGAGCATGACCTTAAGTGCCTTTTGGCCATTTGAACTTCTTCTGTTGAGAATTCTCTCTTCAGATCAGTGCCCCATTTTTTAATTGGGTTAATTAGCATTTTAAAATCTAGTTTCTTGAGTTCTTTATATATTTTGGAGATCAGACCTTTGTCTGTTGCGGGGTTGGTGAAGATCTTCTCCCAGTCAGTGGGTTGCCTTTTTGTCTTAGTGACAGTGTCTTTTGCTTTACAGAAGCTTCTCAGTTTCAGTAGGTCCCATTTATTCAATGTTGCCCTTACTGACTGTGCTGCTGGGGTTATACCTAGGAAGCGATTGCCTGTGCCCATCTGTTGTAGTGTACTTCCCACTTTCTCTTCTATCAGGTTCAGTGTGTTCAGATTGATATTGAGGTCTTTGATCCATTTCGACTTGAGTTTTGTGCATGGTGATAGGTATGGGTCTATTTTCATTCTTCTACAGGTTGACATCCAGTTGTGCCAGCACCATTTGTTGAAGATGCTTTCTTTCTTCCATTGTATATTTTTAGCACCTTTATCGAAAATGAGGTGTTCATAGGTTTGTGGGTTAAAATCCGGGTCTTCTACACGATTCCATTGGTCAACTTCTCTATTTTTATGCCAATACCACACTGTTTTCATTACTGTAGCTCTGTAATAGAGTTTAAAGTCAGGGATGGTAATGCCTCCAGAAGTTCCTTTATTGTATAAGATTGTTTTGGCTATCCGGGGTTTTTTGTTATTCCATATAAAGTTGATTGTTGTCCTTTCAAGATCAGTGAAGAATTTTAATGGGATCTTGATGGGGATTGCATTGAATCTATAAATTGCCTTTGGTAGGATTGCCATTTTTACTATGTTGATCCTACCAATCCACGAGCAAGGGAGATCCTTCCATTTTCTGGTATCCTCTTCAATTTCTTTCTTCAATGCTTTAAAGTTCTTGTCAAATAGATCCTTCACTTCTTTGGTTAGAGTTACCCCGAGATATTTTATGCTGTTTGTGGCTATCGTGAAAGGTGATGCTTCTCTGATTTCCCTCTCTGCTTTCATATCCTTTGTGTATAGGAGGGCGACTGATTTTTTGGAGTTGATCTTGTATCCGGCCACATTACTAAAGGCGTTTATCAGCTGTAGGAGTTCTTTGGTGGAGTTTTTGGGGTCGCTTATGTACACTATCATATCATCTGCAAATAACGAAAGTTTAACTTCTTCCCTTCCAATTCGAATCCCCTTGATCCCCTTATGTTGTCTTATTGCTATTGCTAAAACTTCAAGCACTATATTGAAGAGGTATGGAGAGAGTGGACAGCCTTGTCGTGTTCCTGATTTAAGTGGGATGGCTTTGAGTTTCTCTCCGTTTAGTTTGATGATAGCTGTCGGTTTGCTGTAAATAGCTTTTATTATATTTAGGTATGACCCTTGTATCCCTAATCTCTCCAAGACTTTTATCATAAAGGGATGTTGAATTTTGTCAAAGGCTTTTTCAGCATCTAATGAAATGATCATATGGTTTTTTTCTTTCAGATTATTTATATGATGGATTACATTGATAGATTTTCGAATGTTGAACCAGCCTTGCATCTCTGGGATGAAGCCTACTTGATCATAATGGATAATTTTTCTAATGTGTTCTTGGATACGGTTTGCCAGTATTTTGTTGAGGATTTTTGCGTCAATGTTCATGAGTGAGATTGGCCTGTAATTCTCTTTCTTGGTTGAGTCTTTGTGTGGTTTTGGTATCAGAGTGACGGTAGCTTCATAAAAGGAATTTGGCAATGACTCTTCTGTTTCTATATTGTGAAATACCTTAAGGAGTATAGGTATTAGGTCTTCTTGGAAATTCTGGTAGAATTCCGCATTGAAGCCGTCTGGTCCTGGACTTTTTTTGGTGGGGAGGTTTTTGATAACAGCTTCTAATTCTTCGCGACTGACAGGTCTATTTAGATTGTTCACCTGGTCCTGATTTAACTTTGGTATATGGTATTTATCTAAAAACGTGTCCATTTCTTTTACATTATCCAGTTTTGTGGCATACAGGCTTTTGTAGTAAGATCTAATGATTCTCTGAATTTCCTCTATGTCTGTGGTTATGTCCCCCTTTTCATTTCTGATCTTATTAATTTGCAAATTCTCTCTCTGCCGTTTGATTAGTTTGGATAGGGGTTTATCAATTTTGTTGATTTTTTTCCAGGAACCAGCTTTTTGTTTCATTGATTCTTTGGATTGTTTTCTGTGTTTCTATTTTGTTGATTTCAGCCCTCAGTTTGACTATTTCCAGTCTTCTACTCCTCCTAGGTGAGTCTGCTTCTTTTTTTTCTAGAGCTTTCAGATGGGCTGTTAAGTCTCCAATGTATGCTTTCTCTGTTTTCTTTAAGTGGGCACTAAGGGCTATGAACTTTCCCCTTAGGACTGCTTTCAAAGTGTCCCATAAGTTTGAGTATGTTGATTCTTTATTTTCATTGAATTCAAGGAAGACTTTAATTTCTTTCTTTATTTCTTCCTTGATCCAGGTGTGGGTCAATAGTTGACTATTCAGTTTCCATGAGTTTGTAGGCTTTCTGGGGGTAGCACTGTTGTTGAATTCTAACTTTAGTCCGTGGTGATCTGATAAGACACAGTTGGTTATGGATATTTTTTTGTAACTGTGGAAGTTTGCTTTGTTACCGAGGATGTGGTCAATTTTCGAAAAGGTTCCATGAGCTGCAGAGAAGAAGGTATATTCTTTCCTATTTGGGTGGAATGTTCTATAGATGTCTGTTAAGTCCATTTGATTCAATACCTCCATTAGTTCTCTTATTTCTCTGTTAGGTTTCTGTCTGGTTGACCTGTCCATCAGTGTGAATTTTAAGGGAGGGCTGAAAAAAGCCTTCTGAGGAGAAGGCAGAGTGTAGAGGCTACTACAAATATGTGATGGACTAGCATATCTCAGCAGGATGTGGCAGGTGCACGTGTTGTGTCAGAAGGAACATCCTCTTTCCAAACGTTGGAGCCCATTAAGTGAGGCCACCATCCAGGATAATTCATCAGAAATTCAGGAAGGAAACTGTCAGGCACTTAGAGTCATTAGGAAGCTCCAGAAGACCCCACCAGCAATGGCATCGTTTGAGTTAAATGTCTATAGTCTTACTTTCCTAATCCATGGAAATTGAGTGGGAGTAAAGCATCTGGGTTCCAGAATACATTTCCTGTGATTTCCTTTCTCTTTGTTGCAGAGCCAGCATAAGGAAGATCACCCCAAAGACTTATATGCCCAGATTAAACCTTCCAGATTCAGAAGGGCAGAGCCTATCTCTCCTTCCCTCATGCCAAAGGGATTACTAGAATCAAAGGACAGAAATGCAAAAAAAGACCAAGTAAGAGATGATCCAGTGGGTCATAACCTCTCCAGACCCCCAGTCTCCCAGTGCTGAATATAGAACTTACTCTACCTTCTCCCACTCCAGATTGCTGCAGCCAAGGAGCCCGATGAAGTGACCTATGCCCAACTGCACATCATGACTCCTAGACAGAGGCAGCAGAATGTCACATCTCTCAGGCAGAAAAGTTCAACTTGAGACACTTCTCTGTTCTTTAAACATTCAGGGAGATCTAGCCTCTATATTCAATGGAGGAAAGAGTACTCAGGTGAACAGCAATTTTGCAAATGTAACTTGGGGATTTTGGCAACTTTGGGGACTCACCTGATTCTGAGACAGAGATGAGCAATACCCCAAGCATTTTATAAATAAGACAAATACTTGGTCAATACTCAATAGATAAAATGAAGGCAATAGGAGTGAAGGAAGTTTCTGGGTTTTTCTGCCTTTCTTTGTTTTCTTTTTACTTTTGAGACTATAATTGCAGCAATTCTTCCTTACCTTTCCTCCATACAGACATTCCCATAGACCCTTATAGACTCTCTTTCAAATTTATAACCCTTTTTTATTAATCGCTATTGTATATACATGTAAATATGTATACACAAAGTTCAAAAATATTTTCTCTGAATATATACCTTTGGTCAATTATACCTCAATAAAGCTGTAAATTTAATGATGAAATACCCATCGAACATTGTGCTATGAAAGTGGAAAATTCAGAACTAGTAGGAATAAGCAGTAATAAGGGTCCCAAGCAGTAACTGGAAAGACCAGGGACAAGAACTAAAGACAATAAAAGAAATAATTGGACCAGAGGTTTTTGAATAAGCCAATGTCTCATGCCAAGCAAATATACTAAGAACTACTCTATCTTGTATACTATTTGCATGGGAAAATGGTCAAGGTTAGCAGAGAGACAATCATAAAATATTTGAAAAGAGAACTTGGAAAACCTCAAACATATTCCTAAGGATGATAACCCTAACCAAGAAGGCAGAGTCCTGTCCTCAGAAGCTGCAACATCCACTCCTGGAAAACACTGGCCCAAACATTAGACTTGTCTCCAAGTCCGATCTTGGACAAGAACACAGAACTAAAGTTACCATTGTCCTTTCATCAGAGCTTCTTAGAAAGTCTTGGGTTATTATGATTTCTTGTACAGAACAGTAAATAGATCAAAAAAACTTTTTAAATCTATGACTTCATCATTACATTAAGAATATACAAAGAAAATAACAACACATTTCAAATTAGAATTAAGGATATAAATAATACACAAAGCATTTACCAGTTAATACAGGGTGGAAATCCCAGCTAATTACAAGGCTGAAGCAGGGGAAACATTGTTTATGCCTCTCTGATCTATATAACAGTATGAGAGGAAAAACTGCATGCTGACATCGATTCTTTATGTTTCATAGATGGAGCCTTTTTAGTTCCTTACTACTATGTAAAGGCAGAAATAAAGAAAATAAAGACTTCCTAAAACTCTATAGTAATGGGTGTGAGACATACCCAAACCTGTGAGACACTATGACAGTGATGCTAATAGGGAAGTTCACAGTATTAAATGCCTTCATAAAAAATTGCAGAGATCTCACATTAGTAACCTAACAGCACACCTGAAAGCTCTATAACAAAAAGAAGCAAATATACCCAAGAGAAATAAAAGCACAAAATAGTCAAAACCAGGGGTGAAGTTAATAAAAAAAAGAACACTGAGAAAACTACAAAGAATTAACCAAATAAAAGCTTAATCAATAAGATAGACACACCCTTATAAAAACTGAGAAAAAGAAAGAGAAAATACCCAAATTACCAAAATGAGAAAAGAAAGACATAACAACAGACATAAATATCACTAGCTCATACTTCAAAAACATGTACTTCACAAAATTGGGAAATCTAAAAGAAATGTGGGCAATTTTCTTGATAGATACCACTCGGCAATCTTAAATAAAGATCAGATAAACAAATCAAATAAACCTATAACTGATGTGGTATTCCCCTCTGTACGCTGTGAATACCATTTGTGAATAAAGAAATTGCCTTGAGCCTATAGCAGAGCAGGGCAGAACAGAGGAAGGGGAAAACTATAGTGAGTACTAGGAACAGAAGGTGGCATTTGGAGAGAAGCCATGTAGCTCCACCAGAGACAGGCACTGGTTGGAATCTTGCCAGTAAGCCATAGCCATGTGGCAATGCACAGATTACTAGAAATGGTTTAAATTAAGATGTAAGAGTTAGCCAGTAAGAAGACAGAGCTAATGGGCCAAGTGGTGATTTAATTAATAAAGTTTCTGTATGGTTATTTCTATTCTGGGTGGCCAGGATGAACAAACAGCCTCCTACTATATTCCCCCAGGGAAATACAATCAGTTATCAAAAGTCTCCCAACCAAAGAAAGAAAGAAAGAAAGAGAGAGAGAGAGAGAGAGAGAGAGAGAGAGAGAGAGAGAGCCAGGCCAGGCCCTATGGTTTCAGGGCATAATTCTCCAGACTTTAAGATAAGACTTAATGTCAATACTCTGCAAATTATTCTTCATAATATAAACAGAAGGAACTTTGCAAAATTCATTTTATGAGGCCACAGTCATCCAAATATTCAACCCACACAAATACCCAACAAAGACAGATAATTACAGACCAATATTCCTCATTAACATAGATACAAATATATTCAATAAAACAAAAGCTAAACTACAAAACACATCAGAAGATAATCCATCATGATCATGTAGGCTTCATTCTATTGATTCAGGGATGTTTCCACATATGAAAATCTGTCAGTATGATCCTGCATATGAACAAACTAAAAGAAAAGATATACTTATCTCGTTAGATGCTTCAAAAGGCTTTAATAAAATCCAACATCCCTTCATGATAAAGTCTTTGAAAGATAAAGGTTATAAATGACATACTTAAACATAAAAGGATAATATACAGCAAGCCTATAGTCAAAATCAAATTAAGTGGAGAAAGCTCAAACAATTCCAGTTAAATCAGGAATAAGACAAGGTCCACTCTATCCATATCTATTTAATGTAGTACTTGAAGTTCTATCCAGAGCAATAACACAACTAAAAGAGATCAAGTGATACAAATTGGAAAGGAGAAAGTTAAATTCAAAATTTACAAATGTATATTATTATATGATAGTATATATAAGTGATACTAATCATTCTACTGTGGAAGATCTACAGCTGATATACACTTTCAGTGAGGTGGAGGAACAAGTTTAAAAAGTTAGTATCTCTCCTATGTGCAAATGACAAACAGAATAAGAAAGAAACCAGGTTAAAAAATACAATAGCCACAAATAATAAAAAGTTTCTAGGAGTTGCATTAACCAAACAAGTGAAAGACCTGTATAATAACAAATAAGTCTTTGAAGAAGGAAATTGAAGATATCAGAAGATAGAAAGATATCCCATGTTCATGGATCTACAGAATTAACATAGCAAAGATGGTCATCCTATAAAAAGCAATGCAATGAATCAACACAATCTCCATTTAAATTCTAACACAATTATTTGCAGAACTTGAAAGAATAATACTCAACTTTATATGGAAAAGCAAATATCTCAGCCTAGCTAAAATAACTCTATAAAATAAAAAAACTTCTTGGAGGTATCACCATCCTTGATATCAAACTGTACTACAGAGCTGCAATAATTAAAAACCTGCATGGTATTGGCATTAAAACACACACATTGATGTAAGGAATCAAACTGAAGACCCAGATGTAAATCTACATACCTAAGGACAATATATTTGTGATTAAAATATCCAGAAATATACAATGACAAAAAGAAAGCATCTTCAACAAATGGTGCTGGTCTAACTTAATTTTGGCATATAGAAGAAGGCAAATAGGTCCTTATATGTCACCCTAGATAAAACTCAAGTGCAAGTGGATCAAAGACCTTAACATAAATCCAGATACACTAAGCCTGATAGGATAGGAAGTGGAAAATATCCTTTAACTCACTGGCACAGGAGATAACTTCCTGAACAGAGCAAAAATTGTGCAGGCACTAATAGAGACAAAATTAGATCACTGTTTAGAGTTTTTTTTTAATCTGAATCTGTCTTTAATGTATATCTCTATCATTTTCTGAACACATGAGTCTTTAATCTGCTGAGTGATATGGCTAGGATTAAAGCTACAGCTTTGGTGGCTGGCTTCACCTCATTCCTTAGCTTTCTGAAAGTCTAGCTTAATGGTGGAGGTACTGGCAGGAGTCATGATTATTGCTACAACTCTGTGGAATTCTGAGGTCCTGCCACACTACCAAGAAGCATGCCACCAGCTGCTCATAAACACCATTTAAGTGTTTGGTTACAGGGCCTCTTAAAAGAACTGTGAGGCTTTTGCTGCTAATATTGAAAGCTCTCTTAAAGGAGCAACGCCTCTGCTTGCCACTAGCAAACAGAGCCTACCATAGAAAAGACGGTTACCACGAAGCTGTGCTTCACTCTGTTCTTGTCTGTCTAGAACCTGTCTTTCTAGAATCCACCCCCCATTTTTTTTAGAACTTTCTCAGACTTTTTATGTGAAAATTCTCACCATACATTTGGGTGCCATTTGTAGGTGGAAGTTTCTGTCCCCCCCACCCCCGCATCCTGCAGCTATTCAGACCCAAAGAAATACACATAGGCTTATATTAATTATAAACTCTTTGGCCTGTTGTTCAGACTTATTACTAACTATCTCTTATGACTTAATTTAACCCATAATTCTTATCTGTGTTTAGCCATGCTGCTTGGTACCTTTTCTCAGTGCTGAGTCCTTACCTTGTTTTCTCTGTGTCTGGTGGGTGACTATGTCTCTTCCTTTTGTCTTCCCAGAATTCTCTTATTCTGGTTATCCAGCATATACTTCCTCCTTGGTTACTGGTCAATCAGCTTTTTATTAAACCAATATGAGCGACAAATCTTTGCAGTGTACAAAAGCATTACACCACAGCAATAGCCAGAACCTGGGAACTATCTAGATGTCCCTCAACTGAAGAATGGTCACAGAAAATATGGTGCATTTACATAATGGTGTATTACTCAGCTGTTAAAAAACAATAACATTTTTCTCCACTCCCCTGCCTTTTTCCTCTTCCTTTCTACCCTCTCCCAAGACTCACATGTTCCCAATTTACTCAGGAGGTCTTATCTTTTCATATATATATATATATATATATCTCCCTTAGGGTCCTCATTGTTGTCTAGGTTCTCTGGAGTTGCAGACTATAGGCTGGTTTTTCTTTGCTTTATATCTAAAAGCAATTTATGAGTGAGTACATATTATATCTGTCTTTCTGGGTCTGGTTCACTTCACCCAATATGATTTTTTTGCTAGATTTGGAAAAAAATGTGTAGCTCAATAAAGCAATAAAAAAGAAAAAAAGCAAACAAAAAATAATATCATGAAATTTCCAGGCAAATAAATGGAACTTTAAAAAATCATTCTGAGTGAAATATTACAGAGCCAGAAAGACAAGCATGGTATGTACTCACTTATAAGTGAATATTAATTTCAAAGGAAAATATAATCATGCTACAACCCACAGACTCAGAGAGGCCAAGTAACAAGAAGGGCCTTAGGTAGAAGCAAGATTATGCCTAGGAAAAGGAAATAGAATAGATTTGGTGGGAGGCCTGCTGTTGGGGGTTAGGAAGAGGAGGGCTCAGCTTGGGGAGATGAAGAAAATATTGGGACAAATAACTGGAACTGGGGGAAATTTCATGGGTAAGGTGGAAAACTCATGCAATGGAAACTCCATGAAATCTACAATAACCCTAACAATGACTCCTAGTAATGGGATACGTGAAGCATAAACCAGTCATCTTTTGTAACCAGGCAAGGCCTTAAATGGAGTGATGGGATACCAATCCATCCACAAATCCTTTGATCCAGAGTTTGCCATGGCTGCAGAGTATTCTGGAACTGGAGTCGATCTGAATCCTCATCAAAGACACTAGAAAGACTTCATCAAGCTGCCCATGGAGGCAGATGCAGAATTCCACTGTCAAAAATTATACAGAGTTCAGAGAGTCCTGTGAAGGAAAGGGAGGTAAGTTTGGAGGAATCTGAGTGTTCAGGAATACCATGAGAACACACATGGCCAACAGAATCGATTGACTGGAACTCATGGGGGACTTAAAGAGATCAGTTAGCCTATAGGGGACTAACTGAGGCCCTCTGCATATATAATATGTATGACTAGCTTGTTGTTTATCAGGATTCCTAAGAGTGGGAGCAGAGGTAGTTACTGACTCTTTTTCCTACTTGTGGTACCCTTTTCTCCTACTGGGTTACCTTTTCTAGCCTTGATGTGATGGTATTTGCCTGGTCTTATTTTAGCACCTTATGCAATGTTTGGTTGATATCCCTTGGAAGTTTGTTCTTTTCTGAGGAGAGATGGAAGAAGGATGGATATGGAGGAGAAGAGAGGTTGATGGGATAGACTTCAGGGATGGGAGAGGTTGGGGGAAGGAAGGGAGGAAAAACTGTAGTCAGGATATAATAGGAGAGAATAATAAAAATATTAATATAGTAATTAACAGTCTCCTACAATCTTCTACCTGTATATAATGTATTATTTTCATGCTCTCTCTACACTTTAAAAAGAACTCATACTCTTATGACACCTCATCCCCTTCTGATGACTAAAGAAACTTTATTTATTCTTTTTTTAATTTTATTTTATTGAGAAAAGTAAAAAAAAGTTTCCGCCTCCTCCCAGCCTCTCATTTCCCTCCCCCTCCCCCCCACTCCTCTCTCCCTCCCCCACTCTTCTCCCCTTCCCTCTCCAACTTTATTTTTTGCACCCATCTTGGTTCCCACTAGTAATTTGTCATTGACCCAGTTCATTGAGAAGTTCACAATAACCCTGACACAGTATCTCCCACCCAGAAATGTACAGTCATGACCATCTATGATATGACTAACTTCTCTTTGACTTCTATAATCTGCTTATACAAACATCAAGGATTATTCTGCAATTGCCTTGACTACCTAATCTCTTCAGAGCAAAACAGCTCCTGGCTTGATTGTAAAGATACTCAAATCCTTCCTGTAGTTTATACCTTTAAATTCTTTTATTGCTACCCTTAACAAGATACTCTCAAGTTTGGCTCAGAGATTAATGTACTGGTAATGGTCATCAATAAAAATTGCAATGACAGTTAGATGAAGTCTATGATCTTTTTTCAAGGTTTGAGAGTTTATAACCCAGCAAGGTCCCTGGAATTGAGAAGACTCATAGATATGGGTACTGGCTAGGTCCTGGTTTATCTGGAATTCTGTTGACCCTGTTACCATAAGTGCCACAAATTAAATGTGGCTAGTAGTAGTTAGGCTCCAGAGGTAGCAAATTCAAGGTGGTCATTTTAGTCTCCAGGGATCCCAGACTGCAAAATGAAAGAAAGGATTGCTGGTCAATGTGCTTCTGAAGCTCTTTGACTTCTGACTTCGTGAGCTGTTTGTTCTGCTTTGAAGTCTCGACCTCTGGAGAGACAAAGGTGAGAGCAAATGAGTAGACCCAATATACAGGGCAGAGGAAATGACCAACTGTCTTCTCGTTCTGGTGTATGAATGAAGGTTGCCATCCCTTATTTGAGTTCCTCTGGTCTTGCCCCATTGCATTGCTGTACTGCTTTTGTTGTTGTTGTTGTTCTTGCTGTTTTCTCATTGTTTTATGTTGTCTGTTGGACTTTTGTTTCTTTGCTTTTTGAGATAGAATTTCTCTGTAGCTTTGGAACCTGTCCTGGAACTGGCTCTTGTAGATCAGACTGGCCTTGAACTCACAGCTCCGCCTGCCTTTGCTTCCCAAGAGCTGGTATTGAAAGTGTGTGCCACCACCACCCAGTTTGTTTTTTCAGGTTTGTTGCAGAGAAGGGAGTCAAAGAGAACACATCCTGACTGTATGCTACAACATTTTCAGGACTTCTGACATAAGGACTATCTTGGCCTCATCCATGTAATCTCTTCCTCTCCTGGCTTACTCTGTCTCTGTTCCTATCATTGAGTCACTGAATCCTGGTACATTAAGCACTTCTCTACCCCTCACCCCCATTTGTGATCCTTCCCCCTGGCTCTGCCTCTAAAGGATGTCTTTTTTTTTCTTACTTGATCTATCTCCCAACTGGCTCCTGTGTCTGGCCGTAGGGCTCTAGCCACCACCACTCCACAGCCCTGTATCACCAGGCTGGGGTGATGCATGTACCCTAGGAGCACATAAGCTTCCTGCTTGACTGCTTGTTGCTGACTGCAGCGCTGCAACTGGCCACGCTGCTGTTGGCTCTCAAACAGAACTTTTTATCTCTAAGCCTTCTTTGTTCTCTGTTTGCTTTGGTCTCTCCTTATGTCTGGATTCAGTCTTAAAGGGATCTAGATATATTGTGAGTATGGATAATGTTCAAGTATTTTTATGGAGTTATACTTTATTAAAAAGCTGGCTCTGAATTTGAATTATGGCTGATCTCTCCCAAACAGAACATGTTTCTTTAATAATTTCCTTCAAAACATCTGTCTTACATAGGAGGGCCATCTGACTCTAGGCTAAAGGGACAAAACAAAAGAGCTCAAGAGAGGATATTATGTGCTTTAACACAGCTAAAATTTAAACATGCTGTACCTTAAGAATTGTGAACTTATTGAATATAGTTAAAATCAGCAAAAATAAAAATAATCTGATGTAAATATTTTCTGAGTTCCTGTTGACACTTGGCTTTTGATTCTTTGTTTAATTATCTCTAGGTTACAGATACTTACATGATTCTGCAACTTGATAATTATATGAAAAATACTTATTAAGCTTTACTAGTTATCTATTCCAATCTGAAGATAGATAAAACTGACTATAAGATAAAACTTTCTGTATAAAATCTCTCAGTAATAACTCAAGTTATGCCTACTTAAAATAACAAGAGATGGACTGCTAAGAGTAATTATTCCTTTAAAAAGAAGGAGATAGACAAGGTCATTGGACCTTCACCTAAGTATGTAGCCTCCTAACTGATTGTATGTAATTTGGTTCTGATTAGTTGAGGTTTCAAAATTTTCTGAGAAAACTATGAAGAAATGTAGGCTAAAAAGCAAGATATTATAAATTTAGGTTAAAGGCTCCAGGTATTGTCAAACGCTATCCTTAGAAAAAAACTTCTTAGGACAAATGGCAAATTTATTTATTACTGTTACTTATGTTCTTTAAAAGTTCTACTAAAAATGATTTGAATAAAATTATGGTGGAAACTAGAAATACTAGTACTTGTAACTTGAATCTCTTATAAATCTGAACCATTAGTCTATTAATAAGTTACTAGAACTAGTAATAATTTGCTCAATTTTAATTTTCTATCTTAACCACGTACATATTATGTATCTCTTATATATACTTTTCTCAATATTTTTAAATTTTCTCTTCTATGTTTTACATCCCTTAACTTTTTTCAAACATTAAGACTTTTAGCCGTGTTTTTTATTTTTAATTACTGTTGTGAGTTAATTAGTTCTTTTCAAAATAAGAGCAGTGTGAGAGACTATTCACATGATAGTTGCTAGAAGTAACATTTAGGCCATAAAATTCAGCATATAGAAAACACTGACTGACTAAATTAAAACAAAGACCTAACTCATCAAATTTCATCATTTTGGAGTAGATATTAAATGTATTAACCTTGCCATTTTTTACTTCTAGAGTTCTGCTTCTGCCTAAGTGTTCCTACTAACTAAAGTATGCCAAAGCAGGATATAGGTTTTATACTTTAAAGCTCATACTGAGAAAAGCTTGGGCTGCATTGGGATCGCAAACACCCAGTGTAGTCACAGGCCAGATAATAAAAAGTTTCTATTGGCTTGAACCTGTGTCTCAGTTGTCTTCTCTTTTGGATACCCTACAACAGTATATATGAATGAAATTCTCAAAGAATAGAAATACATGTTGAAATTAAGTAAAATTATGTAGTAGAGAAATATATTCAAAAAGTACAATATCTGAAGAATAGACTCTCGGACTTAATCAGAGAAACCTCACTGTCCAGCAAATAACCATGAAGGCAGTAATTTTGTCATTGCAAGGTCCTGAGAGGACATGAAAATTGAGTGCTCAGCTCTAAACTGCACATTTATGCCTTCCCCTATAAAGCTCAATAAACATTGCTGGAGAAGGAACTAAAAAGTTTTAAAACAGAAAAGATAAGAAGGACTTTGAAATATCATTTTAACATACAACCATTTTAATCACTAGCTCTCAACAGCTGCTGATGAGTGCAGAAGGTCAACAGGCATGGATGGATGGAGAAGGGTTGCAAAGGATCCTACATCTCACTGATAAAATACTTTCTACCTTTAGATAGCCTTTATGGAGCACCGGAGAACCTGTTTTGACTTGAGAACAGAATGCAGGGAGTTCTGCCAACTGCTGGTTTCTGATCTGAGGAAGTAGTAGGGAGAATTTTCAATATAATCTCATAGTAGGTAAATCCCTCCCTATAAGGAGTACAGCAGGTCTAAAATAAAACAAAGGGAAAATCTATTCATCTTTCATTGTACTGTAATGAGTGTTAAGGATTTTTTTAATGTTGGTTTACTTTTTAATACCTGCCCTGAATTATAAGGTCTATATGTATAATAAAGTTCTTAGTTTATGTCTACATTTTTAGCTATTAATTGGGTGATTTTGCTGTAAAAATCTGGACATTCAAAGGCCTTATTGTTAGGGGAAGGCCAAATCAGCAGACCAGTTCCTGAAGGAGTTTTTAAGCTACCCTTTGAACAGTTCTGCTTGAAGGACACTTCTACCCACTTGGAAAAGTTATCTATAAAATGTAGCAAGTACTCATCCCCTCCCTTGGCAGGCTGGGTCTTTATGAAGTTAGTTTTCAAGAGTTTTCTCAGGTGTTAGCCTCTCATTCAGACTTCTTCCTAGGTAAAGACTTTCTGTTTTGGATTTACATGAAAATAAACCTGGCATCTGGCTGGGACATCCCATGCCAGGCTGTCCAGTCTGGGTATAGCATACCTTCATCTGATCATTTAGAAAGTTTCAAGGACCCAAGTTGAGTAACATGTCAAAGGTCAGTTATCATCATGCTCATCGTTCTGGGAGAATGATCTTTCTCTTTGGTTTCCACCAACCCATCGGTTCAAGCTTTCCAATTATGTTAAGATCTGCATGTACTTTTGTTTTTCCTATGGAGTCTTTAGTATCACCAGTCCAGGCTATGTCACCAGAATTTCTATATACGCTACTAGTCTTAAGGCCATTTGTCAGGTTACCATGTCAGCAATCTAGTTACCTTTTGATTTAGGGGTGTCTTTGTTATAATATACTCAACATCAGAGGATAACAATTAGAAGGGGAAGACAAATAGCTTCTCAGAGAACCAAGATTTTTTGTTTTTAATGCCCTATCCCACAGTGGTGAGAAGGCTCATTTCTCTATAGGTCATAATGTGGACATATGTGGTAATAAAAACATAGAAAGTGCCTGTGTATATGGCAATGTATTTTTCTTTTCCCCATCAGAGAACATGGGTCAGCTCAATCAATTTTGCACTCTGTACTGAGGTATCTTGTTTGTGGTTCTGACCCAGAATTAATTTTTTGTTTGTTTTTCTGAATCAGTCTATCAGTAGCTGTCATAGCTCTTAGACAGTTAGGCCATTCTATGACTACAGGGTATAATCATTTGGTAAAATATGTCACAGGGTATTATCATGACCCCAAAGTTTGGATTAAGACACCTTTTGTAATGTCTTTTGTTCAATGCACAAGCAGATGAAAGGGTTTTTGAGACATCTGGAAGTCCTGGGTCTGAACCCACTCTCAGAGTTGTTACTAAAGTCTCAAACATCTTTTGTTTTCTCTCAGTCTGTGTTATAGGTTCATTGCCCCATTTTGTGTTCATGTATAGAAACCTTGCCATTTCCTCAAAATCTTGTATCCAGATGCAGAAATATTCACTTGTACCTAGGACCACTTGAACTTGTCTCTTAGTCTTTGGATTTAGAATCAGAGTGATGACAGCAATCCTACTCTGATACAGGCTTCTTTGCCTCTGCTCAACTGGTATCCAGGATAGTAAACTCATTTTTTACAAAGTTGGACTTCCTTAGCATTCTATAGCATAAAATCTGTAACTCTTACAGAAATCCCCCCCCCCCGCAGCCACTGTTTTCATAATTTACTGTAGTTTTAGAGTTTAGGATGATGCCAATTACTTATTGTAAGAATATGGTCCTGGAAAGCCACTGAAGGGGAAGGGCAAGAGGTCAGAATTTAGTATCTCATCAAACAAGGTTGGAAAATTTTTAAGTCCTTGTGGTGGTCTGGTCAAGTAATTTCAGCATTGTAACTTT
This sequence comes from Microtus obscurus, assembly GCA_963919715.1. Classification (NCBI taxonomy): domain Eukaryota; kingdom Metazoa; phylum Chordata; class Mammalia; order Rodentia; family Cricetidae; genus Microtus; species Microtus obscurus. The sequence goes on along the minus strand of CAWTZC010001519.1, from coordinate 2,748,315 downwards.
CCTTTGGGGCTGCCCATTTAAAAGAAAAGATGGAATGAATCACTCCTGAAAGTAGTAGGCTGAAGAATGCATCTTTCTAGTCCAAGGAAATGAATAGCTCCTTCCATGGAATAAGCAGACTCATGAGAATTAGAAGTCCCAAGCAGGAGAGGTGTGATCTGTTGTGATAGGCAAAGCGACAGGATGCCCGTGTCTCCAATACTAGCAATATGAACTTCAGTTTCCCCTTTTGTTTCCAGAATCATTGGGGGTATTGTTTAATCTAGATAAAGATAGATGAACTGGTTAGTTTCACAATTGTTTTATCATGGTGTTGGGCCAGTCCAGAGGGTGGTTGTTTTCTGTAAACACTCTCCTGGAACCTTTGTTGTCAACAAGCAAGAGTCCAACTGTATCTTATCATTGGATGCAGGACTTTCAGCAAAGATAATCTTCTGACTTAGGGCAAGACACCAATGTTTTGATGGGTATCTGTAAATCTAACTGCATTTCAACATCTGAAAAGGTCACAGTGGCTTTCAACTTATGCAAAAGCTCTTATCTCTCAACACTTTTGGTCTTAGTTGTTAAAAACTTTTAAAGCTGCCTCCAGTAAGTATGGTCTATTTACAGTTTTAAATCTTATAACATGTTTTTTAATATCTGTGGATTACTAGGTGACAAAGAACTCTTTTTAGCAGCTATCTTTAATCCTTCTGAAAAGTACCTAGCAAAAACATTTAAATCTCTTTGGTCAGTGTCAGAAAATCCATTACATTCAGGATGCATTGCCGGGCCACAATTCCTCCCTCCTGCCTGGCCTAGAGGCAGTTTTTCTACTTTTTTTTTTTTTTTTTTTTTTGTCAAAGAATGGTGGGTTTTTAGTTTTCAAATTATAGGTGTCGTAACATGGAAAAAATAAATCATAAAAGAGGAACGAGTGGAACTTCCTCTTTATTCTTCCCAGGACTGTATAGGAACTTCTCTGTGCTGACACAGAAATGCCCTGTCCTGGCCCCTGGAGTGAACTTTACACTCCTGATATGAGTTATGACTGAGTTACTCAATACTTTGCATGAGATCTATCCACACCCCTATATCCTGATGCAAATTTTTTTTTCAAATTAATTTTGAGAAGAAGATAAAGAACTTGCTGCTTCAGGCAGATGTGGTTCCTGCAATGATATTGAGAAGGGAAGATCCTAGGTCTGATAGGAGGAGTAACACATGGGAGAATTTGGAAATAAGGAAAAGGTGTTCTTACTGGACTACAGTTATTTCTAGTTTTTGTGAGACTGACATACAATCCCTCATCCAAATCCTAGGTGGTCACTGAGTTCTCTGAGAAAACATCAGGAGATGTTCAGGTCATAAAAGAGGTCTCTTTTTCCTAGGAGGCTGTTGCCCAATAAGCCACATTTCTTTAGGGAGAAGTATCCCACACTGTGGATACCAATTCACTTGGCTCTTCCTGAGCTCACCTGTACTCCACACCCAATGTGTACTCAAGTAGCTGTGCGTCTGTTGACTCCAGTGCCCCTGGGAACTGTCTCATTTGTCTTTAGTGAAAGCCACCTTGCTTCCACTCTGCATTTTTCTGTTTAAGTTTGTATATTGTTGTTCCTTCTCTAAAAGTTGGCAAAAATATACTATTGAGAAATTAGTTTTAGGATGCAAAGATACTTACTCTAAAATTTCTGAAAATCAACTACTGTCTTAGAAACACTGGATCATATTTACATATATTACAGGTGCAATTTTGTTTTGAAATAGAAGCTTTTAATTCATTATTTAAAAAATTTATTTGTGTGGGTGTTTTGATTGCATATGTGCTTGTGTAATTCATGCATGTCGTTTAAAGAGAGGTCAGATGTAAGCATCAGACATCCTGGAACTGGATCTAGGAACAGTTGTGAATTGCTTTGTGGATGCTAGAAATTGAACCAGGGCCTCTGGAAAAGCAACCACCACTACTCTTATCGACTGAGCCATGCCTCCATAAATTCTTTACTCAATATTTTAAATCCATAGTTACTAATGTATCCTGAAGCATTACATGTTTTAAAAATCCCATGCATCACTGGAAACATTCATGAATTTTGCAAGATTTTAAAATAATTTATAAGAGTCATCTCTGAGTCCTTGACATTTTAAAAGTTAGTATACAGAAGACAGTTCAATGTCTGGGCACATTTTGTTTTGTGTTAATTTAGAGGTCTCCCCTTTCCAATGTCTTTTAAGTCAATGATTTCTTATTTAGTGCTCAAAGGCCTATCAATTACAGTAAGTGGATAACACAGCCTTTTAAAAGCACACTTTACTTGACATATTAATTGTACATAGTGATGGGTTTCATAGAAGTAGAACATTTACTCTGACCATTCTCACTCTTTCTCCTTCTCTCCCACAGACAGCTTCATTTCTACTTCAGTATAGATTATGTAGATATATATATATACATATATACATATGTATATATTGAATCATATGTGTACTAGTCTATCATTAAAAATACAGTTTAGTCATGAAGAATTACAGAATTATGTCAAGCATCTTGTTTCTTATGTATTTGATGTAATGGCCTCTGTTTTCATGAAAGTAATTCTTTTATATGCCATTATTCATTGCTTCAAACACATATGTTAATAGTTACATATTATAGTGAACGGGAAAGATTTGGGTGTTAGGATGGAGTGTTCTTCCCCATTTAAAGTTATTTGCTTACTTCTATTTATGGACTTTTGATTACCAAAGCCTCATTTCTTCATACCTCATGGGATGGGGGAACATCCTTCATCATCAAAAATGGTTAAATCCTTAACTGTGTTTTTTTCACTTTCATTCAACAATTTCCAGTATTTTAAATCACCACTTTCTCATCTGTTTTATGATATTCTACTTTTTTCCTGCTGAGAACAATGCTATTAACTCAATAACAATAATTGTAAGCATAAATAAGAATCCAAAATGAGGCGCTTGCCTCCCACCTCTACTCCCACCCAGAGCTGGCTTTGGAAGAAGCCAGACCATTAGAAGACCATCCCTGTCTCCTGACTCTAAATGGGATGCACAGGGCTAATGGCAACCAGTACAATGAAGAAATGAGCAATGGAGAGGTGAGACAGATGGAAGAATGAAGCAGATCTTGAGCAATGAAGAGAGGGAGAAGTGGAGATGTGATAGTGGTGGAAAGTATGAGAGGGGGTGAGCTTGATGGAAAAGAAGGTCATTGCCCAGTGTGGCCAATGATAAGAACTGCCTCAGCCTGGAACTTACGTATACACAGACTCAGGTGCAGAATACATTTTGGCTAAGGTTTACTTTCTGAATTGGACTTCCTTGAAGAACCACTATGGTCTATGATGCTCTTGAGGCCCATGTGGGGGTCAGTGGCCCTGATGTAGCCAGGGACTGTCTATATATCTGTGGCCTGTGTTATGACCTAGTACCACATGGACATCTGGTCTGTGCCTTGGCCTGAAGCCATATGGATGTCCTTGGACTGTGTTGCCTCCAGGGGTCATATGGATATGATTGGCTTGTGCTGCAACCTGAGGCCATGGTGATATCTAGGTTCCAGCTACCACTGAGGGTCTTATCTTTCTTGTTCATGGTTCTACTGCATTGATGTCTGGGGCCCATGTTGCCATCATATGGATAACTGTAATCTGTGTTGCAGCCTGAAGCCATGTTGAGGTCTGTGGGCCATGATGATGCCAGGATCATATAAATCTAGGTGACCTGCACTGACACCTGAGGACAAAGTGATATCTGGGCCATTGCTGCCACCAAGGGCTATGTCTGGGTTTATGGTTCTACAGCAGACAGTGATTGTGTTAATCTCCATAGCCAATGTTAATGACTGAATACCATGCAGACGTCCATGGTCTATACTGTAGTCCAAAGCCATGTTAATTTCTGTGGGCAGTAGTGCCACTGGGACCATATTGATGTGAGTTGCCTATGCTGACACCTGAGACCATGTTGATATTTTTTAGTCTGGGCTGCCTCTCAGGTCCTTGTCTGAATCCTTAGTCATACTGTAGATGAGTACCATGTTTGTGGTCTGTGCTGTCATTAGGAACTATAAGGAAGCCCATGATCTGGCTCAACCTGAATATAAAGTGATATCACTTGGACAGTGATATCAATGACTTCAGAAGTACAACTGAGAAAGAGGTATGTGAAAATCTTCTGTGATAACATGTGTACCCCAACCCATCCACTAAAGTAGCAGCATAAAAAGAAGCCTCGATGAGAACTTTTAAAAATTGTGATAGGATGCTGTGGTATAGATTACCACCATTGATAGCTTCTGGTGGAGGTGCCAACTGAGAAGTACTCAATATTTTTTTTTATGGGGACTGGTCACTGGGAGTTGGACCATGCTCCAGTAAGTGTATGGACAACACAAATTGAACTTGTCTTTTTAAATTATTATATTGTTGGGGTACGGTATGTCAAAACTGCAGGGGAAACACACATGGAAGGACTGGGAACAAATGAGGCAAAATTCTCAAAAAATCAATGAAAATATTAGCTAGAAAAGAAAAAGGTAACACAGATGGGTCTTTTCCTACTGGAGATTCAGTTTTGGGTGAACATCATATAATTAATTGCAAATAGTTATTTTGCACTTTTTAAACTTTGGACTCCATCCATAGTGTCGTTTGCATACATTTATCTTTTCTGTGATTTATTTTTTAGTTTGGTTTTATTAATAAAGCTACCATGAAAAATTTAGCATTGTTTTAATCTTTTATTTATTAATTTACTTTTTTATTAAAAATTTTCTGCCTCCTACCCACCTCCCATTTCCTTCCCTGTCCCTCTACTCCCCTCCCCCCCTCTCCAGTCCAAGAGCAGTCAGGGTTTCCTGCTCTGTGGGAAGTCCAAGGTCCTCCCCCTTCCATCCAGGTCTAGGAAGGTGCTCATCCAAACAGACTAGGCTCCCACCCTACCTCCATCCCAACTGCCCCATTCCCTCAAGCTCTCCCCATCCTCCCCTTCTCACTGAACCACCCCTGGTTCAAGGAAGAAATAAAGAAATTAAAGTCTTCCTTGAATTCAATGAAAATAAAGACAAAACATACCCAAATTTATGGGGCACAATGAAAGCAGTGCTAAGAAGAAAGTTCATAGCACTAAGTGCCCACATAAAAAAATGGAGAAAGCACACATTGGAGACTTAACAGCACAGCTGAAAGCTCTAGGGAAGAAAAAAAAGCAGACTCACCCAGGAGGAGTAGAAGACTAGAAATAATCAAACTGAGGGTTGAAATCAGCAAAATAGAAACACAGAAAACAATCCAAAGAATCAATGAAACAAAAAGCTGGATCCTGGAGAAAATCAACAAGATTGATAAACCCCTATCCAAACTAATCAAATGGCAGAGAGAGAACACGCAAATTAACAAGATCAGAAATGACAAGGGGGACATCACCACAGACACAGAGGAAATTCAGAGAATCATTAGGTCTTACTACTAAAGCCACAAGTTGGAAAATGTGAAAGAAATGGACATTTTTTAGATAAGTGCCCTATAGTAAAATTAAATCAAGACCAGGTGAACAATTTAAATAGACCTATAAGTTGAAAAGAAATAGAAACTGTAATCAAAAAGCTCCCAACCAAAATAAGCCCGGGATCAGATGGTTTTAATGCAGAATTATACCAGAACTTCTAATAAGAGCTGATACTTATACTCCTTAATGGATTTCACAAAATAGAAACAAAAGAGTCATTGCCAAACTCTTTTTTTGAAGCTACAGTTACCTTGACACCAAAACCACACAAAGACTCAACCAACAAAGAGAATTACAGGCCGATCTCACTCATGATGCAAAAATTCTCAAAAAAAAAAAAATACTGGCAAACCAAATCCAAGAATACATCCAAAATATTATCCATTATGATCAAGTAGGCTTCATCCCAGAGAAAAAGGGCTGGTTCAACATAGAAAAATCTATTAATGTAATCCGTCATATAAATAAACTGAAAGAAAAAAACCATATGATCATTTCATTAGATGCTGAAAAAACATTTGAGAAAATTCAACACCCCTTTATGATAAAGGTCTTGGAGAAATTAGGGATACAAGTTTCATACTTAAATAAAAGGAATATACAGCAAGCCAACAGCTAACATCAAATTAAATGGAAAGAAACTCAAAGCCATTCCACTAAAATTAGGAACAAGACAAGGTTGTCCACTCTCTCCATATCTCTTCAACATAGTGCTTGAAGTTCTGGTAATAGTGATGTGGGAGTGATTTCTTATCAATAAAAATCTGCCTAAGCCCATTGATAGGCCAACCCTTGGGTGGGTGGAGTAAACAGAACAGGAGGCTGAGAGAAAGAAGCTGAGTGAGGAGTCGCCATGATGTTCCCACTCCAGGCAGAAGCAGGCTAGAATCTCCCTGGTAAGCACACCTTGGGGTGCTACACAGATTATCAGAAATGGGCTAGTCCAGGTGCAAGAGCTAGCCAATAAGAGGCTACAGATAATGGGCCAGGCAGTGTTTAAAAGAATACAGTTTCCGTGTAATTATTTCGGGGCGTAAGCTAAGCCAGGCGGGCGGCTGGGTGACGGGGAAACAGCCCGACCGCTCTTCTTACTACATAATAGTAATAAGACAACATAAGAAGATCAAAGGGATTTGAATTGGAAGGAAGTAGTCAAACTTTTGGTATTTGCAGATGATATGATAGTATATATAAGTGACCCCAAAACTCTACCAAAGAACTCCTACAGCTGATAAATACCTTAAGTGATGTGGTAGGATAGAAGATCAACTCAAAAAAATCAGATTCCCTCATATACACAAAGGATAATGAAGCAGAAAGAGAAATCAGAGAAACTTTACCTTTCGTGATAGCCACAAATAACATAAAGTATCATGGGGTAACACTACTAAGGAAGTGAAAGATTTATTTGACAAGAACTTTAAGGCTCTGAGGTAAGAAGTTGAAGAGGACATCAAAAATTGGAAGGATCTTCCATACTCTTGGATTGGTAGGATGAACATAGTAAAAATGGCAATTCTACCAAAGGCAATTTATAAATTCAATGCAATCCTCATCAAAATACCAACAAAATTCTTCACAGACCTTGAGAGAACAATAACCAACTTCATATGGAAAAAGAAAAAACCTAGGATAGTCAAAACAATCCTATACAATAAAGGTACTTCTGAAGGCATTACTATCCCTGACTGCAAACTCTATTACAGAGCTACAGTAATGAAAACAACTTGGCATAAAAACAGAGATGTTGACCAATGTAATTGAATTGAAGACCTGGATAATAACCCACAAACCTATGAACTCCTGATTTTCGACAAAGGAGCTAAAATTATACAATGGAAGAAAGAAAGCATCTCCAACAAATGCTGCTGGCATAACTGAATGTCAACCTGTAGAAGAATGAAAATAGATTCCTGTCTATCACTGTGCATAAAACTCAAGTCCAAATGGATTAAAGACCTCAATATCTATCTGAACACACTGAACCTGATAGAAGAGAAAATGGGAACTAGACTAGAACCCATGGGCACAGGAGACCACTTACTAAGTATAACCCCAGTAGCTCTGACAATAAGTGCAACAATGAATAAATGGGACCTCCTGAAACTGAGAAGCTTCTGTAAACAAAGGACACAGTCATTAAGACAACGAGCCAATGTACTGAATGGGAGAATATCTTCACCAACCTCACATCAGACAAAGGTCCGATCTCCAAAATATATAAAGAACTCAAGAAAATAGACATTAAAATTCTAAATAACCCAATTAAAAAGTGGGATACTGTACTGAACAGAGAATTCTCAACAGAAAAGTTCAAATGGCCAAAAGACACTTTAGGTCATGCTCAACTTCCTTAGCTCTCAGGGAAATGCAAATCAAAACAACTTTGAGATACTATCTTACACCTGTCAGAATAACTAAAATCAAAAACTCCAATGATAACCTATGCTGAAGAGGATGTGGAATAAGGGGAACACTCATCCATTGCTGATGGGAATGCAAACTTGTGCAACCACTTTGAAAAATCAGTGTGGCAGTTTCTCAGGAAATTAAGTCAACCTACCTCAAGATCCAGCAATACCACTCTTGGAAATGTACTCAAAAGATTCCCAGTCATACTACAAAAGCATTTGTTCAACTATGTTCATAGCAGCATTGCTTGTAATAGCCAGAACCTGGAAACAACCTAGATGCCCCTCAATGGAAGAGTGGATAAAGTAAGTGTAGAACAGGTACACAATTGATTATTACTCAGTGGTAAAAAAAATGACATCTTGAATTTTGCATGCAAATGTATGGAAATAGAAAACACTATTCTGAGTGAGATAACTCAGAACCAAAAATATGAATATGGTATGTACTCACTCATTTGTGGATCTAGTTATAACAAAGAACATTTAGCCTATAGTTCACAAGCCTAGAGAACCCAAATAAAAAGGTGAACCCAAAGAAAAACATATATAGATCTTCCTGGAAATTGGAGGCAGACTAGATCACCAGGCAAAAGTTGGAAGCATGAGGGTGGAGGTGCAGGTAGGGTGCGGGGAAGGTGAGAAGGGAAGAGAGAAGGGAGAAGGGAAGGATTGGGGAGAGGTTGCCGGAGTGTGAGGGTTGAGATTGAGGAAAGGAAGATTTAGGAGCAGGAAAGAATATATCATAATTAAGGGAGACATTTTAGGGTTGGCAAGAGACTTGGCTCTAGAGGGCATCCCAGGTGCCCACAGGGATGTCCCCAGCTAGGTCCTTGGGCAGCAGAGCAGAGGGTGCCTGAACTGGCCTTGTCTCATAGTCACACTGATGAATATCTTGAATATCTCCATAGTACCTTCCTCCAGCGATGGATGGAGATAGAGACAGAGCTCTACATCGGAGCTCTGGACTGAGCTCTCAAGGTCCAGTTGAAGAGCAGAAAGAGGGAGAGGATGAGCAAGGATGTCAGGACTGCGAGGGGTACGCCCACTCACTGAAACAGTGTGCCTGATCTAATGGGAGATTACCATAGCCATTTGGACTGGGACTGAACGAGCATGTGAATGTGGCTGACAATGGGGGCTGACTGAGAAGCCATTGATAATGGCACTGGCACTTGTGTCTACTGCATGTACTGGCTTTTTGGGACCCTGGTTTCTTTGGGTGTACACCTTCCTAGACCTGGATAAAGTGGGGGAAAGCCTTGGACTTCCCACAAGGCAGGATACCCTGCCCTCTCTTAAGACTGGAGAGAGAAGGAGGAGGGGGAGGAGGGGAGTGGGAGGGGAATGGGAGAAGGGATGATGTGGGAATTTTTATTTATTTTTTTATTGAAAGAAAAAGAAAGAAATTCCCACCTCCTCCCATTTCCCTCCCCCTACTCCCATTCTTCTCCTCCTCCCCCCACTCCTCTCCCCCTCCCTCTCTGATGTGGGAATTTTTGAATGGAAAAATAAATAAACGAAAAAGAAAGAAATTAAAGACTTTCTTGAATTCAATGAAAATGAAGGCACAATGTATCCAAACCTATGGGACTCTATGAAAGCATTGCTAAGAGTAAAGTTCATAGCACTAAAGTGTCCACATAAAGGAAACAGAGAAAGCTCGCATTAGTGACTTAACAGTACACCTGAAAGCTGTACAACACAAAGAAGCAGACTCACCCAGAAGGAGTAGGTGACAGGAAATAATCAAACTGAGGGCTAAAATCAACAAGATAGAGACACAGAAAACACTCCTAAGAATCAATAAAACAAAGAGCTTGTTCTTTGAGAAAATCAACAAGATATACAAAGCTTTATCCAAACTAATCAAAAGGAGGACAGAAAACATCCAAATTAACAAATTCAGAAAAGGAAACGGGGTAACAACAGACACTGAAGAAATTCAGAGAATCATTTAGTTATACTACAAAAACCTGTACTCCACACAATTGGAAAATGTAATGAAATGGACATTTTTAAGATAAATAATACCATATACAAAAATTAAAGCAAGACCAGGTAAACAATTTAAATAAACCTATAAATTGCAAGGAAATAGAAGCTGTCATCAAAAACCTCCCACCCAATAAAAGCCTGGGCTAGATGGTTTTAGTACAGAATTCTACCAAAATTTCCAAGAAGAGCTAATATCTACGCTCCTTAAAATGTTCCACATAAGAGAAACAGAAGGGACATTGGCAAACTCTTTTATGAAGCTACCATTCCCCTGATACCAAAACTACACAAAAACTCAACTTAACAAAGAAAGAGAATTACACACCAATCTCATTCAAGAACATGGATGCAAAAATACTCAATAAATATTAACAGAATTTCAGTTGAATCCACGAACACATAAAAAAAATCATCCACCATGACTAAGTTGGCTTCATCACAGAGATGCAGGACATGTGAAAAATATATCAATGTAATCCATCACATAAATAAACTGAAAGGTAAAAACCATATGATCATCTTATTGGTTGACTAAAAAGCATTTGACAAAATCTAACACCACCTCATGATAAAGGTCCTTAAGATACCAGGAATCCAAGGAATATATCTAAATAATATAAAAGCGATATATAGCAACTGACAGCTAACACCAAATTAAATTGAGAGAAACTCAATGCAATTCCACTAAAATCAAAAAGAGGACAAGGTGTCCACTCTCTCCATATCTCTTCAACATAGTTCTTGAAGTCTTGGCTACAGCAATTTGATCAAGGGAATTAATATTGGAAAAGAAAAAGTCAAAGTCTCATGATTTGCAGATGATATGATAGTATATATAAGTGACACCCAGAACTCTACCAGAGATCTCCTACAACCTCCAGTGATGTGAAAGGATACAAGATCAACTCAAAGAATCAGTAGCTTTCCTATACAGAAATGATAAAGAAGCTGAGCGGAAAATCAGAGAAACATTACCTTTCACAACAGCCACAAATGACATGAAATATGTTGGAGTAACATCAACCAAAGAAGAGAAAGATCAATTTGACAAAAACGTTAAGTCTTTGAAGAAAGAAATGGAAGTAGATACCAGAAAACAGAAAGATCTCCCATGCTCTTGGATAGGAAGGATCAAAAAAGTAAAAGTGGCAATCCCACCAAAAGCTAAGTATAATTTCAATGCAATCCCCATCAAAATCCCAAACAATTCTTCACAGACCTTGAAAGAACGATAATTAACTTCATATGGAACAACAAAAAACTCAGGATTGCCAAAACAATCCTGTACAAGAAAATAGCTTCCAGAGGCATCACCATCCCTGACATCAAGCTCTATTACAGAGCTACAGTAATAAGAACAGATTGTTATTATCATAAAAACAGAGATATTGACCAATGGAATCAAACGGAAGATCTGGATATTAATGCAAAGACATATGAACACCAGATTTTTGACAAAGAAGCTAAAATTATACAATGGAAAAACAAAGTATCTTTAAAAATGGTGTTGGCATAATCAGATGTCAACATGTAGAAGAATGAAACTTGACCCTATTGTCTGGGAGAAGATCTCCACCAACCCCGCAACAGACAAAGGCCTGATCTCCAAAATATATAAAGAACTCAAGAAACTAGACTTTAAAACGCTAAATAACCCAATTAAAAAATGGGGCACTGAACTGAACAGAGAATTCTCAACAGAAGAAGCGCAAATGGCCAAAAGACACTAAAGGTCATACTCAACCTCCTTAGCGATCAGGGAAATGCAAATCAAAACAACTTTGAGATACCATCTTACACCTGTCAGAATGGCTAAAATCAAAAACACCAATGATAGCCTTTGCTGGAGAGGCTGTGGAGAAAGGGGTACCCTCATCCATTGCTGGTGGGAATGCAAACTTGTGCAACCACTTTGGAAAGCAGTGTGGCGGTTTCTCAGAAAATTCGCTATCAACCTACCCATGGACCCAGCAATCCCACTCTTGGGAATATACCCAAGAGATACCCTATCATATGACAAAAGCATTTGTTCAACTTTGTTCATAGCAGCATTATTTATTATAGTCAGAACCTGAAAACAACCTAGATGTCCTTCAATAGAAGAATGGATGAAGAAAGTGTGGAATATATACATATTAGAGTACTACTCAGCGGTAAAAAAACAATGACTTCTCGAATTTTGCATGCAAATGGATGGAAATAGAAAACACTATCCTGAGTGAGGCATCCCAGACCCAAAAAGAGGAACATGGGATGTACTCACTCATAATTGGTTTCTAGTCACAAATAATGGTCATTGAGTCTATATTCTGTGATCCTAAAGAAGATAAATAAGAAGGTAAACCCAAAGAAAAACATATAGTTATTATCCTGGATATGGGAAGTAGACAAGATTGCCGGGCAATAAATTGGGAACTTGGGGGTGGGGTGGGACGGGGGTAAGGGGAGATGTGGAGAGAATAGTAAGAAGGGGAGAATGGGGGGAACTTGGGGAAACAGGATGATTGGGAGAAAGCAAGGTTGGATAGAGGGGCAGGGAATCACATAACTTAATTAAGGCAGTCATCTTAGGGTTGGCAAGAGACTTGAACCTAGAGGGGCTCCCAGGTACCCAGGGCGATATCCCCAGTTAGCTTCTTGGGCAGCCGAGGATAGGGAACCTGAAATGACCCTATCCTATAGCCATTCTGATGAATGTCTTGCATATCACCATAGAACCTTCATCTGGAGATGGATGGAGATAGAGACAGAGACCCACACTGGAGCATCGGACTGAGCTCCCAAGGTCCCAATGGGGAACAGAAGGAGGGAGAACATGGGCAAGGAAGTCGGGACCACGAGGGGTGCACCCACCCACTGAGACGGTGGGGATGATCTAGTAGGAGCTCACCAAGGCCAGCTGGACTGTGACTGAAGAGGCATGAGATAAGACCGGACTCTTTAAACATGGCGGACAATGAGGGCTGATGAGAAGCCAGAGACAATGGCAAGGGGTTTGGGTCCTACTTTATGTTCTGGCTTTGTGGGAGCCTAGCCAGTTTGGATGTTCACCTTCCTAGATCTGGATGGAGGGGCAGGGACCTTGGAGTTTCCACAGGGCAGGGAACCCTGACTGCTCTTCGGACTGGAGAGGGAGGGGGAGAGGAGTGGGGGGAGGGGAGAGGAGTGGGAGGAGGGGGAATGAAATGGGAGGCTGGGAGGAGGTGGGAATTTCTTTTTTTTTTCTTTCAATAAGAAAAAAAGAATGAAACTTGATCCATATCTATTGCCATGCACCAAACTCAAGTCCAGATGAATTAAAGACCTCAATATAAATCTGACCACACTGAACCTGATAGAGAAAATGGGAAGTAGTCTTCAATGCATTATCACAGGAGACCACTTCCTATATATAACCCCATAGCACAGACCCTGAAAGCAACAATAAATAAATGGGGCCTTTTGAAATTGAGGAGCTTCTGTAAAGCAAAGGACACAGTCAATAAGACAAAAAGCCAGCCTACTGAATGAGGAAATATCTTCACCCAGAAGCACCCACCACAATGATACAAGGTATTGTCATCAATTTTGGTATCTCATCAAATAATAGGACCCAATTAATGAAGATATCATGAACTTTGATTGTAGAACATCAATAAATCAAGCTGGAAATGAGCTGAAATTTTTCTATTTTCACTAGATCCAATCCAGAATGTGTTGTTTAGACTGCCAAGGGAGGAAAGTCAACAATGATCCTGCCATCGGTGAAGACTATGACCTATAATACCTACTGTAAAGGCTCCATCTGCCTACTGGTGCAGCAGTGATGTGACTATGTAGTGATAGTTCATTTGTGTTTTAATAACTAAAGCTTGCCTGATGCTCAGAGAGTAAAACAGCCATACTGACCAGACTTACAGACCAGGCAGTGGTGACACACACCTTTATTCCCAGAAGCCACACTAGTTTGCCATAGAAAACATGCAGTAAGGGTACACTTTAACCATAGAACTAAGGAGGAATATAAAACAGGAGAAGATAGCTCTTACACACAGTTTCATTCTGAGATTCCTGAAGGAAGAATCATCATTTCAGATTGAGATAGAGGTAAGAGCCAGTGTCTGGCTGTTTTGCTTTTCTGATCTCCAGGTTGGACCCCAATTTATATCTCCAAGCTTTTATTAATTGTACTACATGACTGTTTTCTTACGTTATTTGAGGTATGTTCAACAGGATAGCATCTATGCATTGTTCTATACTGGGTCAATAATCCACAGCAGGAAGCATTATACACGCTTGTGTGGAATCTGCTACTCTTATTTTGCTAAAGTCACATGGTGTCATACTGCATTAGTTATGTTTATATGAACGGATTAGTTCTGGGCTCAGTGTTAGTCAGACATTTGTGTATGCAATTGTCAATAGTAAATTGATAGTACAAACTTGTAGCTTGTAAATGTGTGGAAAATGAGTGACCATGGAATATTTTGACCTAATCAGCACATTTGTATCCCCCTCTCCATGGTTCAGGGGATGCTAAAGAAGAAAGGTGAGGGAAGAAGAGTAGTGCTGTCAAATACCATCTCCTGAACACATGTCACAGTGTAGGAATGTGCTCATAGTAAGTGTGGTTGCCTGTAGAAAACAGGCATAACCCTGAGTGGTCAACGTGCAAATATTGTTAAATGAGGGGGTCAAGCATCTCTTTCTGTTACATTTACTCTTACTGTGATAAAAATACATAAGGAGGAAGTGGAAGCAGCTTAATTCAGAAAATACTTATGCAGCTCACAGCTCCAGGGTACAGTTGATTAAAAGAGAAACCAAGTCAACAGAACCTTGAAGCACCCAGAAGCTTTATATCCACATACAAGAAGCAGAGAAGGATGAATGAACACATGCTGGTGCTGAGTTTACTTCTTCATTTTATATACACCAATATCTCCTTGTCCCAAAAATAGTTCCTATCATAGTTAAAATGGGACTTCCCACATCAATCACCTTAATGAAGATAATGCATAAGAAACATATTAAAAGTTCAGGAGCCATGAAGGTCTATCCAGGATCTCTATACCTCTGTGCTGACTTGATCATTTTAAGTCCTCGTGCTCACCATCTCCTTCTTGACAGTGTCTTAGTTTTATCTGTATTGGGCTATGCAACTTCAGAGTCACAAGTACATACTCCAGTTTTCACACAATTGACGAGAACAAGGGATTGTAAAAATGGAGTCTACACAACTGACCTTAAGAAAACAGCTGGAATGCATAACAAGTGTCTCCTCTCATGGATCTCAAATATTTCAAATAATTAATTGAGGACTAAACAAATATCTTTTATTGTGAGAATGCAAAGATTTATTAACATTTGGTGGTGTTCTGCCTCCTCACACAGAAACAGAAAAGAGGGCAAAGGTGGCCATGTCTGCTGTTTTCACTGCTCCTTGTTGCTTGCATTAATGAACTAACTGACATTGGAATGCAGGAAGAAGCTGGGACATCAAAGTATCCATTCAAGGGATTATACACATCAATCAGCAAATGTAATAGAGAAGCCCTTATTTAAGAAAATATTTTTTGAAACTACATCAAGAGTGTCCCATCAGATAGTTCCTTTAAACACTAGACAAGAAGTTTTTATAAAAAATTAGCAGAAAACTCACAGTGAGTGTGGGTAGTAGCATACCTAAGTGAGAGTACAGAATTTGGGAGCATCATTTATATTCAGTTATTTTAGAATACAGGAATCTGAATTGTGTCCATTATTTTTTTTCTTGTTCTTATTGAGTCAAATTATATATTCATAGTAGTAAAAACTTCCACCAAAGCAGATGTTCATAATAGGGAATGTGATAATTTATAATAAAGTAAAGTATGATGAGAAACTGCAGAAAGCAGAAGATATATAAAGATCAGGACCAAACCTCACTAAAGGGACAATAAGTTCCCAACTAAAAAAAGAGTCAAAGGAAAAATTCTTCAAGGTCCACAGTAAAATAGAGGGTACGAGCATTAATATGGTGATGGAAGAGCTCTCCAATCCAACATTTTGATCCTTTCTTGTGTCAAAAACACATGTGATTCCTGGATCTTTCCTCATAAGTCAAACCCATTTTAAACATTAAATTTTCTTGTAAAAAACACTAAAGATTAACAAATTAATTTTTCAGATAGTGATGATATAAGCCTGTGGCCATCTCTCATCTTCACTTCTAGGATGCAATCAAGGTCTTCTCTGGCTGTGGCAAGTCCCAAACAGCAAAATCCCAAGTACTGTGAGAATCAAACCGGAAATGCCCATCCGAATGATGTTCTCCACTGTGTGATCTTGAGGCTGTGAGACTGGAGATTGTGGACAAACAGGTCAGTACCATCCAAAGCCACCATAATATATCTGTATTTCCACTCTGGGTAGCTCCTTCCTGTGTATACAATTTGACCTTCGGTGTCCATGCCCAAACCAGAATTTTCCTGACCTACCTATTGTGGATTCTGACAGGTTTTGTGGTTGGCTGGTGGTCTCAGGCACTCCTGAGAAACAAAGGCATTATCAATGTGTGAATTGCTCAAGAGAACTGATTCTTTTGTGAAGATGTGCATTTTTATTTCCCAGAAATGCATATTATACTCATGACAGCTATAATAAAGATCTGGAAAAAAACATTTCTCTGCTATAGCAGGCTTTCTCCTGGGCTTTTGCTTGATTACTTCAGCCTGACTATGCTCTGAGTTCAGAACTTGTGGCCAAAGTACTTCTTTGGAATAAAGTGTATTGTTTTTCAGAAAGCTAAGACGGAAAATTACAGCCTCCCAGTTTAAAATAAAGAGGCCTTCCTATGATCCCAGCTCTGCTGTAGGATAGAATCCTGGAAGCTAATTCCCCTGGAAATTGGTTTGCACTCATTTACCAGCTGAGATCCCAAGATGCAGACACAGTCTTGTCCTAGGGCCCCATGAATATGCACTGCACAAAATAAGGATAGTCTAGGTTCTCTGTTTGCACTCATATCACCCAATTCCCATGATGTTTAACATCGCATTCTCTAAACATCACAGCATTAATAGCATAAGCAATGCAACCACAAGAATTTAAGATGTGCTCACAATGTCCATGAAGTAGATATGTTCCCATAAGTAGGTAAACTAATTCATCAAAGAATAGGACACCAATATCAAAGTAAAATATATTACTTATACCTGTGTCTGGAGAGGTTATGGACTCTAGATTAGAAACCAATACTATTATGTTCCTAAACCAATGTGATTTCTGACTTTATTCTAAGTGTTTATCCTTATACCCACAAGTAAGTTTAGCTCTGTCCCCTCATCAAAGACACAACTTTTTCTACAGATGAGAAAGATTATAAAAATTCACAACTGGTCAAAAAGAGAAATAAGATGGTTTGGTGTGCTCAGTCCAAGTTGGTACTCCTACAACACAAACTGTGTTCATAAAATATAGGGAACATCGAGGAAGACAGGTAGAAAGGTTACAACAGCCAGAGGAACAAGATTACTGCTACACAATAGAGACTTTTAGGCAAGAGAGGGAAGCTACACACGTGAAATTTCAAATGTATGGTTGCCTAAAGAAGACCAAAAATAATGGCCACCTGGATTCTATAATCTCTTGCTCCTCTGTATATCATGGAGTCAGAAGAAACTAAAAAAATCAGATAGCAACTAGTGGACAACAAGAAGTAGAGACAAACCTCATGGTGAATCTGTGAGGTCTTCAGATAAAATCATTTGGAGACAAGGCTACAAAATGAAAGAATCAAAAGAAACTCAAGCTAGGCTGTAAGATGTGCATTTGTGTGTTTGTGTGTGTGTGTGTTGTATAACAATAACAATTAAAAATCAGAGGCCAAATTTAAAATTTAAAAGGGTGTGAAAAACACAGAAAGAGTAAAAGGAAGAATGGAAAAGGTAGAAATGATTTAAATGTAACACTCATATATTAGTAAGTTACATATATATCCATATAAAATTGTATAGATTTCCATAATTATAAATGCATGTGGACTAACAAAATAATGTTATACAGGCATATGAATAAGTTTATATGGAACCATTTCATTTACACTCCTAAGGTTACAACACTGTTTTGCAGTGTCAACAGTATGGGTTGTTGTAGACTCCTAAAAGCAAAGATTATGATACTTAGTCAACAGTTATGAGAAAGGGTTTCTGTTGCCACACAGTTGAGTAAATGAAAATTCCTACCTGGAATCTTCTGGACTCCCATGCAGAAGGTGGAGATGATTATTAATTAAGAAAGAACAGTTTACTTCTAAATCTCTAGGTCAATTCCTAGGTCAATTATCCTGTCTTAATTGAGCTCAAAGAGGTATGGGTTATCCCACCTGAAACTATGATCTCCACAGGGACACTGGGGTGTGATAACAGGTAAGGGGATAAGCTTTGGGAACCAAAGCATACATAAGAACCCACAAGAGCTGAAGTCACAGTACTCATGGAAAATTCTGACTGATTTTGAGACTGTGATTTTTGATGCAAATAGGGATGGGCTGCACCTTCCTTGAACAGAAGGAAAGTATCCACAGGGACTGATGATTGACACTGCAGGGTCACATTCTCTCCTAAGGAAACAGTAGTGCCTGGATTCACAGAGAGATTTGGTATAACAGCAGGGTACCATAAAGATATGAAAATTAGTGAGTGAAGGACTGCAGCCACTGGTCTGAGTCCTCCTTTCAGAACCTAATCTATATTTTAACAGACTTTGCACTCCCTTGTCCCTAGACCTAGTCGTCTGTGAGATGTTCACCATCATCTTGATGATGAATCCCAGTTCTCCTCCCAGCGGAACCTGCACTAAAATCCTCACCTGTGATCAGGATGTCCAGAGGGTCACTGGGGCTGACCACTCCAAGGAGGAACTGTGTACACCAAGGCATCTATACTGACTACCAATGGAGGAATTCACAGAGCCTAAGGTGAAATTGGCATGAAAATGTCCATCCTGAGACTGATGGACAGAGACCTGAGTGAGGCCACTTTCCCCCTTCTTAAACAGAGCAAATCTGTCATAATTTATCTCAGAGGAACACGTGAGGATTGGGTTCTCTCCACGGGCCAGGAAAGAACCTTTGAAGGTCAGCAGGGAGGGCTTCTTTGACAGTACTGTAAGCAGGAGACTCGGGAAGCCATACAGCTGGATCTTTCTATACATTCCACATCCCATCCTGCCCTGACAGTGCCATGGCCATTCATACTCTGGGCCTTACCACTCAATAGCTTCCTTTAACCACCATGGCTTTAAACCTTTCTTGAGGTAGCACAACATATGACAAAGGGTTTCTGGTGTCAAACAGTTGAGTAAATGAGACTTCCTCACCTGAGACACGTATCTCCAAAGGGTCACTGGCTTCTGACCACATATGCGGGGTATTTGTATAGTATCCATAACATCTGAAGGGCCCACTCTTGCTGGATGCCACGGTGATCTCAGGAAACAGAGCTAGGGACTGTCCAGTGTCTATAAACTGTGACTTTGGGGACCTGGAGAAATTTTGATCTGCCCCAGTCAAAATGAACCACTCATATCCTTTAGACGAGACACACTTAAAGGTCACATTCCCACCTAGGGTCACCACAGGGCTGGGCAAAGCTGACAGAGTAGGTTTACTATGGTGAACACCTAGGAGAGGAAGAGACAGTCTGTTTAATGAAAGACAGCCCATAATGTCTCCAGCAGAAAAGCTGAGGAAGCACACCTATGGAAGATTATTTCCTGAGGACAGAGGCAAAGATTGTGACATTTAGTGACCTCTCACCTGTCACCACCAGCTCCAGGGTATCACTGCACTCTGTCCAACCAGCAGAGTTGTATGAGTAACAGTTGCATCGCCCTGCCTTCAGGCTTGTCATAGATGGGATGGAGAATTGTGCCTTATTGTTGTGATCTATTTGGGTTTGTATGTATCTGGGTTCTGGGCTTCCTTCTTTATATATCATGTACATAAGGCTTTCTAGGGTGCCCTCACACCAGATGGTAACAGGACTCTCTGAGGTGATCACAGAGCCTGGATTAGCCCAGATAGTGGGTTTGTGAAGGGCCCCTGAAAAGAAGAAGCAAGAAAAATAGGAACATCTTTTTAGGGTAGTTGAGCATAGAAGATCACAATTGGAAATGACACTTAAGCTGATATATAACAGCAGAAGATCACATAAAGACCTGACTTGTCCCTTGACTCATTAGGTCCACTGTTATTATCCAGACAGATTTTGGCACCCCAAGTCCAGGTGTATCACACATTCTATGACACTAGATTGAATTGTCTTGCCTCTTGATCACCCACCCCACACATATGAGCTCCTTTCCTGGGATCCTATGTCTCTTGTAATATTCAAAGGAAAGACTGGAGCTTACTTACCTGAGACCAGGAGCTCTACGTCATTACTGGGCACCGACCACAGCTGAGAGCTGCTCAAGAAATAACCATAGCATGTGAACCTCCACCTCTGGTTGGGGGTCACAGGACCCACTGAGAACAGGGCTCTAAATAGGTCAGTGGATATTTTCTGTAAGGGCTTGGGACTCAAGAACTTCTCACTATCCTTCACTAGAATGGACATGTTATATGGCTCTTGTGACATACACTGAAGGGTCACATGCCCTCCTGCAGTCACCACAGGGCTAGGAAAGGCTGACAGAGTGAGTATGCTGAGAAAAGCTCCTAGGAGAACAGAGAAAGCCTGTTAGGTGAACTTACATGAGAAACATGGTTTCCCTCTTCTCATATTTGAGAAAGGAGCCCCCTTAAGGCAAATCCTGGGGTAGGGGCAGGTTCTGTTACTTGTCACCACCAACTCCAGGGTGTCACTGTTTTCTAATGAGCCATTAGTGCTTGTATAAGAACACCAGTATTGCCCTGCATTGTACCATTGAACCAAAGAGATAGAAAAATTGGCTTTATTCTCAGTTTCTAGAAGGGCTGTTGGTTTCAGGTAGTCTTGACTTCCTACTTTATAGAGATGATATTCTTTGGCCTCTGAGGTCCCTTCACAGAAGAATGTCACCTGCTTCCCAGTGGCTACCACATTTCCTGGCACTGCTCTCAGTGTAGGTTTAGAGACGGTCCCTGAAAGAAATTGACAATTGGCTCCCCAGAACTCCCCCTCTGATACAAGCTTCTGACCCAAAACCTTGCAGGAATCCCCAACATCATGCAATACCTGCTGTTCTCCATCTGCTCTGCTCATGAGTGCCCCATGATCCCCAATAAGGATGTCCAAACTAGGATAGCTGGGAAAAAACTCACCTGCTGATGCTGGGTTCCAGAGGTTCAGGCTCAGTCCTGGAAGAGAGTGACCTGTGAGTGTTTACACTGAAACATGAGCAGGACCTCCACTTGCTGGTGCCTTCTGGAGCTGCTAAGACATCCCGATGGCACAAATCATGATTGTGAGGTGGATTTACTCTCAGAGAATATTTCTCCCTCCCCATGTGGCATCTCACCAAGAAGCAGCAGCAGTATAAGAAATAGGTTCATGGCATATTCCAGTTGCCACAAGTTTGCAGATAGATGATCTCCTTTCCAAACACACAAAGACATAATGTGTGGCCTATGAGAACTGGTTTCTGATTCCAGTCCTGAGGATGTCATACTTGCAGTTCCTGAAGAAGAGGAACTGTTCTAACCAACTGCCTGACTCTTTTCTTCCTGGACTATGATGGGTTGGGCTAAAGATTTTGTGGCTTCTATCTCCCTGTGGTTGTTCAGTTTTTTTTTTTCTGAAAGAACGTCTTAAACCTCATGCAGGTCTCACATTTCTCCTTCTCCCTCAGCTTTCTGTGTACTAGTGTTACAAACACACGTCTGACTGTGGTCTCTTCCTGCAGAACATCTCCACTGGTAACCATTGACATCTGCCTAAATGCTCTCAGTCACCACAGACCAGGACTTAACCCAACATAAGCCGGATGGTTTCCTGACCTAGCACCTTCACTTCAGGGATATGGTGGTTGTTCTTATTCTCTTAGCTCTTGGTTCTCCTTTACTCATTCATACAGACCAATCTCATGATCAGTTTCCTAGTCTGCCTGGAAGATGCTTTGGGATGTTGTATGAATGTTACCTAGGAAAACAAGAACAATGTTTACACAGGTCATACAGAACAATGGTAACAGAAACAAAGACAAGACTCCATACAAATCTAGCTGGTGAAACAATGAGTTACATTAGGGTTCTGTAGAAGCATATCATCAATGTTGGGATTTTTTTGTTTTGTTTTTGTTTGTTTGTTTAGACAGGGTGTTACTCTGAGCTCTTGTTGTACTGGAACTCACTATTTATACCAGACTAGATACAACAACCAGTCTCACACCCAACTGTTGAGAACAGTGTGCTCTGCTATGCTCAGAAATATTGGAAACATCTCAGTGGTTATGTCCCTTAAAAAAATTGCCTGCAACTTTTAACTGTCTATAGTTCTGATGGGAAAGGGGGTGACTTTAGGAGCCTCAACATCAAGAAAGAATACTGATGGGAGCAATGTTTCAAAGGTCACTTGTGTGTCAATAGGACCAGAGTATTGCCATGGTGGAGAGCAGTGTTCTTCAACAAAGAAAGATGCAGGCTGATGCTGCTGAGATCATAGAGAACAGAAGGAACACACTGAGCACATGATCATTTATTTCTCCTGGATGAACATGGAGAAGATATGCGTGAAAATAGAGAAATAAACGGGATATACTTGTGGCTTCATTTGATTCTATTCTGCTAAATAATCCCGCATAATGAAAAAAAAATCTCTCAAAGATTGATTGCTCTCTTCTTACCAACATACATGGCTAACATAGTAAGAAACTCTCAGCATTCTCTCTTCTCTTGTTTTCCTTTTTAATTGTTCAGAATCCTTCTGGTTTTCATAAAGGCTTTTGTAAATTTAATTTAATGCCTGTTCAATTACAAATGTCTATTCCAAATTAATGTTATTGGCATCTCAACTATGAGACTCAGCACCATCCTGATTGTCTAATATCAGTATCATTTTCACCATATTTATAAGTTCATGATTGCCTGGGATTTGCTTATGTTCTCTCTCCTTCTGCTCCTCATTTGGACCTTCGGTGCTCAGTCCAATGCTTGTGTGTTTTTTTTTTAAAAAAAGAGAAGTAGCACAGGTAATCTAGACTTTTAGACTGCCCCTGTTCCAGTTTTCTCAAAATTCTGCTTCTAGAACAACTTCAAATCTGCAAGGTGAGAGGGTTCAGCCTCACACACAACTCAAGTCATACTTCAAACAAGTCCTACATTTTCCCCTCACATGTTTACTAGACAATAGCGAGCTCTCCCAAGACTTGACCATTATCTTAATTTTATCAAGTATACATAGAGATCCATCATCCCTGGATAACAGAAAGCCATCTAGAGAACACAATGCCTGTATTTCCAGGAGGTGGGGTAGGTGGTTTTTGATCATTCAGTTGTGGGAAGGACACTGTCACTAAGACAAAAAGGCAACCTACTGACTGGGAGAAGATCTTCACCAACCCCGCAACAGACAAAGGTCTGATCTCCAAAATATATAAAGATACTCAAGAAACTAAACTTTAAAATGCTAATTAACCCAATTAAAAAATGGGGCACTGAACTGAACAGAGAATTCTCAACAGAAGAAGTTAAAATGGCCAAAAGACACTTAAGGTCATGCTCAACCTCCTTAGTGATCAGGGAAATGCAAATCAAAACAACTTTGAGATATCATCTTACACCTATCAGAATGGCTAAAATCAATAACACCAATGATAGCCTTTGCTGGAGAGGCTGTGGAGGAAGGGATACCCTCATCCATTGCTGGTGGGAATGCTCTCTTGTGCAACCACTTTGGAAATCAGTGTTTCGGTTTCTCAGGAAATTCGGGATCAACCTACCCCTGGACCCAGCAATGCCACTCTTGGGAATATACCCAAAAGATTCCCTATCAAATGACAAAAGCATTTGTTCAACTATGTTCATAGCAGTATTATTTGTATTAGCCAGAACCTGGAAACAACCTAGATGCCCTTCAATGGAAGAATGGATGAAGAGAGTGTGGAATACATACACATTAGAGTACTACGCTGTGGTAAAAAGCAATGACTTCTCGAATTTTGCATGCAAATGGATGGAAATAGAAAACACTATCCTGAGTGAGGTAACCCAGACCCAAAAAGATGAACATGGGATGTACCCACTCATAATTGGTTTCTAGCCATAAATAATGGTCACAGAGTCTATAACTGGTGAACCTAAAGAAGCTAAATAAGAAGGTGAACCCAAGGAAAAACATATAATTATCCTCTTGGCTATGGGATGTAGACAAAATTGCTGGGGAGAAAATTGGGATCTTGTGGGTGGGGTGGGATGGGGATGAGGGGGGATGGGGAGAGAAAAATGAGAAGGGGAGGACTGGGGGATCTTGGAGAAACAGGATGACTGGGATAAAGGAAAGTTGGATAGGGGAACACGGAAGCACAATTCTTAGTTAAGGGAGACACCTTAGGGTTGGCAAGAGACTTGAAACTAGAGTGGCTCCCAGGAGCCCAAGGCGATGTCCCCAGATAGTTCCTTGGGCAGCTGAGGATAGGGAACCTGAAATGACCCTATCCTATAGCAATACTGACGAATATCTTGCATATCACCATAGAGCCTTCATCTGGCCATGGATTGAGATAGAGACAGAGACCGACACAGGATCACTGGACTGAGCTCCCAAGGACCCAATGAGGAGTGGAAGGAGGGAGAATATGAGCAAAGAAGTCGGGACCATGAGGGGTGCACCCACCCACAGAGACAGTGGGGCTGATTTATTTGGAGCTCACCAAGGCCAGAAGGACTGTGACTGAAAAAGCATGGGATAAAACCGGACTCTTTGAACATGGCGAACAATGAGGGCTGATGAGAAGCCAAGGACAATGGCACGGGGTTTTGATCCTACTTCATGTTCTGGCTTTGTGGGAGCCTGATCAGTTTGGATGTTCACCTTCCTAGACATGGACGGAGGGGGGAGGACCTTGGACTTTCCATAGGGCAGGGAACCCTGATTGCTCTTTGGAGGGGAGAGGGAGGGGGAGAGGAGTGGAGGGGAGGGGGAGAGGGGTGAGAGGAGGGGGAGGGAAATGGGAGGCTGGGACGAGGTGGGAATTTTTTTTTCCTTTTCTCAATAAAAAAAAATAAAAATAAAAAAAAGAAACAAAAAAATAAATAAACTAAAAAAAAAAAGAAATCCCACACTAGCTCAGAATTGAGAAATAGATGATTACTTATTTGGGGGTAAACTCACAAATCAGAATTCTCTGCTTGAACAGAAAACAGAGATTGAATTCAGCTACCTGAAAAAGTGGCCAGGGGAAAATGGAGTAGACGCAGGTTCTGCATCAGATATATAGTATAAGAGGCAATACCACAGTAGGCAAGTAACCATAAGCTCTAAAACTCCCTACAGCATTCATTGATTTGTGAATGTTTGTCATCATTTTGGGGATTGGATGTAAATTGTTACTGTTCATGGAAAGGGAGGAAACTAGGGAAGGGAGGTGTATTCAACAATTCTTTCTGAAAACAAAAAGGCACTATATAACAACAATAGGATAAAGGGGTAAATTTTTGAATATACACTTAGTCTAAAAAGCAAATACTAGTCTCACCTATTTTACATTGGTATTTACTTATATACAATGATACAAATTGAAAGTTACCTTGCTCTGTTGAGTAAATATTTCTACTGTTCTTTAAGGTATTGTACCTATGCAACAATTTAATAATGTAATGTATAATTGAGAAATACAGGTTAATAGTTAACTATATATAATAATCAGAATTGCAATCATATTAAATATGTCTTAAACTTAAAAAAGATATATTTTAGATGTATAGTTGGTCTTCAAACACTTCATAAATCTACAGAATATGGGATTTAAGATATTTTAATGACCTAAGGCTTTTCATGACAGTGAGACATGTCTGCTCCTGGAAGTACCAGTTTTCTTCAAAAAAGGATGAAGAGCATTGAAGAACCTACATATAGAGTTTGGGTTTTATTGTAACAAGATGCCCACTAGGTAAGAAAGCAATTTTCTCAATTGCTGACAGTATGCTATACAAATTGGACTAGCAAGACCCAAAAGAAGGCAACTACCAAAATTTGTCAATACAAGATAGGACAGTCCTTCAAACTTCCCGCTTCACAGAAAAGTCTGTCGGATATTCTAAACCTGTCAGCTGAGGATGGATGCCCCAATATTGCAAAGGGGTCTTGGAGTGACTGTCTAGGAAGCTAGATGTCTCTATTGTTTCTATAGTTTTGAAAGTTGTTTCCCCTGCACTTTCTATTTACTCAGGTAGTATTTTATTCTTCTTGGGTTTCTCATGAAGATTGAAGACTACATAGTTATTATTTTCAGTTTTCCTTGCTAACAAATTCAGATAAAATAACTTATATAAAAGTTGAAAAGTTTTTTACCGCTGAGTAGTATTCTAATGTGTATATATTCCACACTTTCTTCATCCATTCTTCCATTGCAGGGCATCTAGGTTGTTTCCAGGTACGGGCTATTACAAATAATGCTGCTATGAACATAGTTGAACAAATGTCCTTGTCATATGATCGGGCATCTCGTGGGTATATTCCCAAGAGTGGCATTGCTGGGTCCATGGGTATGTTGATCCCGAATTTCCTGAGAAACCGCCACACTGGTTTCCAAAGTGGTTGCATGAGTTTGCATTCCCACCAGCAATGGATGAGGGTACCCCTTTCTCCACAGCCTCTCCAGCAAAGGCTATCATTGGTGTTTTTGATTTTAGCCATTCTGACAGGTGTTAGATGATATCTCAATGTTGTTTTGATTTGCATTTCCCTGATTGCTAAGGAGGCTGAGCATGACCTTAAGTGCCTTTTGGCCATTTGAACTTCTTCTGTTGAGAATTCGCGAAATTTGCATGCAAATGGATGGAAATAGAAAACACTATCCTGAGTGAGGTAACCCAGACCCAAAAGGATGAACATGGGATGTACTCACTCATAATTGGTTTCTAGAAATAAATAAAGGTCAGTGAGTCTATAATTTGATATCCTAAAGAAACTAAATAAGAAGGTGAACCCAAAGAAAAACATATAGCTATCTTCCTGGTTATGGGAAGTAGACTAGATTGCCAGGCAAAAAATTGGGATCTTGGGGGTGTGGTGGGAGGGGGGGTAAGGGGAGAAGGGGAGAGAAATGTGAGAAGGGGAGGTTGGGGGGAACTTGGGGAAACGGGATGATTGGGATAAAGGAATGTTGGTTAGGGGAGCAGAGAAGCACACATCTTAATTAAGGAGCCATCTTAGGGTTGGCAAGAGACTTGCACCTAGTGGGGCTCCCAGGTTCCCAGGGCGATGTCCCCAGTTAGTTCCTGGGGCAGCTGAGGATAGGGAACCTGAAATGACCCTATCCTATAGCTATACTGATGAATATCTTGCATATCACCATAGAACCTTCATCTGGCGATGGATGGAGATAGAGACAGAGACCCACACTGGAGCACTGAACTGAGCTCCCAATATCCCAATGAGGAGCAGAAGGAGGGAGAATATGAGCAAAGAAGTCAGGACCACAAGGGGTGCACCCACCCACGGAGACAATGGGGCAGATCCATTGGGAGCTCACCAAGGCCAGCTGGATTGTGACTGAAAAAGCATGGGATAAAACTGGACTCTCTGAATTTGGCGGACAATGAGGGCTGCTGAGAAGCCAAGGACCATGGCACCAGGTTTTGATCCTACCTCATGTTCTGGCTTTGTGGGAGCCTACCCAGTTTGGATGTTCACCTTCCTAGACCAGGATTGAGGGGGGAGGACCTTGGACTTTTCACAGGGCAGGGAACCCTGACTGCTCTTCAGGCTGGAGAGGGAGGGGGAGGAGTAGGGGGAGGAGGGGAGGGGAGGGAGGAGGGGGAGGGAAATGGGAGGCGGGGAGGAGGCAGAAATTTTTTTTTCCAATAAAAAAATACAAGATGGATATAAAAAAAAAGTTGAAAAGTTTGTAAGGTCGACAAACATAAAAACTTAAGTTGTTAATCTCAGAAGATATTTAAGTCTAAAAAGATACTTTTAAGATTGTAATATGAGTTGTAATAGAAGATGGATTATGTATAAAACATTGTAATCATCAAGACAAGAGAGATAATACAGTAATTTTTGCAAATTTTTAAAAAACAAATAGACTTGATTGATGTGGGACTGTCATATATTAATCTGTTGATTTCATTGGTTAAAATAAAGAAACCGCTTGGCTGGTCTTGATAGGTTAAAACATAGGTGGGAGGAGTAAACAGAATAGTATGCTGGCAGGAAGAGGAAGTGAGGTCAGAAATCATGCAGCTCTGCTCAGAGACGCCAGGCTCCTGTCTCGTGGGCAGATGGATAGCACTGCTCTCTGAGGCACACTCGTGATGAAGCTCCAGCTCTGACCCAAGATGGACGTAGGCTAGAATCTCCCCGGTAAGCACACCTTGGGGTGCTAACACAGTATATTAGAAATGGGTTAGACCAGTTGCGAGAGTTAGCAGAGAAGATGCTAGAAATAATGGGCCAAGCAGTGTTTAAATGAATACAGTTTGTGTGTTGTTATTTCGGGCATAAGCTAGCCAGGTGACCGGGGTGTTGAGGGACGCAACCCCGGCGCCCCCACTTTCAACACTTGATGTTGCAAATGTAATTCTTCCTTGATAGTTGTTTATTTATTGATTATTTGTAGGGCCCTCGCCTCCCTTATTCCTGGGGTGCATCTCGAGGAAAATTTCTGGTCACCATGACTAAGCATTTAGCCCTTATTCCTGGGCCGCACATGGTTTCTAGTCAGATGACTAGCATTCTGTTAGTTCCTGTTTTCCTCCTGCCCCACCTGGTTAAGTTCCTGTATTCCTCCTGCCCCCGCCTGGTGATTAGCCACAGGGCATTCATTCCTTTGCTGATATGGTAATTTCCCACCTTCCTGGGCGGGGGTCCTTGTGCTGCAGTTAGCTAGATAAGGACTCCCCCAATGCTGAATAAATTGGCATTCGGCTGATCTCCTTTCGAATGACCCTGGTCTTTGTCTCTTTTGTTCAATCTCCAGGTCCTTGCCCTGACTCGCATTCAGTACAGCTGCACATTAACTGTACCGAGGGTGTAACACCAAAACTGGGTGTTACAATTGGAAGCACTGCTGGGATATCATCGGCATCTAGACCCATCTGCGAGATCGGGAAGTGGGAATCCCTGAGAGGTCGCCCTCAGGAAGACTGGCCAGCAATGTAAGAAATTGTGCCGCGAGGGTAAATTGGTTATGGGTGCAAGTTATTCTGTTCCTGTGTTGGAGGGCCAGTTAACAGGTCATTTGTTAGGTCTTTTGGAAAATAGAGGCACCAGTATTAAAGTTGAGACAGCACAAGAGACCATTAAGACAGTTTTAAAGTTTAGTCCCTGGTTCCAACATGCAGGAGGTTTTAACATTACTGATTGGGATCAGGTAAAGTCTGATCTTCAAAATGCTCTGAAAGAGCGAGGGCCACAAGAAGTCCCCGTGGCGATATTTTCACTATGGCGCTTGGTCAGAGATGCTCTTCTCAGTGATGACATTAGAGTCAAAGAGCAATTACAGAGCTTAAACAAAATCCTTGAGGAGATTCAGGAAGTAGAATCTGTAAGTTATATTAAGAGTTTTGAGGAACAGGAAGTTTTAGGAACAGGTAGCATTAGAAAGGATATAGAAGAAGAAGAAGAAATTTTAGAAAAGGAGATCGCACTGATAAAAAAGAAGTTAGAAAAAGAGGAGAGAAAGGAAGCAAACGGAGATGTCTCCATGAGACCTCCTCCACAAAATTCTGGTACTACTGCTTCTGCCCCTATAGACTTAGAGGCAGAAATCCGAGAGATCCGGGAGAGGTTAAATGAGCTAAGTAGAGAGAAGCAGATTGAGAAACAAATTTATCCTGTTGTGGAAAAAATTGATCAACAGGGACAGAGGGTCAGGCAACATAACCCCCTGGCCTTTAAGGACATTAAACAGTTAAAGGAGGCAGTTGTAGACTATGGAGCTCACGCTCCTTTCACTGTAGCTTTGTTAGAATCCTTTGCAGAACTCAACCTTATACCCAATGATTGGATGCAGCTTTGCAGGGCTTGTCTTTCAAGGGGAGATTATTTGTTATGGAGAGGTGAATTGCAGGAAAATTGCAAAAAGACAACAGGAAAAAATGCTGAAGCAGGCTTCCCCCAGAATAATCTTGACATGTTAATTGATAAAGGACAATATGCTAGTTTAGAAGCACAGATTGCTTATGATCCTGCGATTTATGCTCAGATAGCTGCAGCAGCCGTTAAGGCTTGGAAAACTTTACCTAACAAAGGATCATGAGAACAGCTTTCTAAGATCCTTCAAGGATCTTCAGAACCTTATTCTGAGTTCATTGACTGCCTTCTACAGGTGGGAAGTCGCATTTTGGGGGATGTGGATTCAGCTATGCCAGTTAAACATCTGGCCTTCAAAAATGCAAACAAATTCTGTCAAAAAGTTCTATGCCCCCATAGAGATGGAGATTTGAATGACTTTATCCAATTATGCAGAGACATTGATGGCACTCACGTAATGGGCCAGGTAATTATTTCTGACCTCAAGGAAGGCCAAGATGGAGTTAGGCCTAAAAATTGTTTTCAATGCGAAAGGTCAGAACACCTCAAGAGAAACTGCCCTGCTGATATAAGAGCGATTAATCAGCCCAGGATATAAGCCAGGTGTGCTGATGCAAGACTTTAATCCCAGCACTTGAAAAACTCTTGAGTTCAAGGCCAATTTGGTCTACTAAATGAGTTTCTAAAACAGCTAGAGGCAGGTTTACTATAAAGAAATCTAGACTCAAAAAGCTACAACTTCAGAACAGTATAAGGAGGTTAAATATGCTTCTTTTCCATTTTAAAATCTTGCTTCTTGGTCAAAAATCTTCAGTTTGTAGGTGTATAAATTTATACCCAAGGTAGATTAATTTCAGTACTGTGGTTCTGTAATCTGTAGATTGCTTTCAGTGAGATTGTCATTTTTGCTGTGTTCCTTCTATTTTCCCAAGAAAATAGGAGATATTTTTATTTTCTAATGTCTTAATTTTTTCTTAAAAGAGTTAAAGTTCTTAGACAAGTTTCTCCATTTTGTATGGCCCACTCTAGGGTGGGAGTCGAATTGTCTCAGCTTATGGTCCTTTCCTACTGAGACTCAGGTGTCTTGCTACATCTATCAAGGGCCAGAGTTATATTCATGGATAATTATAAGGATGATGTTTCATTTATCCTAAGTATAAAAGAGATACTTTTTGGTTAATTTCAGATTCTGGCTATGATAAGATAGTTCTGCTGTAAGCACGGCTGAACACATGGTCTTATGGTTAAACAACTTTGTATTTAGGCCCAAAAGGGGTATCGCTGAGTTTTAAGGTAGATATTTGCCTAATTTTAAAATAATGGACATAATGGTGGTCCCCCCAATGCTGGGTCTCGGAACAGCGAGGCCCCCCATGGCTCGCTGGAGGCCGTCCTTGCTGAGGTCGCACACGGCTTTGGTTGGGGGGGGGAGTTTGACCCCAAATGACCAAAAAAAAAATTTTTTTTAAAAAAAAGAGGCCACAGCCCAATGGTCCAGGAGGGTCGCTGAACAAGCTAGTCCAAGATTTTTGATTCTCCTGCTGGAGGAGTCTGGATTTATCCAAGTTTTTCAATACTGTGTATGTTCCAAAAATGGCTGTACCAGTTTGCACTTCCAGCAACGAAATTTTTTCTTAAGCATAATAATTTTTAATCTTGGTCATTTTTACAAGGATAAAATAAAATCTCAGAGTTTTTATTTACATTTCTCTGATGGCTAAAGGATGTTATGTTTAAGCATTTTTTTTAAGTGTCTCTCAGTCATTTTTAAGTTCGTCTATTGAGAGTTTTCAATTTAGGTCTATAACAAATATTTTTATTGGATTAATGATAAATAAAGATCTTTTCCCACTCTATAGTCTTATTTTACAAAAGTTTCTCAATTCAGGAGATCTAATTTATGGTTTTTCCCAATGTTTGTGCCACTGAGGCTATGTTTGAGATATGGTATAATGTACTTCTAAAATTTTTCTCTATGAGGTTCAATGCAATTTTTATATGCTGAGGCCTTTGACTCATTTAAACTTGAGTTTTGTACTTGGAGATGGATATGTATCTATTTTTCCATTTTCCTATCTGCAAGGCAGACTTACAACTTAAGAGAAAGATAGCTTATAAACTTTTAATTAGATATCCAATGGTTAAAGCCCTAATTATAATATTCTTATGGGAGACCTTGAGCCAATAGGTAAAATTCTTACAAAAAACAATAAACCAGTTTCCAATTGAGACACTGGCTTTGCTAAATTTTGCTCTTGAGTTTTCAATTTCTCACAAAACCAAAATACCTTATAATCCTCAAGGACAAATTATAGTAGAGCGAATGCATCGCACGCTCAAAGCCTATCTGCATAAAACAAAAAAGGGGGAATATGGTTCCACCCCCCGAGAGCATTTATCTTTTATTTTAAATTTTTTGACTGTTGATGCTCAATCTCATACCGCTGCTGACAGGCATTGGCGGTCATATTCTTCCAGTATGCCTCATGTAAAATGGAAGAATCTATCAGATGGCACCTGGTATGGTCCAGATCCCGTACAGGTGTGGGGTAGAGGGGCTGTTTGTGTTTTCCCGCAGGATGCTGACAATCCAATATGGGTACCTGAGCGGCTGGTACGTGCTGTGGATTTTCCTGTCCAGAAGCCTGAAGACAGGACAGAGCCAAGAGATCAAGGAGATTCTGGCTTGTCAACTGAAGAGTTACAGGTTTCCTGAGAAGCTGGCTGCGGTGGTCCGAGTGCCAAGGATTGCCCGTCTACCCGTCTACCCTTCCCATAATACTGGCAGCCATTGCGGTTGCTGACTCAGCAGCTAATACTGCTGGATTTTCTTTAGTCAGTCAGTTGCTTCCTGCTAGCACAAGGATACCTTCTCAGGGCAGGTTGCAAATGCCATAGCTAAATTTGAGCTAAATTTACAAATGAATATTGCAGTTAATTTTGATCTTGTTGTGGTTATAGACCACTGCTAGATGTTACAGTAATGAGCTTATTGTTGTTATTCACGGACCCTGAGGTGTACAATTTACAAATTGGCTCCTAAAATTGTTTTAGTTAGCTATACCAGGGTTCTTTTCACCAGCGCTGAGACCTTACTTAAAAGGCTCCAATTTTGGGCAGAATTATTAAGTATTGAGCAGGCACAGTCTCCTTAAGGGATGCTTACATGTGCTGGAGTATCATCTTCATGGTCATGCCAGAGACAAGGCTTACTCAGGTCAATGTTGCCACATGGCAAGTCCTCTTAGCTATTGCCCCAGAGAATCTTTCAGCACAAATCTGGCTGAACTCGGTTTTGGATGACTAGTGAGCCAATGACGGGAAAGGCTTTTGGGGGGCTGCCTCAACCTAAGACAGGAATGTGTTTTTTGACCTGGATGCTTTCCCATGATGGGTAAGGGGTATTGCCTGACGTCCAAGGCCACCCAAGACAGGCCTAGTCATAATTTATATTTAGGGGGGACCTGTAGGGCCCTGGCCTCCCTTATTCCTGGGGTGCATCTCGAGGAAAATTTCTGGTCACCATGACTAAGCATTTAGCCCTTATTCCTGGGCCGCATACGGTTTCTAGTCAGATGACTAGCATTCTGTTAGTTCCTGTTTTCCTCCTGCCCTACCTGGTTAAGTTCCTGTATTCCTCCTGCCCCCCCCTCCCCCGGCCTGGTGATTAGCCACAGGGCATTCATTCCTTTGCTGATAATTTGCTGATAAGGTAATTTCCCACCTTCCTGGGCGGGGGTCCTTGTGCTGCAGTTAGCTAGATAAGAACTCCCCCAATGCTGAATAAACTGGCATTTGGCTGATCTCCTTTCGAATGACCCTGGTCTCTGTCTCTTTTGTTCAATCTCCAGGTCCTTACCCTGACTCACATTCGGTACAGCTGCACGCGAACTGTACCGAGGGTGTAACACCAAAACCCGGTGTTACAATTATTATTGAGCTCTACATTTCTCTCTGCTCCCCTACTGCCATTCCTCTCCTGCTTCAACTCTCCCCCAAGATCCCCATGCTCCCAATTTAATCAGGAGATCTTGTCTATTTCTACTTCTAATGTAGATTAGATCTGTGTATGTCTCTCTTAGTGTCCTCATTGTTGTCTAAATTCTCTGAGATTGTGGTTTGTAGGCTGGTTTTCCTTACTTTATGTTTAGAAACAACCTATGAGTGAGTACATATTATAATTGTCTTTCTTTGTCTGTGTTACTTCACTCAAAATAATGTTTTCTAGCTCCATTCATTTTCCTGCAAAATTCAAGTTTTTTTTTCTGCTCTTTAGTACTCCATTGTATAAATGTACCACATTTGCCTTAACCATTCTTTAGTTGAGGGGCATTTAGGTTGTTTCCAGGTTCTGATTATGACAAACAAACTGCTACGAACATAGCTGAGAACATGTCCTTGTGGCACTATTGAGCATCCTTTGGATATATACCCAAAAGTTATATTACTGGGTTTTGAGGAAGGCTGTTTCCTAATTTTCTGAGAAATTACCACACTGACATACAAAGGGGTTGTACCAGCTTGCGTTCCCACTAGAAATGCAGAAGTGTTTCCTTTTCCCCACAACCTCTCCAGCATAAGTTGTTATCTGTATTTTTGATCTTGGCCATTCTTACAGTTGTAAGATGGAATATCAGAGTTGTTTTGATTTGAATTTTTCTGATGCCTAAGGATGTTGAACATTTCCTTAAGTGTCTTTCAGTCATTTTAGATTCTCTGTTTATGTCTTTATCAATTTTTATTGGGTTATTTGTTCTTTTTTGACCAATTTCTTGAGTTCTTTGTATATTTTGGATATCAGACCTCTGTCTGATGTAGGTTTAGTAAAGATCTTTTCCCATTCTGTAGGCTATTGTTTTGTCTTGTTGAAAATATCTTCACTTTACAGAAGCTTTTCAGTTTCAGGAGGTACCGTTTATTAATTGTTTTTCTCAGTGTCTGTGCTGCTGGGGTTATATGTAGGAAGTGGTTTCCTGTGCTAATATGTTCAAGTGTATTTCCCACTTTCTCTTCTATACGGTTCAGTGTAGTTGGCTTTATGTTGAGGTCTTCGATCTATTTGGACTTTAGTTTTGTTCATGGTAATAGATATGGGTCTATTTTCATTCTTCTACGTGCTGATATCCAGTTATGATAACACCACTTGTTAAATATGTTTTCTGTTTTCCATTTGATATTTTTTGATTCCTAGTCAAAAATCAGGTGTTCGAAGATGTGTGTATTTACATGCAGGTCTTCCATTCAGTTCCATTGGTTTCCCTTTCTGTTCTTATGCCAGCACCAGTCTGTTTTCAGTACTGTAGCCCTGTAGTAGCGTTTGAAGTCAGAGATTGTGGTGCATCCAGTTTTTTTTTTTATTGTACAGGATTGTTTTTGCTATCCTGGGCTTTTTGCTTTTCTGTATAAAGTTGAGTACCATTCTTCATATGTCTGTGAAGAATTTTGGTGGGCATTGGGTTGAGTCTGTAGATTGCCTTTGGTAAGATTATCATTTTTACTATGTTAATACTGCCTACCCAAGAACATGGGGCATCTTTCCACTTTCTGGTGTCTTCTTCAGTTTCTTTCTTCAAAGATTTAAAGTTCCTGTCTTCCACATGTTTGTTTTTAGTTACTCAGAGATATTTTATGCTATTTGTGGTTATTGTGAAGGATAATGGTTCTCTGATTTGTTTCTCAGCTCATTTGTCATCTGTTTAAAGGAGGGCTCCTGATTTTTTTGAGTCAATCTTGTATCCTGCTACATTACTGAAAGTGCTTATGAGTTGTAAAAGTTCCTTAATAGAATTTTTGAGATCACTTACATAAACTATCATATCATTAGCAAACAGTGAGAGTTTCTCCTCTTCTTTTCTGATTTGTATCCCCTTTTTCTCCTTTTGGTGTCTTATTTCCTCTAGCTAGGACCTCACAAACTATGTTGAATAGATATGGAGAGAGTGAATAACCATGTCTTGTTCCTGCTTTCTGTGGAATTGGTGGAAGTTTCTCTCCATTTAGTTTGATGTTGGCTGTTGGGTTGCTGTATATTACCTTTATTATGTTCAGTTATGTTCCTTGTATTCCTCCTCTCTCCAAGGCCTTTATCATGAAGGGATGTTATATTTTGTCAGGCTTTGACCTACAGCCAAACATTAGGCAGAGCTCTGGAAACCCCGAGGAATAGAGAGAGGAAGAATTATAGGAGCCAGAGAGGTGGAAGAAATCATGAGAACGTGGCATATAAAATAAACTAAGAAGGACTCATAGGGGCTCATAGAGACTGAAGTGGCAACCATGAAGCCTTCATGAGTCTGACCTAGATCCTTTGCATATAAGTTATGGTTGTTAGCTTTGTGCCCTTGTATAACTCCTAACAGTGGGAGTTAGGTGTGTCTCTACTCATTTCCTTCTGCTTGGGACCC
This sequence comes from Microtus obscurus, assembly GCA_963919715.1. Lineage (NCBI taxonomy): Eukaryota > Metazoa > Chordata > Mammalia > Rodentia > Cricetidae > Microtus > Microtus obscurus. The sequence continues at coordinate 2,711,859 of CAWTZC010001519.1, read as the reverse complement.
TTTTCCTACTACTGGACTGTTTCATCCAGCCCAGATATAAGGGTTTGTGCCTAGTCTTACTGTAATTTGTTAGGGTACATTCAGTGGATATCACAGGGAGGCCAGCTATTTGTTTGTTTTTTGTTTGAAGGGAAATGGAGGAGGAGGGGATCTGGCAGAAAGAAGAGGTGAGGGGAAGAAATTGGGAGAATTGAAGGGAGAGAAATCTGTGGTAGGGATGTAATATATGAGAGAAGAATAAAATTTCAAAAATCACAAAATAAACACCTACCAAAAGAGGATATTTAAATATGTTTTTATTTATCCAAATATATACACCCTGCATTATAATTGGTGACTAAGCATTTTTCATTTATTTTTCCCCAAAGCCAAGGGTGGTTATTTCTTAAAATATTGCCCAATACCTTTTACTAACTAAGTATGATGAATGATGAATAATAAAATCTTCAATTTTAGGTGGTCTCCATTTCTATTCTATTTTCATCTTAAGCAGTTTATTTTTCTTGGAAATATATACCAAATGATATTAATTTACATTTTACATCTCACAGTTTCTCTTCATGGATTTATTGAATTGTATGTTCTCAAGATTGTTTTGCTGTTTTTGTTGTTTTGTTTGCTTTGATGTTTGTTATTATTCCTGAAGAGGTCATTGTTTATTTAATGACAAAAATAACAACTAAACCCCAGATTTTTAGGTCCCAACTTGTTCAGAGATACTGCTGTTCACTGCATTTAATTAAATTTATGCATTAAGCTTGAATTTGATTTTCTTTTCGAAAGTCTTATATTTAATAAAACTAAAAACAGAAATAATGAAAATGGCCACAAAAAAAGCTTTTTCAGCCTCAGATAAAGAAGCAGAGAGGGAAATCAGAGAAACATCACCTTTCATGACAGCCACAAATAGCATAAAGTATCTTGGAGTAACATTAACAAAGAATGTGAAAGACCTAGTTCACAAAAACATGAGATCTTAGAAGAAGGAAATTGAAGAAGATACCAGAAAATGGAAAGATTGCCCATGCTCTTAGATAGGAAGGATCAACATAGTAAAAATGGCATTCTTACCAAAGGCAATCTATAGATTCAAAGCAATTCCCAACAAAATCCCAACACAATTCTTCACAGATCTTGAAAGTACAATACTCGACTTTTAAATAACCCAATTAAAAAGTAATTTACTGAACCTAACAGAGAATTCTCAAAAGAATGCCCAAAAGATACTTAAGGACATGTTCAACTTCCTTAGCTATTAGGAAAATGCAAATCAAAACAACTCTGGGATACTATTTTACTCCTGTCAGAATGGCTAAGATGAAAAACACCAATGATAGCTCATGCTGGAGAAGATGTGGAGCAAGGGGAATACTCATACATTGCTGGTGGGAATGCAAACTTGTGCAACCACTTTGGAAATCAATGTGGCAGTTTCTCAGAAAACTGGGAATCAGCCTACCTCAGGATCCAGCAATACCACTCTTGGGCATATACTCAAAAGATGCGCAATCATACTATTAAAGCATTTATTCAACTATGTTCATAGCAGCATTATTTGTAAAAATCAGAACCTGGAAACAATCTAGATGCCATTCAACTTAAGAATGGATAAAGAAAATGTGGCAATTTACCCATTACAGTACTATTCAGCAGTAAAAAACAATGACATCTTGAATTCTGCATGCAAATGGATGGATTTAGAAAACACTATTCTGAGTGAGGTAATGTAAATCCAAAAAGATGAACATGATATGTACTCACTCATAAATAGATACTAGCTGTAAACCAAAGGGTATTAAACCTGTAGTTCATGATCCTAGAGAAGCTAAGTAACAAGGTGAACCCTAATAAAAGCAAACATAGATCCACCTGGAAAAAGATAATAGACAAGACTGCCTGACCAAATTGGAGCATGGCAGTGGTGAGAGTGGGGGGGGGTGGAAGGGGAAGATGCAGGGAGAAGGCAAGAATGAAGGAGAACTTGAGGGAACAGGATAGTTGAGATGGAGGAAGGACAAAGATAAGAAGAAGAAAAAGATTTATTTTGATTTAGGGAGCCATTATGGGATTAGCAAGTCATCTGACACTAGAGAAATTCCCAGGAATCCACAAAGATGACCCTAGCTAAGACACTAAGCAATAAAGAGCAGGATGCCTGAACTGGCCTTGCCCTATACTCAGGCTGATGAACATCTTAAATATCACTATAGAACCTTCATCTAGCAACTGATGGAAACAGACCTGCATTGGAACCCTGGACTGAGCTCCCAAAGTCTAGTTGAATTGTGGGAGGAAAGATATTATGAGCAAAGTTGTCCAGAACATGATGGAGACACCCACTGAAACAGTTGACATGAGCTCACTGGAGCTCACCAACTCAAGTCAGACAGGAAAGAAAACAACACAAGTCCAAACTAGTGCCTCTGAATGTGGGTAATAGTTATAATCCTGGGGTAGACTGTGGGGCCACTAGCAATGGCACCAGGATTTATCCCTTCTGCTTGTACTGGCTTTTTGGGAAGCTATTATCTTTGGATGGATACTTTGTTCAGCCTAGATGTAGTAGGGTGGGCTTGGACCTTCCCCAAAGCAATGTGCCTTACCCTCTCTGAGAAGTAGATGAGGTGAAGTAGGGGTTATGTGGAAGAAATGGGAGGAAGGAAAAAAGTGGAAACTGGGATTGGTATGTAAAATAAAAGGATAGTTTCTTTTTAAAGAAAAAATAAAAAATGAAAAAAGAAAATCTTCCATTGTAATCCACCATACAATCAATCTAAAAGAAAAAAGACTCACATGATCATCTCATTAGATAATGAAAAAGCCTTTGACAAAATGAAGCACTGCTTCCTGATAAAGGTCTTGGAGAGATCAGGGATACAAGGAACTTATCTAAGCATAATAAAGTCAATATACAGCAAGCCAACAGCAAGCATCAATCCAAATGAAAAGAAACTCAAAGAGACTTCATTAAAACATTAATAAGACAAGGTTTTCCACTCTCTCCATATCTATTCAATATAGTACTCAAAGTTCTAGCTATAACAATAAGGCAACCAAAGGAGATCAAGGGGATACACATTGGAAAAGAAGAAGTCAAACTTATACTATTTGCAGATGATATGATAGTTAACGTAAGTGGCCCCAAATATTCTATCACTCAACTTGTACAACTGATAAACACCTTCAGGAATGTGGCAGGATACAAGATTAACTCAAAAAAATATCTGTAGTTTTCCTACATACAGATGATAAATGCACTGAGAAAGAAATCAGAGAAACATCACCTTTCACAATAGCCACAAACAATATAAGATATCTTAGGATAGCACTAACCAAACACATGAAAGACCTATATGACAAGAACTTTAAATCTTTGAATACAAAAATTGAAGAAGACACGTGAAAATGGAATGATCTTCCATGCTCTTGGATACGTGGGATTACCATACTAAGAATGGCAATCTTACCAAAAGTAATCTACAAATTCAATGTAATCCTTATAAAAATACTAACAAAATTCGTCACAGACCTTGGAAGAAAAATATTCAACTTCATATGGAAAAAAAACAAAGATAGCTAAAATAATCCCATACAATAAAGGAACTTCCAGAGACATCATGATCCCTGATTTTAAGATGCACTATATTGCTATAGTAATGGAAACATCTTCACCTTGTCACAAAAACAGATGGATGAACCAATGTAACTGAATTGAAGAACTTTATATTAATCTACATACATATGAACATCTGAGCTTTGTCAAAGAGGACTGTAACAGGGACAAGTGGGCTGTTTGTTCTTCCCAGCTACCCAGCTAGCTTTACCCCTGAAATAATCACACAGAAACTGTATTAATTAAAACCCTGCTTGGCCATTAGCTCTAGCCTCTTATTGGCTAACTCACATCTTAATTTAAACCATCTCTACTAATCTGTGTTCACCATGAGATCGTGGCTCACTGGGAAAGATTTAGCATGTCTGACTCTGGCAGCTTCATGGCAGTTCTCCATCTGCCCTTCTTTCCAGCATTCAGTTCTATCTACTCTGCCTACCTAAGTGCTGCCCTATCAAAAGGCCAAGGCAGTTTCTTTATTCAACTAATGAAAGCAACACATAAACAGAAGAACTTCCTACACCATTTCCCCCTTTTCTATTTAAACAAAAAAGAAAGGCTTTCACTTTAACATAGTAAAATTACATATAATAAAACAGTTATCAAGCAAGAATTACAGTTACAATATTTATATCTATTTTATCTTTTATCATAACAAAGAAAAACTATAACTACCTATTCTTCAATTCCATCAAAGACTCCAGAAGGATATAATATTACCTAAGTAAACAAGAATTAAGCAACTTCCACAACTCTAGAAATGACAGAGACATCTCACTGCCTGTACAGTCATCCAAAGTTCTTCTGTACCATTGGGGCTTCCATCTTCAGCCTACAGGACATGGTATTCAGCAGACATTGCAAAATTATTCAATGAAAAACATAAAGCATCTTCAAAAAATGGTGCTGGAATAACTGGATGTTGACATGTATAAGAATGCAAATAGATTCATACTTATCCCCATGCAGAAAACTCAAGTTGAAATCGATCAAGATTGCAACATAAATCCTGCTTCACTGAACCTCATAGAAAAGAAAGTGTGAAGTAGCCTTGAATACATTGGCACAGAAGACTGCTTCCTGGATATAACCCCAGTAGCACAGACACTTAGATGGATAATTAATAAATGGGACCTCCTGAAACTGAAAAGGTTCTGTGAAGCAAAGGACACAGTTAACAAGACAAAACATATATCTACAGAATGGGAATAAATCTTTACCACATCAGACAGACGGTTAATCTCCAAATTATACGAAGAACACACAAAAAACAGATATCAAAATGTCAAATAATCCAATTAAAAATAGGGTACAGGGGCTGGAGAGATGGCTCAGCGGTTAAGAGCACTGCCTGTTCTTCCAAAGGTCCTGAGTTCAATTCCCAGTAACCACATGGTGGCTCACAACCATCTGAAATGAGGTCTGGTGCCCTCTTCTGGCCTTCAGGCATACACACAGACAGAATATTGTATGCATAATAAATAAATAAATAAGTAAATAAATATTTAAAAAAAATAGGGTACAGGTCTGAATAGAGGAATCTCAAATTGCCATAAGGCACTTAAGAAACTGTTCAACATCCTTATCCATCAGGGGAATGCAAATCGAAATGACTCTGAGATATCATCTTGCATCTATCAGAATGGCTAAGACCAAAAATATCCATTAGAGCTTATGCTGGAGAGGATGCAGAGTAAGGGAAACACTCTTCTACTGCTAGTGGGAATGTAAACTTGAACAGGCTCCTTGGAAATCAATATGGCAGTTTCTCAGAAAATTGGGAATCAATTTACCTCAAGACCAGCAATATTACTCTTGGGTGTATGTATACCCAAAGGATGCAGACCCATACCACAAGGACATTTGTTCTACTATGTACATAGCAGCATTCTTTGTAATAGCCAGATCCTGGGAACAACCTTGTTGCACCTTGACTGAAGAGTAGATAAAGAAAATGTGGTATATTACACAATGAAGTACTACTTAGTGGTAAAAACAATGACCCCTTGAAATTTGCAAGAAGTGGATGGAACTAGAAAAAAAATCCTGATTGAGGTAATCCAGACACAGAAAGACAAACATGGTATATACTCACTCATAAGTGGATATTATACATAAAGCAAAACCAGCCTACAGTCCACACAACCCCAGAGAAGACAGGAAAAAAGGAGAAGCCTAAAAGAGACATACATGGATCTCCCTGGGAAGGGAAGGTAGACAAGATAGACAAGATCTCTTTATTAATGTGTCAGTATGTGGAATAGGGAAGAGTGGTAGGGGAGTGAGTGCAGAGGTGAGAAGGGTAGTGGGGAGGAAAACATGAGAAATTGGAAAGATTGAGTTGGGTAATGGACAGAACAAGGAAACAGATACTCTGAAAGAGGGAGCTAATATGAGGTTAGCAAGAAAACCAAAACTAGGGAAATTCACAAGCTAAGAACCTAAGCAATTGTGAAGAGGGTTCCTAAAGTGCTCTCCCCCTGTAATAATATTAATGGCTACCTTAATTGTCATCATAACAGATGCAGACATCCACAGCTATGCACTGCATCAGACTGTTGGAAACCAGTCATAATTGGGAGGAGCAATACTACACGAAAAGGGGCCAAGACCAAGATGAGAAAATCTACAGAAACAACAGACCCATGCTAGTAGGACTGATAGCTAGGGAACCTGCATAGTACTGGACTAAGCACTCTAACTGTGAGTGGTAGTTGTGTGGTTTGGACAGTTTGTGGGTCCACTAGCAGTAGGACCAGTATTTATCCCTAGAGCATGAACTGGCTGTTTGGAGCCCATTCCCTATGGAGGGTTACCTTGTTCAGCCTAGTTATGGGGGAAGGTCCTTGGTCCTGCCTCAAATGTTATGACAGACATTGTTGATTCCCCATGGGAGGCCTCCCACTCTCTGAGGCATTAATGGGGTTGGGGATAGGAAGGAGATGCAGGAGTGGGAACTGGCATTGGTATGTAAAATAAGATTGTTTTAGAAATAAAATAAAAAGGGTTTAAGGCTAATAATCCGCTGTTCCTCAGCCTTTTTGTTAAGACAGTGTTTGAGAAAACTATGCAACAACCACCTTTAGTTGCCTTGGATTTTTCTTTCTTTTTTTTTTTTTCCTTCAAATATGCTTTATTAATTTTAAAGGTAAAATAACAGTTACACATACCCCAGGATAGTTGCTACATTGCAAATAATTTTTTTTTTTTTAGGGAGACTTTTTAGTTCAGATTTGTAACTTACAATCCATCTCTTTTGGAGATGACAAGGCAACAGGATGTTAAAACAACTAGTCAGGTCCTAGACACAGTCAAGGGAGACAGGAATAAATAAAAACATACATGGTCTTTAGCTTGCATTCTCTAATCTTACATAGAACAAGAAGCAACACCAGGGAGTGGAACCACCCACTTCCATTTTGGGTCTCCTCAAATCAATTAAGTCAATGATGTTGAAGGAGGCCACTTGTTTGTCCTGGTCTCCCAGAACCGAAATAACAACACAGAAACTGTATTAATTAAATCACTGTTTGGTTCATTAGATCTAACTTCTTATTGGCTAATTCTTACATATTGATTTAGCCTATATCTATTTTTTTTTGTCAAGGCCTCCATTTATTAGGGACAGGGTAACAACTTATATACCCCCCTGAATGAGGGCTTGGGGAGCAGGGCACAGGAGCATGGAATCTGGCCGCGTGGTCCCAGTCACGTAACCTACATCCGGTCAGGTAGGCCAAGAAGTCAGGAGTTGCCACACCTAGTTCCCTGGATAGCTGGAATTTAAGGCAGTTCCGCTATCAGATTAGGTTCGTTAGCAATTAGCGAATAGCTAATTAGGTGTGGGGCAGGTTTTGCCAATATGACTATTCTTAACATAATTATGGGTTTGGGGTTCCCTGCAGGCTCCCCAAGGTGATGGTTTCTGTAACAATCTTTAGGGGGGGAAATGGCTCCCAACATATTCCTCCTTTCTTATATAAAGGCAAGTAGTTATAGGTGGAGGGCACCAAGACAGAGTCAACCATGGTGTCAGATCTAAAGGAGAAGGGACTGGGACAAGGAGAGACCCTCCTCTCCACTGGTGAAGCAATTTACCTCTCCTGGGAACAGAGGGGTGCCTTATGAGTAGCATTAGTTTCTTGGAGCTTCTCAAATAAAAGGTATCTAGTAGGATTAAAGTAAGCAGATCACAGGGCACCCTGTCTTAGGCTATGTGGAGAGCGCCCTCGTACCTAAAAACCATGCCATGTTGAGCCGGCCTGTACGGCCTCTGTATGGTTTGAAATTTAGGTGAGGATCCACACTAACTCCCGTCATTGGGCCCCTGTATCTATCATTAATGAAAAATCTGTGAGGTGCTCCTTAAACATAAGATATGATATAATTTTGGCACCAATAACTCCATCTCCAGACAGGAAGAAAGGGGCACCTTCCAAACCCAGTATTCACCTTTTAGTCTGGCCCATGGTATGTCCTCCTTCCTAAATGCCTACTCCACAAAAAGTTACATGTGCTTGCCTGCCATCAATTAGGGAGGTGAAAAAGGGATCAAAATCTAAAATTCTTAACATATGCATTAAACCCAAACACTTTACAGCATGTGTCAAACCTTTCCCAACATCTATAAGCAGTTACAAATATCATTAGGTCAATTTCAGTAAAAGTACAATGACATACATTGTTGTCAAATACCACCATTTCCAGACTCTGAGCAACAGTCACAGGAACCCCAATCTTTCCCCTTCTTAAGTGAAGAGGTTAGTATTTTAATTAAAATGAGTTCTGTGTCCCAAAGATTAAAACAGTCTGATGTCCAGTCTGCATCTCAGCTCCAAAGCAGACCAGAGTTCAAGCTGCAGAAGCAGTTTAGCACTTGTGCTTCAGGGCCGGTGGGATTCCTGGGTGAGGTGAGCTGGATTCAGCTATCTGAAGCACATCCTGGTATTATCTCAGCCGGGTCTCCCTGGACTCAGGAGGCAGAATTGACACCCTGTAGAGTGGAGCAGCAGGTTCTGTTATCAGGGACTCCTCTCCTTGGGGGCAGGAAAAGCCAGACTAAGGACCTCTCTGCAATCGCCTCAGGAACTCCTCTGTGTCCACAGCGCAGCCTCGACATCAGGCCCAGCTTTTATTTTCTTTCTGTGAAAAAAGCATAAACATATCCTCGACCCCAAATATATATAGGTCGGGTTTTTTCATAATGCATTGCAAGGGCTTTTCCACCTTGCCCTAGCAAAGGTCAGCTTGGTGTTATCATGTCAGATCCGTTTGCATCTGGATCTACTTGCAAGTTTCATAAGCTGCTTACAAGGAGCCTTATTATGCTCCATAATATTTTTTTTATTATTATTAGCCATATATGCAGTTCCTCCATTGGAAGAGCCATTTGTAAAATTTAGCATAAAATCCTTTAAGGGATTTTTTTTGCTATAACATTAGCAAAATACAGTTGTGTGAATTGTAGTAATAATCATCTGGGGATCAAGCCATTTTTAAGCTTTTATCCTGCCCTTTTGTACCAGACAGGCTACTGGTTTAAATTAAGAGTTTAATATTTTAATTGGCAAAACTTGAGAAGATTTTGCCATAAACAGCATTTTTTTATAAAAATGTTGTAGAATAAGTTTTATATTTAATATGCACACTTGCCGTAGCTGCATTATAATTAATATACTGTATTTGTTGATTATTGTATACTTTACCTGTTGATTTATATTTTTTTTTGTTTTTTATTGGAAAAAAAAGAAATTTCAGCCTCCTCCCCGCCTCCCACTTCCCTCCCACTCCTCCCCCTCCTCCCCCCCCCACTCCCCCCCTCCAGCCCGAAGAGCAGTCAGGGTTCCCTGCCCTGTGGAAAGTCCAAAGTCCTCCCCCATCATCCCGGTCCAGGAAGGTGAACATCCAAACTGGGCAGGCTCCCACAAAGCCAGAACATGAGGCAGGATCAGAACCCGGTGCCATGGTCCCTGGCCTCCCAGCAGCCCTCCTTGTCCGCCAGATTTAGAGAGTCCGGCCCTATCCCATGCTTTCTCAGTCACAGTCCAGCTGGCCCTGGTGAGCTCCCAAAGAACCAGCCCCACTGTCTCCACGGGTGGGCGCACCCCCTGTGGCCCTGACCTCCCTGCCCACACTCTCTCTCCCTCTGCTCCTCACTGGGACACCGGAAGCCCAGTCCAGTGCTCCAGCGTGGATCCCAGTCTCCATCTCCATCCATCGCCAGACGAAACCTCTTCATTTATTTCTAGAAACCAAATATGAGTGAGTACATCCCATGTTCATCCTTTTGGGTCTGGGTTACCTCACTCAGGATAGTGTTTTCTATTTCCATCCATTTGCATGCAAATTTCGCAAAGTCATTGTTTTTTACCGCTGAATAGTATTCTAATGTGTATATATTCCACACTTTCTTCATCCATTCTTCCATTGAAGGGCATCTAGGTTGTTTCCAGGTTCTGGCTATTACAAATAATGCTGCTATGAACATAGTTGAACAAATGTCCTTGTCATATGATCGGGCATCTCGTGGGTATATTCCCAAGAGTGGCATTGCTGGGTCCATGGGTAGGTTGATCCCAAATTTCCTGAGAAACCGCCACACTGCTTTCCAAAGTGGTTGCACAAGTTTGCATTCCCACCAGCAATGGATGAGGGTACCCCTTTCTCCACAGCCTTTCCAGCAAAGGCTATCATTGGTGTTATTGATCTTAGCCATTCTGACAGGTGTAAGATGATATCTCAATGTTGTTTTGATTTGCATTTCCCTGATCGCTAAGGAGGCTGAGCATGATCTTAAGTGCCTTTTGGCCATTTGGACTTCTTCTGTTGAGAATTCTCTCTTCAGATCAGTGCCCCATTTTTTAATTGGGTTAATTAGCATTTTAAAGTCTTGTTTCTTGAGTTCTTTATATATTTTGGAGATCAGACCTTTGTCTGTTGCGGGGTTGGTGAAGATCTTCTCCCAGTCAGTGGGTTGCCTTTTTGTCTTAGTGACAGTGTCTTTTGCTTTACAGAAGCTTCTCAGTTTCAGTAGGTCCCATTTATTCAATGTTGCCCTTACTGACTGTGCTGCTGGGGTTATACCTAGGAAGCGATCGCCTGTGCCCATCTGTTGTAGTGTACTTCCCACTTTCTCTTCTATCAGGTTCAGTGTGTTCAGATTGATATTGAGGTCTTTGATCCATTTGGACTTGAGTTTTGTGCATGGTGATAGGTATGGGTCTATTTTCATTCTTCTACAGGTTGACAACCAGTTGTGCCAGCACCATTTGTTGAAGATGCTTTCTTTCTTCCATTGTATATTTTTAGCACCTTTATCGAAAATGAGGTGTTCATAGGTTTGTGGGTTAAGATCCGGGTCTTCTATACGATTCCATTGGTCAACTTCTCTATTTTTATGCCAATACCACACTGTTTTCATTACTGTAGCTCTGTAATAGAGTTTAAAGTCAGGGATGGTAATGCCTCCAGAAGTACCTTTATTGTATAAGATTGTTTTGGCTATCCGGGGTTTTTTGTTATTCCATATAAAGTTGATTATTGTCCTTTCAAGATCAGTGAAGAATTTTAATGGGATCTTGATGGGGATTGCATTGAATCTATAAATTGCCTTTGGTAGGATTGCCATTTTTACTATGTTGATCCTACCAATCCACGAGCAAGGGAGATCCTTCCACTTTCTGGTATCCTCTTCAATTTCTTTCTTCAATGCTTTAAAGTTCTTGTCAAATAGATCCTTCACTTCTTTGGTTAGAGTTACCCCGAGATATATTATGCTGTTTGTGGCTATCGTGAAAGGTGATGCTTCTCTGATTTCCCTCTCTGCTTCCATATCCTTTGTGTATAGGAGGGCGACTGATTTTTTGGAGTTGATCTTGTATCCGGCCACATTACTAAAGGCGTTTATCAGCTGTAGGAGTTCTTTGGTGGAGTTTTTGGGGTCGCTTATGTACACTATCATATCATCTGCAAATAACGAAAGTTTAACTTCTTCATTTCCAATTCGAATCCCCTTGATCCCCTTATGTTGTCTTATTGCTATTGCTAAAACTTCAAGCACTATATTGAAGAGGTATGGAGAGAGTGGACAGCCTTGTCGTGTTCCTGATTTAAGTGGGATGGCTTTGAGTTTCTCTCCGTTTAGTTTGATGATAGCTGTCGGTTTGCTGTAAATAGCTTTTATTATATTTAGGTATGACCCTTGTATCCCTAATCTCTCCAAGACTTTTATCATAAAGGGATGTTGAATTTTGTCAAAAGCTTTTTCAGCATCTAATGAAATGATCATATGGTTTTTTTCTTTCAGATTATTTATATGATTGATTACATTGATAGATTTTCGAATGTTGAACCAGCCTTGCATCTCTGGGATGAAGCCTACTTGATCATAATGGATAATTTTTCTAATGTGTTCTTGGATACGGTTTGCCAGTATTTTGTTGAGGATTTTTGCATCAATGTTCATGAGTGAGATTGGCCTGTAATTCTCTTTCTTGGTTGAGTCTTTGTGTGGTTTTGGTATCAGAGTGACGGTAGCTTCATAAAAGGAATTTGGCAATGACTCTTCTGTTTCTATATTGTGAAATACCTTAAGGAGTATAGGTATTAGGTCTTCTTGGAAATTCTGGTAGAATTCCGCATTGAAACCGTCTGGTCCTGGGCTTTTTTTGGTGGGGAGGTTTTTGATAACAGCTTCTAATTCTTCGCGACTGACAGGTCTATTTAGATTGTTCACCTGGTCCTGATTTAACTTTGGTATATGGTATTTATCTAAAAACGTGTCCATTTCTTTTACATTATCCAGTTTTGTGGCATACAGGCTTTTGTAGTAAGATCTAATGATTCTCTGAATTTCCTCTATGTCTGTGGTTATGTCCCCCTTTTCATTTCTGATCTTATTAATTTGCAAATTCTCTCTCTGCCGTTTGATTAGTTTGGATAGGGGTTTATCAATTTTGTTGATTTTTTTCCAGGTACCAGCTTTTTGTTTCATTGATTCTTTGGATTGTTTTCTGTGTTTCAATTTTGTTGATTTCAGCCCTCAGTTTGACTATTTCCAGTCTTCTACTCCTCCTAGGTGAGTCTGCTTCTTTTTTTTCTAGAGCTTTCAGATGGGCTGTTAAGTCTCCAATGTATGCTTTCTCTGTTTTCTTTAAGTGGGCACTAAGGGCTATGAACTTTCCCCTTAGGACTGCTTTCAAAGTGTCCCATAAGTTTGAGTATGTTGATTCTTTATTTTCATTGAATTCAAGGAAGACTTTAATTTCTTTCTTTATTTCTTCCTTGATCCAGGTGTGGGTCAATAGTTGACTATTCAGTTTCCATGAGTTTGTAGGCTTTCTGGGGGTAGCATTGTTGTTGAATTCTAACTTTAGTCCATGGTGATCTGATAAGACACATGTGGTTATGGATATTTTTTTGTAACTGTGGAAGTTTGCTTTGTTACCAAGGATGTGGTCAATTTTCGAAAAGGTTCCATGAGCTGCCGAGAAGAAGGTATATTCTTTCCTATTTGGGTGGAATGTTCTATAGATGTCTGTTAAGTCCATTTGATTCAATACCTCCATTAATTCTCTTATTTCTCTGTTAGGTTTCTGTCTGATTGACCTGTCCATTGGTGAAAGAGGAGTGTTGAGATCTCCTACTATTAGTGTGTGCGGTTTGATGGCAGCCTTGAGTTTTAGTAATGTTTCTTTTACATATGTGGGTGCTTTTATATTAGGGGCATAGATATTCAGGATTGAGACCTCATCCTGATCAATTGTTCCTGTTATGAGTATAAAATATCCCTCTCCATCTCTTCTGATTGATTTAAGTTTGAAGTCAACTTTGTTAGAAATTAGTATGGCCACACCTGCTTGTTTCTTAGGTCCATTTGCTTGATAAACCTTTTCCCATCCTTTTACTCTAAGTAGGTGCCTGTCTTTGTGGTTGAGGTGTGTTTCTTGTAAACAGCAGAATGTTGGATCCTGTTTGCGTATCCAATCTCTTAGCCTGTGCCTTTTTATAGGTGAGTTGAGTCCATTGACATTAAGGGATATTAATGACCAGTGGTTGCTAACTCCGGTCACTTTTTTAGTCATAGAGTTTGTGTGTTTGCCTTCTTTTAGTTGTGCTGGTGAAGGGTGTCTAGATGTTTGAGTTATTGTGGTCATTGTTGGTCTCTTTGGTTTGTGATTTTCCTTCTATTACTTTCTGTAAGGCTGGATTTGTGGCTACAAATTGTTTAAATTTGTTTTTATCCTGGAAAATTTTGTTTTCTCCATTTATAGTGAATGAAAGCTTGGCTGGGTATAGTAGTCTGGGCTTGCATCCATGTTCTCTTAGCTTCTGCAGTACATCTATCCAGGACCTTCTGGCTTTCATGGTTTCCATAGAGTAGTCAGGTGTAAGTCTGATAGGTTTACCTTTATAAGTAACTTGACCTTTTTCCTTTGCAGCTCTTAATATTCTTTCTTTATTCTGTATGTTTTGTGTTCTGATTATTATATGGCGAGGAGATGTTTTTTTTTTGGTCCAGTCTATTCGGTGTTCTGTATGCTTCTTGAACCTTCAAAGGAATATCTTTCTTTAGGTTGGGAAAGTTTTCTTCTATAATTTTATTAAATATATTTTCTGAACCATTGAGCTGTACTTCCTCTCCTTCTTGTATCCCAATTATTCTTAGGTTTGGTCTTTTTATTGTGTCCCATATTTCCTGAATGTTTTGTGATGAGAATTTGTTAGTTTTGCTGTTTTCTTGGATCAGTGTGTTAATTTTCTCTATGGTATCTTCAGTGTCTGACATTCTTTCTTCTAACTCTTGTAATCTGTTGGTAGTACTTGTCTCTGTAGTTCCTGTTCGTTTACGCAGATTTTCGATCTCCAACCTTCCCTCGGTTTGAGTTTTCTTCATTACTTCCATTTCATTCTTCAGGTCTTGAACCATTTCCCTTACCTGTTTGATTGCATTTTCTTGTTTCTCTTGTTTTTCTTGGGTATCTTTGAGCGATTTATTCATTTCCTCTACCTTTTTGTTTGTAATCTCTAATTGTTTATGGCAGTTTTTCACCTCCTGTTTAAGGTCTTCTATTATTTTCAAAAAATTCACTTTTGAGTCGATTTCTTCTACTTCTTCTGGAGTAGGGTGTACAATTCTTCTTATTTCGGGATCCCTGGGTTCTGGTGATGTCATGTTGCCTTTCAGGTTGTTGGAGGAATTCTTGCATTGGCGCCTTCCCATCTCCTCTTTCAAATGAAGCCAAGAGAGGCCTGGTGTCTTGGTCCTATCTTTGCTGTGCCTGTGTCTCTGGGTGTATCTCTTCAGTGTAGAAGCAGGGATCGTCCCCAGCGATGGCCCTCCTGGCACCCGGATCCGATCTCCCAGCTGCCTGGGCGTCCCGCGAACAAAGGGCGGGCCCGCTTGGTGCAGGCCGGCCACCTAGACAAAGGAGCCACCACCCTCCCAAATGTCCTCCCAATTCGGACCCTGTCCCAGCGCCCAAACAGGCTGAGCTGGGAGCTGTTGTGTGGTTCAAAGAGGGGAGGGGGGTCAGAGGTAGTGGGGGAGGGCCTTGGGTGCAAGCTGTGTGGGACAGGAATGGAGAAGAGGTATCAAGGAGTACAGCCCCCGCAGACTGACCAGGAAGTGCAGGAGGGGTGGGGGAACGTCTGAGCTCCCTGTCCCGGGCTGCCGCCGCAGCCAGAAACTCACTCACCCCAGCGATGGCCCTCCTGGCACCTGGATCAGATCTCCCCGCTGCCTGGGCGTCCCGCGAACAAATGGCCTGCCTTGGATTTTTCATGTCATAAACTTTTGCAATCTAAACTGATACATAACTTTAATCTTAAAATAGGCACTATTCAATGTTTCTCACCCAAAGAGCAATACATGAATGTTGCAATAATTGTTTCTGAATACAACAGTTAATTAAAATTTGCCTTATAAGATAAATACCCACAGAAATGCTGAAAATAAATGTGGATATTACTCGACGATTGTGTGCTTTTAGTATCATTTTTTTAAATCTCAGTCAGTTGGTGCTCAGATGGACTCTGAACATAAATTACTGGATTTAGCAAAATAATCCCTTATAAATATCTATTAAATATTTCTCATTTAATAAAACAAAGACTGAAATTCCTTTGTGTGGGTCAAATGGGCAAACATCAGGTCACACAGGGAAGCAGATTCATACAAGAGACAGGTTACAGAAAAGCCAGAAACTGCAAGCCACATAGAGACTGATGATCCAGGAAGAGAATTGAAATATATAAATTCAGGCGCTGGGACAGGGTCCGAATTGGGAGGGCATCCGGGAGGGTAGTAGCTCCTTTGTCTAGGTGGCATGCCTGCATCAAGCAAGGCGGGCCCTTTGTTCGTGAGACACCCAGGCAACAGGGAGATCCGATCGAGGCGCCAGGAGAGTCATTGGGCTTCCATCCACAACCCACCCAGAGCGGTGCTGAGGAGTTCCATCTGGATGGTTGCCCATGTTTGGGTACTGAAGAGTTCAAGCTCGGTGGGATGGTCAGGACCACAAGGGGTGCACCTACTGCTCTTCAGGCTGGAGAGGGAGGGAGAGGATTGGGGAGGGGGGGAGGAGAGGGAGGAATGGGAGGGAAATGGGAGACTGAAGAGCAGTCAGGGTTCCCTGCCCTGTAGAATGTCCAAAGTCCTCCCCCCACAATCCTGGTCTAGGAAGGTGAACATCCAAACTGGGCAGGTTCCCACAAAGCCAGAAAATGAAGTGGGATCAAAACCCGGTGCCATTGTCCTTGGCTTCTCAGCAGCCCTCATTGTCCGCCAAATTCAGAGAGTCCGGATTTATCCCATGCTTTTTCAGTCACAGTCCAGCTGGCCTTGGTGAGCTCCCAATGGATCAGCCCCACTGTCTCCATGGGTGGGTGCACCCTTTGTGGTCCTGACTTCTTTGCTCATATTCTCAATCCTTCTGCTCCTCATTGGGACATTGGGAGCTCAGTCCAGTGCTCCAGTGTGGGTCTCTTTCTCGATCTCCATCCATCGCCAGATGAAGGTTCTATGGTGATATGCAAGATATTCATCAGTATAGCTATAGGATAGGGTCATTTCAGGTTCCCTATCCACAGCTGCTCCAGGAACTAACTGGGGACATCACCCTGGGCACCTGGGAGCCCCTCTAGATCCAAGTCTCTTGCCAACCCTAAGATGGCTCCCTTAATTAAGATGTGTGCTTCTCTGCTCCCCTAACCAACCTTCCTTTATCTCAATCATCCCGTTTCCCCAAGTTCCCCCCACCCACCCCTTCTCACCTTTCTCTCCCCTTCTCCACTTACCCACCTCCCACCACACCCCCAAGATCCCATTTTTTTGCCCGGCAATCTTGTCTACTTCCCATAACCAGGAGGATAGCTATATGTTTTTCTTTGGGTTCACCTTCTTATTTAGTTTCTTTAGGATATCAAATTATAGACTCACTGACCTTTATTTATCTCTAGAAACCAATTATGAGTGAGTACATCCCTTGTTCATCCTTTTGGGTCTGGGTTACCTCACTCAGGATAGTGTTTTCTATTTCCATTCATTTGCATGCAAAATTCACGAAGTCATTCTTTTTTACCGCTGAGTAGTATTCTAATGTGTATATATTCCACACTTTCTGCATCCATTCTTCCATGGAAGGGCATCTAGGTTGTTTCCAGGTTCTGGCTATTACAAATAATACTGCTATGAATATAGTTGAAAAAATGTCCTTGTCATATGATCGTGCATCTCGTGGGTATATTCCCAAGAGTGGCATTGCTAGGTCCATGGGTAGGTTGATCCCGAATTTGCTGAGAAACCGCCACACTGCTTTCCAAAGTGGTTGCACAAGTTTGCATTCCCACCAGCAATGGATGAGGGTACCCCTTTCTCCACAGCCTCTCCAGCAAAGGCTCTCATTGGTGTTTTTGATTTTAGCCATTCTGACAGGTGTAAGATGATATCTCAATGTTGTTTTGATTTGAATTTCCCTGATTGCTAAGGAGACTGAGCATAACCTTATGTGCCTTTTGGCCATTTGAACTTCTTCTGTTGAGAATTCTCTCTTCAGATCAGTGCCCCATTTTTTAATTGGGTTAATTAGCACTTTAACGTCTAGTTTCTTGAGTTCTTTATATATTTTGGAGATCAGACCTTTGTCTGTTGCGGGGTTGGTGAAGATCTTCTCCCAGTCAGTGGGTTCCCTTTTTGTCTTAGTGACAGTGTCTTTTGCTTTACAGAAGCTTCTCAGTTTCAGTAGGTCCCATTTATTCAATGTTGCCCTTAATGACTGTGCTGCTGGGGTTATACCTAGGAAGCGATCGCCTGTGCCCATCTGTTGTAGGGTACTTCCCATTTTCTCTTCCATCAGGTTCAGTGTGTTCAGATTGATATTGAGGTCTTTGATCCATTTGGACTTGAGTTTTGTGTATGGTGATAGATATGGGTCTATTTTCATTCTTCTACAGGTTGACATCCAGTTGTGACAGCACCATTTGTTGAAGATGCTTTCTTTCTTCCATTGTATACTTTTAGCACCTTTATCGAAAATGAGGTGTTCATAGGTTTGTGGGTTAAAATCCAGATCTTGTATACAATTCCATTGGTCGACTTCTCTATTTTTATGCCAATACCACACTGTTTTCATTACTGTAGCTCTGTAATAGAGTTTAAAGTCAGGGATGGTAATGCCTCCAGAAGTACCTTTATTGTATAAGATTGTTTTGGCTATCCGGGGTTTTTTGTTTTTCCATATAAAGTTGATTATTGTCCTTTCAAGATCAGTGAAGAATTTTAATGGGATCTTGATGGGGATTGCATTGAATCTATAAATTGCCTTTGGTAAGATTGCCATTTTTACTATGTTGATCCTCCCAATCCAAGAGCAAGGGAGATCCTTCCATTTTCTGGTATCTTCTTCAATTTCTTTCTTCAATGCCTTAAAGTTCTTGTCAAATAGATCCTTCACTTCTTTGGGTAGATACCCCGAGATATTTTATGCTGTTTGTCGCTATCGTGAAAAGTGATGCATCTCTGATTTCCCTCTCTGCTTCCATATCCTTTGTGTATAGGAGGGCGTCTGACTTTTTGGAGTTGATCTTGTATCCGGCCACCTTACTAAAGGTGTTTATCAGCTGTAGGAGTTCTTTGGTGGAGTTTTTGGGGTCGCTTTTGTACACTATCATATCTGCAAATAACAAAAGTTTAACTTCTTCCTTTCCAATTCGAATCCCCTTTATCCCCTTATGTTGTCTTATTGCTATTGCTAAAATTTTAAGCACTATATTTAAGAGATATGGAGAGAGTGGACAGCCTTGTCGTGTTCCTGATTTAAGTGGGATGGCTTTGAGTTTCTCTCCATTTAGTTTGATGTTAGCTGTCGGTTTGCTGTAAATAGCTTTTATTATATTTAGGTATGACCCTTGTATCCCTAATCTCTCCAAGACTTCTATCATAAAGGAATGTTGAATTTTTTCAAAAGCTTTTTCAGCATCTAATGAAATGATCATATGGTTTTTTTCTTTCAGTTTATTTATATGATGGATTACATAGATAGATTTTTGTATGTTGAACCAGCCTTGCATCTCTGGGAAAAGCCTACTTGATCATAATGGACATTTTCCAGTTTTGTGGCATGTAGGCTTTTGTAGTAAGATGTAATGATTCTCTGAATTTCCTCTATGTCTGTGGTTATGTCCCCCTTTTCATTCCTGACCTTATTAATTTGCATATTCTTTCTCTGCCATTTGATTAGGTTTTTTTTTTATGGTTTTTCGACACAGGGTTTTTTCTGTGGTTTTGGAGCCTGTCCTGGAACTAGCTCTGTAGACCTGGCTGTTCTCGAACTCACAGAGATTCGCCTCCTTTGCCTCCCAAGTGCTGGGATTAAAGGCATGCGCCACCACCACCCAGCCGTTTGATTAGTTTGGATAGGGGTTTATCAATTTTGTTGATTTTCTCCAGGAACCAGCCTTTTGTTTCATTGATTCTTTGGATTGTTTTGTTTCTATTTTGTTGATTTCAACCCTCAGTTTGATTATTTCCAGTCTTCTAATCCTCCTGGGTGAGTCTGCTTCTTTTTTTTTTTCCTAGAGCTTTCAGGTCTGCTGTAAAGTTTCCAATGTGTGCTTTCTCTGTTTTCTTTAAGTGGGCACTTAGTGCTATGAACTTTTCCCTTAGAACTGCTTTCATAGTGTCCCATAAGTTTGAGTACGTTGTTTCTTTATTTTCATTGAATCAAGGAAGACTTTAATTTCTTTCTTTATTTCTTCTTTGATCCAGATGTGGGTCAATAGTTGGCTGTTCAGTTTCCATGAGTTTGTAGGCTTTCTGGGGGTAACATTGTTGTTGAATTCTAACTTTAGTCCATGGTGATCTAATAAGACACAGGAGGTTACGAATTTTTTTTGTAACTGTGGAAGTTTGCTTGGTTACTGAGGATGTGGTCAATTTTCGAGAAGGTTCCATGAGCTTCAGAGAAGAAGGTATATTCTTTCCTATTTGGGTGGAATGTTCTATAGATGTCTGTTAACTCCATTTGATTCATTACCTCCATTAATTCTCTTATTTCTCTGTTAGGTTTCTGTCTGATTGACCTGTCCATTGGTGAAAGAGGAGTGTTGAAATCTCCTACTATTAGTGTGTGCGGTTTGATGGCAGCCTTAAGTTTTAGTAATGTTTCTTTTACATACGTGGGTGCTTTTATATTTGGGGCATAGATATTCAGGAATGAGACTTCATCCTGATGAATTGTTCCTGTTATGAATATAAAATGTCCCTCTCCATCTCTTCTGATTGATTTAAGTTAGAAGTCAACTTTGTTAGAAATTAGTATGGCCACACCTGCTTGTTTCTTAGGTCTATTTTCTTGATAAACCTTTTCCCATCCCTTTACTCTAAGTAGGTGCCTGTCTTTGTGGTTGAGGTGTGTTTCTTGTAAACAGCAGAATGTTGGATCCTGTTTGTGTATCCAATCTCTTAGCCTGTGCCTTTTTATAGGTGAGTTGAGTCCATTGACTTTAAGGGATATTAATGACCAGTGGTTGTTAACTCTGGTCACTTTTTTAGTCATAGAGTTTGTGTGTTTGCCTTCTTTTAGTTGCGCTGGTAAAGGGTGTCTAGATTTTTGAGTTATTGTGGTCATTGTTGGACTCCTTGGTGTGTGATTTTCCTTCTATTACTTTCTGTAAGGCTGGATTTGTGGCTATGTATTGTTTAAATTTGTTTTTATCCTGGAAAATTTTGTTTTCTCCATTTATAGTGAACAAAAGCTTGGCTGGGTATAGTAGTCTGGGCTTGCATCTATGTTCTCTTACCTTCTGAAGTACATCTATCCAGGACCTTCTGGCTTTCATGGTTTCCATAGAGTAATCAGGTGTAAGTCTGATAGGTTTACCTTTATAAGTAACTTGACCTTTTTCCTTTGCAGCTCTTAATATTTTTTTCTTTATTCTTGATGTTTTGAGTTCTGATTATTATATGGCGAGGAGATTTTTTTTTTGGTCCAGTCTATTCGGTGTTCTGTATGCTTCTTGAACCTTCAAAGGAATATCTTTCTTTAGGCTGGGAATGTTTTCTTCTTTAATTTTATTAAATATATTTTCTGAACCATTGAGCTGTTCTTCTCCTTCTTCTATCCCAATTATTCTTAGGTTTGGTCTTTTTATTGTGTCCCATATTTCCTGAATGTTTTGTGATGAGAATTAGTTGGTTTTGCTGTTTTCTTTGATTAGTGTGTTTATTTTCTCTATGGTATCTTCAGTGTCTGACATTCTTTCTTCTAACTCTTGTAATCTGTTGGTAGTACTTGTCTCTGTAGTTCCTGTTCGTTTACCCAGATTTTCCATCTCCAACCTTCCCTCGGTTTGTGTTTTCTTCATTACTTCCATTTCATTCTTCAGATCTTGAACCACTTCCCTTACCTGTTTGATTGCTTTTTCTTGTTTCTCTTGGTTTTCTTGGGTATCTTTGAGCGATTTATTCATTTCCTCTACCTTTTTGTTTGTAATCTCTAATTGTTTATGGCAGTTTTTCACCTCCTGTTTAAGGTCTTCTATTATTTTCAAATAATTCAATTTGAGTCGATTTCTTCTAATTCTTCTGGAGTAGGGTATACAATTCTTCTTATTTCAGGATCCTTGGGTTCTAGTGATGTCATGTTGCCTTTCAGGTTGTTGGAGGAATTCTTGCATTAGCGCCTTCCCATCTCCTCCCCAACGACGTCTCTCCCAGAACCAGGATTGGATCTCCCTGCTGCTTGGTTTTCTTGCAAACAAAGGGCCCGCCTTGCTTGCTGCAGGCAGGCCACCTAGACAAAGGAGCTACTACCCTCCCGGATGCCCTCCCAATTCAGACCCTGTCCCAGCGCCCAAACAGGCTGAGCTGGGAGATTTTATGTGGTTCAAAGAGGGGAGGGAGTCAGACGGAGTGGGGGAGGGCTGTGGATGTAAGCTGGATGGGATAGGAAGGAAGAGGAGATATCAAGCAGTATAGCCCCTGCAGGCTGACCAGAAAGTGTAGGAGGGGTGAGGTATGTCTGAGTTCCCTGTCCCAGGCTGCCGCTGTGGTCAGAAACTCACTCACCCCAACGATGTCTCTCCTGGCATTCGGATTGGATCTCCCTGCTGCTTGGGTGTCCCGCGAACAAAGGGACCACCTTGCTTGCTGCAGGCAGGCCACCTAGACAAAGGAGCTACTACCCTCCCAGATGCCCTCCCAATTCGGACTCCGTCCCAGTGCCCAAACAGGCTGAGCTGGGAGATGTTATCTTGATATCTGTTTTTAATGTGACATGCCAGAATATTGGTGACTCTGACTTAATCACTAGTGTGTTTAACTGGTGTAGATTTTATGAGAAGTTATCCGTAGTCAGAAAATTTCTGCTAAGATATTGTTAGCCTCTCCTTCCTTTCTGGACAGATAATGAGAAATGATGGAAGCTAAAGGTCAGGCACCTGCTAACTTCTCTGAATTGGCAACTATCACTGTGTACAAGAGTCAAAACATCACGCCCTTCCTCATATACATACCAACATATCTCAACATGGTAAAGACTATATATTAAACAAACCTATAGTCAACATTGTACATACTGTTGAATTGAATAGTGAGCCGAAAATAAGCTGGTTTACACATAATCCCCTAAATTTCAATTAGCATGCCAAATGTACTTTGGAAGACAAAGCAACCTATTTAGCTGATGAGGCTGGGGAAACTGATTTCCACATATTGAAGAGTAAAATCAGATCCTTGACTCTCACCTTGCACATGAATAAATTCAACATCCATCCAATACCTTAGTGTAAGATCTGAAACTAGAAAATATTGAGGGTTTCAAATCCAATAGTGAGAAGATCTGGAGATGGCACAGATTTCTGTACTAACCTGAGAGGCCAGGGTGAGAATTTTTATTTTTTTTTCCTAACTACTAAAATAGTGCTATATTGTTAATTTTTTTATTTCTGTGACAAAGTAATGAGAAACAAATTAAGAAACTACTCCAGTAAATCATGGTTAGAAATGGAAGACTCTGGTCATGCTGCACCCACAATCAGGAAGTTGAGAGAGAAAACACAAAATTTGGCTGGTCTATAAAATTCATTTTAGTGACTCACTTTCACCAGAGAATAATGGTGAGAAAGCAATTATTTCAATGGAGATAGAACTGAGGACTTGGTGATCACATCCTACTCATGTGCCAATTTGGTCAGCTTCTATCTGATGTACTAAAGAGGAAACAATGCACCTTCAAAATGGCTATGGCATACCTCATTTGTCAGGCCTGTTTGGATACAGTGCAGACCAACACTCATCAGGATCATTCCATAACTTGGAGACTACAGAAAGAGTACCATGGGGGAGATTAAGGTTAACCTAAAAGCCTGAATCTCTTCTTACTACACCATGAGATGAAGGTGGGTCTTCTAGAAACCAACTTATGCTAACAGAAAACTGTGTGAGTCAAGACTTGCATTTCCTTTTGCCTTCCACAATTAAAAAACCCTCTGAAAACAACATTGGGTGACTTTTATAGATTTTTTAAATAAGGAAATTATTAGGTAGAATCCTTGCCTACCTTGCACACTACCCTGGATTGCATTCTCGATATTTCATAAAACCAAGCTCAGTGATGCATGCCTGTAATTTTGCACTAGAAACCTGGAAGCAAGAGGATCAAGATTCAAGATGGTCTTCAGCTATATAGGATTTCAAGGCCACCATGGGACACCTTAATATCTCTCAAAAATATTGATTAAAACTGTTTAGAGAATTCACACTCTTATCTGTAGCTTGTACAATGGTACATTAAGCATGGTGGCATGATTTTTATTTATTTATTTATTAAAGATTTCTGCCTCCTCTCCGCCACCGCCTCCCATTTCCCTCCCCCTCCCCCAATCAAGTCCCTCTCCCTCATCAGCCTGAAGAGCAATCAGGGTTCCCTGCCCTGTGGGAAGTCCAAGGACCACCCACCTCCATCCAGGTCTAGTAAGGTGAGCAGCTAAACTGCCTAGGCTCCCACAAAGCCAGTATGTGTAGTAGGATCAAAATCCAAGGCTATTGTTCTTGAGTTCTCAGTAGTCCTCATTGTCCGCTATGTTCAGCGAGTCTGGTTTTATCCCATGCTTTTTCAGACCCTGGCCTTGGTGAGTTCCCGATAGGACATCCCCATTGTCTCAGTGTGGGGGTGCACCCCTCACAGACCTGAGTTCCTTGCTCGTGCTCTCTCTCCTTCTGCTCCTGATTTGGACCTTGAGATTTCTGTCAGGTGCTCCAATGTAGGTATCTGTATCTGTCTCCTTTCCTCGCCTGATGAAGGTTAATATTCAGGAGGATGCCTATATGTTTTTCTTTGGGTTCTCCTTCTTATTTAGCTTCTCTAGGATCACTAATTATAGGCTCAATGTCCTTTATTTATGGCTGGAAACCAAATATGAGTGAGTACATTCCATGTTCCTCTTTTTGGGTCTGGCTTACCTCACTCAGGATAGTGTTTTCTATTTCCATCCATTTGCATGCAAAATTCAAGATGTTCTTGTTTTTTACTGCTGAGTAGTACTCTAATATGTATATATTCCATACTTTCTTCATCCATTCTTCCATTGAAGGGCATCTAGGTTGTTTCCAGGTTCTGGCTATTACAAACAATGCTGCTACGAACATAGTTGAGTATATACTTTTGTTGTATGATAAGGTAAGATACCATCTTACACCTGTCAGAATGGCTAAAATCAGAAATACCAATGATAGCCTTTGCTGGAGAGGTTGTGGAGTATGGGGACACTCATCCATTGCTGGTGGGAATACAAACTTGTGCAACCACTTTGGAAAGCAGTGTGGCAGTTTCTCAGGAAATTCTGGATCAATCTATCCCTAGACCCAGCAATACCACTCTTGGTGGCATTATTTATACGTTAAAAAATATGTCATTTATAGTACAGTACTAAAATATGTAATCTCTTTACTTTGTAAAATTAAAGACTACTAGCATAAAAAAGTGTACCTTTCAAAATTACTAGGCATAAGAATTTTCTTCATGTTTTCACTGTTCCCTTCTGTATGTTTTTCCATGCTACTTAGTAAGTCAACTATATCGAGTTTACAACTTAGGTTTGCATATTTTAAAAACCTTTGGAGACAAATGAAACACTACATTCTACATAAACAAAAGTATAAGCACAAAGCTAAGAATATAGCTCAGATATAAGACTGATTGCCTAGCATCCACATCCTTGTGATGCACCACTTACTTGGTGGTACACATCTGAAATTCCGACACTTAGAACTAGGAGAGAAGAATCACAAGTTCAGTGGCATTCTTGCCTTCCCTAAGAATTTGAGAGCATGCCTGAAAACATAAATAAAAACAAAATCAAATCAACCTTCACCTAAAGATAGTCTAAAAAGTTGCCCTTAAATACATGCCCAATTCAAAGCTGCTTTTTATTTGGGGAAATTTTATCATAGCAATAGAAATAAAACCAGAATAGAGACAAATGAATCATGCTGTGTAGAAAAATCCCTGCATCAAAATCCAAGCAAGGGTATTGAGAGAATGTAACATCCACCAGCTCATTGCCTGAATTTGAGGATTCACCCAAAAGTCTGTGTAGCAGGAGATTTCAGTGTATCTTGATCACAACTTGGTGGACCAGGAAACAGGGATCATGATTGGAAATAAATGAGAATAGGCTATAACCTTCCAATGCTCAAATCTAGTGGCCTCTTCCACTAACTAGACACCATGTCCCAAAGGTTCTACATATTTCCTGCTTGACACCAAGTTCTTAAACATGAGCTCATGGGAGTCCACAGTTAACATGCTGCTCCAGCTTTCCAAAAACAATGTAACCTTAATTTTGACCTTTTACTCTCTGGGAACTTAGCAAACTGAATCTCTAAGTATACCAAAGGGAAACATTCCCAAGATCTCCCAGAAACCAGCACAAATCTCTGCAAAGCTAATGATAGCTGCTACACACTTCTTCAAGAGATGGTGCTGGCTGTATATAAGGATGAGTATTCTGACTGGTTTGTTTCTAAGAAATGAGATTATCATATGTAAGTCAATCTACAGGGAGAAGTAACTTGCTTAGGTCACAGAGGATGTGGGAGACTAAGACAGAGGAGGAACTTATACTAAAGTCTGACATTACAGCTAATGTTCTGCAGACATTTTAAGATCTCAGTAACTAAATTTTCAGTGGATACCTGTTGGAACGGTCAAACCCAGGGCAGTAATAACTGTGAACACTGGGAAGGAAGTGAGGGGATGGCTGCTATGCTTTTCTGGTCTTCAGGTTGAACTCCAATATTTTTCTCTGAGTTTTCATCAATCATTCTTCAAATGAGTCACTGTGGTATAGTAGCTGCAGATACAGTTAACCTAGTTCTGACAAAACTAAGCAATTTTTTTAAATAAGACACAGTAACTTTGAAACTTGCTATAGGCCAAAGAAACTGAAAATCTTTGTCTATCATAAAAATATGTGCTCATGGGCTTGAAGCAAAACATACATCACTGAATGAAAAAATAAAGTTGTTTACAAAAGACTACATATAGTCTCATTACAACTTCAAGATGTTCTGAGGAAAGAAAAACTCATGGAGGCAGAAAGTAGCTGAGATTACACCAGAGAAGTAGAGTGCTTACCTCGTGTATTTGAAACCTTGCGTTCTGTGATAGTTAATTTTTATTGCCCATTTGATGGAATTTTAGGAATACCATGGAAATAAGCCTATAAAGTTTTTCTATAAAGGTGTCTCTAGAAAAGTTTATCAGAATATGGAAGATCCACCCAGAACATTGGTGGCCCCACCCCATGGATGGAGTTTCCTTACTAAATTAAAAAGGGAAAGCAAGCTGACCGCCATTACTTACCTCTCTCTGCTCTTGACCAGCAGAAACATGACCAGCTGCCTAATTTTTCTAATGATACAGCATTTCTGCCATGATGTACTATACCCTATACCTGTGACTCAGAAACAAACATGTCTTAGGTCGTTCCTGGTTCATAATTTCTCACAGTAATGAAAAAAATATAGAACACAAATTACATCCCAGAAATACACACACACGAGAGCGAGAGCGAGCGAGAGCGAGCGAGAGCGAGCGAGAGAGAGAGAGAGAGAGAGAGAGAGAGAGAGAGAGAGAGAGAACTGGGGGCAGAGAAAACGTTATAGAGAGATTAAGGGAATGAGATACAGAGACAGAGAGAAAGATATACACAGAGAAATAAAAGCGTCTTTGTTATAGAATATTATTTTAAGATGTGTTACATTTTTTATGCTGTGGAACATTTGCTTAATGATGCAAAGATCTGTTGAGTTCCTATATATATCATTTGTTTAACTCTGTGAAGTTGTGACACTTTGGCTGTCTGGAATACATGATTGGTCTAATACAGAGCTGAATGGCCAAAAGCAAGGCAGAAGAAAGGATACATGAGGCTGATAAGCAGAGAGAATAAACGGAAGAAGAAAGGATCAAGGAGCAAAGAATGATGGGGGCCGCAACCCAGCAACAATGGAGTAAGAAAGAAACAATAGTTATACAGAAATAGAGAAAGGTAAAAGCCCAGAGGAAAAAAATTGATGGGATAATGTAAGTTAAGAAAAACTGGATAGAAACAAATCAAGCTAAGGCCAGAATTTATAAGATATAGTAAGTCTCTATGTGTATTTATCTGAGACCTGCACAGTGGGCCCCCAAAAGAACAGAGAGCAAAAGAGCAAAAAGTTAAAAAAGTGAAAATATAACAAATAACAGGTCATAAATGCTATAAGGGACAGCAAAAGTAACCATCTGTATAGTTCTATAATGGTCAACACATGTCACTAGCTAAAGATTCTGGATGGCATCAAAGTGTCCTTGAAGGTTTGAGCATGTGTACCACTCTGGTGGGGCAGAGAAGCTCAAGGAGTACACTGGAAACTCTCATCTGGTCAGTTTTGCTTTGAGTCTCAAGTTTCTATTGAAATATATATTTAAAACAACTGAGTCAGATGAGTCATCTGAGTTTGCTGTCTGGTGGTAGATATTAGTTGGATAGGTGGGGTTTTGAAACTGCAGACATTGAACATTATATGAAATACTTCTCAATGTGGGGAGGCCAGAGGCGGAGGAGTCACATTTCAAGGGAATTGGATGCTTCTGTTCCTGTGAGAAATCAGCAGAGGAAAGCACAGCATGTGGTCATGCCCATAACTGCTCAGAACATTATTTCTTATACTTTTGGAAGTTATTTTGAGCCTGAAAAATAAAGTGCTTAGGGTCATCCTAGTGAAGTTAGTGTCAGTTGGAGGCTCTGTACAGCGGGAACCAGTCCCTGGGCATGTGTGTGAAGAAGTGTGACAAAGTTAGGTGAGTTTTCTCACATCACCAGGCTTATGTGCTACAGGTCTGAAGACTGGATCCACAAATGGGAGACGTGTTCAAAAGTAAACTCTGGATGAGTATGAGTGGGGGGAGCATTTCCCCATAGTGGTCTGCAAGCCTGTGTCTGGGTCAGCCCTTCCCCTAACTCTCATAGTAGGTTTTCCTGTCTTAACATGGAAATCTTAGTGTGGTCAGTGAAAATGAAGAACTGGTCTGACTGGGGTTTCCCTGGGACTGGCACGGACACTAAAGTCCCAGGAGATGTGCTGATTATTTAAAGGAACTTCCCCTAGTGATATGGTTTGAGCTGAGGGTATGTAACTAAAGAAGGCATGTGTCCACTTGGTGTGAGGAGTTCATAATTTCTGTGAGCTCTCTAGGTTAGGAGAAGAACATTCTCATAGAAACATTTCTAAAACCTCAGTCACATCCAATACAGAGACATTTGACTCAGTATTAACCCTGTAAAAGGTACCTTATTGGTGTTGGCAGAGCTGGGACACAGATCTTCCCCTACAGCTCCCCAGACTCAATTCTCCGGGAACAGAAAAGGAAGCAATAGCTCATCACTATGCCCATGACTCCATCAGAGTCCAAATCTCTGTAGCAGTCAGGAAGGGAAATTCCATGTTTCTGATTATTCATGTTTATGAGCATACCCAGAATAGCCAAACGCATGCTGGCTGTAGGTGAAATTCCAATGCACTTACAACCTGACAAGATAGAGGAGTCAGTCACTTTCCAAGCCATAACTCATGCTACAGTGGTGAACAAATAGAACAAAAGACTGTTTATGTATTCTCATGAGTATAAATGCATCATCATGCAGTAAAAATGACTGCATAACAAAGACATAAACGTAGCCCACTCCAGAGTATTGAATAACCACACAAGGTTGTGATGTTTAGTGTCATCTAGTGGAAAGAATCAAACATCACCTAGGAGAGAAGCCTCTGGTAATGGCTCTGAGGAATTACTCGGTTTTGGTTCACTGAGGTGTGTAGAACCACGGGTGTCTTTATTTCCTGGATGGGATCCTGGACTAAAATAAGAGCTAGTTGAGTTGCAGCAAGCATCCATCACACTCTG
Source organism: Microtus obscurus (assembly GCA_963919715.1). Lineage (NCBI taxonomy): Eukaryota > Metazoa > Chordata > Mammalia > Rodentia > Cricetidae > Microtus > Microtus obscurus. The sequence continues at coordinate 2,682,297 of CAWTZC010001519.1, read as the reverse complement.
TTTTCTGATTGTGAAGGCAATGTAACCAGGTGCCTCAAGCTCCTGCCACTGTGACTTGATTACCATAATGGATTGTACTTTGAACTGGGAGGTAAAATAAATTCTTTCTCCATTATGTTCACTTAGCTGAGGTATGTTATTACAACAAGAGCAGAGAGCAGAACAAGACAAAGTGATTTCATCTTTTCTCTTGTGTCTTGCTGTTATTGAAATGTAAATAGAGTTATGCATGTCATTCTTCAGTGAGTGACTTCACTCCTCCACCAAATCTTGCATGAATTATCATGAATGCAGGGGTTTAGAATAAGGCAAATTTATTGACTTACACTTCAAGAGGTCAAAGACCTAACCGATGTTACTTGTAGAGGAATCCAATATAGTTTAGTTCCTTTAATATTTGTGTTATAGTGTTTTTAAAGGAAATTTTAAGAGATTTATTTTTAAAGAATTTGTTTGTGTGTGTGTGTGTGTACTACTACAAGCCACAAGATCATGCAGTAATTATTCAGCCTTTGTTATTTATTTATTTATTGTTTTTCCATTCAAATATTTACACTTCTTTCCCTCTTCTCAATCCCCTCCTCCTCCCCTATTCACTCTCCTCCCTCCCCCTCCCTGCTTGAAGAGAATTCAAAATAAGGAATTGCAGACAATTCGGACAGAAGAATTACAATAAAAGGAAAAGAAGAAGAAGGAGAAGAAGAAGGAGGAGAAGAAGAAGAAGAAGAAGAAGAAGAAGAAGAAGAAGAAGAAGAAGAAGAAGAAGAGGAGGAAGAAGAAGAAGAGGAGGAGGAGGAGGAGGAGGAGGAACAGGGGGAAGAAAGAAAACAATAAAAAGAAATGCTGAGGAGAAATTGTGTGTGAGCTTACTCATTTCTTTACTCTTAGATTTTTCCTTCACTGGCTATAATGTCTTAGCTATGCCCTGAAGAGGTCTGAGGAGCTGGTACCCTGGAAGAGCCTGTTTGTATACCTTTTCTGTGGAAGTCAATAAAGAATGATGTTGAATCCCCCAGAGATATGATTACAGACAGCTGTGGACCAAACAACATGGATTCCCTGTAAAAGCAATAACCATACCTAACCACTGAATAACTTTTCAGCCCCTATGGGTAGCATAAACGTGTCCGATGAGTCATTAAGGAACTTCTCACTGACTGGAGTCTTATATTTGCCTCCAGAGTTGTGACATCAGTATTAAATATGCATGACACCCATGATACCATCCCTGCTATTTATTTATCTCCCAAAAAGGATTCCTACTGGCCAGGTGAAGCTTGACTCCCACTATTCATAAAGAAAGAGATGAACGAAGAAAAGTTGTTGTATTTAAACACTAGAATTACATTTAGTAATGAAAATTAATGAAATTACAAAAGGCATTAGAAATGCAGTATCTAGAAGAAGTTATAGTAAAGATAGTGTTAGTTGGAGACTTCATGTGGTAGGTACTAGCCTTGGGCATGTAAACTACCTGCTTGTCTACTCGGGAGGGATTGGGGGAGAAGAGGAACAACAAATCTCAGGTGAGTACCTTTGTATCATCAATCTTATATGCTATGGGCTAGTAGGCTTGATTCACATATAGGAGGTTTCAACAAGAGTGGATTATGGCTGAGGTATGGAAGTACTGCACTGCACCCTGTTGCTTTTCAAGTCTGTGTCTACTTCAGGACATCTAGCATAGGAACATCACTCTCAGGGAAAAAGATGGCACTGGAGTTTATTATAATAAGTAAAATAAATCAAACCCAGAAAGATAGACAATCTGTGTTTTCTGTCATATATGGAACCCACATTATACACAACACATACACACCTAGGTTTGTCTCTTATCTATTCAGTCCCTTTAGAATTTTGTTTATTTCATTCTTCCTCACTCTTGTTTCAGTGGTACTTCAAGAATATAGGGAGGGGGAAAGAGAAACAATCAAAGAGGAGCAGGGAGAGGGAAGTGGGAAAGATTGAACTGATCATTTTTTATCAACTTGACACAAGTCACAGTTATTTGGGAAGAGGTAATCTCAATTTTAAAATGCCCCTATCAGATTAACCTGTGGGCTGTGGCCAAGGCTTTGGAGGTATTTTCTTGATTAATGATGGGTATGGGTTGGCCTACCTCATGGTGGGTGCTGCATCTTCTGGTATAGTGGGCCTAGACTGTATAAGAAAGAAGACTGAGAAAGCCATGAGTAAGAAGCCAGTAAGAGGAATTACTTCATGTACCCTACTTCAATTCCTGCTTCCAGACTCCTGCCTTGAGTTTCTGCCCTGACTTCCCTTAGTGATAGCATTACTCAGGAGATTCAAATACAACAAACTCTTTTTTTTCCCAAGTTATTTTTGCTCCTGGTGTATTATAACAGCAATTGAAAACCTCGATAAGACAGAATAAACAATGAAATCTGTTTTCCTATTATATTAACCATGCAGTTCAGTATTCTTGACTATAGGTGTTATACTGTCTTAGAGTTATTCTATTAGTTGATTAAAATTTTGGCCTACTGAAAAATAACTTTCCCATTTTTTTCTTTTTGTCACCAACATTCCAAGCTTTGTTTCAATGAATTTGACTTCATTGTCTGTTTTATAGTTTCAGAGACAGATATTATATGGCCAGGCTAGCTCAGAACTCACAATACATTGCTGATAAGCCTTGCACACATGGTAATCCTGCTGCCTCATCCTCCCAAGTGCCTGGACTGCAGGAATAGGGCAGCATTTCTGGTTTGAATATGACTACTTAGCATAACTCAGATGAAGGAAACAATCTGTCTCTTCTGGAATTCTTTGTTTCACTGAGTCAAAGTTCCAGTCATACAATTTTACACTGAGGCGTACTAGCTGGTTTTGTGTGTCTACTTGACATAAACTGGATCCAGCAGAGATGGAGGAACCTCATATAAGGAAATGCCTCCATGAGATCCAGAAGTAAGGCATTTTCTCAATCAGTGATCAATGGGGAGGGCCATCCCTGGACTGGTGGTCCTGGGTTATATGCGAAAGCAGGATGAGCAAGTAAGGGGAAGCAAGTCAGCAAGAAATTTCCTTTCGTGGCCTCTGCATCAGCTCCAGTCTCCAGGATTCTACCTGTTTAATTTCCTGTTCTAACTTTTTTCAATGGTGAATAGTAATGTAGAAGTGTAAGAGAAATAAACCCTTTCCTCTCCAACTTGCATTTTTGTCATTGTGTTTTGTCACATCAATAGAAACCCTAACAAAGATACATGGTATCATCATTATCTTCTTTATTCTACTGTGTATACATCACATTTTCTTCACTCATTATTTGGCATTATTTCCCCATCATAGCTCTTGTGAATAATGTTGCAATTATTCCATGAGTGCTAACATCTTACTTCAATATTTCGAAATCTTCATGATATTTCCATAGAGGAAGAGCCCTTTTACCTCTTCTTTCAACTCTTTGTTCCATTAGTGATCAGGAGGGAGGGCCTCAGCTCCCCCCAAATGATTTGGCCCATTTGCTCAGAGACAGTTTTCCTCAGAACAGTTGAGGCCCAGTATTTCTGTTAACAGTATAAAAATATCCATTCTCTCCAGCTTTGAAAACAATTGTTATCTTTAAAAGCATCATCTGGGTAAATGAGATGGCTCACTGGGTAAAAATGCTTACTTTGAAGCCTGACAACCTGAGCTCTATCCCTGAAACCTATTTAGTAGAAGGAGAGAAATGACACTTGCAATTTGTTCTCTGAACACCCCCACAAACACACACACACACACACACACACACAGTGTCATGTACGCATGCATGCACACGTGCGCGCGCACACACACACACACACACACACTTAAATAACTCAATATTGTTTAAAAGTGAAAGCCATTTTCAGTAGCAGAACACATTTAACATGTGAAATGTCTGGTTGAGTTCTTATCAAGATCATAACATTATACACTTAGGGGATACTTAATGATTCTTGTTTTAAACACAAGGAAATATGAATTTTGGTTGTTAAAATGTGTTGCCTGAAGATAGATGGCCATCACTTTTTACAATTAGGATGACAGGTATAATCTTATTCTTCTCTGTCTCCCATATTTACAGAGACAAACATACTAAGGAATAAGCTCAGTTACACCTAAGCTCAGTGACCTGACATATCTTTTAGAATCTGACACCTTCTCTCAGGGTCACTAGGAGAAAGAGTGGAAAGTCAGAGGAGAAACCTCTTCCTCTTTGTGTGAGGAAACTGATAAAGAAATCTTGTGATAAGCCCTGGTTCACACATCCTGTCTCTTATTTTCACTGCTAGGCTTCAGCTTCAAACCTGGACAGGCTGTTGAATCCTGAGTCATGTCACTTCATCCTGACACCATGCTGGCCCTTGGTGAGTCTTGGAAGAAATGAAGGATGGGGTAGGTAATTTGGGAAAGGGAGTCTATTCCTGACTTGAGCCTGAAACTGGTCAAACAGTTTCTGAATCTTCCTGGGAGGAGAGTCTCTCCACCCCATGCCCTATTTTGAAGATATTTATGCAGAATTATTGATAGGAATAGGAATGGGATACGCAGCAAAGTTCAGCTTTGAAAGAAATTAGGAAGAGCATGTATGGAAGGGAAGATGACTTGGAGACATTTATTTTCTGTGTTTTGGAAGTGGAATTCAGGTTCTAATGCCTGCTAGGTAAGCATGCTACTACAGAATTTTATCCTCTTCATCTTGGTTCTCTTTATTTTTTTATGTTCGCAGGTGTTATGCATTAAAGAGTACCCTTTGTAAGAAATAATTTTCTTTTGTTAATTTTTATTTAATTTTTTCATCTTACATACCAATCCCAGATACCTCTCCTTCCCTCTCTCTGACCCGCACCTTCCTGATTTTACCCTCATCCACTCCTCGGAGGGCATAAGGCCTCCCTTAGGGGTTCAACAATGTCTTGCATACCAACTTGAGGCAGGAACAAGCCTCTCTCCTGGGTATCCAGGCTGAGCAAGGTATATCATTATACGGAATGGAGTTCTAAAAGTCAGTTGATGCATGCAGGATAAGTCCTGGTCTCATTGGCATGGCCCCCAAAAACAGATCAACCCAAATAACTGTCATTCTCATTCAGAGTGCCAAGATCAGGCCCATGCAGGTTCCTCAGCTACCAGTCCATAGTCCAGGAGCTCCTACTATCTCAGGTTAGCTGTCTCTGTGTTTTTCCCCATCATGATTTTGATGACCCTTGCTCATATGATCCTTCCTCTCTCTCTTCACTGAAGTCCGGAAGCTCAGCCCAGTGCTTGGTTTTGGATCACTGTATTTGATTATTTCTCTAAACACAATTATTAGCTTTTTGAGAGTTGCTTACATTACTCAGTTCTAACTCTTCCAAGAGCTATTCCAATTCCCTACTACCTCAACTTTGTGTCCATTTTGCAAGACCATTATGACCAATTTTTGATGCCCATATATTCTTAGATGTGTGATCTAGCACTGACGTATGGTTGACTTATGATGAGGTATATTTGTTTGCTTTTTTATTTGTTTGGTATTTTTTCAAGACACGCCTCACTATATATCACTGGCTGATCTGAAAATTACAAAGTAGACCAGGCTGGCCTAAAAACTCCCCCTGCCCCTGCCTCCCAAGTAAAGGCATTAAATACATGTGTCATATGCCCAACTCCAGTGTCTACAGTCTAAAAGTAAATTGACTCCGCTTCTCCCAGGATGCAGTAACTACCAATAGCTCCTAGGTTAAAGAGGATAGTGTGTTCTTAATTTTCCTTTCAAATCTGATATTTTGTCTAGCTTGTGCTTGTACAAATCTTGTACATGCTGTCACAACCACTGTGAGTTCATATGTACAGTTGGCCTTGTGTTCATAAGACCCAATGGTCCCCAAGTCATTAACTGCCTCTGTCTCTTACAATTATTTTACCCTCTTTTCTGAAACGATCACAGAGTCTTTGCAGGAGAAGATATGTTTTTTGTATGTTCCCTTTAAAGCCAAGTATGCTGCAGTCTCTTATTCTCTACACCTTGATCAATTATAGGTCTTTGTGTTAATCTCCATCTACCGTAAGTAGAAGCTTCTCAGATCAGGATTGGTTCATAAATTGATCTGTGGGCATAATGGTATACAAATTCTTCATTACCAAAGACATCTGAAATACTTTTTGAGAATTTCAGGATTTCACTCAATGAGTTTTGAGCCTACTAACTCCCAATCTGCCCATAACTCCAGAAACACACTATACTTCTCTCAAATTTATGTCTTGAAAAGAATAAACCAATGAACTAATTTGTGTTACCTGTATACTCAAGGGTGTAGGGCTCTCTGCAGGAGCACGGTCAACCTACTGGAGGCCATATTCTTAAAGAAAACTAAATCTTTCTCCCCAGAAACCATCAACTGCCAATAACTTCTCAGCTATAACTGGGAGCTTGTTAACCTCTTTACCCTTCATACTTGTCATCATTTTACTTTTAGATTAAGACATGGTCTCATTAAGATACTTGGTTGACTATGAATTTACTTTGTAGGCCAATTAATAATTCAATATGTGGACCAGCTGGGGAGCTGGGATTTTGAGTCTATGTCTCTACCTCTGGCCTTCAGGTTATCGTAGAGTTATTTCTGAGTGAAAAGGAAAATTATACTATGTCATTGACATGGAAGAGGAATAGCTGGGTAACCATGGGAAGCTGGATGCCCCCTACCTACATTTAGTTCTTCCTAGAGCCTCATCTCTAAGTAAACCGTGTGGTGGAATGTCTTTCTCACTGAGATTTCCCTTTCAGTGCTTTGCCTTGGACAGATAATCAAGACTTAGGAAGGTGAGTCATGTCTTCATTGCTTCTGAACCCATGGGCAGATTTTGAGAGGATCATGTGCACCTGGGAGGTCTGGAGGGGGGACCCTTGAATATTTCTTGCCATTATAAATATCCCCAGATAAGTAACCTTCATTCATCTTCTTTTTTACCTCTTTTCCTTGGATTTCTTGTTTAAAAATGTTTTTAATTAACAAATTAAAAGGTTTATATTTATGGCATGCAACACTCTGATGTGTTTTTACACTCTTTTGTGATTAAATTAGGCTAAGTTTCACGTCTCTCACACCTGATACTCATCATATTTTAGGTGTGAAAATGTTACATATCTACCATTGTTGGAAATTTGAAAGAAACAATCTTTCACTGTCACCCATGGTAGATCTTGAGAAATGCATTTCTCCCATCTTCTTTGTCTCTGATAAACATTCTACTCTCACTTTGTTAATCCCTGACATGAATGCCCTTATTCTATAAATAAGTGAGATCCTGTGGTATTTATCATTCTGTGACTGGTATATTTCCCTTAACTTCCTCCAGATATACTCTGGTTAACACCAACAGCAGCATTTTCTTTCTGAAGGCTGACCAGTATGACATGTGTGTAAATCATATTTTCTTTATCTCTTTATCTGTTCAACACAGTTGCATTGCTTCTGTCTCTTATCTACTGGATTCCATGATGTGATGATGATCTATCTCTATGACAGGCTGTCTGCAGAGATGACTCTTCAGAATGACCAAAACTACATGTGAAACATTTCTTCCCACATCCCAGAGCAATTTTAGTGTCCTCTTAGCAAGGCCTTGACTACCCCCAAAGTAGGATCATGAGAAGTTGCACTTGTTCTACTTCTCCATCTTCTTATGAACAATATATCACTGGGTCCTGTTCATTCCAGCTACTAAATTCTTACATCTGTTAGTTATTTAAGTCTTTTGTTCTAATACAGATTCTCACTGTATATTCCTGATTAGCCTGGAACTTACTACATACAGCAGGTCGGTATAGAATTCACAGAGGTTGGCCTGCTTCTGTCTTTTGACTGTTGGGATTAAATGCACATAAAACCATTTCCAGTCTCAAATCTTTCTTACTCATTGTATAAATTTCTGCTAGCTTTTTTAAAGCTCCTACCTTCCACATTTGTTCCAGAAGTGCTTCTAAAAATGCTAAGTGCTTCTTAAGAATCTAAGCTACACCGTTGCTAGGATATACATGGTACTTTCTGCTTGTTCTGCACAGTTCAACATAGTGGAGGAGTCCATTCACCACCTCGGCAAGCAGTACACATTGCCCCAGTTCCAAGTATGTAGCCAGTCCATGTTGAGCCAGTAAGCAGTTTGTAACATGCAGCTTACAAACCCCATTTAAATATTTGGCCTCCTGAAAGAGCCAGAGGTCATGCTGGCAGAATGGTCCAGAAAGCTGGCATTTCCAAGCCTCGTGGATTTTTTCTGCTGCTTCTGAGTCATGAAAACCTCTCTTAAAGGAGCAGCAGCACACTGCCAGTAATCATAGCATACAGAGGGAAATCCCACATCAAAATCTCATTTACAAATGAATGGGCAGGAAGCCAATTGTGCATTATGGCTAGCAACCATGCATTTATAGGATAAGAAACTATAAGAGCAGGATAGTCACTAATGAAAGTTAGTTGTCCTCACAACAACAGCCAAATTAATGATGTGATCCAATGTATGAGTCTGATCCAGTTGTTCCACAATGTACACCTACATATCACTTTGAACATAGAAAAGTGTGAACATTTTAAATTTTGTCTCTTATCGGGCAGTGATCTTACATCCAGAGAGTTTGAAGAAGATGGACATTTAGTGGCCCAATAACAGGGCCTGTAGTTAAGAAAGGCACATATACTTGAAATGAACAAGGAGGCAGCAGGCTCTGTAGTAGATGTGTACAGCCTAGGATGTTCTGCGATTTCCTTGGATGGATCTTTGCTAGACCCAATAAGTGTCCAGACTTAGTTTCCTCATTGTCATATGATGGGAATTAAAATTCATGGAAAAAGTCAAGATGTTATAAAGTTGCACTTTGATCATATCTGGAGAACTTTAAACTTGGTAAGAATATGGAATGGTGTGTCAAAGTTGGTTCTGCATTCTAGCAATGTCCTGACTGTGTACAATGACATTCTGTTATCTCTCTCCTAGGATCTCTTCCCAGACCTTCCATCATAGCTGAACCAGGCCTTGTGATACAGCAAGGGCATTTTGTAGCTTTTGTGTGCTCAAACCCTAGTGGATATGATACATTCCGTCTGGAGAAGAAAGGTCACAAAGTCATGGATAAAGAGAATATTGGGCCTTCAATTACAGAGGCAAGATTCCACCTTGGCCCAGTGAATGAAAGCACTGCTGGGATTTATTGCTGTATCTATAAGAAAGAGCCCAATTGGTCCCTATACAGTGAGACCCTGGAGCTAAAGGTGACCAGTGAAGATGTTACCAAGTCTCCTAACCCAGGTTCAGCAGAGACCCCAGGTTTGTTCCTAGGTCTGTGGACTCTAACCCTAGCTGCTATTCCCTTCCTTATTTCCTATGTTTTTTTCTTAGCCCCAAACCTTATTTTCTCACCTCTCTCAGCAAAGGTACCCTCTGCCCATATGCCCCAGGTCACTGGAAATTTAGATTTAGCAGACACAAAGTGAGACCTAGATGCAGGTACAAATTGGGTGTTAGGGTACAAATCTGTCCCTAATTACTGGGGAGAGAGTGATTCTCACAATGGTGGGGTAGACTCATTTCAAGTTGCTCCTTTCATTGGTCATGCTGAGTTATTCTTTCCTTCCACTGAGTCTGAGCCTGTGGTGACTACAGAAAGATATCTCCTCTGCTGTAATCTCCTGTCATTAGGCAAGTCTTGTGGTCCAGGGAGGGCTGGTGGGCAGGCCTGGACTATTATTTTGGGGGTATTTTCGTATGTAATGGTCTCTGTTTAATCAGGAGTCAGGGACCAGGAAAAACTTCTACTCCACCTCCATATCCTCCCAGGTCTTTCTTTCACAGTGTTGATTCTGTGATGACAAAGTGAATGAGTGACAAAAGGAAGGAAAGACCAACCCACAATCGCAGGTGTTGAAAGGGGATCTGTCCGACTTCCTCTTTTTCCTGTCTTGTTATTTCAGGCCTTTCTCAGGGTCTGGGATTGAATGATTGGCAAGTTACCCCTTTTGGATCACTTCTTAGTATGGAGAAAAGGTCTATAAAGCTGTCCTCATAAGGTCTGCCTCTTTTTGGGTAGTATTTTAATAGGGATTATATGCTGGGTTAATGTACCCACCAGCTTCTGCTTAGCTTTGGAGTGAGGATCAGAATGTCATTGATAGTATTTTGCTGTTGTTGTCGTTCTTTTGTTATGCTGTTTTTTAAACAACAACAAAGGTTCTCTTTATATAATCCAAGCTGATATTTGAACTTCGTACATAGACAGTCTGGTCTAATCTCACCGAGATCTTCTATTCTCTATCTTCTGATCTTGGGCATTAAAGGAATGAACCCCAAATCCCAAATGGCCTTTCTATTTTTAAAATTGAGAAAATTATCTTTCTTGATCAAAAATACCAAGTTCTGAAGACCCTGGCACAGAAGCAGTCCCTGCAACAGTGCACATACCTCTATGCTGTTCTCTTATGGTTTGAGCCTCACTAAACACATTATTCTTTTTTGGATGGAGCTGATTAGGACCTTCTTTTCAAGCTCAGCGTCAATGACAGCTAACAGGACTTTATCAATGTCTGTGCTTGTCTAGGATGTAAGAATCTCTTAGAGGAAAGTTCCATGAGAAGACTGTGCCCTGTGAAAAATGGCCAGACTGGGGTGCTGTGTGATAGCAAATGAGCTTTGCTCACTCCTCCTGCCTCTGGTTATCTGGCTGTATTGTTTCCTGTACTCTGTGGCCACAACCCTCTGGGGAGTTGTGGTCCTGAGTTGTCATGGACTCTCTGATGTAGGCTGTGTTAATGTGAGGCTAAGCTCTGAGTTCAGGCAGGTGAACATTGGACAGGGACAAAGGGCGAGGAAAGATAGAGGGGAGTAGGATACTGTTACGTGCAGAGTTCTCTTCTGTGCCATTGTGTTGGAACATGTCATGATGTGTTTCCAAGCTGAATATTTTGGATCACCATCTTGTCTTTGATATTATTAACAAATAACTTTTCACTTTAAATGCACTGAATGAATGGTGAGTCAAACTGGACACTCGCAGTGAGGGACAAGAAATGACACAGCCCTTGTGAGCATTAATGGAGAGATAGAGTAAGTGGTTCAGAGAAATGCATTAAGAATTCAGATATGAAGAGCGGGGAGTCCCTGCCTTCTGGGCAGGTCTCAAGGTTCCCTGTGGGAGAGCTTGGGCACCTACAGCTGGGGCTCCAGGATCTCCGGTGGTCTACTGGACCCCTCGCTCCCTCCCACCCCTACCTCTTGTCCCCGGATCCTTGAGCTACCAGACGGCCCTGGTTAGGAGCTGAGGAACTCCATCTGGACGGGTGAGTGTCTACTAGCCAGGGGCAGTGTGTCCCAGAAGCTAGCACAAACTCCCCTCCCCCAGCTCCTTCTGCAGGGCTGCCTTTCTTAGGCAAGACCCAATCCCCCCGGCAACATACCCCACCCCCAACCCTGCCCTGCAGTTTGCTTGGACCAGTGCTCAAGACCGGTTTTAAGTTACTTCACTAAGGCTATCCACCCAGAGCGGGGAGTCCCTGCCTTCTGGGCAGGTCTCAAGGTTCCCTGTGGGAGAGCTTGGGCACCTACAGCTGGGGCTCCAGGATCTCCGGTGGTCTACTGGACCCCTCGCTCCCTCCCACCCCCTACCTCTTGTCCCCCGGATCCTTGAGCTACCAGACGGCCCTGGTTAGGAGCTGAGGAACTCCATCTGAACGGGTGAGTGTCTACTAGCCAGGGGCAGTGTGTCCCAGAAGCTAGCACAAACCCCCCTCCCCCACCTCCTTCTGCAGGGCTGCCTTTCTTAGGCAAGATCCAATCCCCCCCCCCCCCCCCCCCCCGGCAACACACCCCACCCCCAACCCTGCCTTGCTGCTTGCTTGGACCAGTGCTCAAGACCGGTTTTAAGTTCCTTCACTAAGGCTATCCACCCAGAGCGGGGAGTCCCTGCCTTCTGGGCAGGTCTCAAGGTTCCCTGTGGGAGAGCTTGGGCACCTACAGCTGGGGCTCCAGGATCTCCGGTGGTCTACTGGACCCCTCGCTCCCTCCCACCCCCTACCTCTTGTCCCCGGATCCTTGAGCTACCAGACGGCCCTGGTTAGGAGCTGAGGAACTCCATCTGGACGGGTGAGTGTCTACTAGCCAGGGGCAGTGTGTCCCAGAAGCTAGCACAAACCCCCCCTCCCCCACCTCCTTCTGCAGGGCTGCCTTTCTTAGGCAAGATCCAATCCCCCCCCCGGCAACACACCCCACCCCCAACCCTGCCTTGCTGCTTGCTTGGACCAGTGCTCAAGACCGGTTTTAAGTTCCTTCACTAAGGCTATCCACCCAGAGCGGGGAGTCCCTGCCTTCTGGGCAGGTCTCAAGGTTCCCTGTGGGAGAGCTTGGGCACCTACAGCTGGGGCTCCAGGATCTCCGGTGGTCTACTGGACCCCTCGCTCCCTCCCACCCCCTACCTCTTGTCCCCCGGATCCTTGAGCTACCAGACGGCCCTGGTTAGGAGCTGAGGAACTCCATCTGGACGGGTGAGTGTCTACTAGCCAGGGGCAGTGTGTCCCAGAAGCTAGCACAAACCCCCCCCCCCCAGCTCCTTCTGCAGGGCTGCCTTTCTTAGGCAAGACCCAATCCCCCCGGCAACACACCCCACCCCCATCCCTGCCCTGTGGCTTGCTTGGACCAGTGCTCAAGACCGGTTTTAAGTTCCTTCACTAAGGCTATCCACCCAGAGCGGGGAGTCCCTGCCTTCTGGGCAGGTCTCAAGATTCCCTGTGGGAGAGCTTGGGCACCTACAGCTGGGGCTCCAGGATCTCCGGTGGTCTACTGGACCCCTCGCTCCCTCCCACCCCCTACCTCTTGTCCCCGGATCCTTGAGCTACCAGACGGCCCTGATTAGGAGCTGAGGAACTCCATCTGAACGGGTGAGTGTCTACTAGCCAGGGGCAGTGTGTCCCAGAAGCTAGCACAAACCCCCTCCCCCCATCTCCTTCTGCAGGGCTGCCTTTCTTAGGCAAGACCCAATCCCCCCCGGCAACACACCCCACCCCCAACCCTGCCTTGCTGCTTGCTAGGACCAGTGCTCAAGACCGGTTTTAAGTTCCTTCACTAAGGCTATCCACCCAGAGCGGGGAGTCCCTGCCTTCTGGGCAGGTCTCAAGGTTCCCTGTGGGGGAGCTTGGGCACCTACAGCTGGTGCTCCAGGGTTGCCATCTGAGTTGTTGTGCTGAGGAGTTCCATCTGGACGGGTTGGTTCCTGTTTCTACACGGAAGAGATACACCCAGAGAGTCAGTCACAGCAAAGTCTGGACCAAGACACCAGGCCTCTCTGGGCTACATTTGAAGCAAGAGATGGGAAGGCGCCAAAACAAGAATTCCTCCAACAACCTGAAAGACAACATGACATCACCAGAACCCAGGGATCCCGAAACAAGAAGAATTCTACACCCTACTCCAGAAGAATTAGAAGAATTTGACTCAAAAGTGAATTATATGAAAATAATAGAGGACTTGAAACAGGAGGTGAAAAACTGCCATAAACAATTAGAGATGACAAACAAAAAAGTAGAGGAAATGAATAAGTCGCTCAAAGATACCCAAGAAAACCAAGAGAAGCAAGAAAAAGCAATCAAACAGATAAGGGAAGCGGTTCAAGACTTGAAGAATGAAATGGAAATAATGAAGAAAACACAAACCGAAGAAAGGATGGAGTTGGAAAACCTGGGTAAACGATCAGGAACCACAGAGACAAGTACTACCAACAGATTACAAGAGATAGAAGAAAGAATGTCAGACACTGAAGATACCATAGAGAAAATAAACACACTGATCAAAGAAAATAGCAAAACCAACAAATTCTCATCACAAAACATTCAGGAAATATGGGACACAATAAAAAGACCAAACATAAGAATAATTGGGATAGAAGAAGGAGAAGAAGTACAGCTCAATGGTCCAGAAAATATATTTAATAAAATTATAGAAGAAAACTTTCCCAACCTAAAGAAAGATATTCCTTTGAAGGTTCAAGAAGCATACAGAACACCAAATAGACTGGACCAAAAAAACATCTCCTCGCCATATAATAATCAAAACACAAAACATACAGAATAAAGAAAGAATATTAAGAGCTGCAAAGGAAAAAGGTCAAGTTACTTATAAAGGTAAACCTATCAGACTCACACCCGACTACTCTATGGAAACCATGAAAGCCAGAAGGTCCTGGATAGATGTACTGCAGAAGGTAAGAGAACATGGATGCAAGCCGAGACTAATATACCCAGCCAAGCTTTCGTTCACTATAAATGGAGAAAACAAAATTTTCCAGGATAAAAACAAATTTAAACAATACGTAGCCACAAATCCAGCCTTACAGAAAGTAATAGAAGGAAAATCACAAACCAAGGAGACCAACAATGTCCACAATAACTCAAACTTCTAGACACCCTTTACCAGCGCAACTAAAAGAAAGCAAACACACAAACTCTATGGCTAAAAAAGTGACCGGAGTTAGCAACCACTGGTCATTAATATCCCTTAATGTCAATGGACTCAACTCACCTATAAAAAGGCACAGGCTAAGAGATTGGATACGCAAACAGGATCCAACATTCTGCTGTTTACAAGAAACACACCTCAACCACAAAGACAGGCACCTACTTAGAGTAAAGGGATGGGAAAAGGTTTATCAAGCAAATGGACCTAAGAAACAAGCAGGTGTGGCCATACTAACTTCTAACAAAGTGGACTTCAAACTTAAATCAATCAGAAGAGATGGAGAGGGACATTTTATACTCATAACAGGAACAATTCATCAGGATGAAGTCTCAATCCTGAATATCTATGCCCCTAACATAAAAGCACCTACGTACGTAAAAGAAACATTACTAAAACTCAAGGCTGCCATCAAACCGCACACACTAATAGTAGGAGATTTCAACACTCCTCTTTCACCAATGGACAGGTCAATCAGACAGAAGCCTAACAGAGAAATAAGAGAATTAATGGAGGTAATGAATCAAATGGACTTAACAGACATCTATAGAACATTCCACCCAAATAGGAAAGAATATACCTTCTTCTCTGCTGCTCATGGAACCTTCTCGAAAAATGACCACATCCTCGGCAACAAAGCAAACTTCCACTGTTACAAAAAAATATCCATAACCACCTGTGTCTTATCAGATCACCATGGTCTAAAGTTAGAATTCAACAACAAAGCTACCCCCAGAAAGCCTACAAACTCATGGAAACTGAACAGTCAACTATTGACCCACACCTGGATCAAAGAAGAAATAAAGAAAGAAATTAAAGTCTTCCTTGAATTCAATGAAAATAAAGAAACAACATACTCAAACTTATGGGACACTTTGAAAGCAGTCCTAAGGGGAAAGTTCATAGCCCTTAGTGCCCACTTAAAGAAAACAGAGAAAGCATACATTGGAGACTTAACAGCCCACCTGAAAGCTCTAGAAAAAAAAGAAGCAGACTCACCTAGGAGGAGTAGAAGACTGGAAATTGTCAAACTGAGAGCGGAAATCAACAAAATAGAAACACAGAAAACAATCCAAAGAATCAATGAAACAAAAAGCTGGTTCCTGGAAAAAATCAACAAAATTGATAAACCCCTATCCAAACTAATCAAACGGCAGAGAGAGAATTTGCAAATTAATAAGATCAGAAATGAAAAGGGGGACATAACCACAGACATAGAGGAAATTCAGAGAATCATTAGATCTTACTACAAAAGCCTGTATGCCACAAGACTGGAAAATGTAAAAGAAATGGACACTTTTTTTAGATAAATTCCATATACCAAAATTAAATCAGGACCAGGTGAACAATCTAAATAGACCTGTCAGTCGCGAAGAATTAGAAGCTGTTATCAAAAACCTCCCTACCAAAAAAAGCCCAGGACCAGACGGTTTCAATGCGGAATTCTACCAGAATTTCCAAGAAGACCTAATACCTATACTCCTTAAGGTATTTCACAATATAGAAACAGAAGAGTCATTGCCAAATTCCTTTTATGAAGCTACAGTCACTCTGATACCAAAACCACACAAAGACTCAACCAAGAAAGAGAATTACAGACCAATCTCACTCATGAACATCGACGCAAAAATCCTCAACAAAATACTGGCAAAACCGTATCCAAGAATACATTAGAAAAATTATCCATTACGATCAAGTAGGCTTCATCCCAGAAATGCAGGGCTGGTTCAACATACGAAAATCTATCAATGTAATCCATCATATAAATAAACTGAAAGAAAAAAACCATATGATCATTTCTTTAGATGCTGAAAAAGCTTTTGACAAAATTCAACATCCCTTTATGATAAAAGTCTTGGAGAGATTAGGGATACAAGGGTCATACCTAAATATAATAAAAGCTATTTACAGCAAACCGACAGCTAACATCAAACTAAACGGAGAGAAACTCAAAGCCATCCCACTTAAATCAGGAACACGACAAGGCTGTCCACTCTCTCCATACCTCTTCAATATAGTGCTTGAAGTTTTAGCAATAGCAATAAGACAACATAAGGGGATCAAGGGGATTCGAATTGGAAAGGAAGAAGTTAAACTTTCGTTATTTGCAGATGATATGATAGTGTACATAAGTGACCCCCAAAACTCCACCAAAGAACTTTTTACAGCTGATAAACACCTTTAGTAATGTGGCCGGATACAAGATCAACTCCAAAAAATCAGTCGCCCTCCTATACACAAAAGATATGGAAGCAGAGAGGGAAATCAGAGAAGCATCACCTTTCACAATAGCCACAAACAGCATAAAATATCTCGGGGGTAACTCTAACCAAAGAAGTGAAGGATCTATTTGACAAGAACTTTAAAGCATTGAAGAAAGAAATTGAAGAGGATACCAGAAAATGGAAGGATCTCCCTTGCTCGTGGATTGGGAGGATCAACATAGTAAAAATGGCAATCCTACCAAAGGCAATTTATAGATTCAATGCAATCCCCATCAAGATCCCATCAAAATTCTTCACTGATCTTGAAAGGACAATAATCAACTTTATTTGGAAAAACAAAAAACCCAGGATAGCCAAAACAATCTTATACAATAAAGGAACTTCTGGAGGCATTACCATCCCTGACTTTAAACTCTATTACAGGGCTACAGTAATGAAAACGGGGTGGTATTGGCATAAAAATAGAGAAGTCGACCAATGGAATCGCATAGAAGACCCGGATTTGAACCCACAAACCTATGAATACCTCATTTTCGATAAAGGTGCTAAAAGTATACAATGGAAGAAAGAAAGCATCTTCAACAAATGGTGCTGGCACAACTGGATGTCAACCTGTAGAAGAATGAAAATAGACCCATATCTATCACCATGCACAAAACTCAAGTCTAAATGGATCAAAGACCTCAATATCAATCTGAACACACTGAACCTGATAGAAGAGAAAGTGGGAAGTACCCTACAACAGATGGGCACAGGCGATCGCTTCCTAGGTATAACCGCAGCAGCACAGTCATTAAGGGCAACATTGAATAAATGGGACCTACTGAAACTGAGAAGCTTCTGTAAAGCAAAAGACACTGTCACTAAGACAAAAAGGGAACCCACTGACTGGGAGAAGATCTTCACCAACCCCGCAACAGACAAAGGTCTGATCTCCAAAATATATAAAGAACTCAAGAAACAAGACTTTAAAATGCTAATTAACCCAATTAAAAAATGGGGCACTGACCTGAAGAGAGAATTCTCAACAGAAGAAGTCCAAATGGCCAAAAGGCACTTAAGGTCATGCTCAGCCTCCCTTAGCGATCAGGGAAATGCAAATCAAAACAACATTGAGATATCACCTTACACCTGTCAGAATGGCTAAAATCAAAAACACCAATGATAGCCTTTGCTGGAGAGGCTGTGGAGAAAGGGGCACCCTCATCCATTGCTGGTGGGAATGCAAACTTGTGCAACCACTTTGGAAAGCAGTGTGGCGGTTTCTCAGGAAAGTTGGGATCAACATACCCATGGACCCAGCAATGCCACTCTTGGGAATATACCCACGAGATGCCCGATCATATGACAAGGACATTTGTTCAACTATGTTCATTGCAGCATTATTTGTAATAGCCAGAACCTGGAAACAACCCAGATGCCCTTCAATGGAAGAATGGATGAAGAAAGTATGGAATATATATTCATTAGAATACTACTCAGCGGTAAAAAACAATGACTTCGCGAATTTTGCATGCAAATGGATGGAAATAGAAAACACTATCCTGAGTGAGGTAACCCAGACGCAAAAGGATGAGCATGGGATGTACTCACTTATAATTGGTTTCTAGAGATAAATAAAGGTCAGTGAGTCTTTAATTTGATACCCTAAAGAAACTAATTAAGAAGGTGAACCCAAAGAAAAACATACAGCTATCCTCTGGGTTATGAGAAGTAGACCAGATTGACGGGCAAAAAATTTGGGATCTTGGGGGAGTGGTGAGAGGGGGGAAGAAGGGGAGAAGGGGAGAGAAATGTGAGAAGGGGAGGGTGGGGGGAACTTGGGGCAACGAGATGGTTGGGATAAAGGAAGGTTGGTTAGGGGAGCAGAGAAGCACACATCTTAATTAAGGGAGCCATCTTAGGGATGGCAAGAGACTTGGATCTAGAGGGGCTCCCAGGAGCACAGGGGGATGTCCCCAGTTAGTTCCTGGGGCAGCTGTGGATAGGGAACCTGAAATGACTCTATCCTATAGCCATACTGATGAATATATTGCATATCACCATAGAAACTTCATCTGGCGATGGATGGAGATAGAGACAGAGACCCACACTGGAGCACTGGACTGAGCTCCCAAAGTCCCAATGAGGAGCAGAAGGAGGGAGAATATGAGCAAAGAAGTCAGGACCACAAGGGGTGCGCCCACCCGCGGAGACAGTGGGGCTGAGTCTTTGGGAGCTCACCAAGGCCAGCTGGACTCTGACTGAAAAAGCATGGGATAAAACCGGACTCTCTGAATTTGGCGGACAATGAGGGCTGCTGAGAAGCCAAGGACCATGGCACCGGGTTTTGATCCTACTTCATGTTCTGGCTTTGTGGGAGCCTATCCAGTTTGGACGTTCACCTTCCTAGACCAGGATCGAGGGGGGAGGACTTTGGACTTTCCACAGGGAACCCTGACTACTGCTCTTCAGGCTGGAGAGGGAGGGGGAGGAGTGGGGGGAGGGGAGGATGGGAGGGAGGAGTGGGAGGGAAATGGGAGGCGGGAAGGAGGCAGAAATTTTTTTTTCCAATAAAAAAAAAATGAAAAAAAAAAAAAAAAAAAAAGAATTCAGATATGAAACTTAAATTTTATTGAATAATATATTTATCTTAAAATTAAACCTATAGGCAATATTACTGATGCAACAATATAATGTATCTTTACACTTGGATACAATGTATGTTATTCCATTTAAAATAACATATTATGCTATTTAATATTTATAATATATGATTTAACAGATGTTGTTTATTACTATAGCCTACATACAGGCACATGTCATTTATTCTAAGATATTTACTTATAAATGGTACTTCAAAGAAAATGTATAGGAACAAATTATATAAGTAAATAATTTATCAAATAAATATATATTAACATTATGTATTAAATATCTATATGTTAATATATAAATATCATACATTAAATATTTAAATATTAAATATATAAAAGAAGTTAATATTATATAATTTTGTTTAATATTTTCTTCTTTACTTTTTGCATGGAAATGTATGTAGTGTGCACACCTAGGTATTGATATATGATGTGAGCATGTCTTCATATTCATATGTGTTGACATGTGACATATACATTCATCTATGTATAGGTACACAATTGATGCTGAATGCCTTTTTTGATTGTTCTCCACTTTACACATCATTGAGGTATTTCTTTCATACCCTGCAGTTTACTGATGCAGCTAATTTGTCTAGCCAGATTGTTCTGAGGGTTCTCTATGTCTCGTCTACCTGGATTAGAGGCTGGAGGTCAGGTCCACTTGACTTTTTCTGTGACTTCTGAACATCTAAACTCTGGTTCTCATTCTTGCACACTAAGTATAATATTGCACACAAAGTGAAACTCATTAATCAACATCCACAGCACCTTAGCTGTACTTATTTATATTACATGTAAATATATAGTCATGTTTCACTTAACAATGGGGCATTGTTCTAGGAAACATATCCAGAGTCCATGTAGTTGTATGATACCCGTGTTTTGAGAAATCTATCATTTGTGCCATTTTATTAACAAGATGTTATTCATACCAGTTTAGAATTAATAGTCTTCTGCACATATGCCCACGTGGTACATAGAGCAAACAACTTCTGGACAGCAGTACTGCAGAAAGGTTACCTTGAATGATGCAGGGAACCAAACCTCAAGGTAGACACATGACACTAGGGCATAAAAAGTTTTCAGTTCATTTATTATCTGACTAAATGCCTGTGGTTAGTTATAACATCATTACATACTCTACTTATATGATATGTAATATCTAGCTATAAATATATTATATGCATGTATATGACATACATAATTAAATTTTCAATAAGATACATGAAAGGAAGGAATAGAAGACAGGGTCTTGAGACTTGAACATGGACAAAGATTTGAAGAAAAGCATAGAGGGATAGTTCCTGATTTTTTAAAGACATTGAAGATTCTGCCTCAGTAACAAGGTCAGGGAATGGGTACCATTCAGTGAGAGAGGACAGGTGAGATCCATTTTGTGTCATGCCCTGTAAAATGGCAGAGTGAATGCATGGGTGGAAGATGGCACATGTAAAATAAGTACTTAGATGTTCTCTGCAACACATCAGGCAGTAGGATCATATTGGGACTGAGTTCCTTCCTGGGATTATATGTTTCTTTTCTTATTGGTTGTCATTTTTGCAAAATTCTGTAAAGAATGGTGGACATGTTGTCTGATATGATGCCAATAATAAAGTTATTTCTCTTATCTGTGGGAACCATGTAGTAATAGGGGCGGCGGGGCTGCATCCCCGGCACCCGGCCACCCACATTGCTAGCTTATGCCCGAAATAACAACACACAAACTGTATTCATTTAAACACTGCTTGGCCCATTTCTATCTAGTCTCTTCTAGGCTAATTCTCACATATTAATTTAGCCCATTTCTAATAATCTGTGTAGCCCATGAGCTGGCTTACCAGGAATGATCTTAACCTGCGTCTGCCTGGCGTGGGAGCATCATGGCGACTCCTGACTCAGCTTCTTTCTCCCAGCATTCCATTCTGTTTACTCCGCCTACCTAAGGGTTGGCCTATCAATGGGCCTAGGCAGTTTCTTTATTGATAAGAAATCAATCCCACATCAGAACCACAGTAGATTTCACTAGCCACGTGTGACTTTTGAGTCCTTAAAAGGGTTATTCCAGGGAGTAGGGTGTCTCAAAGCACAAAGAAGTTTAATACTCTTCATGGGTAACACAAGGATAATGAATATGTTCATAGTCATATTTCCATGAATACCATGCACCACTCATTATATGTGTATTATACAGCGGGTGCTCAATAAGTGCATGCTGCTGGTAACCTGATTCCTATCTATGATGGTTGCTCTTGATTTTCAACCTAGATTCATATAATTCAGATCTTGGAGATAGAAAAATATGCCTTTAATGCAGATCTCTCTCTCTCTCTCTCTCTCTCTCTCTCTCTCTGTTTGTGTGTGTGTGTGTGTGTGTGTGTGTGTGTATGTCTCAGTTTTTTGAGACAGGGTTTCTCTGTGTTGTCTTTATGCTTGCCCTGGAACTAGCTCTTATAGGCCAGGATGGCCTCAAACTCATAGAGATCTGCCTGTTTCTGTCTCACAGGTATTGGGATTAAAGGCATGCACAACCACTGCCAGGCTAGACCATCTCTCTTAAAATTGGGGGAAAAAACTCACTTAAGGTATCAATTTACCTTAGGATTTCTATTGTTGCAGCAAAACACATTGACCAATGCAACTTAACTAGGAAAGGGTTTATTTGGCTTATACTTCCACAGCACTGTTCATTATCATAGACAGTCAGGACAGGGACTCAAACCTGGAAGAAACCCAAAGGCAAAAGCAGATGTATAGGCCATGGGGGTGATGTTTACTGGCTTGCTCATTATGACATGCTCAGCCTGCTTTCTTATAAATACCAGAACTTTAAGTCCAGGAATGAAACCACCAGGAGTCCTGATTCTGTGTCAAGTAATCAAGGGGTTGACTTGTGATGGCTATTCATGGTTACCATCATGACAAGATCCAATTCAATATTTGAGGTATGAAATGCTTTTAATCATGATTTTTGAGTGAAAAGAAAAAGCACCCAATACCTAGTACCAACTTGTTCTACTTAGGGTCTCTCTTGTTGGGCCTTCCAAGTTCTCTGGAGGTATATAAGGGAAGATTAACAGTGAAACTCACTGGACTCATAGAAAGAGTATACCTACTGCCTAGGTATCCAGTAGCAGGTGATCACAGACCCCTGTCCCTTTGGTATTAAATGAAGGTTCACCCATTGATAAGTGTCTCCAGACTTGATGGAATAAGAAAGAAAAGAAAGCAGAGCATTGGATAAAGACCCAGTAGAAGACTTCAGTGATACAGTAGAAGAAGATCTCATATCATAGTGACCCATCTAAGACCTCCAAGTCATCTTGGACATGTGAACCACAGAGATAAAGGAAAGGAGGGTCTCTAAGAACAATAAAAAGAATGACTGGTGACTCCAAGTTGTTGGGGATGATGCTATGACGTAACATTTCTGTGTGCAATAAGCTTCTGTTCTGTGTCATAAATTAACCAAGGAGGCCAAGCATGGTCACATAAATGGCTACCACATCAGATCTATCATGGTATTTGTACACAGTGCAGTCCTAGAAGATTTTAGTCTCAGTGCATTTGGGTCTCTGGGCAATGGCTCCCAGCTCATAATAGAGATATTTTAATGGCCATATCCTATATCTTTGGTTACATGGAGGCATGACTGAGAGACAGATAGGTCTGCATTTACATATCTTGGTCTTTTACTTTGCAGATTATATTATTCTTTCTCTATTCCCTATTCTACATGTTTTGATTATTATGTAGCAAAAAGTTTTCTTCTGATCCAGTCTATTTGGTGTTCTGTAAGATTCCTGTATTTTTATAGGCATGTCCTTCGTTATGGTTTACAGAGAGATAAAAATCCAGACAAAAGAATTTAATGGAGAGCCAATTTCAGCATCACAGCATAAGAATAGAGAGAACAGTTCAAGGATTTCAGACAACCAACTTTAATATATCTATTAACCTTACAGGAATGACCAAATGTCAGAGATACTGTTAAACTAACTGGATTCCTGTGCCATTGTTAGATTTAAAGAGATTCAAGGACGCAATAGTCTTATATGGCATGCATTCACCTTTTGTGAAATATGTCTCTGTACATGTAGAAAACCTAATTAACATGACTACAAACATGACTATTATCAATGCCTATCTATTAACCTCTATTTCTTAATTATACATTACATTTTAAATCAGCTGCATAAACACAAACAAGAACAGAAATATACATATAACAAAATTGGCCTTAAATTTGTATCAATAGATCTAGAGTCATCCCAATGCAAAATATTCATCTTTATAGCATATATCCCTTTAAATGTAAACAAACATTTATAAGCAATCATTTAGGAAATTTGTGTGTTGTTCTCTAGTCTATTTCCTGCTGACTGGGGCACTGTTAATCAGGTATTTTATGGAATGTCCTGTGTGGTAGGGTCATCTTAGCCAGCAGTTCTGGAGCTGGCATGGATGTTGGGTTATCTGGGCCACTGCTTCAGGGAGTCTTGTTTGGTCAAACCATATTAGCCAGTAAGGAATCCACAGCTTTCTATCCTTTGTGGAAACAAAATCAGAACCTCTTTTCCAAAGCAACATATCCTTAGTCCCAAATTTTGAAGTCAAGACACCTTTAAAATATAAATGTTGGTTTAGCCTAGCAATCTGTACAATGAAATATCTTTCTACAGTCAAAAATTCAAAGAAAACACAATAATATACATAATAAAGACTCTCTGTGTATACTCCATCTTTGTGTGGCTTATTTTTCTTACTCTACTACTTTTTCTACAAGTTTAATATTTATTTTATGGCCATTTCTCTTTTAATCTATAACTATCTGTACTTTGTCTCTTTAAAGAATTTGTTTTATTTTTTAAAACCATTTATTTCTTTTTCTAACTGTCTACATTCTTTTTCTCTCTCCCAAGCCTACAAACATTTATCCAACACTGTGACACATTTAGAGTCTTTTATCAAATCTGTTTTATTGTGTATCTATAGTAATTTTCTAAACAGGAGCATTTTAAAATGGTCAACAGCTTGTTCACAGCAGCCCTGAATGCTGGTTTTGCCTCCCTCAGGCTTTCAATATGGCAGAGGTAGTTCACCACCAGCTATGGGACTGCTAAGTAGAAGTCCTCACCAACTCAACTCTCTGTAGCAATATGTAGCATATAAACCACTTTTATCTGTGTAAAACTAAATCTGCCATGCAGTGCACTGCACAGCCTGGAAATATCTCTGTGTATAGCTGTGGGGATCTACCATGCTCTCCTACCTGTGGACTCCTAACCAACCTGATCCTGCAACCTGCCCAGGCAGGGAGCACTGAGCCACATGCATGGTCTCAGTTACTTTCCTCCCAACCCTGAGTGGGCACACAAACACCTGGACCTGAAGTGGGTGGTGGGCATCAGTCCCAAATGTTCATTGGGTGCCATTCTGTAGACAGAGACTACTTGTTCATGTCTGACTTACCAGGCCAGAAATAATCACACAGAAACTGTATTAATTAATACACTGCTCATTCTATTAGGTGAGCCTTCTTATTAACTAACTCTTACATTTTAAATTAACCAATTCCTACTCTTTTGTATTTTACCATAAGGCTTATGGTTTATCAGTAAGGTTTTCTGGCTGGTGACTCATGTCTTTCTCCTTCGGCAGCTACATGGCATCTCTCTGACTCTGCTTACATTCTCCTCTATCGCTGCTTGGAATTCCTGTCTTGATCTACTCTACCTTTTGGTGGCCAAAGTAGCTTTATTCATTAACCAATAGTAACAAAACACATTCACAGCACAAAAGGGAAATCTCACATCACTAGAGGTCTTCATTATCTTTTTCTGTTTATTAAGTGTATCCTTTAAAGTGCAATTTAATTTTCTATAACTGCTTGTCATGTAGTATTGTGTGGCATACCTGTAGCATACTTTATGTTGTAACATGAAAAAAATCATTTTACTAGAGACCTATATTTGAGTGTAGTGAGTTGTAATTTCCACAGGTTTCTCCATAATGACCATGACAAAAAATAAATGTGTAATTATAGAATCAACCTTTTAACACCTCAAGTCTGACTTTTCCACATCTGACTGGCAAATCTCCCCTGACTCTTTTCTTCCCAGAGTACCTATCTCTGCCAGAAATTCTCACCTATCTTCAGCTGTTGGCCTTTCAGCTCTTTATTAAACCAGTCAGAAGATGCCTTAGGGAAATGAGGTTAAATGGAGACACATCTTTACAAAGTGTGGCTAAATATTGCATAAGAGGGATGCAACACTTGCAGTGAACCAAGACTAAAAAGGGTTGGATGGTCAGAGAAGAAGACACCATAGGCCCTGAGATTTCCAATAGGGGATGGCAGTGGTCATACAATGCATATCAGTTTCTACCTTTAGTGTCTATTTTCACCAGACCCTGCAACCTCACTGTGTGCTTGTAAAACAAGATAGTTTCTCCTTAATTTTCTTTTGTGATATTTGAGGCACAAAAGAGGCTAATTTTGCCTTCCAATTTGGAACTGAGTCTCTTCCATTTCTTGTGAGAATTTCACAGCAGGTCCTGTCCCTGGAACCCACTTGCTTACTGTGTGAGAGCCTGAGTATGTGCCCAGTGATCTAAAGGTGCAGGAATAAGGAAAAACAGAACCAAAGCATAAAGCATTGAAAAGGGAGTTGTGAATGGTGCAGCCATCAGGTGAAGGCTCAGGATGCCAAAGCCAGCCAAAAAGAAGGAAAGATCCCTCATTCCTTCATTCCTCTTCTCTGAGTCCAAGCAAACAATGTGAAATTGGCCCCTTTCTATTAAAATTAGCTTCCCCATGGGTAAATGACATGCCTGATGATGGCTTCTAACTTAAAACTGAAGGAATAACTCTCTTTCAGAATTCTTAGTCTGAGTTTTCTCCCACCGGGAACTGACTACTCATTATTGTTTCCCTTTCAGTCTTTACCCTTCAGAGTTACACGGTGTGGAATGGTACCCGCATGGCCCTTGCTGGAGTAATCTTGTTTGATTACTTGGATAATCTTGGAGAATATTGGCATAAGGAATGAAGGTCCTCACACATCTTAGGTTCCATGAACCTAGGAGGCACAGTCAATGACACCTAGGCGAATCTTGACATGCAAGAAGACCAAAGTCTCCTGGATGGAGGGGGGCGGGCCTTGGACTTCCCACAGGGCAGGGCACCCTGACTTCTCTTAGGACTGGGGAGGGAGGGAGAAGGGAGTGGAGGGAGTGGGAGGAGGCAAAATTTATCAATAAATAAATAAATAAAAGACTAAGGTCTCACAATATCCCATGAGATATATGGGTATGGACTCTGTTACAAATTAATTTTCTTCAATTCACATCAGGGAGTTGAAATGTACCATCACATTCTATCTCCAGCTTCAGGTATTTGTCTATAGGATTTGCTTAAATGTGCAACTTCATAGTCCTGAATCTCACGGCACCTCTTTTTTGAATCTTTCTTGCTTCTGAGACCTGTTGCTTCCCTAAACTTCTTGCCCATTTTGGTACTTAAAATAAAGTAAGATCCTTGTGAGATGCATATAGATGAATTTTATTTATTAAAAGTATATATGTTTTCAGGTAACTATAGACAACTAAGAAATGCAGAAAATGAGAAAAATAATCTTCACTAAGATAGAGAACACCTGTAAATTAAACCATTTTCCAAACTAATGGTTAACAGCTTTAATATCAACACACAGAGGCAGAGACAGGTGACCCTCTGTGTGTTCAAATCTAATCTAAATGGTGAGTTTTAGAACACCCAGGCCTTCAGAAAGAGACTGTTCCAAAAAAAAAAAGAGAAAGAAAGACCAACAACCTCAAAAGAATAAAACCATTTTATTGATTTGCATAGTTTTAGGAATCAGTACACCCATTCACCCACAATTGTCCATCATTTGGCATTACCCTCTTATACCCATGTTGAGGACCTAAGAATGAGAATCTACTAATATCTGTCACTCATCAATTGTATCAGCTTTATGGGAAACAGGAACTTATTCCTCATGTCACAGTATTCTGAAAAATTGGTACCTGTCACCAGTCTCAGCAATTGCACATTTCATGATGAATTAATGAGTTTTTATAATATTATGAATTTTTATTTTCTTATAGCTTTGGACTTAGTCCATTTCCAAAGAACTCACCATATTCTGGCTTAGTACCATTCTATAATCCTGTGTTCCTTCTTAGGATCCCTAGCCCATCTCCATTCTTTGTTTCCAATACCTAGAAACATATTTTACCCATAACAAGGAAGTCATACCTGGAAGGATCCAAGAACAACTACCCACAAGGTGATATAGAGCTGCCTCACACTTGTAAAAACAAGACAGTGCAACAGAAACCAAGGAAAAAAGCATCCACCGAACAAAGGTAAGGTCATATATCAGAAGCTTGAATTATATTCACCATAAATACAGATGGCAAGACATCATTATAAAACACAATAATAACCAAAACAATATCTGCAATAGAGCCTAGTAACCCAACCATGCAGAGTACTGAGCAGCCTGGAAATATCTCAGTGTATGATGGCTGGAATCTGCCATGCTCTCCTGCCTGTGCAAGCCTAGTAGACCTGATCCTGCCACCTGGCCAGGTGAGAAGTGCTGAGCCATGGGCATGGTCTCAACTACTTTTCTCCTGACCCCAAGTCGGCACACAAACACCTGGGTCCACAAATGCCATTCAAATGCTCTACAGTCGGTGTTTGTCCTGGCAGCACAGGTAGGCATTTTAAAACCACACATCTTTTTTCCTGCTACTGCTGAATAAATCAGGAAAACCTCTCTTAAAGGAGCTGAAGCACACCACCAGCAAGCAGCAAGAAGCTGTGTTAAACTCTGCATTTTTGTATCTAGAATTCCTTTTCAAGGCATCTCAGGTTTTAAGTGGATTTTAGTCAACCACATACTCATAAACTCTAGAGTTTTGAAAGTTGCTTAAAATTCATTACCTGTTTACTTAAGTAATATTATGTCCCTTTGGAGTCTTTTTATTTTTTTATTTTTTTAAATTTATTTATTTATTAAAGATTTCTGTCTCTTCCCCACCACCGCCTCCCATTTCCCTCCCCCTCCCCCAATCAAGTTCCTCTCCCTCATCAGCCCTAAGAGCAATTCAGGGTTCCCTGCCCTGTGGGAAGTCCAAGGACCACCCACCTCCATCCAGGTCTAGTAAGGTGAGCATCCAAACTGCCTAAGCTCCCACAAAGCCAGTACGTGCAGTAGGATCAAAAACCCATTGCCATTGATTTTGAGTTCTCAGTAGTCCTCATTGTCTGTTATGTTCAGCGAGTCCAGTTTTATCCCAGGCTTTTTCAGACCCAGGCCAGCTGGCCTTGGTGAGTTCCCGATAGAACATCCCATTGTCTCAGTGTGTGGGTGCACCCCTCGCGGTCCTGGATGAACATGGGATGTACTCACTCATAATTGGTTTCTAGCCATAAATAAAGGTCATTGAGCCTATAATTTGTAATCCTAGAGAAGCTAAATAAGAAGGTGAACCCAAAGAAAGACATATATTCATCTGCCTGAATATGGGAAGTAGACAAGATTGCCTGGCAAAAACTGGGAACTTGGGGGTGAGGTGGGATTGGGGTAAGGAGAAATGGGGTGAGAAACGTGAGAAGGGAAGGATGAGGGGAGCTTGGGGGAATGGGATAGTTGGGATAAAGGAAGGGTAGTTATGGGAGCAAAGAAGTATATATCCTAATTAAGGGAGCCATCTTAGGGTTGGCAAGAGAGTTGACTCTAGAGGGGCTTGCAGGTGTCCGGGGAGATTTCCCTAGCTAGTACCTTAAGCAACTGAGGAGAGGGAACCTGAAATGACCTTATCCTATAGCCATACTGATGAATATCTTGCATATCACCTTAGAAATTTCATCTGGCGATGGATGGAGATAGAGACAGAGACCCACATTGGAGCACCGGACTGAGCTCCCAAGGTTCAAATGAGGAGCAGAAGGAGGGAGAACATGAGCAAGGAAGTCAGGACCGTGAGAGGTGCACCCACCCACTGTGACAGTGGAACTGATCTATTGGGAGCTCACCAAGGCCAGCTGGACTGGGACTGAATAAGCATGGGATGAAACTGGACTCTCTGAACATGGCGGACAATGAAGGCTGATGAGAAGCCAAGGACAATGGCACTAGATTTTCATCCTACTGCATGAACTGGCTTTGTGGGAGCCTAGCGTGTTTGGATGCTCACCTTGGAGGACCTTGAACTTCCTGTAGGGCAGGGAATCTGGACAGCTCTTCAGTCTGGAGAGGGAGGGGAAATGGAGTGGGGGGAAAGGGGAGGTGTGGGAGGAGGGGGAGGGAAATGGGAAATGGGGAGGAGGCGGAAATTTTTTTTCAACAACTAAAAATATTTTTTTAAAAAAAGGAAAAAATTTCCACCTCCTCCCATTTCCCTCCCACTCACCCACTCTCCCTCCCCCTCCAGTCCTAAGTGCAGTCAGGGTTCCCTGCCCTCTGGGAAGTCCAATGTCTTCCCCCCTCCATCCATGTCTAGGAAGGTGAACATCCAAACTGGCTAGGCTCCCACAAAGCCAGAACATGAAGTAGGAACAAAACCCCATGCCATTGTCCTTGGCTTCTCATCAGCCTTCATTGTCCACCATGTTCAGAGAGTCTCAGTGGATGGGTGCACCTCTCGTGGTCCTGACTTCCATGCTCATCTTTTCCCTCCTTCTGCTCCTCATTGGGACTTTGGGAGCTTAGTCCGATGCTCCATTGTGGGTCTCTGTCTCTATCTCCATCCATTGCTAGATGAAGGTTCTATGGTGATATGCAAGATATTCATCAGTATGGCTTTAGGATAGGGTCATTTCAGGTTCCCTATCCTCAGCTGCCCAAGGATCTAACTGGGGACATTGCCCTGGGCCCCTGGGAGCCACTCTAGGTTCAAGTCTCTTACCAACCCTAAGGTGGTTCCCTTAATTAAGTTATGTGATCCCTGCTCCTCTATCCAACCTTGTTTTATCCCCAATCATCCCATTTCCCCAAGTTCCCCCCATTCTCTCCTTCCCACTTTTCTCTCCCCTTCTCCCTTTACCCCCATCTCACCCCACCCCCAAGATCCCAATTTTTTGCCCAGCAATCTTGTCTATTTCCCATAGCAGGGATAATAACTATATGTTTTTCTTTGGGTTCACCTTTTTATTTAGCTTCTTTAGGATCACAAATTATAGACTCAGTGACCTTTATTTATGGCTAGAAACCAATTATGAGTGAGTACATCCCATGATCTTCTTTTTGGGTCTGGGTTACCTCATTCAGGATAGGGTTTTCTATTTCCATCCATTTGCTTGCAAAATTCGAGAAGTCATTGTTTTTTTTTTTTATGGCAGAGTAGTACTCTAATGTGTATATATTCCACACTTTCTTCATCCATTCTTCCATTGAAGGACATCTAGGTTGTTTCCAGGTTCTGGCTATTACAAATAATGCTGCTATGAACATAGTTGAACAAATGTTTTTGTCATCTGATAGGGCATCTCTTGGGTATATTCCCAAGAGTGGCATTGCTGGGTCCAGGGGTAGGTTGATCCCAAATTTCCTGAGAAACCGCCACACTGATTATTTTTTTTAATGTATATAATGTAACTTGATAATATTCTCTTCAAAACTCATCCAGTCTACCACCACAACATATCTCTATAACAACCTGTGAGTTACAATGACATTTTGAATACTCATGTTCCTTATCTGAACTGATAATTCCTTCCCTAAAGTCAAGAAAAGCATTAGTTTCATAATACTTTTCTTATTAAGTAGATTACACTTGGAAAATAACTGGTTTTGTCATCCTTACAAAATCTTGGAATATAATGATATGGTAAAGGACGCGGGTTACAAGTTCTCTGCTCATGATACTACAGGATTCTCATCTCTACCTCCTAAAGTCATTCATTTAGATAAAGTCAGTAACCTACCCACGTCCAGTACTATTGTCCTCTCAGCTTTGCATCCACTCCTCAACTCACAAATGAATCCTTAACCCCCAAATTTCTTTCTTCTCTCAATATTTCTTTCATGAGACTTATGGTAGTTCACATATTTGATTAAGTTGTGCAATAACTTTCAATTATTCACTACTTCCCCCCAAAGCAACCCTTTCTATAAAATGGAGAATATTTCTACTTTGTTTCACTTTATATACAGAGATGTCAATATTGACATGTTTCCTTATTTCTTAAATGAGAAGTAATGAAACTCAATGAATCTGGAATCAAAGAATAGTGCACCAAACCAATGAATTTCAGGAAATGATTAAAAGAGTAGCCAATTCCAATGAAAGACATAGGCCATATATAAATCCTTCACCCATATCACTTTTATCTCTGAAAGCCAGCTATGAGTCATAAACCAGTGAAGAGAGTCTATTTGAGAAAGAAGAAAGATGTAATGGTAAATATGAAATGGGTTAAGAAGGATGAGAGATCCAGGTACTCTGAGGCCTCTGCTGTAGGTGATGTGGACAGGCTACACCAACATCACTAAATAACAAAGGCTTGTATTAGCAGCTTCCATAAGATGCTTGGGATCCCTAGAAGTTGTACATATCTTCCACTTTTCTCAGAGACTATGGAATTTTTTACAATTTTGAGCTGAGATTATCATATACCAATCTCTACTAATATGAGGATATTGAGGAACAGTTCTACCTATAATATATTGAGACTATCACAACATCCAGAAAGCCTTAGTTGAAGACATCTCTGACCAAAATCAGTATGCTTTGGAAGATTAAAAGTGTGGCTTACTCTCAGATCCATGTTAATTCATGTCTGAGAGCTCCTCTTGAAATTCATCTTTAATCCTTCAATTCAGTGACTTCTGGGCCTGAAGATAAAATCCATTCTATGTTTGCTATTGACTCTCTGTTTTCTTCTCCCAAGCTGTGTTTCAGCTTTGGAAGTAGATATTCTCCTAGTCCTTTTATGAAGAATGAAAAAGAGAATATCAGAACTTAGTGTCCATATTTGATGCCTGGAGTACACACAAAGTAGCTGGGCATATGGGAGATGAAAGTCAGTAGATTCAGCACAACATAGTGTCTAAGGGTTGCTTCATTCTGAGCCTTATAGGATTTTTTTGTACATTCATTATCATTCTTGACAATTTAAATTATTTATATTTTTGATTTGCTTCATTTTGCAATGTAACAAATATTTTAATCTCTTATGGTATACAAAGTAATTATATTACAGATGCACAAAGTGTAATAAATAATTCAATATCATATATCGCAATATATGAATATATCTCAACACATACATGTATCATTCCATTGATGTGTGGACAGTTCTGATGTTATTATGCATTATATGTTGCAGGTTTAGCAATAGATTTCAGAAGTATATTCTTCCTGTTGAGTCATACTTACAGTTTCTGTAACAAACATGAGCCCACAGCACTGGTATCTGTTCTTTATCTTCATGTTCCTAAGTGTTTGGTGTCTTTAGGCTGCACACAAATGTTTTTTTTTTCTGCATTAGTCTTACTTAACTTTGGAAGGTAGCGTAACAAACAAGTCAGAGTAACACATGGCCAGTTTATCTGTTGAAACAATCGTATGTGTAGAGGAAAGGCATAAAACTTAGAGGAAGTGCCAGAAATAAAGACAGTTGTATATGACATAGTAAGAAATATATATGAATTTTCCTAAAGGTAAAGTAAATAGGCAAGTATCATTGAAGTGGTTCCTTCCCTGGTATGTTATCTGTTTCCATAAAATCTGCAAACAAAATTCCAGAAACCAGTTCTAGGAATATTGATTTATTCTTACATAAACTTTGTTTTATTTACTTGAGGCTTTGCCATTTTTATGTCAAAATAACAGGTTCAGTTTTAATCTGTGTTTTGTAGCCATTGGTTTCTTATTATTTTTATTATTTTCACACAATATTATTTTTTCTTAGGGTTTGTTAGCTTCATGCACTATTATATTACATACCTACAAATATAAAGTTCATAGTTGGCCATGAACAAAAATATTATTATGTGTAATTTACAAATTTACAGAACTATAAAACCATTCTTTGGTAATACTTATCCTCTTAATTATATCTCTTAATGCCAATTTTACAATTTATATAATTATTCTTTCAGATCTTTGTGCAGGAAAATAAGGTATGTTGCCCAGAAAATGTAAAGAAAGACATGAAATTAATTATTACACCTATTTTGTTTTCAATTTACATGAATTGCACTCACCAATGTCACGTAAATCATATTTTTCTTCTCTATACATAAAACAAAAAAATTGGGCCAAAGTTGAAGCAACTTTGTGAGGACTGAGGGTGTCTTGGTGACAGCAGGGTTCTTAGAGAGTTTTCATGATGAGGTTCAACATAGCTCTGTGTTAAAGAGCATTGATTAATATTGCAGAAGATTCAAGTTCAGTTATAATCATCTTGTCTGTCTTTAATGCCAGTTTAAGGATATCAAACATTTCTGACATCTTAGAACACCTTTACCCACAGAACACACAAAGACACACACACACAGATGAACAAAATTGTGTGTGTGTGTGTGTGAAAAAATAAAATAAATCTTTAAAAAGTTGTATAAACTCAGGAATGTGTTCTTAAGTATGTATTATGACCTAGAACATAGAAGGTAATTAAAGATTACCTATTTCAAATACATCTTGATTGTCCAATCCAAATGCTTATAGACACAAAACTTGTTTTCCAACAAGATGATAGTTATAAGAATAACTCTCAACCAGACTTATGACTTAAATCAGAACAAATGAAAATTCTAATGATCAAGAAGAAATGTAATTGGAAGGAAGATTGGCTTGGAAAGTTTCAGGAGGTGTTGAAAGAAGAGAGACTGGGACAGAGGTCTGACCACCAAAATATACAAATAACTCAAAAAATTTGTCATCAAAAGAACAAATAATTCGATAAAAATGGAGTACAGACATAAACAGAGAACTCTCAACAGAGGAATCTAAAATGGCTGAAAGACACTTAAGGAAACTTCCAACATTCATAGTCATCAGAAAAATGAAAATCAAAACAACTCTGAGATGCCATCTTACACCTGTAAGAATGGCCAAGATCAAAACCACTGATGACAACTTATTCTGTAGAATTTGTGGGGTAAAGGGAACACTTCTGCATTGCTGGTGGGAGTGCAAGCTGGTATAGCCCCTTTGGATGTCAGTGTGACAATTTCTCAGAAAATTAGGAGACAACCTTCATTAAGACCCAGCAATACCACTTTTGGATATATATCTAAAGAACGCTCAACTATGCCACAAGGACATGTGCTCAACTATGTTCATAGCAGCTTTGTCATAGCCAGAACCTGGAAACAACCTAATTGCCCTTTGACCAAAGAATGGATAAGGAAAATGTGGTACATTTACACAATGGACTACTACACAGCAAAAAAATAATGACATCTTGAATTTTGCAGGAAAAATAGATGAATCTAGAAAACATCATTTTGAGTGAGGTAACCCAGATACAGAAAGACAATTATCACATGTACTCGCTCATGGGTGTTTTTTAAGCATAAAGCAAAGAAAACCAGCCCACACATCACAATCTCTGAGAACTTAGACAATGATGAGGACCCTCAGAGAGACATACACAGATCTAATCTACATGGGAAGTAGAAAAAGAAAAGATCTCCTAAGTAAATTGGGAGCATGGGGACCTTAGGAGAGGGTTGAAGGGGAGGGGAGAAGCAGGTAGGGAAGCAGAGAAAATTGTAGAGTTCAATAAAAATAAATTAAAAAGAAAAAGAAAATAGTCACCAAAGTTGAAATGGGAAATTAAAAATTCCTCTTCCAACCATAATAATAGAACCAAAGTGTCTAAATCTTATGCCAAGAATCAGAACTTATTACCTCTGGTGTCAGAGAGTACTTAAGTATCTAAGAGGAGGACTTAAGCCAGATGGTCTCTGCACAATATAACATCTTGATAATACAAACAAAAGAGTCAGTCTCACAGTCTTGATAATATAAACAAGTAGGCAAAAGAGTCAGTCACACAGAAACAAATAAGAAGAAATAGAATTGGAAAATGCTTGTCCTTGGCTGCAGTAAATCAGAACATTGTGACGAAAGATGGGAAAGTCCATAGGAGCTGAGGGAGGAAAGAGAGCAGAATCTGCTTCTAACCCTGCAATAAGGAATATTTGACTTGAGGCTATGGAGCCACCTTGAGTTTATGGCCTCACACTGCAATATCATAAATAAGTCTTTTCTTAGAACACTGTGCTGAAATTGACCAACATCACTTTTGAACATTTGGGGTCTGAAATTCTTTCTCTTTGCTATTGTTTCTCTTTGTAAAATGACATGCTGGCTTAGAAAACACACAGGACAGGGGGAATTCTGTGAAGAATAGAGAAAAACTCAGTTTTTTTAGAAAGACTTTTCAGAGACCTGGGTATTTGACC
Source organism: Microtus obscurus (assembly GCA_963919715.1). Lineage (NCBI taxonomy): Eukaryota > Metazoa > Chordata > Mammalia > Rodentia > Cricetidae > Microtus > Microtus obscurus. The sequence goes on along the minus strand of CAWTZC010001519.1, from coordinate 2,646,522 downwards.
AAACGCCTGCGCTGAGGTAATAGAGAAGTTCCCCTTCTGGTGACAGTAATGATGTAGCAAACACATGACAGGAAGCATCTGCCCTCAGAATGAAAACAGCTTGTCTGATGGTTCTACAGAACCTGGCCAGACAGCCTAGGAGCACAAGCAAGAAATATAACAAGACTCACTATGACCCCGATGCTCAGAATGCTGTTGTGCCTTGGTGAGATATGAAGAGGGAGAGTAGACATTCAAGTCTGTAAGGAACCCTACTCCAAAGCCAAATCTGTTTTCATATGGAGAGACAGGGGGATTCAGCCCAACTCTCAGATTAAATAAAACACTCAAAGAGAGTTTTCTTCCAGGTCTGAGTATGGGACACAAGACGGCAGTGCTGGCAGGTGAGTGTCTTCATCAATTCCAAGATTTTATTCCTCATTCTAAAGACCAGAAATTACTTTTTCTGCCATCTGGGTCAACTCTTTGTAATGAGCATAAAGCAAAGAGTGTGTGGATAATGCTGTAATTTCTGTGAATGCTCTCTATTAAAACCTGGGGTCTGAGCAGGAGAACATACTGGGACTCAACCTTTGATTTTCTTGCAGGAATCCTCCAAAAGCCTACCATCTGGGCTGAGCCGGGCCTTGTGATTGCTCAACATATGCCTGTGATTATTTGGTGTCAGGGATCCTGGGAGGCCCAGGAGTACTATATGCATAAAGAGGGAAGCATAGATCCTTGGGACAGACAGTTCCCTCTGGAACAGAAGAACAAGGCTAAGTTCCACATTGACAAAATGTCAAAGGACTTTGCAGGGATATACAAATGTTACTATAAGAGTCCTGCTGGCTTGTCAGAGCACAGTGACACCCTTGTGCTTGTACTAACAGGTGAGTGGAGACTAATGGGTGCCAACAAATCTCTCGCCTCAGGAGTTCAACTCTCCAGGGGAGCTTCTCTCAGAGCCCAAACCTGCAGGGCAATGTAGGTAGCTTGAATTTATTTCACACATTGCCCCTTGTATTCTAGGAGCCTATGATGAACCAAGCCTGTATGTTTGGCCCAGCCCTGCTATAACTTCAGGAGAGTGCATAACCATGCAGTGTATCTCATCACTGGGATTTGACAGATTCATTCTGATCCAGGAAGGAAAACATAACCTCTCATTGACCCTGGACTCACAGCAACTAACCAACATGCTATTTCAGGCTCATTTTGTTCTGGGCTCTGTGACTGCTAACCACAATGGGACATTCAGATGCTATGGCTGTTTTATGAATAATACTCAGATGTGGTCAACATCAAGTAATCCCCTTGATATTCAAGTCTCAGGTAAGGATGCTAACCCAGCCTTTCTTAAGGTAAATGGTAACTCAAATATCTTCTCTAAGAAGAGCTCTGGCCTATAATAAGAGTCAGAAAATCCAAAGTAAAAAAACTCTTAAGTCCAAAAGTCTTTCTCCTCTCATAGAAAAGAAATAGCATTCCCTTGATGCAGGTGCTCCTCTCCATTGCTCACTGGAATTTAGAAAATTCAGGAGGGTTTAAGGGGAATACACATTTGATAAAGTGACAAGGCATTTTCTCTATACTAGTTATGCTTATATTTTCGTGATAAAACACCATATTCTGAAAGAACTTGTGAAGGATAGGGTTTATTCCATCTGGTAGCTTACAGACAGGCACTCAAGACAAGGAAAGAGAGATCTGGTCAGTCACCCTCATCAACTTAGACCATGAAATCCAATATGGGCTGCCTATGCATGCTTCAGCACTTCCGTGGCATAAGTTTTATTCCTTTTTCACTCAAGACAGGAACTGAAATGGAGGCCATAGAAGAGCCCTGCTTACAGGCTTACCCTGGAGTGGCTTGTTCAACCTGTTTTCTTATACCATCTAGGTCCAACTACCCAAAGTTAGAACAACACACAATGGACTGGGCCTTCCAATATCAATTATCAATCAATCAGAAAAATTCCCCAACAGACTTGCTGACTGGCTAATATAATAAAGGCATTTTTCCCATTAAAGTGTATCTTCCCTGATGACTCTAGCTTGTATCAAGTTAGCAAAACCTAACGAGAGCAGTCTGGAGTGGTTTTTCACTCTCCTCTTAACTTCATGTCCTAAAAGTTATTGATCCAGTATCACAGAAACACCTTGTCACAAAAAGTTCGTGGTAAACAGAGTGCACTTACCTAATCAAGAAATTCTGAATCCTTCAGAATCTCAATTATCACTTTATATCCAGTTATAAAGTTAGCCATGTCTGGGTGTGGTTAAACTGTGATCTTGATGGATATCCAAGAACACAGAGGCACAAAATTTAATCTGCAAGAGGGTGATAGTCAGTTAGAAGTGCCTAAGGTTAAAACTGAGATAGAAACTGACGGCCATAATCAAGGGCTTGGAACTCTCCATGCAATCCTTCCAGAACCCAAGGACCAGTTTCCCAACTCCACTGAGAATGGTAAGAGATGGATTTGCTGGGAAGTGGATACAACATAATGTGATATCATTATGAGTTGGTAAAACCTCTGCTGAAATTGGAAAACTTGGGAAAGTGGACTTGATCCTCACTTAGAAGCAGCAGAAAACATTTTAACTTGATCTGCAGGATAAGATGCCATAAGAATAACATGTATTTATGAAAAAAATAAAAATTATCAAAGCACAAGGAGCCAAGAGAAATGCCTCAACTCTCTTTAGCCCTTTATATAATATACCCGAACTATTTGCTTCTCTGGGGAAGCTCAGGCCATGAGAACATCAAAAAGAGTGAACATTGTAAGAATCAGGTGAGATGTAGAACTCCATATTAGAGATAGACACAAAGGTTGTAGTTCTTTCAAGGAGATGGGGTACTGAGTACATAATCATTTATTCTGAGAAGTTTTGGTGTGACCTGACTTCTTTGACCTCTTTCTGCAGAATCCTCAGCATTACAGCACGAAGGTCACACAATTGCAAACTTCATCCAGATGGTTGTGGCTGCCTTGGCCCTCGTGACTCTAGTGGTTCTTCTGTTAGAGGCTTGGCACAGCAAGAGAGTTGAAAAACATGTAACCAGGAGATAAACAAAAACATCCATCAGGTTGTACAGACCATGGGAAATAAATCTTGTTTCCCATACAATAAAGTAATTATTGTAAAGAAAGCTGGATATACATTAAGCTATCATACTCTTAGATGGTCCACAAAACAAATGTGTAGTATAGGAGTTTCTTCTGAATGCTGGAAGGAAGAAAGGCAGAGGAAGAGAGACACCATGGAGCCATCAGGGACAGATGTGCTGAATCTTTCCCAGTAAGCCACTGCCACAGATTAATTGAAATGGGTTAAACTGAGATGGAAGAGTTAGCCAATAAAAAGTTAGAGCTAATGGGACAAGCAGTGTTTTAATTAATACAGTTTCTGTGTGGCTATTTCAGGGCTAGGCTAGCTGGGTGGCCAGGATAAACAAGCAGGCCCTCCACCAATAAATGTGTTCTGGATGTAGGAAACTCTGGGGCATGTTTTCCAGACCACTTTGGCTGCTCTTTGCACTCCTTTCTCCACAATTCATCATGGACATTTGTTCACTTCTTCCTCTTCTTATCTTACTTCCATACCTCATGCATGTGTTGGGCCCAACTTTCCCTCTCTTTCAAATAACCTTTTCCTTTACATAGACAGATCAATGTTGTTCACAATGAGTATTTACCTTTCCTACTGAGAAAAGAGAAAATAAGTCAACTGTTCTATATCTGGCCTTTGCTAATTGCCTTATATACTCAACTCACAGTCACTATCATAACTCCAAGATAAGGTAACATGTGTGGACAACAGAAGTTACATAAAGTTGATATTTTTCTTGTAATTTGATGCCTCACTGTTGATTGATGTTTAACACAAAGGGAATTGTCTGGTATATGGCCTTAATGTACCAGGATTCATTAATTATGAATATTAACTTTTACCCTACAGTTAAAAACATGGTTTCTTTTAAAAGAATATTTTGTTAATTCTTTGATAATCTCATACAATATATTTTGATTATATTCATACATTCTCCCAGCTCCTCAACATTTGGCCCTCACCTGCATTCGTTCTGAGACAACTTCTGAGAAGATAATCAATTTGCCTGAAATGACATCTCTATTCCTTTGTTAACATCTGTTTACTCTATTCTTTAACAACCTCTCTTTCTCTTTTTCTTTTTTTCAAATTAAGCACACATTGTATTTTCTTTAGTTCTCTGTGTTAGCTAAAATTTCAAGTGCTGTACTTAACATGATGAACAGAAGGGACACACTGCATTCTAAATCAATATCAGAGGACTTTTCTGACTTTGTCTATTAAATATGTTGCCTAAAACTTATTCACATATGACCTCATTAAAAAGATGATATTCCACATTCTATGAGAATTTGGGAAGAAATGGCATAATTAAAAATATTGCCTCTTCCATGATCTCTGCATTTGTTGTTTTCGCAATAATGTTGTGATATATGACAGTAATGGTTTTTCAAATGTTGAACAAATGTCAGAATACCTTACTATATATTATTGTGTTGAATTCTGTTTACATATCACTGAATACTTTTTATTACACATTGATCGTGCATCATTGAGTTCTAAGAGAAGACAATATCAAAATTCACTATAAGACAGTGTTTTCATACCTCACATGTCCATAGGGAAAAACAGCATGGCAACAGTTTTAGTACAGAACTTATGGAACCACCTCCACATATGTGATCTGTTGCTAGTGATATATTATTTTGAAGTTGATAAATATGTATAAAATGTAGAGGAATTTAAAATTTTTATTGTTCACCATTTCATACATTGATAAGATGCATTTAATCAGTTATGCATACCATTTTTTGGCATTCCATTTCTGCATCAATAGAAACTTTTTTCTTAAGAAGCCCTCTCCTTTACATGGTCCAGGATTTGTGTATAATCCACTGAATTTAATAAGAGCCAACTGCCTAAGCACAGGAAGTAGATTATTTAGTGGAGCAAGTAGAAGTCATCTGTGGCTATGGAACTGAAGAAAAGGGCAGACTCTCTCACACTGATTACTAATTGCCAATAGTGTCTCTGTAGGGGTGCATTTTACATTGATTATATTTGTTTCCTTTTCTTTAAGATATAGATACTCATTTCATATTTTGTAAAATGTATTTAGGTGTTTAACTAAAGCAACTCATTTTAAGCAGACAAAGCCCTGGGTGAAATTAAGACTAGTTTTAGATAGAAGATAAAAAATAGCACTTTTTAAATTTAAAGGTAAATTCTTGTTATTTTTGCAATTGTTTTCCACTAATTTGTTTTTTTTCTTTATTTTTTTGTTTTTTTTTTAGTTGTTGAAAAAAATTTCGCCTCCTCCCCATTTCCCATTTCCCTCCCCCTCCTCCCACACATTGCCTCCTCCCCACTTCCCTCCCCCTCTTCCCCTCCCCCCCACTCCATTCCCCGTCCCTCTCAGAATGAAGAGCAGTCCAGATTCCCTGCCCTGCTGGGAATCCCACTTCTATCCAGGGTCCTCCCACTTCTATCCAGGTCCAGGAGGGTGAGCATCCAAACAGGCTAGGCTCCCACAAAGCCAGTTCAGTCAGTAGGATCAAAACCTAGTGCCATTGTCCTTGGCTTCTCATCAGCCTTCATTGTCCGCCATGTTCAGAAAGTTCAGTTTCATCCCATGCTTATTCAGTCCCAGTTCCGCTGGCCTTGGTGAGCTCCCAATAGATCAGTTCCACTGTCACAGTGGGTGGGTGCACCCCCTCGTGGTCCTGACTTCCTTGCTCATGTTCTCCCTCCTTCTGCTCCTCATTTGGACCTTGGGAGCTCAGTCCGATGCTCCATTGTGGGTCTCTGTCTCTATCTTCATCCATCGCCAGATGAAGTTTCTAAGGTGATATGCAAGATATTCATCAGTATGGCTATAGGATAGGGTCATTTCAGGTTCCCCATCCTCAGTTGCTCAAGGTACTAGCTGGGGACATCATCCTGGACACCTGCCAGCCCCTCTAGAGTCAACTCTCTTGCCAACCCTAAGATGGCTTCCTTAATTAGGATATATACTTCTCTGCTCCCATAACCACCCTTGCTTTATCCTAACCATCCCATTCCCCCAAGCTCCCCCCATCCTTCCCTTCTCACGTTTCTCACCCCAGTTCCCCTTAGCCCCATGCCACCTCACCCCCAAGTTCCCAGTTTTTACCCAGCAATCTTGTCTACTTCCCATATCCAGGCGGATGACTATATGTTTTTCTTTGGATTCACCTTTTTATGTAGCTTCTCTAGGCTCACAAATTATAGGCTCAATGTCCTTTATTTATGGCTAGAAACCAATTATGAGTGAGTACATCCCATGTTCATCTTTTTGGGTCTGGGATACCTCACTCAGGATAGTGTTTTCTATTTCCATCCATTTGCATGCTTTTTCCACTAATTTGTGTTGTGAGACATTTTATTCATTTTACCCACCATCATTAATAATATAAATTTTCCAGACATAGCTTCTGGCTAAGATGAAAGTATCTACAATAGGCACTAAAGGAACTAGATTCACGCTATTTGCAATACACATTGTCTCAGTTACAAGACAAAAATTAATGATCAGTTTTTTATTTTAACAGTACTTCTTTGAAGAATCAAAACATGATTTTTTGCTTTGTAATTAGTTTAGACTAAAGTGACTTTCCTCGTTTAATAATTTAAAATATGTTAAGAAATCTTAAAAGATACATTTACATCAAATTGGATTTTACCAAAATGCTTTGTGTTTTCTTACTTCCACAATTTTTGATTAGCATAAGCAACAGCACTTCATACAACCTCAGAAACTGATATTAAATGAAGGATTTGTCTGAAAAGTAAAAAAAAATAATTTAAAATAAAGTAAGCAAGACCAATGGCCATTGTTTTTAATTTCTGAGGTTCTATGTCAACACACTGGCAAATAATTCAAAAAGAGGTAACTCATTTCTGTTACTAGGGGTTTTCACTGACAGCATGAGGTGTCCAATTGGACTATTGTCTCCCTATTACATGACAGCACTCTGAACTATTTTATATGTATGTACTTTAGGACATTTCTACTTAGTAGGGTTCCACAAGGTTCTCAGGACTTTTAATGTTAATCCCCCACCCATATTTCCTTCTTTGCCCTCTCTTCTCTGCCTGCACTCTTTTTGAATCCTGGATAAGACTTTAATTGTAATAACCAGACATTATCCATTTAAGGAGAAGTATGGAAATCATAAGGTAACTAAGTGTTATTCTGTGGCTATGGTAAAGTATGCTGACAAAAACAATTTAAAGAAAAGATGTATTTTTGGTGTGGGACAATTGTCTGTATTCTGTCAATCATGTTTTAAATAAATGCTGATTGGCCAGACAGGAAGTATAGGCAGGTCAACCAGACAGGAAGTAAAAAAAAGAATTTAAAATAAAGTATAAATATGTCATTTCTCCTCTCCATCACCTCCTGACTGAACTTCCCATAGCTCCATCCTCACTGTCCACTCCCACATCCAGGGCCTTCTCCTCACTATTTATTGCTGTTATATATACATAGAATCCTCAAATGAATAAGACCCTCTGAGTCTGCTCATTTCTGTTTGTGTGTATAATTTTCCAGGGATTATCAATTGGTATCTTCCACTTTAGATATTTTGTTTGATGCATGGCATTAATTATCATTTTTTACTTTGATGGAATATCCATTAATGTAAACTATATTAGATATTAAGCTTTTGTATTTTCAAGGTTGGTTCATAGGCCAATGAAAATTAAAAGTGTTCATTCTAAGAGAATAAAGGCATTTGCCTTGCTTGGCTCTCAGTACAATATTGGAGTCAATTGTATATTATTCAGGAAGTCCTAGATTCATTTACCACATCCACCTCCTCCTCACTACACTCCCAATATTGAACTTCCCCACTTCTCAATCCCAAATTCACAGCCTCCTCTTCACTAATGATTGTTGTTGCATATACATATAAACCAACATATTACTTGAATTATTGAATACAACCATCTGTATCCATTCATTGATATCTGTGGATATAAGATTTAGGGCTGAGCATGTGGTATTTTGCACATTTTTTTTTTAAATATTTATTTATTTATTTATTATGTATACAATATTCTGTCTGTATGCCTGAAGGCCAGAAGAGGGCGCCAGTCCTCCTTACAGATGGTTGTGAGCCACCATGTGGTTGCTGGGAATTGAACTCAGGACCTTTGGAAGAGCAGGCAATGCTCTTAACCACTGAGCCATCTCTCCAGCCCCCTATTTTGCACATTTGATATTTTGTTTGGTGCATTAATTTCATTGTTTTTACTTTGAGTGGAATATCCATTAATGTAAATTGTGTTAATAGCTATGCTTGATATTTTCAAGGCTTACTTGTTATCCAATAAGAAAATAAAACTTTTCATACTAACACAATAAAGAATTTTGTCTGGTTTGACAGAAAAGTGAGTTCTACTGTGTGTTAGATAGGTTTTCTAAAGTTACAGAATATACAGAATGGATCTCTCTATCATATATATATATATGATATATATATATATATATATATGAGTACTATATATATATATAGAGAGAGAGAGAGACAGAGAGACAGAGAGACAGAGAGAGAGAGGCAATTTAATAGAACAGCTTACAGTGATCTTCTAATGCAATGTTGGTTGTTTATGAATGGAAGTTCCAAAAATTCAGTATTTGTTCCATCCACTATGCCATATGTCTCAGCTGGTCTTGAGTATATGCTAGAATCCCAAAGAATTAGGCTCTAATGCCAGTGAAGGAATGAACTTGCTAAGCAGGCAAAGAGAGGTCAAGCTTCTTTTTTTTCCATGTCCTTTACAAAAACTGCCAGGAGAATGTGTAGTCCAGAGTGAAAGTAGATATTCTCACCTTAAAGACCTTGATTAAAGCTCTAAGTTTTCATCTCAAAGATCCAGAGCAGAAGTTGATCTTTCCTCATCAAATTATTTTATTAATAAAAAGTTCCTCACAGGTGAGTGCTGTCATTTGTGTCTTTGCTAGTTTCAGAAGTAGCTAAGTTGATAACCAAGAAGAGTCCTTGAGATTCTAGCTTCTAACAACTGACCTATAGGTCCAGCTGTTCAGGTTGGCACCAAAATCAAACATTCCTTCAACAGCATTGCAGGGTGACAAGATGTCTGTTTGATCTCTCCTTTATCATCAATCCATTTCTCTATTAATCCCCTAACCCTATCTTTAACTCTAAGTGTGGTCATTACAACTTGGATGGAAAGGTATAGAGTAGGGTTAGACACAAAACAGCCAAGAATTGAGCAGAAGGCAGAGTTTATATAGTTTCTTGGGGAGGGTAGATCTTTTCTGGTGACGCTTTCTAGGATGTGAATTGCTGAAATTTAAAGTCCAGAGTTTGGGTTTATTAATCTGTGTTGTGGGGCCTGGCACATGCCATCAGGACAGAGTGTTCTGTGGGTGGGATCTGGCATGTGAAGGTCCTCATGGGAGGGTCACAGCTACTCATTTGCCTTGAAGTACTTACAATATGTAAGTGGTCTTTGGGTACTAGATACCTCCAAAGAGAGGCAGACTGATAAGACAGTTCAGATGATGCTAATGATAGAGAAAACTGAATACTATGATAAATCCAGAACAGAAAAAAAAGCTTGTCAGAATTGAACCAGTCCTTTTACAATTTTAATAACCCATAATAAAGCCCGGACTTCCTCCCAATGAATTGAACTCCCTCTCTTAGGAAACAAATGTGGAAATCACAGCTGCTGTAAATGAAAGAGAAAAAGTCCATTTTTATTTCAGATCATCCTCAGGGAATGGCTTCACACAATACACCATACAGGTATCCCCAGTACTTGGTGATATTATTATGCCCCTGAGATAATAGAAACCAGCTACCAAAGTTCAAAGAGGGGAAAATTCCTCTTCTAAGCAGAACAATAGACCCAAAGCTGTCTGCATTCTCATTTTCAGGACTTGAGCTTATTACCTCTTGTGCCAGTTAGGACTTAATTAAAGATCTAAGGAGAGAATTTAAGCCATGGGGTCTTAAACAATATTAATGTCTTGATAATACAAACAAGTGGACAAGAGGGTCAACCTCATAGAAACAAATAAGAAAAGGAAAAAGAATTGGAAAATGTTGTCTCTTGGCTCCTATGAATCAGTAAATTGTGGCAAAGGGTGTGGAAGACCATTGGAGCTCATAGAGAAAAACAAGAGTGCTCTGAGACCGACCTGAGGAATATCTGACTTGAGCCTAGGGAGATACCTTGAGATTCCAGCCTCCCCTTGTAAGATTATAAAAGTATCTTGCCTTAGAACACTGTGCTGATCTTACCAACACCAGTTTTATACACCTGTGGTATGAAGTTATGTTTCTTTGTGAAATAAAATGCTGTGATGTGTGAATGTTCATTTTCTGGCTTGGAAAACACACAGGACAGGGGGGAAGCTGTGAGGAATAGAGAAAAACATTTTATTTAAAGACTATTCTGAAACCTGACTACTAAACAAAGTTCTTGGCAAAAAGAGAAGTCTTCCTACCTGTGATAAAACTGATGTGAAAAATCTCTAACAGGAAGGACCGGCTCTTAGATTGATAGAAGCATGCCTTTTGGTTCTAAGGAATTGATCACATCGCTCCAGGAGCAAGAGTAAGAACAATACCAAGACTTACCATGATCCCAATGCTCAGAGTGCTGCTGTTCCTTGGTAAGAGACGGGTCTGTGACTCCCAACTACAATGGAACATACAGATGCTAAGGTTATTTTATGAACAATCCCCAGCTGTGGTCAAAACCAAGTGATTCCCTGGACCTCATGATCTTAGGTAAACATCCCTGATCAATCCTTTTTTAGTGTTTTGGGCCATTCAGGAATCTTCTCTAAGAAGAAATCTAGCATAGAATAACTGAGCTCCCAAGGTCCCAATGAGGAGAGGAAGGAGGGAGAACATGAGCAAGGAAGTCGGGACCACAAGGGGTGCACCCACCCACTGAGACAGTGGGGCTGATCTATTGGGAGCTCACCAAGGCCAGAAGGACTGTAACTGAAAAGGCATGGGATAAAACCGGACTCTCTGAACATGGTGAACAATGAGGGCGGATGAGAAGCCAAGGACAATGGCACTGGGTTTTGATCCTGCTTCATGTTCTGGCTTTGTGGGAGCCTAGCCAGTTTGGATGTTTACCTTCCTAGACATGGACGGAGAGGGGAGGACCTTGGATGTTCCAAAGGGCAGGGAACCCTGATTGCTCTTTGGGCTGGAGAGGGAGGGGGAGAGGAGTGGGGGGACGGGGAGAGTGGTGAGAGGAGGAGGAGGCGGATTTTTTTTCCTTTTCTCAATAAAAAAAAAAAGAGTAGCGAAACCCTTAAACTTTACAGTCCAAAAGACTTCACCCCTCATTTATGATCAGTCATCAACATAACCTTATGCAAGTCCTCTTCTCCAAGACTCATTGGAATTTAGCTGAGACAAGGGGATATAAGGGAGACACACAATTGACAAAGGCATCAGATATTGTCTCTGTACTAGTTGGGTATTTTGTTTTCTGATAAAACTCATGGAGGAAAGTGTTTATTCCATCTTATAGCCTACAATCTATCATGAAGAGAAACTGAGGTAGGCACTAAAGGAAAGACCTGAAGCAGAGGCTAGAGAGTAGCACTTCATGCAGCTTTACTCTCCAATGGCTTGCTCAGAGGCTCAACCCACTCACATCAATTTTCAATCAATCAGGAAATTTCTGCTATAGTCTTTCCTATAGGCCAATAAAATTGAGACAGTTTTTGTCAATTAAAACTGCATCTTTACAGATGATTCTAGCTTGTCTCAACATAACAAAACATAATCAGAATAGCCTTGTTCCCAGTAGTATACTCAGCCTATTTTCTTATACCATCAAAATCCAACTTTTATTCTCTTCTTTATTTTCTGAAAGCTTTGAGCCCAGTCTTGAGGTTACTGCTGTTCATGAAAGCCTTGGGGTACACAGATTGCAAGACCCAGTCAAGCAATTTTGAGTCCCTCAGTCTGGATTAGTCCCTTACATCCAATGATAAAGTTGTTTATACCTGGGTGGGACTGAATTTTGATCTTGTTATACATCTGAGAACCCAAAGGCACAAAATTTGTTCTGTGACAGTGTAAATACCAGAAGTACCTAAAGTCGAGATTGAGGTATAAAAAAGCAGGTCATATTCAAGGGCTGGGAGCTCAAATATTCACCTGTACATTCATTTCTAACAAAATCCAAGGAACAATTCCTTATTCCCACTGAGAATGGTAAGAGAGAGCTCTACTGTGAGGTAGGTACTGCAAGGCGTGAAATCAATATGGGTTTGTAAGGTCTCCTCTGACACTGAGAAATTGGGGCTACTGGACTTGCTCAACCCTTGCAAGCAGCAGGAAAAGTTAATGTAGAATCTTCAAAATCAGATGCCATTAATAAAATGCATTTATACAACAATTAGTATTATTTAATACATGAGTATCCCACAAGAATGACTCAGCTCTCTTTAACATGTTATATAGTCTATGCAATTATTTTGATTCTCTTGGTAGGCTCAGAACATTAGAATATGAAAAGAGCAAGACCATATGAGAATTGGTTGAGAAAGAACATTCTAGATTAAGAGATAGACACGAAGGTTTGAGTTCTGTCATGGACATGAGGAGCTGGGTGAACAACTTGTATTGTGAGAAGACTTTGATGTGACCTGACTTCTTTGACCTCTTTACGCCAAAACCCACAGCATCACAGCTCCAAGGTCACCCAGTTGAAAATCTCATATGGATGGCTGTGGCTGCCTTAATTCTGGTGACTCTAGTGATACTGCTGTTAGAAGCTTGGAACATCAAGAAAATGGAAAATGCAACCAGAAGTTAAATAAGAAAGTCCTCTAGATTCCACACTTGAGAACACTGTGTGGAATAAGTCTGATGGACCCATTCAATTCTGTAAACAAAATTGTATGTACAATAAGGAACTGTATTCTGAGAAAGTCCAGGGAGCAAGTAGGTTCTAGATGCATGGAATTCTGGGGTTCCTGTCAAGAGTATTTTGTTCAATTATATTCCTTCCCTGACACCTTACTGTTGATATTTTCTCAATTATTCTTCCTCTCTTCTTACCTTCATGAGTTATGTATGACATGAGCCTGGTTTTGTTTCATTTTCAAAGAACATTTTACTTTACAATGTCAGAGTCAATATCATTCATCATGGGTCTTTACTTTTACTACTGACAGAGAGAACACAGATCAGACAACAAATAAATTTATAAAAGCCAGATTCTGGAGTGAATTAAGAAGAATGAAAATAACATTCCCAAACTTTCTATGTTGCCTTCAGTATCTTCTGTGATAATTATTAGATTGATTTGAGGACTCTTTTTGAACAGTTCATATTTTCTTTCAATGCAATGACAATAGTGGGGAATAAAGAGGTACAATATTATTGCCATGACTTTGAATGGTTTCATGACTTTTAAATACAGCATTTTCAGTGCTTGTTATGTTAATATACTTATAAATAAAAATCCTGACAGACTAATATAAGCCAGACCTGAAGTCTGTTCATCTCTATGAACATTGGTGAAGTTAGAATAGCTATTCTAAAGATGTACTTCACATTGAGTTTTACATTTCCAAACTATCGTCTTGGTAAACACATCCTGCACTTGGCATTTGATTGCCACTTGTGGATTCCAGTCACAGTCATCATCATGATTCCAACTTAAGGTCACATGTGTGGAGTGTAGGAGTGATGCAGCAATGATATCTTCTTTGTCATCTGAAATTTCACAGTTCATTGATATTTAAAGAAAAAGCAGTTGCTTTATACATGGTCTTAATCTACGTGGATAAAATAAGTAATTACAAATATTAACTTTTCCTTCAAATTTGAAAACTCGGTTTTATTAAAAAAGATACTCTGTCAATTCTGGAGAATCGCATACACTGTAATTTGATCATATTCATATATACTCTCAAGCTTTTCTACAATTGACCCTCATTCCCCAACAATTCAGAACTTATGGAGAGATAAATTTGTCTTAAATGACACTATTATTCCTTTATTAGCTTTTTTTACTGTTTCCTTTGACAAATTATCTCCATTTTTTAAAAATCTTCAAACTCACTCTATATTTACTTTCCTTATCTGATTGTGTTAGATACTATTTCAAGTACTGGACTGAACTTGATGGAGAGAAGAGGCACACTCCATCTTTCTGACTTTATGGAATGTTTCTGAAACCATCTATTAAATATAACTTTACTTCCAACTTCTTCAATAAGACCTTCTTTAAAACATGGGACTCTAAATTCCATATTTCCTCAGTTTCTGAGGAATGATCATATTATAATAAAATACAGCATCAGCAACTTCTGTTTGATAAATAGGATTCTAGGAAGGTGTTCATAGTTTTCACTTTTCCCAGAGACTATGGGATTCTTTTTTTTTTTTCAAAGCCTCCGTTTATTAGGGACAGGGTTACAGCTTATATAGTCCCTGGATAAGGGATTTGGGGGGCAGGGGAGCGGGATCTTGCTGCGTGGTCCCGGGTCACATAACCTACATCCGGTCAGGTAGGCCAAGAAGTCAGGAGTTGTCACACCTAGTTCCCTGGATAGCTGGAATTTAAGGCAGTTCCGCTAACAGATAACAGCTAATTGGGTGTGGGGCAGGTTTTGTCAATAGAACAATTCTTTTTTTTTTATTGGAAAAAAAAATTTCTGCCTCCTCCCCGCCTCCCTTTTCCCTCCCACTCCTCCCTCTCCTCCTTCCCTCCCCCCACTACTCCCCCTCCCTCTCCAGCCTGAAGAGCAGTCAGGGTTCCCTGACCCATTTAGTTTGATGTTAGCTGTCGGTTTGCTATAAATAGCTTTTATTATATTTAGGTATGACCCTTGTATCCCTAATTTCTCCAAGACTTTTATCATGAAGGGATGTTGAATTTTGTCAAAAGCTTTTTCAGCATCTAATGAAATGATCATTTGGGAGTCAGTCACAGCAAAGACTGGACCAAGACACCAGGCCTCTCTTGGCTTCATTTGAAAGAGGAGATGGGAAGGCACCAATGCAAGAATTCCTCCAACAACCTGAAAGGCAACATGACATCACCAGAACCCAGGGATCCCGAAATAAGAAGAATTGTACACCCTACTCCAGAAGAAGTAGAAGAAATCGACTCAAAAGTGAATTATTTGAAAATAATAGAAGACCTTAAACAGGAGGTGAAAAACTGCCATAAACAATTAGAGATGACAAACAAAAAGGTAGAGGAAATGAATAAATCGCTCAAAGATACCCAAGAAAACCAAGAGAAACAAGGAGATGCAATCAAACAGGTAAGGGAAATGGTTCAAGACCTGAAGAATGAAATGGAAGTAATGAAGAAAACACAAAGTGAGGGAAGGTTGGAGATGGAAAATCTGGGTAAACGAACAGGAACTACAGAGACAAGTACTACCAAGAGATTACAAGAGATAGAAGAAAGAATGTCAGACACTGAAGATACCATAGAGAAAATTAACACACTGATCAAAGAAAACAGCAAAACCAACAAATTCTCATCACAAAACATTCAGGAAATATGGGACACAATAAAAAGACCAAACCTAAGAATAATTGGGATAGAAGAAGGAGAAGTACAGCTCAATGGTTCAGAAAATATATTTAATAAAATTATAGAAGAAAACTTTCCCAGCCTAAAGAAAGATATTCCTTTGAAGGTTCAAGAAGCATACAGAACACCAAATAGACTGGACCAACAAAAAAACATCTCCTCGCCATATAATAATCAGAACACAAAACATACAGAATAAAGAAAGAATATTAAGAGCTGCAAAGGAAAAAGGTCAAGTTACTTATAAAGGTAAACCTATCAGACTTACACCTGACTACTCTATGGAAACCATGAAAGCCAGAAGGTCCTGGATAGATGTACTGCAGAAGCTAAGAGAACATGGATGCAAGCCCAGACTACTATACCCAGCTAAGCTTTCGTTCACTATAAATGGAGAAAACAAAATTTCCCAGGATAAAAATAATTTTAAACAACATATAGCCACAAATCCAGCCTTACAAAAAGTAATAGAATGAAAATCACAAACCAAGGTGTCCGACAATGACCACAATAACTCAGACATCTAGACACCCTTCACCAGCGCAACTCAAAGAAGGCAAACACACAAACTCTATGACTAAAAAAGTGACCGGAGTTAATAACCACTGGTCATTAATATCACCTAATGTCAATGGACTCAACTCACCTACAAAAAGGCACAGGCTAAGAGATTGGATATGCAAACAGGATCCAACATTCTGCTGTTTACAAGAAACACACCTCAACCACAAAGACAGGCACCTACTTAGAGTAAAGGGATGGGGAAAGGTTTATCAAGCAAATGGACCTAAGAAACAAGCAGGTGTGGCCATACTAATTTCTAACAAAGTTGACTTCAAACTTAAATCAATCAGAAGAGATGGAGAGGGATATTTTATACTCATAACAGGAACAATTGATCAGGATGAGGTCTCAATCCTGAATATCTATGCCCCTAATATAAAAGCACCCACATATGTAAAAGAAACATTACTAAAACTCAAGGCTGCCATCAAACCGCACACACTAATAGTAGGAGATCTCAACACTCCTCTTTCACCAATGGACAGGTCAATCAGACAGAAACCTAACAGAGAATTAAGAGAATTAATGGAGGTATTGAATCAAATGGACTTAGCAGACATCTATAAAACATTCCACCCAAATAGGAAAGAATATACCTTCTTCTCTGCAGCTCATGGAACCTTCTCGAAAATTGACCACATCCTCGGTAACAAAGCAAACTTCCACAGTTACAAAAAAATATCCATAACCACCTGTGTCTTATCAGATCACCACGGACTAAAGTTAGAATTCAACAACAGTGCTACCCCGAGAAAGCCTACAAACTCATGGAAACTGAACAGTCAACTATTGACCCACACCTGGATCAAAGAAGTAATAAAGAAAGAAATTAAAATCTTCCTTGAATTCAATGAAAATAAAGAATCAACATACTCAAACTTATGGGACACTTTTAAAGCAGTCCTAAGGGGAAAGTTCAAAGCCCTTAGTGCCCACTTAAAGAAAACAGAGAAAGCATACATTGGAGACTTAACAGCCCACCTGAAAGCTCGAGAAAAAAAGAAGCAGACTCACCTAGGAGGAGTAGAAGACTGGAAATAGTCAAACTGAGGGCGGAAATCAACAAAATAGAAACACAGAAAACAATCCAAAGAATCAATGAAACAAAAAGCTGGTTCCTGGAAAAAAATCAACAAAATTGATAAACCCCTATCCAAACTAATCAAACGGCAGAGAGAGAATTTGCAAATTAATAAGATCAGAAATGAAAAGGAGGACATAATCACAGATAGAGAGGAAATTCAGAGAATCATTACATCTTACCGCAAAAGCCTGTATGCCACAAAACTGGAAAATGTAAAAGAAATGGACACTTTTTTAGATAAATACCATATACCAAAGTTAAATCAGGACCAGGTGAACAATCTAAATAGACCTGTCAGTCGTGAAGAATTAGAAGCTGTTATCAAAAACCTCCCTACCAAAAAAGGCCCAGGACCAGACCATTTCAATGCGGAATTCTACCAGAATTTCCAAGAAGACCTAATACCTATACTCCTTAAGGTATTTCACAATATAGAAACAGAAGAGTCATTGCCAAATTCCTTTTATGAAGCTACCGTCACTCTGATACCAAACCACACAAAGACTCAACCAAGAAAGAGAATTAGAGGCCAATCTCACTCATGAACATCGACACAAAAATCCTCAACAAAATACTGGCAAACCGTATCCAAGAACACATTAGAAAAATTATCCATTATGATCCAGTAGGCTTCATCCCAGAGATGCAAGGCTGGTTCAACATACGAAAATCTATCAATGTAATCCATCATATAAATAAAGTGAAAGAAAAAAACCCAAATGATCATTTCATTAGATGCTGAAAAAGCTTTGACAAAATTCAACATCCCTTTATGATAAAAGTCTTGGAGAGATTAGGGATACAAGGGTCATACCAAAATATAATCAAAGCTATTTACAGCAAACCGAAAGCTAACATCAAAGTAAACGCAGAGAAACTCAAAGCCATCCCACTTAAATCAGGAACACGACAAGGCTGTCCACTCTCTCCATACCTCTTCAATATAGTGCTTGAAGTTTTAGCAATAGCAATAAGACAACATACGGAATCAAGGGGATTCAAATTGGAAAGGAAGAAGTTAAACTTTCGTTATTTGCAGATGATATGATAGTGTACATAAGCGACCCCAAAAACTCCACCAAAGAACTCCTACAGCTGATAAACACCTTTAGTAATGTGGCAGGATACAAGATCAACTCCAAAAAATCAGTCGCCCTCCTATACACAGAGGATATTGAAGCAGAGAGGGAAATCAGAGAAGCATCACCTTTCAAGATAGCCACAAACAGCATAAAATATCTCGGGGTAACTCTAACCAAAGAAGTACAGGATCTATTTGACAAGAACTTTAAGGCATTGAAGAAAGAAATTGAAGAGGATACCAGAAATTGGAAGGATCTCTCTTGCTCGTGGATTAGGAGGATCAACATAGTAAAAATGGCAATCCTACCAAAGGCAATTTATAGATTCAATGCAATCCCCATCAAGATCCCATTAAAATTCTTCACTGATCTTGAAAGGACAAAAATCAACTTTATATGGAATAACATATTTCTATTTCCATCCATTTGCATGCAAAATTCGCGAAGTCATTGTTTTTTACCGCTGAATAGTATTCTAATGTGTATATATTCCACACTTTCTTCATCCATTCTTCCATTGAAGGGCATCTAGGTTGTTTCCAGGTTCTGGCTATTACAAATAATGCTGCTATGAACATAGTTGAACAAATGTCCTTGTCATATCATCGGGCATCTCGTGGGTATATTCCCAAGATTGGCATTGCTGGGTCCATGGGTAGGTTGATCCCTATTTTCCTGAGAAACCTCCACACTGCTTTCCAAAGTGGTTGCACAAGTTTGCATTCCCACCAGCAATGGATGAGGGTACCCCTTTCTCCACAGCCTCTCCAGCAAAGGCTATCATTGGTGTTATTGATTTTAGCCATTCTGACAGGTGTAAGGTGATATCTCAATGTTGTTTTGATTTGCATTTCCCTGATCGCTAAGGAGGCTGAGCATGACCTTAAGTGCCTTTTGGCCATTTGAACTTCCTCTGCTGAGAATTCTCTCCTCAGCTCAGTGCCCCATTTTTCAATTGGGTTAATTAGCATTTTAAAGTCTAGTTTCTTGAGTTCTCTATATATTTTGGAGATCAGACCTTTGTCTGTTGCGGGGTTGGTGAAGATCTTTTCCCTGTCATTGGGTTGCCTTTTTGTCTTAGTGACAGTGTCTTTTGCTTTACAGAAGCTTCTCAGTTTCAGAAGGTCCCATTTATTCAATGTTGCCCTTAATGACTGTGCTGCTGGGGTTATACTTAGGAAGCGATTGCCCGTGCCCATCTGTTGTAGGGTACTTCCCACTTTCTCTTCTATCAGGTTCAGTGTGTTCAGATTGATATTGAGGTCTTTTATCCATTTGGACTTGAGTTTTGTGCATGGTGATAGGTATGGGTCTATTTTCATTCTTCTACAGGTTGACATCCAGTTGTGCCAGCACCATTTGTTGAAGATGCTTTCTTTCTTCCATTGTATACTTTTAGCACCTTTATCAAAAATGAGGTGTTCATAGGTTTGTGGGTTAAAATCCGGGTCTTCTACACGATTCCATTGGTCAACTTCTCTATTTTTATGTCAATACCACACTGTTTTCATTACTGTAGCTCTGTAATAAAGTTTAAAGTCAGGGATGGTAATGCCTCCAGAAGTACCTTTATTGTATAAGATTGTTTTGGCTATCCTGGGTTTTTTGTTATTCCATATAAAGTTGATTATTGTCCTTTCAAGATCAGTGAAGAATTTTAATGGGATCTTGATGGGGATTGCATTGAATCTATAAATTGCCTTTGGTAGGATTGCCATTTTTACTATGTTGATCCTCCTAATCCACGAGCAAGGGAGATCCTTCCAATTTCTGGTATCCTCTTCAATTTCTTTCTTCAATGCCTTAAAGTTCTCATCAATTAGATCCTTCACTTTTTTGGTTAGAGTTACCCCAAGATATTTTATGCTGTTTGTCGCTATCTTGAAAGGTGATGCTTCTCTGATTTCCCTCTCTACTTCAATATCCTTTGTGTATAGAGGGCGACTGATTTTTTGGAGTTGATCTTGTATCCGGCCACATTACTAAAGGTGTTTATCAGCTGTAGGAGTTCGTTGGTGCAGTTTTTGGGGTCGCTTATGTATACTATCATATCATCTGCAAATAACGAAAGTTTAACTTCTTCCTTTCCAATTTGAATCCCCTTGATTCCCTATGTTGTCTTATTGCTATTGCTAAAACTTCAAGCACTATATTGAAGAGGTATGGAGAGAGTGGACAGCCTTTCATGTTCCTGATTTTAGTGGGATGGTTTTAGTTTCTCTCCATTTAGTTTAATGTTAGCTGTTGGCTTGCTGTAAATAGCTTTTATCATATTTAGGTATGACCCTTGTATCCCTAATCTCTCCAAGACTTTTATCATAAAGGTTATTTGAATTTTGTCAAGAGCTTTTTCAGCATCTAATGACATGATCATATGGGTTTTTTTCTTTCAGTTTATTTATATGATGAATTACATTGGTAGTTTTTCGTATATTGAACCAGCCTTGCATCTCTGGGATGAAGCCTACTGGATCATAATGGATAATTTTTCTAATGTGTTCTTGGATACAGTTTGCCAGTATTTTGTTGAGGATTTTTGCGTCGATGTTTATGAGTGAGATTGGCCTGTAATTCTCTTTCTTGGTTGAGTCTTTTTGTGTTTTTTTGGTATCAGAGTGACTGTAGCTTCATAAAAGGAGTTTGGCAATGACTCCTCTGTTTCTATATTGTGAAATACATTAAGGAGTATAGGTATTAGGTCTTGAAAGTTCTGGTAGAATTCTCCATTGAAACCATCTGGTCCTGGGAGATTTTTTGGTAGGGAGGTTTTTGATAACAGCTTCTAATTCTTCGCGACTGACAGGTCTATTTAGTTTGTTGACCTGGTCCTGATTTAACTTTAGTATATGGTATTTATCTAAAAAAGTGTCCATTTTTTACATTTTCCAGTTTTGTGGTATCCAGGCTTTTGTAATAAGATCTAATGATTCTCTGAATTTCCTCTGTGTCTGTGGTTATGTCCCCCTTTTCATTTCTGATCTTATTAATTTGCATATTCTTTCCCTGTCGTTTGATTAATTGGATAGGGGTTTATCAATCTTGTTGATTTTCTCCAGGAACCAGCTTTTTTTAAAAATTTATTTATTATTAAAGATTTCTGTCTCTTCCCCACCGCCGCCTCCCATTTCCCTTTCCCTCCCCCAATCAAGTCTCCCTCCCTCTTCAGCCCAAAGAGCCATCAGCATTCCCTGCCCTTTGGGAAGTCCAAGGACCACCCACCTCCATCCAGGTCTAGTAAGGTGAGCATCCAAAGTGCCTAGGCTCCCACAAAGTCAATACGTGCAGTAGGTTTCATTGATTCTTTGGACTGTTTTCTGTGTTTCTATTTTGTTGATTTCAGCCCTCAGTTTGATTATTTCCAGTCTTCTACTTCTCCTAGGTGAGTCTGCTTCTTTTTTTTTCTAGAGCTTTCAGGTGGGCTGTTAAGTCTCCAATGTGTGCTTTCTCTGTTTTATTTTAGTGGCCACTTAGTGCTATGAACTTTCCTCTTAGGTTTGCTTTCATAATGAGCCATAAGTTTGAGTAGGTTGTTTCTTTATTTCCATTGAATTCAAGGAAGACTTTAATTTCTTTCTTTATTTCTTCTTTGATCCAGGTGTGGGTCAATAGTTGACTGTTCAGTTCCCATGAATTTGTCGGCTTTCTGGGGGTAGCATTGTTGTTGAATTCTAACTTTAATCCATGGTGATCTGATAAGACACAGGAGGTTATGAATATTTTTTGTAACTGTGGAAGTTTGCTTTGTTACCGAGGATGTGGTCAATTTTCGAGAAGGTTCCATGAGCTGCAGAGAAGAAGGTATATTCTTTCCTATTTGGGTGGAATGTTCTATAGATGTCTGTTAAGTCCATTTGATTCATTACCTCCATTAATTCTTTTATTTCTCTGTTAGGTTTCTGTCTGATTGACCTGTCCATTGGTGAAAGAGGAGTGTTGAAATCTCCTACTATTAGTGTGTGCGGTTTGATGGCAGCCTTGAGTTTTAGTAATGTTTCTTTTATGTACGTTGGTACTTTTATATTAGGGGCATAGATATTCAGGATTGAGACTTCATCCTGATGAATTGTTCCTGTTATGAGTATAAAATATCCCTCTCCATCTCTTCTGATTGATTTAAGTTTGAAGTCAACTTTGTTAGAAATTAGTATGGCCACACCTGCTTGTTTCTTAGGTCCATTTGCTTGATAAACCTTTTCCCATCCCTTTACTCTAAGTACGTGCCTGTCTTTGTTCTGATTGATTTAAATTTGAATTCAACTTTGTTAGAAATTAGTATGGCCACACCTGCTTGTTTCTTAGGTCCATTTGCTTGATAAACCTTTCCCCATCCCTTTACTCTAAGTAGGTGCCTGTCTTTGTGGTTGAGGTGTGTTTCTTGTAAACAGCAGAATGTTGGATCCTGTTTGTGTATCCAATCTCTTAGCCTGTGCCTTTTTATAGGTGAGTTGAGTCCATTGACATTAAGTGATATTAATGACCAGTGGTTATTAACTCCGGTCACTTTTTTAGTCATAGAGTTTGTGTGTTTGCCTTCTTTGAGTTGCGCTGGTGAAGGGTGTCTAGATGTCTGAGTTATTGTGGTCATTGTTGGACTCCTTGGTTTGTGATTTTCCTTCTATTACTTTCTGTAAGGCTGGAATTGTGGCTACGTATTGTTTAAATTTGTTTTTATCCTGGAAAATTTTGTTTTCTCCATTTATAGTGAACGAAATCTTGGCTGGGTATCGTAGTCTGGGCTTGCATCCATGTTCTCTTAGCTTCTGCAGTATATCTATCCAGGACCTTCTGGCTTTCATGGTTTCCATAGAGTAGTCAGGTGTAAGTCTGATAGGTTTACCATTATAAGTAACTTGACCTTTTTCCTTTGCAGCTCTTAATATTCTTTCTTTATTCTGTATGTTTTGTGTTCTGATTATTATATGGCGAGGAGATTTTTTTTTGGTCCAGTCTATTTGGTGTTCTGTGTGCTTCTTGAACCTTCAAAGGAATATCTTTCTTTAGGTTGGGAAAGTTTTCTTCTATAATTTTATTAAATATATTTTCTGGACCATTGAGCTGTATTTCTTCTCCTTCTTCAATCCCAATTATTCTTAGGTTTGGTCTTTTTATTGTGTCCCAGTTTTCCTGAATGTTTTGTGATGAGAATTTGTTGATTTTGCTGTTTTCTTTGATCAGTGTGTTTATTTTCTCTATGGTATCTTCAGTGTCTGACATTCTTTCTTCTATCTCTTGTAATCTGTTGGTAGTACTTGTCTCTGTAGTTCCTGTTGATTTACCCAGATTTTCCATCTCCATCCTTCCCTCACTTTGTGTTTTCTTCATTACTTCCATTTCATTCTTCAGGTCTTGAACCATTTCCCTTACCTGTTCGATTGCTTTTTCTTATTTCTCTTGGTTTTCTTGGGTATCTTTGAGCAATTTATTCATTTCCTATACCTTTTTGTTTGTAATCTCTAATTGTTTATGGGAGATTTTCACCTCCTGTTTAAGGTCCTCTTTTATTTTTATATAATTCACTTTTGAGTCAATTTTGTCTAATTCTTCTGGAGTAGGGTGTACAATTCTTCTTATTTCAGGATCCCTGGATTCTGGTGATGTCATGTTGCCTTTCAGGTTGTTGGAGGAATTCTTGCATTGGTGCCTTCCCATCTCTTCCTTTATATGGCGCCAGGAGAGGCCTGGTGTCTTGGTCCAGTCTTTGCTGTGACTGACTCTCTGGGTGTATCTCCTCAGTGTAGAAGCAGGAACCGACCTGTCCAGATGGAACTCCTCAGCATCACTACTTGGATGCCTGGTAGTCCAATGATCCAGGGCCAAGAGGAAACCAATGGAGACCCTGGAGCACCAGCTGAAAGTGCCTGGGCTCCCTTACAGGGGTCTTTGAGATCTGCCCAATAGGCAGGCACTCACTGCTCTGGGTGGGTAGCCTTAGTGTAGGATCTTAAAACTGGTCTTGAGCACTGGTCCTAGCATACAGCAGGGCAGGGTTGGGGGGTGGAGTGCTGGGGGGTTGGGTCGTGCCTAAGAAAGACAGCCCTGAAGAAGGACCTGGGGGAGCGGGGGGGTTGTGCTCTTTTCAGGGACAATCTGCCCCTGGATAGAACACACTCATCCGTTTAGATGGAACTCCTCAGCACCTGAACAGGGCCGCCTGGTAGTCCAATGATCCGAAGACAAGAGAAAGCTGTTTTTTTTTTTTTTTTTTTTTTGAGAAGTGGTGCGGGAAAATGTTTATATTCTATCAATTATATTTTAAATAAATGCTGATTGGAGAGTGTATATGTGCCACACCTTCTTTATCCATTCTTCTATTGAGGGGAACCTAGGTTGTTTACAGGTTCTGGCTATTACAAATAGTGCTGCTATGAACATAGTTGAACAACTGCTTTTGTGGTATGATTGGGCATCTCTTGAGTATATTCCCAAGAGTGGATTTGTGGGATCCAGAGGTAGGTTGACTCCCAGTTTCCTGAGAAACCGCCACACTGTTTTCCAAAGTGGTTGCACAAGTTTGCATTCCCACCAACAATGGATGAGTGCTCCCCTTACTCCACGTCCTCTCCAGCATAGGCTATCATTGGTGTTTTTGATTTTAGCAATTCTGACAGGTGTAATATGGTATTTCAAAGTTCTTTTGATTTGCATTTCCCTGATCACTAAGGAGGTTGAGCATGACCTCAAGTGTCTTTTGGCCATTAGATCTTCTTCTGTTCAGAATTCAGTGTTCAGTTCAGTACTCCATTTTTAAATTGGGTTAATCAGAGTATTAATGTCTAGTTTCTTGAGTTCTTTATATATTTTGGAGATCAGACCTTTGTCTTATGTGGAGTTCTTGAAGATCTTCTCTTATTCAGTATGTTGCCTATTTGTCTTAATGACAGTGTCCTTTGATTTACAGAAGCTTCTCTGTTTCTTTTATTCATTTTGTTCCATTTATTCATTGTTGCTCTTATTGTCTGTGCTACTGGGATTATACATAAGAAATAATCTCCTGTGCCCATGATTGTAGACTACTTCCCACTTTCTCTTCTATCTGGTTCAGTGTGGTCAGATTTATATTGAGGTCTTTAATCCATTTGGACTTGAGTTTTGAGCATGGTGATAGATATGAATCTCTTTTCATTCTTCTACAGGTTGACATCCAGTTATGCCAGCACCATTTGTTGAAGATGCTTTCTTTCTTCCATTTTATACTTTTAGCTCCTTTGTCGAAAATCAGGTTTTCATAGGTTTGTGGGTTAATATCTGGGTCTTCTATTCAATTCTATTTGTCAACATCTCTGTTTTTGTGCCAATAACAAACTGTTTTTGTTATTGTAGCCCTGTCAGAGAGTTTGAAGTCAGGGATAATAATGCCTCAGGAAGTACTTTTATTGTATAGGATTGTTTTGGTTATCCTGAGGTTTTTTTCCATATAAAGTTGATTTTTGTTCTCTCAAGGTCTGTAAAGAATTGTGTTGGAATTTTGATGGGGACTGCATTGAATCTATAGATTGCTTTTGGTAGAATTGCCATTTTTACTATATTGATCCCTCAAATCCAAGATCATGGGAGATCTTTCCATTTTCTGGTATCCTCTTCAATTTCTTTCTTCCAACACTTAAAGTTCTTGGTTAGAGTTATGCCAAGATACTTTATGCTATTTGTGGCTATCATGAGTGGGGAAGTTTCTCTGATTTCCCTCTCTGCTTCTTTGTTCATGTGTATGAGATGGCAACTGATTTTTTGGAGTTGAACTTGTATCCAGCCACATTACTAAAGGTGTTTATCAGCTGTAGGAGGTCTTTGGTAAAGTTTTTGGGGTCGCTTATGTACACTATTATATCATCTGCAAATAACGAAAGTCTGACTTCTTCCTTTCTAATTTGAATCCCCTTGATCTCTTTATGTTGTCTTATTGCTATTACTAGAACTCCAGGCACTATATTGAAGAGGTATGGAGAGAGTGGATAGCCTTGTCTTGTTCCTGATTCTAGTGGAATGGTTTGAGTTTCTCTCCATTTAATTTGATATTAGCTGTCAGCTTGCTGTATATTGCTTTTATTTCATTTAGGAATGAATTTTGTATCCCTAATCTCTCCAAGACCTTTATCATAAAGGGATGTTGAATTTTGTCAAATGCTTTTTCAGCATCTAATGAAATGATCATATGGTTTTTTTCTTACAGTTTATTTATATGATGATTACATTGATATATTTCCATATGTTGAACCAGGCCTGCATCTCTGGGATGAAGCCTACTTGATCATAATGGATAATTTTTTGGATGTGTTCTTGGATTTGGTTTGCCAGTATTTTATTGAGAATTTTTATCTCAATGTTCATGAGTGACATTGGTCTGTAATTCTCTATCGTGGTTGAGACTTTGTGTGGTTTTGGTATCAGGGTAACTGTAGTTTCTTAAAAAGAGTTTGGCAATGACTCCTCTGTTTCTATTTTGTGAAACACATTAAGGAGTATAGCTATTAGATCTTCTTGAAAGTTCTTTTAGAATTCTTCATTGAACCCATCTGGTCCAGGACTTTTTTTTGGTAGGGAGGTTTTTGATGACAGCTTCTAATTCTTCACGACTTACAGGTCTATTTAAATTGTTCACCTGGTCTTGATTTGATTTTGGTATATTGTACTTATCTAAAAAAATGTCCATTTCTTTCACATTTTCCAATTTTGTGGCATACAATCTTTTGTAGTAAGATCTAATGATTCTTTGAATTTCCTCTGTCTCTTTGGTTATGTCCCCCTTTTCATTTCTGTTCTTGTTAATTTGCATGTTCTCTCTGCCGTTTGATTAGTTTGGATAGGGGTTTGTTAATCTTGTTGATTTTCTCCAAGAACCAGCTTTTTATTCATTGATTCTTTGGATTGTTTTCTTTTCTATTTTTTTGATTTCAGCCCTCAGTTTGATTATTTCCAGTCTTCTGCTCCTCCTGGGTGAGTTTGATTCTTTTTTTCTAGTGCTTTCAGGTGTGCTGTTAAGTCTCTAATGTGTGCTTTCTCCGTTTTCTTTATGTGGGCACTTAGTGCTGTGAACTTTCTTCTTAGCACTGCTTTCATAGTGTCCTAGGTTTGGGTATGTTGTGTTTTTATTTTCATTGAATTCAAGGAAGACTTTAATTTCTTTATTTATTTTTGCCTTGACCCAGCGGTGGTTCAGTAGTTGACTGTTCAGAGCAGGATGGAATTGAGGAAATATTTTGGAAGGAACCTAATGTGATCAATATTCCTTATACTAAGCAGTAGATTGATTGGTTATTTCAAAATGGTGAATCTTGTGTAATTGTATTTGATCAAACTGAAGGCTGGATTAGTAATATTTTCCCATCTCCATGAACTCTGCAAGTATTGTGTTTTTTTTTTACTTCCATCTGGTTACCTGAAAATTTCTGCTATATATTACTATGATGATCAGATATTCAGCAGAATACATAATATTTTAGAGTCATTCAACACCCCTATCTAATAACAACCATTTCTGTCTTTATGAAATGAAAGGAGTCATTGTATGAGAAGTTGTGATGCAGATGTCCCATACATGCCTGAGCATTTTACAGTGTCTTATGTTTCATAAATTTTGTCAGTTGTGAAACCCTATGTTAAACATCAACAATTGCAAACAGAGCTTCTTCACTGATGGTTGAGAGATGAAGTAATCCATGAGTATAATAATAAGTCACTGGGTGTTGGTTTACTACTATAATTATTTAGCAAGGCTGCATTATTCTGTTTACCTCTAGGAGTATGACATGTCTAAGCACAGGAATTTGGTCCCAATACTAATACTAACAGTTGATTTAACTTCCTGAATAATTCTTGCCAATCACAAAGGGTTTGGCTACTCCCACATTATTAATCCATATTGAACCAGCCAGCTTGTCTTTCCAGGTAACCAGACTGAAGTAGAAAAATTATAGTCACTGAAGTAATTCAGTCTCCTAAAAACAAATGGCACATGTGATCTCTTACTTGTGAACACTAGCTCTGAGGATTTAAATTTGAATGTCTAACCTCACTTTCTAACAACTATAAAAATGATACCATATTCCTGACACTGAAAATATTGTTTGGTATACTGTAGTGTCTACCATGAGAATTGTGACCCATTCTAAATTATAGCCATCTAAATGCTCAATATATTTCTATGTATATATTTTAGGGAAAGCCTATGCTAGTAACTTTCTATGAATGCATTTAGCAGGTGTTATATCTCTAGCTATCCCATGCTCTATCCTCTCCTCCAGTCCATCCTACCATTTCCCTGTCCTGTACTTTGATTTTTCTGTTTTCCCTTATAGTAGATTGTTGTACCCACCATAACTTTAAGTTTTTCTCCTATGGTCATTAACTAATTTCCTGACTTCTATGGGTTTTCCAAAGAAACACACCTATCTGATCTTTCAAGCCTATCACTGACAAATGAGTAACAAGCACATGATGTTTTTCTTCCTGGGACAAGTTAAACTTGCTCAAAATGAGTGTTTCCAGCTATATCCATTCACCTATAAGGTCTCTCTTGTTCTCAACTCTTTTATGATGCAAGTCAATGTGAGAGAAGCTGGTGATGTGTCAGAATTGAGAAACATTTGAAAAGAATATATTCCTTTTATAATTTCTCATATTTGTCTACTGAGGTCCAAGAGCACAATCTAAAATTTACTTCCTTGAATGCTGGAGAACATTCCTTATTGAATATATATAGAAAGAGAGTGTATTGATAACACCCTATTTGTTTGAAAGATGAGATTCAGTACCAGAAGACCCATCAGAGAGGTGAGTGTGCTCCAGACTGGCTGGCAGAAACGGAGCACAGACACCCTGCAACCCCCTAAATTATCTGGGTATGCAGCAGGGGCTTCTCTCCCTAGCTACTGCCTCTCTCTTCGTATCCCATCCCAGCTTTCTTCCAGGCCCCACTTCCCTACTTCGGGGACATGGAATCACCCAACTCAGTCTGCTTTGGAGCTGAGGATGTGGGGAAAAAGTGGGGAGTGCACGAGGCACAGGAGTTCCTTTGTTTCACTGAGCCTGTACTCTGCAAGCCCACCCTTATGTCTGTGAAGTTCCTGGCCAGCAGGTAGCCCTGATCCTGAACCAGAAGATCCTTCTGAGAGCATTTGAAGGAAGAGATGGGCAGGCACCAATGCAAGAATTCCTCCAACAATCTGAAAAACAACAGGATAACACCAAAACCCAGCGACCCTACAACAGGAAGACTTGAACACCTTAATCCAGAAGAAGTGGAAGAAATTACATTATGAAAGTCATAGAGTCCCTTAAACAGGAGGTGAAAAACTCCCTTAAAGAAATGGATGAGAAGAATAACAAAAAGTTTGAAGAAACCAAGGAAACCAAGGGAAAAAAAAACAAGCAAACAGATAATGGAAACAGTTCAAGATTTGAAAACTGAAATGGAAGCAATGAAGAAAATATGAACCGAGGGCTGGCTGTATATGAAAAATCTGGGTAAATGAACAGGGATTACAGAGACAAGTATAACAAACAGAATACAAGAGCTAGAAGAAAGAATCTCAGATACTGAAGATACCATAGAGAAAATAAATGCTCTGATCAAAGAAAACAGCAAATCCAACAAATTCTCATCACAGAACATCCAGGAAATCTGGAACACCATAAAAAGACCAAACCTAAGAATTATAGGGGTAGAAGAAGGAGAAGAATTACAGCTCAAAAGCCCAGAAAATATATTCAACAAAATTATAGAAGAAAACTTTCCCAACCGAAAAAAGGATATTCCTATGAAGACACAAGAAGCATACAGAATACCTAATAGATTGGATCAAAAAAAAAATCCCCTCGCCATATAATAATCTAAACACAAAACATACAGAATAAAGAAAGAATATTAAGAGCTGCAAAGGAAAAAGGTCAAGTAACTTATAAAGGTAAACCTATCAGAATTACACCTGACTTCTCCATGGAAACCATGAAAGCCAGAAGGTATTGGATGGATGTGCTGAAGACATTAAGAGACCATGGATGAACCCCAGACTACTATAACCAGCCAAGCTTTCATTCACCATCAATTAAGAAAACAAGATATTTCAGGATAGAAACAAATTTAAACAATACATAGCCACAAATTCAGCCTTATAGAAAGTATTAGAAGGAATGTCACAACCCAAGGATCCCAGAAATGCCCACAATAACTCAGACATCTAACTACTCTTCACCAGCACAACTCAAAGAAGGGAAATGCACAAACTCTACCTCCAAAAAAAAAGAAAAAGAAAACTGTAGTTAACAACCACTGGTCATTAATATCACTTAATATCAATGAGCTCAACTCACCTATAAAAAGGCACAGATTAAAGGACTGGATGCAAAAACAGGATCCAGCATTCTGCTGTTTACAAGAAACACACCACAACAAAAAGACAGACACTACCTCAGAGTAAAGGGTTGAGAAGAGGTTTTTCAATCAAATGGACTTAAGAAACAAGTGGGTGTGGCTATACTAATATCTAACAAAATTGATTTCAAACTAAAATCAATCAGAAGAGATGGAAATGGACACTTTACACTCATAACAGGAACAATTCATCAGGATAAAGTCTCAATCCTGAATATCTCTGCCCCTAATATAAAAGCACCCACTTATGTAAAAGAAAGATTACTAGAACTCAAGACACATATCAAACCCCACACGCTAATAGTAGTAGACTTCAACACTCCTCTCTCACCAATGGACAGGTCAATCAGATAGAAACCTAACAGAGAAATAAGAGAATTAATGGAGGTATTGAATCAAATGGATTTAACAGACATTTGTAGAACATTCCACCCAAATAGGAAAGAATATACCTTCTTCTTAGCATCTCATGGAACCTTCTCAAAAATTGATCACATACTCAGTAACAAAACAAACTTCCATAGATACAAAAAAAATATTAGTATCCACCTGTGTCTTATTGGATCACCATGGAATAAAGTTAGAATTTAACAATAATTCTACCCTCAGAAAGTCTACAAACTCACGGAAATGGAACAGTCAACTACTGAACCACCCCTGGGTCAGGGAAGAAATAAAGAAAGAAATTAAAGTCTTCCTTCAATTCAATGAAAAAAAAAAGACACAACATACCCAAACCTATGGGACATTATGAAAGCAGTGCTAAGAAAAAAGTTCATAGCTCTAAGTGCCCACATTTAAAAAAATGGAGAAAGCTTACATTAGAGACTTAACAGTACAGCTAAAAGCTCTAGAAAAAAAAAGAAACAGACTCACCTAGGAGGAATAGAAGACTGGAAATAATCAAACTGAGGGATGAAATCAACAAAATAGAAACACAGAAAACAATCCAAAGAATCAATGAAACAAACAGCTGGTTTTTTGAGAAAATCAACAAGATTGACAAGCCCCTATCCAAACTAATCAAAAGGCAGAAGGAGAACATGCCAATTAGCAAAATCAGAAATGAAAAGGTGGACATAACAACAGATACTGAGGAAATTGAGAATCATTAGATCTTACTACAAAGGCCTGTATGCCACGAAGTTGGAAAATGTAAAAGAAATAAACTTGTTTTTAGATAAATACAGTATACCAAAATTAGATCAAGACCAGGTGAACAATTTAAATAGACCTATAAGTCATAAAGAAATAGAAGCTGTCATAAAAAACCTACCAACCAAAAAAAGCCTATGGTTTTAATGCAGAATTTTACCAGAACTACCAAGAAGAACTGATACCTATACTCCTTAAGGTGTTTCACATAGTACAAACAAAAGAGTCATTACCAAACTTTTTTTATGAAGCTACAGTTACCTTGAATCCAAAGCCACACAAAGACTCAACCAAGATAGAGAAATACAGACCAATTTCGCTTATGAACATTGATGCAAAAATTCTCAATAAAATACTGGCAAACTGAATCAAAGAACACATCAAAAAATTAATCCATTACAATCAAGTAGGCTTCATCCCAGAGATGCAGGCCTGGTCCAACATATTAAAAAATATATCAATGTAATCCATCATATAAATAAACTGAAATAAAAAACTATATGATTGTTTCATTAGATGCTGAAAAGGCATTTGACAAAATTCAACACCCCTTTATGATAAAGGTCTTGGAGATGGTAGGGACACAAGGATCATATCTAAATATATTAAAAGCAATATACAGCAAACCAACAGCTAATATCAAATTAAATGGAAAGAAACTCAAAGCCATTCCACTAGAATCAGGAACAAGACAAGGCTGTCCACTCTCTCCATACCTCTTCAATATAGTGCTTGAAGTTCTAGCAATAGCAATAAGACAACATAAAGAAATCAAGGGGATTCGAATCGGAAAGGAAGAAGTCAAACTTTTGCTTTTTGCAGACGATATGATTGTATACATCAGTGACCCCAAAAACTCTACCAAAGACCTCCTACAGCTCATAAACACCTTCAGTGATGTGGCCGGATACAAGATCAACTCCAAAAAATCAGTAGCCCTTCTATACACAAAGTATAGAGAAGCAGAGAGGGAAATCAGAGAAACTTCCCCACTCACGATAGCCACAAATAGCATAAAGTATCTTGGGGTTACACTAACCAAGGAAGTGAAAGATCTATTTGACAACAATTTAAGGAATTGAAGAAAGAAACTGAAGAGGACACCCAAAGATGAAAGGATCTCCCATGCTCTTGGATTTGGAGGATCAACATAGTAAAAATGGCAGTTCTACCAAAGGCAATCTATAAATTCAATGCAATCCCAATCAAAATCCCAACAAAATTCTTCACAGACCTTGAGAGAAGAATAATCTACCTTGTATGAAAAAACAAAAAACCCAGGATAGCCAAAACAATCTTATACAATAAAGTACTTCTGGAGGCATTACCATCCCTGACTTCAAACTCTGTTACAGAGCTACAGTAATGAAAACAGCTTGGTATTGGCATAAAAACAGAGATGTTGACCAATAGAATCAAACAGAAGACCCAGATATTAGCCCACAAACCTATGAAAACCTGATTTTTGAAAAGGGAGCTAGAAGTAGAGTATACAATGGAAGAAAGAAAGCATCTTCAACAAATGGTGCTGGCATAACTGGATGCCAACCTGTAGAAGAATGCTTCTTTACATTTAAAGGGGGATATGCTATAGATATGAATACTTTGCATTGGAATGGATCTTGGTGTATTGATACAAAGTTTTGGTCACTTTTATAACATGTATATTTCTGCTCTTGATTAATATATTGTGTTTGTGTGGCTCATTTAAAAATGTAATGTATAAGTAAGAAATACAAGTTAATAGATAGTCATATATATTAGTCAAGCTTTGTTTACTTTTTCAATTTCTTTTTATATTGATTTTTATTGAGCTCTACAATTTTCTCTGCTCCCCTCCCTGCTTCTTCCCCCCACTACCTTCAACCCTCCTCCAAGGA
Source organism: Microtus obscurus (assembly GCA_963919715.1). Lineage (NCBI taxonomy): Eukaryota > Metazoa > Chordata > Mammalia > Rodentia > Cricetidae > Microtus > Microtus obscurus. Next base: position 2,612,757 of record CAWTZC010001519.1, on the reverse strand, counting down.
CCCCATGCTCCCAATTTACTCAAGATATCTCATATTTTTCTACTTCCCATGTACATTAGATCTATGTATGTCTCTCTTAGTGTCCTCATTGTTGTTTAAGTTCTCTGGGATTGTGGTTTTTAGGCTGGTTTTCTTTGCTTTATATTTAAAAATCACCTATGATTGAGTATGTGTGATAATTGTCTTTCTGTGTCTGGGTTACCTCACTCAGAACAATGTTTTCTGGCTCCATCCATTTTCCTGCAAAATTCAAGATGTTGTTATGTTTTTTGCTTTGTAGTACAAATTGTGTAAATGTATCATAATTTACTTATCCACTCTTCGGTCAAGGGGCTTTTAAGTTGTTTTCATTTTCTCGCTATGACAAACAATGCTGCTTTGACCGTTGTTGAGCACATGTCTTTGTGGCCTGCTTGAGCATCCTTTGGGTATATACCCAAAAGTGGTATTACTTGGTCTTGAGGAAGTTGTTTCTTAATTTTTTGAGAAATAGCCACACTGACAAGGGGCAGTACCAGCTTGCATTTCCACCAGCAATGCCAAAGTGTTAAATATAGTTTTTGTGCTTTTAAGTTGAACTTCTTCTCCTTCTTCTATACATATTATTCTTAGCTTTTACTTTTTAAAATATATTTATTTATTTATTAAAGATTTCTGTCTCTTCCCCACCACTGCCTCCCATTTCCCTCCCCCTCCCCCAATCAAGTCCCTCTCCCTCTTCAGCCCAAAGAGCCATCAGGGTTCCCTGTCCTGTGGGAAGTCCAAGGACCACCCACCTCCATCGAGGTCTAGTAAGGTGAGTATCCAAACTGCCTAGGCTCCCACAAAGCCGATACGTGCAGTAGGATCAAAAACCCATTGCCCTGTTCTTGAGTTCTCAGTACAGAGAGACAATGAGCTTTTACTTTTTCATGTGTCCCATATTTCCTGGATATTTCGGGTTAGGCTTTTGTTGGATTTAATTTTTTTCTTTAACTGATGAGTCTATTTCCTCTATGGTATCTTCAGCACTTGAGATTCTCTTCCATCTTTTGCAATCTGCTGCTCATGCTTGCATTTGTGATTCTTATTCGCTATCTCATGATTTCTGTTTCTATAATACCCTTGGCTTGTGTTTTCTTTCTTGTCTCTATTTCAGTTTTCAAGTCTTAAATAGTTTCTTTCATATGTTTGATTTCTTTTTCTTGGTTTTCATTGAGGGATTTGCTAATGTCTTCTAATTTTTTGTTTGTCTTTTCCTCCATTTCTTTAAGGGAATTTCTCATTTCTTCTTTAAGAGTTTCAAACATTCTCCTGAAGTTATTTTTTAGGTCATTTTCTTCTGTTTCATCTATATTTGGTTGTTCAGGTCTTGCTGTTGTCAGGTCTTTAGGTTTTACTGTTGTTGTGTTGCTCTTTGTAGTATTGTATGTGTTCTTACCTTTTCTACTCATCTTTTCCTCTAATAGGTGTGGTTGGTGCTGTCTGAGATTCTTTTGATTAATCTTCTAGGTGCCAGTGAATCCAAAGCTCAGATGGTTGTTCCTTGTGGTACAGTCAGTGCCACAGTTCTAGTTACCCTGCTGGTTTCTCTGTGTTCTTGGAGATAGCTCAGTGCTCCTTGCTTTGCTATGCTCTATTGGAGTTTGGTGTCTATTCTATGCTATATCCTATCTTCCCATTTGTGTTGGAATTTTATTTTAAGATGTGTTACTTTTGTTTATGCTGTGGAACAATTGTTTAATGATGCAAAGATGTGTTGCATTCTTTTATGTTGCATTTGTTTAACTGTGTAAAGATGTGTTACTTTCCTTGTCTAAGTCACCTGACTTGAAAAATAAAGAGCTGAATGGCCTTTAGCAAGGCAGGAGAAAAGACAGGGAGGCTGACAGCCACAGAGTATAAACAGAATGTGAAATGTGGGAAGAAAAAGGAAGAGAGAGAAAAAAGATGCCAGCCACTTGAGTCACAAACCAGTCCTAGAGTAAGAGTAAGAACAAGATTACAGAAGGAAGAAGAGGAGAAAGCCTTGAGGGAAAAGGGTCAATGGAATAATTTAAAGTAAGTAAATCTGGATAGAACTAAGGTAAACTGAGGTGGGCATAATTAAATAATAATAAGTCTCTGTGTGGAGTTATTTGGGATATAGATGGTGAGACCACCAAAAACCAGAGACCCAATAGGTAAAGAAACATCAACACACATCCATCCTGCCATTAACCACTTCCTATATCTTGATTGATTTTTATTTCATTATAGAAGATTATTATATTTGCCATCCTTTTAATTTACATTCCAGTATCCACTGACTAATTTCATGAAACACACACACACACACCCCTGAGCTTTCGAGGATAACTCCTAAAATGAGATAAAATATATGGTGATTCTACATCTGGGTCAAGGTTAATTCACTCAGAATGAGTGTTTTCAGATCTTTCCAATTCTTTTGTAAAATATGCCTTTTTACTCTCTCTTTCATGATAGAACTAAATATGAGAGGAGATGCTGATTTGGTCTCAGCAGTGATGAACATGTAGAAAGAAAATATTCCTTGCAATTCTCCCATTTGTATCCTGAAGCCTAATCATACCTTCTGAAATGCACTGAATGCCTCCTTACAATGTTGGGGAACATAACTTACCGAGTGTATGTATATCACAGAGTGTGATGTCAATATAGGAACTGTTTGAAATTTAAGATTCTTCATGTTATTGAAAGTTCTGGCTCCCTTGTTTCATTTTGGTTTAAAATGAAACATATCTTCTGTTCATCATATAATATGACAAACTACTAACTACCATTTATGAACACACCATGTCCACTGTGCCCCTTATATCTTTCAGGTAATATAGAGCTTAATGGAGAAGAGTGATTGGTGGTAGTCAGAGTTTTCTGAGCCCATCTTGGAGACACTCCTATAGTCCTAGAATCATTAAATGTACAGTGTTATGGGAACATTATCTTGAGTTACTTGAACAAACCACATAATAAATCCCATAGAGAATCACTGAGAGCAAAACAAAACAGTGCTATTAAGTGTGGTATTGTGAACCAATGAATATAATTGTGATTAATAAACAAAAGTATAGGTAAGAGGCTGATTACAAGACCTAAGGGAATTTTTATATAGTTTATATCACCAAACAAAGCCTACATCTCTTTTTTCTTATCTCTCCTCTTTAACAAACAGTAATACCAGAATGGGGGAGAGTACTGCGAAACCCTTCATCATCCACAACACACAGGAATGGGGGGAATTTGTGAAGAATAGAGAAAAAAACATTTTTCTAATATCTTTTGAGAGAGCTGAACACTTGACCAAACTTCTGCAATATGGAAAAATAGAAGTTCCTCTTTTCCTGGTATTACTTATGTGGCAAACCCATAACAGGAAGACTTGCTATCAGAATGAAAACAAACTCTCTGATAGTTCTACAAAACATGGTCAGACTTCCCAAGGAGCAGAAGCAAGAACAATAGCAAGGCTCATCATGACACTGATGCTCAGAATGCTATTGTGCATAGGTAAGATATGAACAAGAAGAGTGGACCCTCAAGTCTGTAGGGAAGCCTATACCACAGCCAGGTCTGAATCCATATGTTAACTTCAGGTGATCCAGCCTGGCTCTCAGATTGGAAAAAGCTCTAAATGGGAATTTTCTTCCAGGTCTGAGTGTTGGACACAAGACTCCATTACTGGCAGGTGAGTGTCTTCATCCATCCAGTGATTTATTCTTCATTCTTGAGTCCAGGCATTACTATTGCTCTCCTCTGGGTAAACACTTCACAATGCAGATGGAGAAAAGTGTTTATGGATACTGCCATGATGTCTGTATGTGCTCTGTGCTAAGACCTGGATTCTGAGGGGAGACTGTACTAGGATTTAATCTTTGATTTCCTTGCAGGAAGCATCCCAAAGCCCATCATTGGGGCAGAGCCAGGCTCTGCGATTGCCATACACACACCTGTGACTATTTGGTGCCAGGGTCCCTGGGAGGCTGTGGAGTACCTTCTGTATAAAGAGGGAAACAAAGATCCTTGGGACAGACAGCTCCCTCTGGAACATGAGAACAAGGCTAAGTTTCGATTTGAACGCATGTTAAAGGGCTTTGCCGGAATATACAAGTGTTACTATAGGAGCCCTGCTGGCTTGTCAGAGCGCAGTGACACCCTGCTGCTGGTACTAACTGGTGAGTAAGACTAAGGGGTCACATCACAGGCTCTCCCCTCAGAAAGAGTTCTGCTCTCAAGGGGAACTGCCCTCAGAGCCCAAGCCTGCAGGGCAATGTGGGTAGCTTGAGTTCATTTCACACACTTCCCCTTGTATCCTAGGAGCCTATGTTCAACCAAGCCTCTCTGTCTGGCCCAGCTCTGCTGTGACTTCAGGAGAGTCAATAACCATGCAGTGTAGCTCATCACTGGGATTTGACAGATTCATTCTGATCCAGGAAGGAAAATATAACCTCTCATGGACACTGGACTCACAGCAACATGACAAGATGTCATTCCAGGCCCATTTTGTTCTGAACTCTGTGACAGCCAACCACAATGGGACATTCAGATGCTATGGCTATTTTAAAAATGTTCCCCAAATATGGTCAACATCAAGTAATCCCCTTGACATTCTTGTTTCAGGTAAGTATCCTTGACCCATGTTTCCTTAATGCATATGGTCCCTCAGATATCTTCTCTAAGAAGGGCTCTAGCCTACAATAAGACTAAGGAAATCCTAAGGAAGGATACTTTTCCGTCCGAAGGCTTTCACCTGTCATAGTGGAAAACCCAACAGCATCCCCTGATGCAAATACTGTCCTCCATGACTCATTGTAATTTACTTAATTGTAATTTAGGCAGCAGGATTTAAGGGGTACACATATTCAATGAAGTGATAAGATATTGCCTTTGTATTAGGTAGGTTTCTATATTTGTGATAAAATCCCATATTCTAAAGTAACTTGTAAAGGAATCAGTTTACTCCTATTAGCTTACAGTGCATCATGAAGAGAAATAGAATTAGGCACACAAGGCTAGAATTGAAGCAAAGGCCATTGAGGAACACTGCTTACAGAGTTACTCCCCAGTGTCTTGTTCAGCACATTTTCATATACCCTCAAGGTCTAACTGCCCACTTTTTTAACCATTCACAATGAACCAGAACCTTCCACATCAATTATCAATCAATCAGGATAATTTCACCACAGACTTGCCATAGACCAATATAATGAAGGCATTTCCTCATTTGAAATTGGCTCTTTTAGGTAAGTCTAGCTTGTATAAATTTAGCAAAACCTAATGAGAATAGTCTCCAATGGGACTTTCAGTCCTTCATTCTCCTCTTTTCTTTATTTCCTGAAAACTCTGAATCCAGTCTCATGGCAACTACTGTTTGTGAAAGGCTTGTGGTACATAGAGTGCAAAGAACCAATCAAGCAATTCTGATTCCCTTGGAATCTGAATTAGCCCATTGCTTTCAATGATAAAGTTTGTTATGCCTTGGTGGTACTGAACTGTGTTCTTGTTAGACAGCCAAGAACCCAAAGGTGCAAAAACTGGTATGACTGGGTATGAATCAATTGGAAGTATGTAAGGTCCAGATTGAAGTAGAAAAAAGACAGGCTATATTCAAGGCCTGGGAGCTCAAATATCCACCTGTCCAATCATTTCTGACACAACCCCAAGGACCAGTTCCTCACCCCCACTGAGAATGGCAAGTGAGAACTCTACTGGGAGTTGGGTACTGCAAAGCTTGAAATCAATATGTGTTTGTTAAGCCTCCTCTAACATTAGGAAATTGGGGCAACTGGATTTCTCCACACTTACAAGCAGCAGGAAAAGTTCTTGCAGGATACACAAGATGAAATAACATTAGAATAATATGCATTTATAGAACAATTAGAATTATTGAAACTTTGAGGGGCTCAGAGGAATGTGTCAACTCTCTCATACATATTATATACTCTCTGAATTTAGTTGATTATCTATGAAAACTCAGATCATTAGAACATGAAAAGAGCAAGAATATATGAAATTTGAATGAAAAAAAAACCAAAATTCTAGATTAAGAGATAGGCACAAAGCACTGAACTATCAAAGATATTGGGGACTGAGTGTACAACCGTTTATTGTGAGAAGACTTTGATATGACTTAACTTCCTTGACCTTTTTAATGCAGAACCTCCAGCCTCACAGAACCAACATCACATAGTTGAAAATCTCATCAGGATGGTTGTAGCTGCCTTGGTTCTAGTGACTCTAGTGATTCTGCTGTTAGAGGCTTGGTACAGCAAGAAAATGGGAAAATGTGCAATTAAGAGATAAACAAGAAAAACCACTGCACTACACACTTGAGAAGACTGTGGGGAATAATTCTGGTGGTCCCATTAACTTTTGAAATGAAAATTGCATGTACATTAAGGAACTGTACTCTGAGATGGTCCAGGTACCAAGTATGTTATAGGTGCATGGAATTCTGGAGTTTATGTCAAGAGCACTTTGTCTGCTCAGCTGTGTTCCTTTCCCCACACCTCACTGTGGATACCTGCTCACTTAGTCCTCTTCTTACCTGCATGTGTCATGTATGCCATGGGATCTTGATTCTCTCACTTTCAAATGTCATTTTCCTTTACAGTGTCAGAGTGAATATTGTTCATCATGGGTTTTTACCTTTACCACTAACAGAGAGAAGACAAGCTGAAAGCAAATAAAAAATCAGAAAAGCCAGATTCCAGAGTGAACTAAGTGGGAAGAGTATAATGCCCCCAAATTCTCTGTTGAGCTTTCAGTACCTTCTGTAATAATGACTAGATTGATCTGAGGTCTCTTTTTGAAAATTTCATATTTTCTTTCAATGTATCCTCAATACTGTGAAATAAAGTAGTGAAATGTTGTTACAATGATTTGAATTATTTCATAACTTTTAAATGTGGCATGTTCCAATGTTTGTTATTTAAAACATTTACAAATAAAAAAAAACCTGACATGCTGACATAGCCAGTCCTGAAATCTCTGCAACTCCATGACCTTCAGAGAAGTTAGAACAGCTATTTCAAACCTGTGCTTTACACTGAATTTTATGCTTCCAAAAATATTATTTTATTTAAGACATGTCACTTTTGACATTTGATCATCACTGTTGGATTCCATTACAGTCACTGACAGGATTGCAAATTAAAGACACATGTGCAGGGTGCAGGAGTGATGCATGATGATGCCTTCTTTTTCAAAAGAAATTTCACATTTAATTAATGTTTAATAAAAATGCACTTGCTTGGGGCTGGAGAGATGGCTCAGAGGTTAAGAGCACTGCCTGATCTTCCAAAGGTCCTGAGTTCAATTCACAGCACCCACATGGTGACTCACAACCATCTCTAATGAGATCTGGTGCCCTTTTATGGCCTGCAGTCATACATGCAGGCATAACACTGTATACAAAATAAATAAATAATTTTTTAAATGCACTTGCTTTATACGTGACCTTAAGCTAACTCGATGACATCATTAATTGCAACTATTAACCTTTCATCTAAATGTGAAAACTGGGCTTCTCATTAAATAGATTTTTTCAATCCTTTGAGAATCTCAAACAATATGTTTTGATCATAATCAAATATACTCTCCAGCCTTTCCACAATTGACCTTATAAAAAATAATTCAGAACTTCTGAGTGCATAATAAATTTGTCTTAAATAACACTTTTATTTCTTTATTAAATTCTTTTTATTGTATACTTTGACAAATTATCTCCATTTTCAAAAAATGCTCACACTATATGTATTTTACTTGTCTGATTGCATTAGCTACAATTTCAAGTGCTGGACTGAACACAATGGAGAGAAGGGACACACACACTCCATTTTTCTCAATTTTTATGGAATGTTTCTGATACCATCTACTAAATATAATATTACTTCCATCTTCTTCATTAGGATCTTCTTTAAAAGATGGTACTCTAGCCGGGCGGTGGTGGTGCACGCCTTTAATCCCAGCACTCGGGAGGCAGAGACAGGCGGATCTTTGTGAGTTCGAGACCAGCCTGGTCTACAAGAACTAGTTCCAGGACAGGCTCCAAAACCACAGAGAAACCCTGTCTCGAAAAACCAAAAAAAAAAAAAAGATGGTACTCTAAATTCCATATTTTCTTAGCTTCTGAGAAATGGTCATTTTATAATGAAAAATATTGCTTCTGCTGTCATCTCTTCATTTGTCTTTTCTGTGATTTTATTGTGAGGAATGTCTGCTGTATTTTTAAATGGTGAACAGATGTTATAAAATAATCTCATATATTCATTGTGTATAATTCTTTTACACATCCCTGGATACTATTTTATAACCCATCTCACACATATCATTAACCTCTAATAGTACATAGTATCAAAATACATATTGTACAATGTTTTCATTCTGTACAAATTGTTGGGTGGAACTGTCTCCTTCCAATATCCAGGAGGATAACTACATGTTTTTCTTTTGGTTCACCTTCTTATTTAGCTTCTCTAGGGTCACAAATTATATGCTCAATGTCCTTTATTTATGGCTAGAAACCAATTATGAGTGAGTACATACCAGATTCATCTTTTGGGGTCTGGCTTACCTCACTCGGGATAGTGTTTTCTATTTCCATCCATTTTCATGCAAAATTCAACATGTCATTCTTTTTTAATGGTGAGTAATACTCTAATGCGTACATATTCCACACTTTCTTTATCCGTTCTTCCATCGAAGGGCATCTAGGTTGTTTCCAGGTTCTGTCTATTACAAATAATGCTGCTATGAACACAGTTGAACAAATACTTTTGTAGTGGGATAGAGCATCTCTTAACTTTGAGATTCCACCTTCCACTTGTCAGAATGGCTAAAATCAAAAACACCAATGAAAGCCGTTGCTGGAGAGGATGTGGAGTAAGAGGAACACTCTTCCATTGCTGGTGGGAATGCAAACTTGTGCAACCACTTTGGAAATCAGAGTGGCAGTTTTTTAGGAAATTCGGGATCAACCCACCTCAGGATCCAGCAATACTACTCTTGGGAATATACCCAAGAAATGCTCTATCATAGGTGCTGAGGAGCTCCATCTGGAAGGGTGAGTGTGTGCTATCCAGGGGCGGATTGTCCCGGGAGAGAGCACAAACCCCCCTCCCCCAGCTCATTCTGAAGGGCTGTCTTTCTTACACATGACACCCCCCACCCAAGCCTGCGTGATCTGCAAGGTTCTTTGCTCCGAACAGGTTTCTACTCCTACACTAAAGTTACCCACCCAGAGAGGTGAGTGCCTGCCTACTGGGCAGGCCTCAGGGACACCCAAAGAGAGCGCTGGCAACTTCAGGTTGCCCGGCAGGGTCTCCTGTATTCTACTCGACCCAGCCCTGCACCCTAAGTTCGCCCATTTGTCCGCGGGTCATTGGATTACCAGGCGTCCATGTTTTGGTGATGAGGAGTTTCATCTGGACGGGAACGGTTCCTGCTTCTATACTGGGGAGATACACCCAGAGAGTCAGTCACAGCAAAGTCTGCACCAAGACACCAGGCCTCTCCTGGCTAAATTTGAAGGAAAATATGGGAAGGCACCAATGCAAGAATTCCTCCAACAACCTGAAAGGCAACATGACATCACCAGAATCCAGGGATCCTGAAATAAGAAGAATTGTACACCCTACTCCAGAAGAATTAGAAGAAATTGACTCAAAAGTGAATTATATGAAAATAATAGAGGACCTTAAACAGGAGGTGAAAAACTGCCATAAACAATTAGAGATTACAAACAAAAAGGTAGAGGAAATGAATAAAAGGCTCAAGGATACCCAAGAAAACCAAGAGAAACAAGAAAAAGCAATCAAACAGGTAAGGGAAGCGGTTCAAGACTTAAAGAATGAAATGGAAGTAATGAAGAAAACACAAACCGAGGGAAGGAAGGAGATGAAAAATCTGGGTAAATGAACAGGAACTACAGAGACAAGTACTAACAACAGATTACAAGAGATAGAAGAAAGAATGTCAGACACTGAAGATACCATAGAGAAAATAAACACACTGATCAATGAAAACAGCAAAAGCAACAAATTCTCATCACAAAACATTCAGGAAATCTGGGACAAAATAAAAAGACCAAATCTAAGAATTATAGGGGTAGAAGAAAGAGAAGAAGTACACCTTCACGGTCCAGAAAATATATTTAATAAAATTATAGAAGAAAACTTTCCCAACCTAAAGAACGATATTCCTTTGAAGGTTCAAGAAGCATACAGAACACCAAATAGACTGGACCAAAAAAAAAAAAAAAACATCTCCTCGCCATATAATAATCAAAACACAAAACATACAGAATAAAGAAAGAATATTAAGAGCTGCAAAGGAAAAAGGCCAAGTTACTTATAAAGGTAAACCTATTAGACTTATACCTGACTTCTCTATGGAAACCATGAAAGCCAGAAGGTCCTGGATAGATGTACTGCAGAAAGTCAGAGACCATGGATGAAAGCCCGGACTATTATACCCAGCCAAGCTTTCGTTCACTATAAATAAAGAAAACAAAATTTTCCAGGATAAAAACAAATTTAAACAATACGTAGCCACAAATCCAGCCTTACAGAAAGTAATAGAAGGAAAATTACAACCCAAGGAGTCCAACAATGCCCACAATAACTCAGACATCTAGAGACCCTTCAAGAGCACAACTCAAAGAAGGGAAACACACAAACTCTACTACCAAAAAAAAAGATAAAATGACCAGAACTACTGTTCATTAATATTACTTAATGTCAATGGACTCAACTCACGTATAAAAAGGCACAGGCTAAGAGATTGGATACGAAAACAGTATCCAACATTCTGCTGTTTACAAGAAACACACCTCAAACACAAAGACAGACATCTACTCAGAGTAAAGGGCTGGGAAAAGGTTTATCAAGCAAATGGACCTAAGAAACAAGCAGGTGTGGCCATACTAATTTCTAACAAAGTTGACTTCAAACTAAAGTCAATATTAGAAATGGAGAGGGACATTTTTTACTCATAACAGGAACAATTCATCAGGACAAAGTCTCAATCCTGAATATCTATGCCCCTAATATAAAAGCACCCACGTACGTAAAAGAAGCATTACTGAAACTCAAAGCAGTCATCAAACCACACACACTAATAGTAGGAGACTTCAACACTAATCTCTCACTAATGGACAGGTCAATCAAACAGAAACCTAACAGAGAAATAAGAGGATTAAGAGAGGTAATGAATCAAATGGACTTAACAGACATCTATAGATCATTCCACCCAAATAGGAAAGAATATACCTTCTTCTCTGCAGCTCATGGAACCTTCTTGAAAATTGACCACATACTTGGTAACAAAGCAAAATTACACAGTTACAAAAAAATATTAGTAACCACCTGTGTCTTATCGGATCACCATGGATTAAAGTTAGAATTCAACAACAATGCTACCCCTAGAAAGCCTACAAACTCATGGAAACTGGAGAGTCAACTACTGGACCACACCTGGATCAAGGAAGAAATAAAGAAAGAAATTAAAGTCTTTCTTGAATTCAATGAAAATAAAGACTCAACATACTCAAACCTATGGAACACAATGAAAGCAGTGCTAAGAGGAAAGTTCATAGCACTAAGCGCCCACTTAAAGAAAACAGAGAAAGCACACATTGGAGACTTAACTGCCCACCTGAAAGCTCTAGGAAAAAAAGAAGCAGACTCACCTAGGAGGAGTAGAAGACTGGAAATAATCAAACTAAGGGCTGAAATCAACAAAATAGAAACACAGAAAACAATCCAAAGAATCAATGAAACAAAAAGCTGGTTCTTGGAGAAAATCAACAAGAGTGATAAACCCCTATTCAAACTAATCAAATGGCAGAGAGAGAATATGCAAATTAGCAAGATCAGAAATAAAAAGGGAGACATAACCACAGACACAGAGGAAATTCAGAAAATCATTAGATCTTACTACAAAAGCTTATATGCCACATGATTGGAAAATGTTAAAGAAATGGACAATTTTTTATACCATATACCAAAGTTAGACCAGGAACAGGTGAACAATCTAAATAGACCTGTTAGTGGCAAAGAATTAGAAGTTGTTATTAAAATCCTCCCTACCAAAAAAGCCCAGGTACAGAAGGTTTCAATGCAGAATTCTACCAGAATTTCCAAGAAGACCTTATACCTATACTCCTTAAGGTATTTCACAATATAGAAACAGAAAAGTCATTGCCAAATTCCTTTTATGAAGCTACAGTTACCTTGATACCAAAACCACACAAAGACTAAACCAAGAAAGAGAATTACAGGCCAATCTCACTCATGAACATCGATGTGAAAATCCTCAATAAAATACTGGCAAACCGAATCTAAGAACACATTAGAAAAATTATCCATTATAATCAAGTAGACTTCATCCCAGAGATGCAAGGCTGGTTCAACATACGAAAATCTATCAATGTAATCCATCATATAAATAAACTGAAAGAAAAAAAACATATGATCATTTCATTAGATACTGAAAAAGCATTTGACAAGATTCAGCATGCCTTTATGATATAGCTGTTAGAGAGATTAGGGATACAAGGGTCATACCTAACTATAATAAAAGCTATTTATTGCAAGCCGACAGCTAACATCAAATTAAATGGAGAGAAACTCAAAGCCCTCCCACTAAAATCGGGAACATGACAAGGCTGTCCACTCTCTCCATACCTTTTCAATATAGTGCTTGAAGTTCTAGCAATAGCAATAAGACAACATAAGGGGATCAAAGGGATTTGAATTGGAAAGGAAGAAGTTAAACTTTCATTGTTTGCAGATGATATGTTAGTGTACATGAGCTACCCCAAAAATTCCAGCAAAGAACTCCTACAGCTGATAAACACCTTTAGTAGCGTGGCAGGATACAAGACCAATTCCAAAATATCACTTGCCCTCCTATACACAAAGGATAAGGAAGCAGAAAGGGAAATCAGAGAAGCATCACCTTTCACGATAGCCACAAATAGCATGAAATATCTTGGGGTATCTCTAACCAAGGATGTGAGAAGGATCTATTTGACAAGAACTTTAAATCCTTGAAGAAAGAAATTGAGGAGGATAGCAGAAAATGGAAGGATCTCCCTTGCTCTTGGATTGGGAGTATCAACATAGTAAAAATAGCAATTCTACCAAGGGCAATTTATAGATTCAATGCAATCCCCATTAAAATCCCATTGAAATTCTTCACAGATCTTGAGAGGACATTAATCAACTTTATATGGAAAAACAAAAAACCCAGGATAGCCAAAACAATCTTATACAATAAAGGAACTTCTGGAGGCATTACCATCCCTGACTTCAAACTCTATTACAGAGCTTCAGTATTGAAAACAGCTTGGTATTGGCATAAAAACAGAGAAGTCGATCAATGGAATAGAGTAGAAGACCCAGATTGTATCCCACAAACCTATGAACACCAGATTTTCGATAAAGGAGCTAAAAGTATTCAATGGAAGAAAGATAGCATCTTCAACAAATTTTGCTGGCAGAATTGGTTGTCAACCTGTAGAAGAATGAAAATAGATCCATATCTATCACCATGCACAAAACTCAAGTCCAAATGGATCAAAGACCTCAATATCAATAAAAAGTTGATTATTGTTCTCTCAAGGTCTGTGAAGATTTTTGTTGTGATTTTGATGGGGATTGCATTGAATCTATAGATTGCTTTTGGTAGAATTGCCATTTTTACTATGTTGATCCTCCCAATCTAAGAGCATGGGGGATCTTTCATTTTCTGGTATACTCTTCAATTTCTTTCTTCAAAGACTTAAAGTTCTTGTCAAATAGAACTTTCACTTCCTTGGTTAGAGATACCCCAAGATACTTTGTGCTATTTTTGGCTATCATGGAAGGTGACATTCCTCTGATTTTTCTCTCTGCTTCTTTGTTCTTTGTGTATAGGAGGGCAACTGAGTTTTTGGAGTTGATCTTGTATCCTGCCACATTACTAAATGTGTTTGTCAGCTGTAGAAGTTCTTTGGTATAGTTTTTGGGGTCACTTATGTACACTATCATATCATTTGCAAATAACAAAAGTTTGACTTCTTCCTTTCCAATGTGAATCCCCTTGATCTTTTTATGTTGTCTTATTGCTATTGCTAGAACTTCAAGCACTATATTGAAGAGACATGGAGAGAGTGGACAGCCTTGCCTTATTTCTGATTTTAGTGGGATGGTATTGAGGTTTTCTCCATTTAATTTAATTTAATGTTAGCTGTCAGCTTGCTGTATACTGCTTTTATTACACTGAGAAACGAACCTTGTATCCCTAATCTCTCCAAGACCTTTATCATAAAGGGGTGTGGAATTTTGTCAAATGCTTTTCAGCATCTAATGAAATGATCATATGGTTTTTTTCCTTCAGTTAATTTATAGGATGGATTACATTGACAGATTTTTGTATGTTGAATGAGGCCTGCCTTTCTGGGATGAAACCTACTTCATCATAATCTATAATTTTTGAATGTGTTTTTATATTCTTTTTGCCAGTATTTTAATGAGAATTTCTGCATCAATGTTCATTAGTGAGACTGGTCTGTAATTCTCTTTCTTGGTTAAGTCTTTGTATGGTTTCGAGATCAGGGTAACTATAGCAATGCTTTTATAGTGTCCCATAGGTTTGGGTATGTTGTGTCTATATTTTCATGAATTCAATGAAGACTTTAATTTCTTTCTTTATTTCTTCCTTGACCCAGGGGTGGTTCAATAGTTGACTGTTCAGTTTCCATGAGTTTGTAGTTCTCTGGGGTTAAAATTGTTGTTGAAATCTAGCTTTATTCCATGGTAATCTGACAGTACACAGGAGGTTGCTACAATTCTTTGTATCTATAGATGTTTGCTTTGTTACCAATTATGTGATCAATTTTTGAGAAGGTTCCATGCGATGTTGAGAAGAAGGTATATTCTTTTCTGTTTGAGTGGAATGTCCTATAGATTTCTGTTGAGTCCATTTGGTTCATTATATCTGATAGTTCCCTTATTCAATCTGTTAAGTTTCTGTCTGACTGACCTCTCCATTGGTGGGAGAGGACTCTTGAAATCTCCTACTATTAGAGTGTGAAGTTTGATGTATACTTTGAGTTCTATTAAAGTTTCTTTTACATATGTGGGTGCTTTTATATTAGGGTCATAGATATTTAGGATAGAGACTTCATCCTGATGAATTGTTCCTGTTATGAGTATAAATTGTCCATCTTAATCTTTTCTGGTTTTCGTTTGAAATCAATTTTGTTAGATATTAGTATAGCCATACCCACTTGTTTCTTTGGACCATTTGATTGGAAAACCCTTTCTCAACCCTTTACTCTGAGGCAGTGTCTGTCTTTGAGTTTGAGGTGTATTTCTTGTAAACAGCAAAATGTTGGATCCTGATTTCGTATCCATTCTCTTAACTTGTGCCTTTTTATAGGTGAATTGATTCCATTGATATTAAGTGATATTAATGACCAATAGTTGTTAACTCCAGTTATTTTTCTGGTGGTAGAGTTTGTGTGTTTCCCTTCTTTGAGCTGTGCTGGTGGAGGGTTTTCAGATGATTGTGTTAACATGGGTGTTGTTGTCTTCATTGTTTTATTATTTTCCTTCTAGTATTTTCTGTAAGGCTGTGTTTGTGGCAACGTATTGTTTAAATTTGTTTTTGTCCTGGAATATCTTGTTTTCTCCATCAATGGTGAATGCAAGCTTTGCTGGGTATAGTAGTCTGGGCTTGCATCCATGGTCTCTTAGTGTCGGCAGCACATCTATCTACGACCTTCTGGCTTCCACGGTTTCATTTGAGAAGTCAGGTGTAATTCTGATAGGTTTCCCTTTATATGTTACTTGACCTTTTTCCTTAGCAGTTCTTAATAATTTGTTCTTTATTCTGAATGTTTTGTGCTTTGATTATTATATGATAGGGGAGGCTTTTTTTTTTTGATCCAGCCTATTTGGTATTCTGTATGCTTCTTTTACCTTCATAGGCATATCCTTCTTTAGGTTGGGATAGTTTTCTTCTATAATTTTTTGAATATATTTTCTGGGTCTTTGAGCTGTAAATTTTTTCTCCTTCTTCTACCCCTATTATTCTTAGGTTTCATCTATTCATGGTGTCCCAGAGTTCCTGGATGTTTTGTGTAAGAATTTGTTGGATTTGTTTTGTTCTTTAATCAGTGAGTTTATTTCCTCTATATCAAATTCAGTGTTTGAGTTTCTTCCTTCTATCTCTTGTATTCTGTTGGTAATACTTGTCTCAGTAGTTCCTGTTTATTTACCCAGATTTTCCATCTCCAGCCTTCCCTCGGTTTGTGTTTTCTTCATTGCCTCCATTTTTTAAATCCTGAACTGTTTCCCTTACCTGTTTGATTGCTTATTCTTGATTTTCTTGGTTTTCTGGGGAATCCTTGAGAGATTTAGTCATTTCATCTACCTTTTTGTTTGTCATCTCTATTTGTTTTCTTTTCTTTCTTTTCTTTTCTTTTTTTTTTTTGTTGGATTTTTTCAAGACAGGGTTTTTCCATAGCTTTTTGGTTCCTGTCCTGGAACTAGCTCTTCTAGACCAGGCTGGCCTCGAACTCCCAGAGATCCTCCTGCCTCTGCCTCCCGAGTGCTGGGATTAAAGGTGTGCACCACCACCATCCGGCTTCATCTCTATATCTTTATGGCAGTTTTTCACCTCCTGTTTAAGTTCCTCTATTATTTTCATAATGTTCCGTTTAATGTCGATTATTTCTATTTCTTTTGGAGTAGGGTGTTCAATTCTTCTTGTTTTGTGATCCCTGGATTCTGGGGATGTCATGTTGCCTTTCAGGTTGTTGGAGGAATTTTTGCATTGGCACCTGCCCATCTCTTCCTTCAAATGGAGCCAGGAGAATCTTGGTGTCTTGGTCCAGTCTTTGCTGTGACTGACACTCTGGGTGGATCTCCTCTGTGCAGGAGCAAGAAATGTTCCTGTCTAGATGGAACTTCTCAGCACAGACACAGGGTCTTCTGGTCATCCAAGGATTCCACAGACAAAAGAGCGAATGTGGGGGCAGGGCAGGGTCAAGTGGAACACAGAAGACCCTGCAGCAGGAGCTGGGGGTGGGCCTGTGCTCTTTTCCAGGACAGTTTGCCCCGGGATAGCACACACTCACCCCTCTGGATGGAATACCTCAGCACTGAAACAGGGATACCTGGTAGTCCAAGGACATTGCAGACAAAAGAGTGAACGTGGGGCAGGACAGGGCAGGGCAGGGTTGAGTGGAACACAGAAGACCCTGCAGCAGGAGCTGGGGGTGGGCCTGTGATCTCTTCTGGGACAGTTTGCTCTGGGATAGCACACACTCACCCCTCTGGATGGAACTCCTCAGCACTGAAACAGAGATACCTAGTAGTCCAAGGACACCACAGACAAAAGATGTTTCTCTAATTCTTTCCTAGCCCTTTTATCATCTTTGTACATAAAGGCTACTGATTATTTTGAGTTAATCTTGTATCCTGATATATTTCTGAAAGTGTTATGAGTTGTAGAATTTTTTGGTAGAATTTTTGGGGTCGTTTCTGTAAACTATCATATAATCAGCAAATAGTGAGAGTTTTACTTCTTTTCTGATTTGTATCTTCTTGATCTCCTTTTCATGTCTTATTGCTTTAGCTAAGACCTCAAGAACTATATTTGATATGGAGAGAGTGAATAACATAGTCTTGTTCCTGATTTCAGTGGGATTGCTGGGAGTTTCTCTCCATTTAGTTTGATGCTGGCTGTTGCCTTGCTGTATATTGCCTTTATTATGTTTAGGTATGCTCCTTGTATCCCTGCTCTCTTCATGACCTTTATCATGAAGGGATGTTGTATTTTGTCAAAAGCTTTTTCAGCATCTAATAAGATAATCATGTGGTTCTTATTTTTTCATTTTGTTTATATGGTGGATTCCATTGACAGATTTTCATATGTTGAACCATCCCTGAATCTCTGGGATGAATCTAACTTCATCACAATGGAGGATGTTTCTTACATGTTCTTAGATTCAGTTTGCCAGTATTTCATTGAGTATTTTTGAATCGATGTTCATGAGTGAGACTGGTCTGTAATTCTCTTTCTGGGTATTGTCTTTTTGTGGTTTGGATATCAGGGTAATTATAGCCTCATAAAAATATTTTGCCAACTCCTGACTTCTTGGCCTACCTGACCGGATGTAGGTTACGTGACTGGGACCACGCGGCCAGATTCCATGCTCCTGTGCCCTGCTCCCCAAGCCCTCATTCAGGGGGTATATAAGTTGTTACCCTGTCCCTAATAAACGGAGGCTTTGACAAAAAAAAAAAAAAAAAAAAAAAAAAAAAAAACAACCAATGCTACAAGCTGGAGTTTTCAGTCCTGTCCGCAGCTATATCATATACATATAATGGGGAGAAAAGCCCATTCTATTTCATTTCACTCTGTCTGGTGTGGTATCTTCAGTTGGCAAATGTTTTAAACTCACAGAAAAACTGTTATTATCTTTCAAAAAAAATATTTTGCCAATGTTCCTAGAAGGTTATTATATTTGCCATCCTTTTAATTCCTATTCCATTAACTACTGATTAATTTCCTGACAACAAATGAAACAAACACACACACATACACAGACACTCACACACATGCACACCCACACTCACAAACCTGAACTTTCAAGGTTAACTCCTGAAAAAAGATAAAATATATGGTGATTTTACATTTGGGTCAAGGTTATTTCACTCAGAATGAGTTTTCCAAACCTTCCAATTTTTGTATACTATGTCTTGTTAATCTCTCTTCCATGATAGAGCTAAGTGTAAGAGGAGTTGTTGGTTTGGAGCAATCAGTGCGGAACATTCACAAGGAATTCGTTGTATATTCCTTGCATAATTTCTCCCGTTTGTATGCTGAAGCCTAATAAGATGTTCTGAAATTCACTGAATGCCTCCCTTCAATGCTGGAGACATTATTTGTGGAGGGTAGGCATACACAAAGTGTTATGTCAACATAAGAACTTTTTGAAATTTAAGAATCCTCATGTTACTGAATGTTCTGGCTATCTTGTTTATTCTGGTTTAAAGTGAAAAATATCTGCTGTGCTTTTTATTTGGGGTATTAATTATATGAAATTATGAACGACAAAATATAATTTCTGGACACTCCATGACCACTGTGCCCCTTACGTCTTCCAGGTAATATAGAGGCTAATGGAGAATAGTGATTGGTGGTAGTGTAGCTAGAATTTTCTGAGCTCATCTTGGAGATACTCATATAGTCCAAGAATAATTAAATGTGCAGTTTCTGGGAACTTCACCTTGACTTACATGAACAAACCACATAATGAATCCCATAGGGCACCACTGAGAGAAAAAAGGAACAATGCTATTAAGTGTGGTGTGGTAAAGCAATAAATATAATTGTGATTACTAAACCAAAGTATGGGTAAGAGGCCGCTTACATGAACTTGGGGAATTGTTATATAGTTTATAACACCAAACAAAGTCTACACCTCTTTTTTCTTATCTCTCTTCTTGAGCAAAGAATAATACCAGAATGGGGTAAAGAATGTGAAACCCTTCCATCATCCATGACACACAGGAGGAGAGAGAGTCTGTGAGGAATAGAGAGAAAAAAACATTTTTCTAACATCTTTTCAAAGACCTGAACACTTGACCAAACTCTTGCTATATAAAAAAAAATAGAAGTTCCCCTTTTGGTGATAGTACTGATGTGGAAAACCCATGACAGGAAGGACTTGCCATCAGAATGAAAACCTTTCTGATAGTTCTGCAAAACATGATCAGACTTCCCAAGGAGCACAAGAAAGAACAATAGCAAGACTCTCAATGACCTTGTTGCTCAGAATGCTGTTGTGTATTGGTAAGATGTGAAGAAGGAGAGTAGACACTCAAGTCTTTAAGGAATCCTACTCCACAGCCAGGTATGATTCCATACAGTAACAGGGGGTCCAGGCAGATGGGAAAAAGCTCTCAATGAGAATTTTCTTCCATGTCTGAGTGTGGAACACAAGATTACAGTACTGGCAGGTAAGTGACTCCATCCCAGGATTTTATTCTGGAGACCAGAAAGTACTTTTGCCCTCTTCTGAGTCAACTCTTCGCAATGCAGATGGATAAAATTGTTTATGGATAATGCTATAATATCTGTGAGTGCTCTATGCTAAGACCTGGGGTCTGAGGGGGAACTGTACAGACACTCAACCTTTGATTTCCTTGCAGGAACCATCCCAAAGCCCATCATCTGGGCAGAGCCACACTCTGTGATTGTCATATACACACCTGTGACTATTTGGTGCCAGGGTTCCTGGGAGGCTGTGGAGTACCTTCTATATAAAGAGGGAAGCCTAGATCCTTGGGACAGAAAGCTCCCTCTGGAACATGAGAACAAGGCTAAGTTCCACATTGAAATCATGCCAAATGGTTTTGCAGGAATACACAACTGTTACTATAGGAGCCCTGCTGGCTTTTCAGAGCACAGTGACACACTGGTGCTGGTACTAACTTGTGAGTAGAGACTAAGGGATCCCAGCACAGTCTCCTCCCTTAGAAAAAGTTCTGATCAGAAGGGGAACTGCTCTCAGAGCCCAAGCCTGCAGGGCAATGTGGGTAGCTTGAGTTCAATTCACACACTTCCCCTTGTAAACTAGGAGTCTATGTTCAACCAAGCCTATCTGTGTGGCCCAGCCCAGCTGTGACTTCAGGAGAGTCAATAACCACGCAGTGTAGCTCATCACTGGAATTTGACAGATTCATTCTGATCCAGGAAGGAAAACATAACCTCTCATGGACACTGGACTCACAGAAACATGCCAAGATGTCATTCCAGGCTCATTTTGTTCTGGGCTCTGTGACTGCCAACCATACTGGGACATTCAGATGTTATGGCTATTTTAAGGATGATCCCCATGTGTGGTCAACATCAAGTAATCCCATTAACATTATGTTTCAGGTAAGGACCCATGCTTTATTAATGTATATGGTCACTAGGATATCTTCTCTTAGAAGGGCTCTATCCTACAATAAGACCAAGGAAATCCTAAGTAAGGATACTTTTCCATCCAAAGGCTTTCACCTCTCATAGCAGAAAAACCATCATCATCAACTGATGCAAGTACTGCCCTCCAAGATTCTTTGTAATTTAGAAGTGGCAGAAGGATTTAATGGAGACACACAATCGATGAAGTGATAAGATATTGTCTTTGTATTAGTTATGTTTCTATTTTTTTGATAGCACACCATGTCCTAAAGTAACTTGTAAAGGAATCAGTTCACTCCATCTATTAGCTTACAGTGCATCATGAAGAGGAATAGAATTAGGCACACAAGGCTAGAATTGAAGCAAAGGCCATAGAGGAACACTGCTTATAAACTTACTCCCCAGTGTCATGTTCAGCACATTTTCTTGTACCCTCAAGGTCCAACTGCCCACTGGTAGAACCATCAACAATGGGCTGGGCCCTCCCACATCAGTTATCAATAAATAAGAATAATTTACACATAGACTTGAGACATACCAATATAATCAAGGCATTTTTTCAATTAATATTTGCTCTTTTACATGAATCTAGCTTGTATAAATTTAGCCAAACCTAATGAGAATAGTCTCTAGTGGGAATTTCAGCCCTTCATTCCCTCCTTACATTATTTACTGAAAACTCTGAGTCTAGTCTCATGTCAACTGCTGTTCGTGAAAGTCTTCTGGCAAACAAGGCTTCTTGATTGGTGCAAATTCTAATGATTAACCTGAAGTGTGGTTGGAAGGGAGATTATCTGATAAATTTTTATAATATTTTTAAGGAAGAGATTTGTAATAGAGATAATCAATATGCATTTTTATATGCTTGAAACTCTCAAAGGATAAAAAATATTATAAGAGAAATTATATAAACTTATATGCTTCCAATTGTGTGCCTCCCAAATACATCTGGGACACTCAAACTGTATTGAAATACATTGCTAAATTACCTTTAAATCAGGTCTCAATCTTAATATGACTGTTCTAAACTCAATTGTACATGGACAGTCCTCAATAATAGCCCAAAACATATCCCTTTGGGAGTAAGAAAATGGTTATAAAATACATATAAAATAGCAATAAATATATCATTAAGGTACCATCAAAGAGAAAGGTTTATACAAACAGGAATGCATACATGAGAAATTAAATTACCACTGAACCTCTGGCATTCAACTTGATACTGAGATGGAGTACAAAAAACAACACAAAAGTGTGTCCAGGACAGATGTACAAGAAAGACCATACATGTAGCATGAATAATAAAAATTCTGGGCCAGAAATTAGGGCTCAACCAAAAAACCAGAAAAGCAAGGCAGTTAAGCCACTAGAGAAATCTTACCTCTAACAAGCCTGAGCAACCAAAGACTAAGCAACCAGCCTCACTTTCCTCTATTTTATATTTCCTCTAGTGCTGGAATTAAACACACGACTCCCTAATACTTGGATTAAAGGTGTAGGCCACAACCACATGGATTGGTGTCTGCATTGATCGTGTGTAGCCAGGATGGCCTTGAACTCACTGAGATCCATTTGTGAATGTCTCCCAAATCCTGGGATTAAAGGTGTATGTCACTATTACCAGAATTCTAGTGACTTTAACTTTGCATATGGTCTTCAAGCAAGATTTATTTATTACAATACAAATAATACACCACTATACATGCAGTCTGGGAAAGATGAAAGGCATGCATGAGCACAAGAAAGAACGTGACTAAAAAATATTCTAATTAAAAATGAAGATTAGAGCTTGTAAAAATTAAGCTCCAAATGAGTCAGAGATATGCATATAGATGTATTTGAACAAGAGCCAATGTAAATGAAGCCTATGTAAAATGTAAATATTGAATGATTTGAACACATAATTTTAAATCCACATGCAGTACAAAGTAATTATTTTAAAGACAACAAATAATAAGCTACTTGCATGGCACCCATGCACTCAAAGAGACAGATAAAAATTATTTCCTGAGTCCAAACATTTGTTTCTGTGGCTTTATTTTCCAAGGGATAAAATGATACATGGGAAATGCCACAACTCGGTTATTACTAAGTTTACAGCAATTGAAAAGAAACTCTACAGATATTACCTAAACAAGTAAGGGCTTTTTAAATATCTCAGTGAAGAAGATGTAATCACCAATCAAAATAACTTATCAATGTAGAAATCAAAGCAGAAGCGGGGAAAATTGTAAGATTTTTAACTATGCTGACTATAGATATGAATGTATGAAAACTGAATAATAAATACAATATTTACTATCCATAATGTATCTGGCAAAAAATAAATGACTGTTTACCATGAGCCAATGCCAATCTAACAATTGAGAAGGCTAAAGCATTCTAAATTAATGAAGCAGTGAAACAAGCAATCATCAATAAATGCATAGAAGAACAACACTGATAAGCATGTTGCATTCACAATAGGTCTTACCTTTCCTAGGACGCAACCAAGGGTTAAGTCAATAAGCTGTTCTGTTTGGGAAGGTCTCTGGAGGCCCTGATAAATAACTTGGAGCAAGGTTTTCTATGACACTTTATTTTTTCTTACATAATGCAAGAGCATTTGGGGGATAACTATTCCTCCATGATGTATTAGTACATGCTAATATGTGTATGATAAGTATTTCAGTTACGATAATATGACAATATGCCTCCTTTTGCCTTTTCCAAGCATCTTTAGTGCACTCTCTTCTTTTCCCTTCCTCTGTTTCTTCCATTTTCATCCCTAATTCTTCTGCTGTGGCACCTGCATTTTACTACCTCTTTCTAGAGCTAGAGCTCTATTCAAGCTTCCTCCACCAAATTCCTTTTTTTTTTCTATTTTGACCCAATTATTTTCCTTGAGGATACTCTCAAGGTATATCCTCAGAGCTAGTGTCTACAAGTAAAAGAGAAAACATGACATTTGATTTAGGAAACCAAATTACCTCACTGAGCATTGTTTTTCTATTTTCATCTAGTTACCCGCGGATTTTTGACTTGAATGGCAATAAGGGACAGTTATGCCAGTGGGTACATGATAGTTTTGGGTCATAAAATGCCTGTTTCTTACAAAAAATCCCTTACCTCTGTCTGCAATGATCCGAGCCATTGTAGGTGGGGATGTGATACCAATGCCCATTTATACCTGAGCATTTCAAAAGGTCCTATGGATCACACATTTGACCAGTTGTGGAACTCTGTGCTCATCATATCTACTGCAAACAGATGTTCTCTGCTGAGGGTTGAAAGATTAATTTATGATGAATGATCTGTGGGTATGATGATAAGTCTTTGGGTGTTTGCTTTCTGCTGTAATGATTTATTAGAGTTGTGGTATTAGGCTCACCTCTGTGGAGCATGGCATGTCTATTCACAGTTAACTGGCAAAAATACTGGTGTCAGGTATAGATTTAACTTGTGGAGTAAAACCTATGGTCAATGAAAAATTGATTGGACATTCTCACATTATTTTCTCCTTAATGAGCCAGTGGACTTGTCTCTCCATTCACTCTATCTTTATCTTACAGGTGGATAGGGCAAGTGATTCCTTTTCCTCCTCCAACCTGATCATACAAAATTATGATACATTAAAGGTTGCTGGTAGAGATTAAGCTTCCAGGTGACCTCTGTCCAATTTCGCCATGTTCTATGACCCAAGTATGTAGAGGAAAAAGAAGGAAAATTCCTTACAGCAGAGTTCTAGAGAGAAACCAAGAGCACTGGCATAACCTGAAATGATTAGGGGTAAATTAGACCCCGCTGTCTAACATCGCTGACAAAGAGACCCTGTGTCTGACACTGGGTATTTTCTTTCTTACCGGCTTGACTCTATTGGGGGAATTATTAACCCAATCTAAAGGAACTCCAACTAAACTCTCAATTTATATCCATATATATATTCAAGGAGGATCCTAGAGTAAAAGTTTACTTTATGAGAGTTTTGAAAGGTATTTAGGGCTAATTATCCCTCTGTCTATTCTATGCTCTATCCTCTCCTTCCATCTGTTGTGGAATATTATTTTAAGATTTGTTATATTTGTTTATGTTCTAGTAAATTTGTTTAATGATGCAAAGATGTGTTGCAGTCTTTTATGTTGCATTTGTTTAATTGTGTGAAGCTGTGTTAATTTGCCTGTCTAAATCACCTGATTGAAAAAATAAAGAGCTAAATGGCCATTAGCAAGGCAGGAGAAAAGATAGGCAGGGTTGACAGGCACAGAGAATAAATAAAGGTGAAACCTGGAAGGAAGAAGGAAGAAAGAGAAAAGAAACTGCCAGCCACTGAGTCACACAGCCATCTCTAGAGTAAGAGTAAAAGATAACAGAAAGAAGAGGAGAAAGCCTAGAGAGAAGATGGGCAATGGGATAATTTAAGGTAAGTAAATATGGCTAGAAATAAGGAAAGCTAGGGCTGGGCATTGCTATGTAACAATAAGTATCTGTGTGAATTTATTTGTGATCTGGGTAGCCAGGCCACCAAAAAGCAAAGAGGCAATTGAGAAAAACCAACAACATACATGCATCCTGCCACTAACCCACTCCCTGTACCTTGATTATTCTTTATTCCATTATAGAAGGTTATTATACTTGTCATCCTTTTAATTGATATTCCAATAGACACTGACTAATTTCCTGACACCAAATAAAAACACACACACACATGCACATGCACGCACACACACACACACACACACACACACACACACACACACACACACATCTGAGCTTTCAAGAATAACTCCTGAAATGAGATAAAAATATATGGTGATTCTACATTTGGGTCAAAGTTAATTCGTTCAGAATGAGTATTTCCATATCTTTCCAATTTTTGTAGCGTATATCTTGTTACTCCATCTTCCATGATGGAACCTAATGTGAAAGGAGCTGCTGATTTGGAACCAACAGTGAAGAACATGTGCAAAGAGTGTATATTCCTTGCATAATTTCTACCATTTGTATGCTGAAGCCTAATCTTCTAATACTCCTGAAATGCACTGAATGCCTGCCTTCAATGCTGGGAGACATGGCTGTGGAGGGCAGGCATACACAATGTGTTATTTCAACATGAGAACAGTTTGAAATTCCTCATGTTATTTTTTTATTTTTTAATTAATTTATTTATTAAAGATTTCTGTCTCTTCCCCACCGCCGCATCCCATTTCCCTCCCCCTCCACCGATCAAGTCACCCTCCCTCTTCAGCCCAAAGAGCAATCAGGGTTCCCTGCGCTGTAGGAAGTCCAAGGACCACCCACCTCCATCCAGGTCTAGTAAGGTGAGCATCCAAACTGCCTAGGCTCCCACAAAGCCAATACGTGCAATAGGATCAAAAACCCATTGCCATTGTTCTTGAGTTCTCAGTAGTCCTCCTTGTCCGCTTTGTTCAGCGAGACCAGTTTTATCCTGGGCTTTTTTTTTCAGACCAAGGCCAGCTGGCCTTGGCGAGTTCCCAATAGAACATCCCCATTGTCTCAGTGTATGGGTGCACCCCTCGGGGTTCTGAGTTCCTTGCTTGTGCTCTCTCTCCTTTTGCTCCTGATTTGGACCTTGATATTTCAGTCCAGCGCTCCAATGTGGGTCTCTGTCTCTGTCTCCTTTCATCGCCTGATGAAGGGTAATATTCAGGAGGATGCCTATATGTTTTTCTTTGGGTTCTCCTTTTTATTTAGCTTCTCTAAGATCTCGAATTATAGGCTCAATGCCCTTTATTTATGGCTAGAAACCAAACATGAGTGAGTACATCCCATGTTCCTCTTTTTGGGTCTGACTTAACTCACTCAGGATAGTGTTTCCATCCATTTGCCTGAAAACTTCAAGAAGTCCTTGTTTTTTACTGCTGAGTAGTACTCTAATATATATATATATATTTATATTCCATACTTTCTTCATCCATTCTTCAATTGAAGGGCATCTAGATTGTTTCCAGGTTCTGGCTATTACAAACAATGCTACTATGAACATAGTAGAGCATATACTATTGTTGTATGATAAGGCCTCTCTTGGGTATATTCCCAAGAGTGGTATTGCTGGGTCCAGTGGTAGGTTGATCCCGAATTTCTTGAGAAACCTCCACACTGCTTTCCAAAGTGGTTGCACGAGTTTGCATTCCCACCAGCAATGGATGAGTGTACCCCTTTCTCCACAACCTCTCCAGCAAAGGCTATCATTGGTGTTTTTGATTTTAGCCATTCTGACAGGTGTAAAATGGTATCTTAAAGTTGTCTTGATTTGCATTTCCCTGATCGGTAAGGAAGTTGAGCATGACCTTAGGTGTCTTTTGGCCATTTGAAATTCTTCTGTTGAGATATCTCTGTTCAGCTCAGTGCCCCATTTTATAATTGGGTTGATTAGCCTTTTACGGTCTAGTTTCGTGAGTTCTTTATATATTTTGGAGATCAGACCTTTGCCTGTTGCGGGGTTGGTGAAGATCTTCTCCCAGTCCGTGGGTTGCCTTTCTGTCTTAGCAACAGTGTCCTTTGCTTTACAGAAGCTTCTCAGTCTCAGGAGGTTTCATTTATTCAATGAGGCCCTTACTGTCTGTGCTGCTGGGGTTATACGTAGGAAGTGGTCTCCTGTGCCCACTTGTTGTAGAGTCCTTACCACTTTCTCTTCTATCAGGTTCAGTGAGTTCGGAATGATATTGAGGTCTTTAATCCATTTGGACTTGAGTTTTGTGCATGGTGATAGATATGGGTCTATTTTCATTCTTCTACAGATTGACATCCAGTTTTGCCAGCACAATTTGTTGAAGATGCTCTCTTTTTTCCATTGTATACTTTTAGCTCCTTTATTGAAAATCAGGTGTTCATAGGTTTGTGGGTTAGAGTCAGGGTCTTCTATTCGACTCCATTGGTCAACTTCTCTCTTTTTTATGCCAATACCAAGCTGTTTTCAATACTGTAGCTCTGTAATAGAGTTTGAAGTCAGGGATGGTGATGCCTCCAGACGTTCCTTTATTGTATAAGATTGTTTTGGCTATCCTGGGTTTTTTTTTCATATAAAATTGATTATTGTCTTCTCAAGGTCTGTGAAGAATTTTGATGGGATCTTGATGGAGATTGCATTGAATCTATAGATTGCTTTTGGTAGAATTGCCATTTTTACTATGTTGATCCTCCCAATCCAAGAGCAAGGGAGATCCTTCCATTTTCTGGTGTCCTCTTCTATCTCTTTCTTCAATGACTTAAAGTTCCTGTCAAATAGATCTTTCACTTCCCTGGTCAGGGTTACCCCAAGACATTTTATGCTATTTGTGGCTATCGTGAAAGGTGATGCTTCTCTGATTTCCCTCTCTGTTTCATTATCCTTAGTGTATAGGAAGGCAACGGATTTTTTGGAGTTGATCTTGCATCCTGCCACGCTACTAAAGGTGTTTATCAGCTGTAGGAGTTCTTTGGTAGAATTTTTGGGGTCACTTATGTATACTATCATATCATCTGCAAATAACAAAAGCTTAACTTCTTCCTTTCCAATACGAATCCCCTTGATCCCCTTATGTTGTCTTATTGCTAGAACTTCAAGCATTATATTGAAGAGGTATGGAGAGAGTGGACATCCTTGTCTTGTTCCTGATTTTAGTGGGATGCCTTTGAGTTTTTCTCCGTTTAATTTAATATTAGCTGTTGGCTTGCTGTAAATAGCTTTTATTATATTTAGGTATGACCCTTGTATCTCTAGTCTCTCCAAGACCTTTATCATAAAGGGGTGTTGAATTTTGTCGAATGCTTTTTCAGCATCTAATGAAATGATCATATGGTTTTTTTCTTTCAGTCTATTTATATGGTGGATTACATTGATAGATTTTCGTATGTTGAACCAGCCCTGCATCTCTGGGATGAAGCCTACTTGATCATAATGGATAATTTTTCTAATGTGTTATTGGATTCGGTTTGCCAGTATTTTAGTGAGAATTTTTGTGTGGCGATATTCATGAGTGAGATAGGCCTGTAATTCTCTTTCTTGGTTGGGTCTTTGTGTGGTTTTAGTATCAGGGTAACTGTAGCTTCATAAAAGAAATTTGGCAATGACTTTTCTGTTTCTATATTGTGAAAAACATTAAGGAGTATAGGTATTAGTCTTCTTGGAAATTCTGGTAGAATTCTGCATTGAAACCATCTGGTCCCTGGCTTTTTTTGGAAGGGAGACTTAATAACAGTTTCTAGCTCTTTGCGACTAACAGGTCTATTTAGATCATTCACCTGGTCTTGGTTAAGCTTTGGTATAAGGTACTTATCTAAAAAAATGACCATTTCATTCACATTTTCCAGTTTTGTGGCATATAGGCTTTTGTAGTAAGATCTAATGATTCCCTGAATTTCCTCTGTGTCTGTGGTTATGTCCCCCTTTTCATTTCTGATTTTATTTATTTGCTGTTGTTTAATTAGTTTGGATAGGGGTTTGTCGATCTTGTTGATTTTCTCCAAGAACCAACTTTTTGTTTCATTGATTCTTTGGACTGTTTTCTGTGTTTCTATTTTGTTGAGTTCTGCCCTCAGTTTGATTATTTCCAGTCTTCTCCTCCTTCTGGGCACATCTGCTTCTTTTTTTTCCAATGCTTTCAGGTGTGCTGTTAAGTCCCCAATGTATGCTTTCCCTGTTTTCTTTAAGTGGGCACTTAGTGCTATGAACTTTCCTCTTAGCACTGCTTTCATCGTGTCCCATAGGTTTGAGTATGTTGTCTCTTTATTTTCATTAAATTCAAGAAAGACTTTGATTTCTTTCTTAATTTCTTCCTTGACCCAGGTGTGGTTCAGTAGTTGATTGTTCAGTTTCCATGAGTTTGTCGGCTTTCTGGGGGTAGCATTGTTGTTGCCTTCTAACTTTAATCCATGGTGATCTGATAAGACACAGGTGGACACTGATATTCTTTTGTATCTGTGGAGGTTTCCTTTGTTTCTGAGTATATGGTCAATTTTTGAGAAGGTTCCATGAGCTGCAGAGAAGAATGTATATTCTTTCCTATTTGGGTGGAGTGTTCTATAGATGTCTGTTAAGTCCATTTGCTTCATTACGTCCAATAATTCTCTTAATTCTCTATTAGGTTTCTGTCTGACTGACTTGTCCATTGGAGAGAGAGGTATGTTGAAGTCTCCTACTACTAGTGTGTGTGGTTTGATGTCTGCCTTGAGTTCTAGTAATATTTCTTTTACATAAGTGGGTGCTTTTATATTAGGGGCATAGATATTCAGGATTGAGATGTCATCCTGATGAATTGTTCCTGCTATGAGTATAAAGTGTCCATCTCAATCTCTTCTGATTGATTTTAGTTTGAAGTCAGTTTTGTTGGAAATTAGTATGGCCACACCTGCTTTTTTCTTAGGACCATTTGCTTGAAACACCTTTTCCCAACCTTTTACTCTGAGTAGATGCCTGTCTTTGTGGTTGAGATGTGTTTCTTGCAAACAGCAGAATGTTGGATACTGTTTTCGTATCCAATCTCTTAGCCTGTGCCTTTTTATAGGTGAATTGAGACCATTAATATTAAGTGATATTAATGACCAGTGGTTGTTTACTCTGGTTATTCTTATTGTTTTTGGTAGTAGAGTTTGTTTGTGTCCCTTCTTTGAATTGTGCTGGTGAAGGTTCACTAGATGCCTGAGTTATTGTAGTCAGTGTTGGCAATGTTGGATTCCTTGTGTTGCGATTTTCCTTCTATTATTTTCTGTAGGGCTGGATTTGTGGCTACGTATTGTTTAAATTTGTTCTTATCCTGGGATGTCTTGTTTTCTCCATTGATAGTGAACACTAGCTTGGCTGGCTATAGAAGTTTGGGTTTGCATCCATGGTTTCTTAGTTTTTGAAGTACCTCTATCCAGGACCTTCTGGCTTTCATGGTTTCCATAGAGAAGTCAGGTGTAAGTCTGTTCGGTTTACCTTTATACGTTACTTGGCCTTTTTCCTTTGCAGCTCTTAATATTCTTTCTTTAACCTGTATATTTTGTGTTTTGATTATTATATGGCGAGGGGATGTTTTTCTTTGATCCAGTCTGTTTGGTGTTCTGTATGCTTCTTGAATATTCAAAGGAATATCTTTCTTTATGTTGGGAAAGTTTTCTTCCATAATTTTGTTAAATATATTTTCTGGGCCTTGAGCTGTGATTCTTCTATTTCTTCTATTCCTATTGAAAGACCCCTGCTAAAAGCCTGCAGCCTATATCAACGGTAATGCCATTTAAGCAAGGCTTGTACTGGTTACAGAGTTCAACTTTAGGCCAACTTATTTCCTACCAGCTAGCCGGCTCTCATGAGAACATCTTGTTTTCCTAGGAAAGCAGGATGCCTATAGTTGGCACATATGTCTGATGTGGGAATGTCATATATTAATCTGTTGATTTCATTGGTTAAAATAAAGAAACTGCTTGGCCGGCCCCAATTGGTTAGAACATAGGTGGGAGGAGTAAACAGAATAGTATGCGGACAGGAAGAGGAAGTGAGCTCAGAGAAAGAATGCAGCTCCGCTCAGAGAAGCCAGATGCTCCTGTCTAGCGGGCAGACAGGATGGCTCTGCTCTCTGAGGCACTCGTGATGAAGCTCCGACCAAGATGGACGTAGGTTAGAATCTCCCCGGTAAGCACACCTTGGGGTGCTAACACAGAATATTAGAAATGGGTTAGACCAGGTGTAAGAGCTAGCCAATAATGGGCCAGGCAGTGATTAAATGAATACAGTTTGTGTGTTGTTATTTCGGGCATAAGCTAGCCAGGCGACCGGGGTGTTGGGGACGCAACCCCGACGCCCCAATTTCAACAGATGGCTGCCCAACGTGTGGACAACTGAATCCACAGAAAGTCTGAGAAAGCTTGGGAAAGAGTAAGGCATGTTTTCTTGGTAGCAGCACTTTCTCGAGTATACTCTGTTTGCTAGAGGCAAGCAAGCACTCTCATCTAAGAGAGGCTTCCTGACTCAGCTTCAGCTGCAAAACTTTGCAGCTCATTAAGAGGTCCTGCCACGAAACACTTAAAAGGTGTTGACGAAAAGCTGAACACATGCTTTTCGGTTTTCAGCCGTAGCAGGAAAAAAGCTGTGCTGTTTAAAAATGCCGGCTTTCTGGGTTGTCCTGCTAGGGCGAACTCTGACTCTTTAATGCAGGCGGTTTGTGTGGTTTGCAAGCACAGGCTGCGGAAGCTCGCTTGCTGGCAAGGACCTTGAAACACTGTAGACTTGTGGCACTGAACGCGGCTCTGGCCGGTACCTCAGTCACAAGGTTGGAATGGCAGAAAGCTAAGGAATGGACTGGATCTAGCTGGCAAAGCCACGCCTTTAGTCCTACTGAGATTGCTTGGCAAATTAAAGACTTATGTGGTCAGAAAAACAGAGAGAGATACAGTAAAAAGAGATTCAAAGATAAAGAAAATTTTTAAATGGTTTACACTGTGTTAAAAATATATGCAAGCTAAAAGTAAGTTCTTAAAAGTAAAAAAAAAAAAGAAAAAAAAAGAAAGAAAAAGAGAAGTTGGTTGTGATAGTACACGCCTTTAATCCCAACACTTGGGATGCAGAGGGAGATTCACCTCTGTGACTTCAAAGTGTGGTAGCACACGCCTTTAATCCCACTGTCTAGAAGGCAGAGACAAACAGATCTCTGTGAGTTCAAGGTGTAGTAGCAGACACCTTTAATCCCAGTGCCTGGGAGGCAGAGACAGGCGGATCTCTGAGAGTTCAAGAACAGCCTGGTCTACAGAGCTATTCCAGGTCAAAGATATATGCTCAAAAAGTTAAAAGTAAAAATAAACGAAATAGAGGTTAAAATAAAGCGCACAAAGATGGAAAATACACAGAGAATCTTGATACTGTATGCTATTATGCTCTCTTTGAATTGTTTGAATGCTGAGGAAGGAACAACAGATACCAAACAATATTTGATTATAAATGCTGCTAAACTAACCCAACATAGATATTGTGAAAATGCCTTGACTTTGAAATTTGGATTTAAGGACATGATACTTCAGAAAGGTGTTTCTTGTTTTGTTTTCACAGAGGACGAGACCCTGTTCATTTCTTCTATTCCGATATGGTATGATGGACCACGCCCTCCTGAACGGTTGCTGTGAACGCCTTCAGAAAATTGCTTCGCTCAACTGCCAACTAAGATGAAACCAGCACACAGGTTATACCATGAAAGACCTAATTAACAACGCCCCCATTCAGCAGGAAGCAGTTTGGAGAGAAAACTGCGCCCATGTTCCCAAATATGGTTTATAAGTGTTCTTTTACATTTAAAGGGGGAAATGGTATAGGTATGAATAATTTACATTGATATGGATTTTGCTTTAGTGATTTAAATTTAAGGTCAATTTTGTTATATGTATATGTATTTCTGATCTTGATTAGGTGTAGTGATTGTGTAGTTCACTTAAAAATGTAATGTATATAGGTTGTTAATGGATAATCATCGATAATGGTCAAGCTTGTAGTTATGTTAGTTAGATTTTCTAGATATATAGAGATATATTTTAGTTAGATAGGCATTCTTCATATCTTTCAAAGACTACAAAATAGGACATTTAATGTTTTAATAACTTAGGACTTTTCATGACAATGAGACACTCTGCTCCTGGCAGCACCAATCTACTTCAAGAAAAAGATGGGCATCGAAGAGGATCCTTACAGAGTTTGATAGCCATTGGGCAAGAAATTGTTCTTGCTTGGATTATTGCATAAACTGGACACAGAGAACCCACAGAAAGAGGACTACTGAACTTGCCTAAAGGTGAGATGATCTTTCGGGGTTCCTGATTCATGAAAGAGTCTGCAAGACGTTCTTCAGGACAAGCAGATAGAGACTGCCTTTGAAATTTTCTGCTTTGTGGAATGTCTGCTGAAAACTATGGGCCTGTAGGCCGAAGATTGATGCCCCAACGGTACAGAGGAACTTTGGGTGACTGTACAGGCAGCGAGATGTCTCTGTCATTTCTAGAGTTTAAACATTGCTTTTTTCTTGTTTGCTTAGATGATATTGTATCTTTCTGGAGTCTTTGATGGAGTTAAGAATAGTTAGTTATAGTTATACTTTTACTTAGTTATGATAAAGATTATTGTAATTTTACTTGATAACTGTTTTATGTAATTTTGCTATGTTAAAGTTAAGGCCTTTCCTTTTTGTTTAAACAGAAAAAGGGGAAGTGATGTGGGAATGTCATATATTAATCTGTTGATTTCATTGGTTAAAATAAAGAAACTGCTTGGCCGGCCCCAATTGGTTAGAACATAGGTGGGAGGAGTAAACAGAATAGTATGCGGACAGGAAGAGGAAGTGAGCTCAGAGAAAGAACGCAGCTCCGCTCAGAGAAGCCAGATGCTCCTGTCTAGCGGGCAGACAGGATGGCTCTGCTCTCTGAGGCACTCGTGATGAAGCTCCGACCAAGATGGACGTAGGCTAGAATCTCCCCGGTAAGCACACCTTGGGGTGCTAACACAGAATATTAGAAATGGGTTAGACCAGGTGTAAGAGCTAGCCAATAATGGGCCAGGCAGTGATTAAATGAATACAGTTTGTGTGTTGTTATTTCGGGCATAAGCTAGCCAGGCGACCGGGGTGTTGGGGACGCAACCCCGACGCCCCAATTTCAACATATGTCAAACTTAAATATCAGCAGTTTACAAAAGAAACAATTCCCCCTATGAAGGATCCCAGCTTAACTGCTGTAACAACATTTCACAGGCCCTCGACGAACAAATGTAAATGCAGAGTGAGGTCAGGACCTCTGGCTACATAGCAGGTTATCTATGATATACACACATCTGTGTAGGGGAGGAACTGAGACCCCAAAGAGGAATTTATGAACCTAGGAAATGAGACCCCAACGAGGAATTTATGACCCTAGGAAATGAGACCCCAAAGAGAAATTTATAACTCTAAGGAGGAACTGGGTCGACAGTTATCTGATGTATACATGCCTGAGAACATGCCCTCAATTTCACCCGGTACCACCTGGGCCCCATTTGAATCATCCAATAGGAACCCTGTAACTACGCTTCTCGCTTTTGTACCCCGCTTTTCGCTATAAAGGACCCCTGTCACAGCCTGGCGGGGCGCAAAGTCCTCCGAGAGACTCTGTCGCCCTAGGTACCTGGTATTTGAATAAACCTCTTGCTGTTTGCATCCGCGTAAGTGGTCTCGCTGCTCCTTGGGAAGGGTCTCCTTAGAGGGAAGACACTCCTTTCGGGGGTCTTTCACTATTATTCTTAGGTTTGGTCTTTTTATTGTGTCCCATATTTCCTGAATGTTTTGTGATGAGAATTTGTTGGCTTTGCTGTTTTCTTTGATCAGTGCGTTTATTTTCTCTATGGTGTCTTCAGAATCTGACGTTCTTTCTTCTATCTCTTGTATTCTATTGATTATGCTTGTTTCTGTAGGCTCTGCTCATTGACCTAGATTTTCCATATCCAGGTGGTCCTCAGTTTGTGTTTTCTTCCTTATTTCCATTTCAGTTTTCAATTCTTGAACTGTTTCCATTACCTGTTTGTTTGTTTTTTTCTTCGTTTCCCAGGGTCTCATGTACGTATTTACTCAATTCTTCAAACTTTTTGTTATACTTCTCATCCATTTCTATAAGGGTGTTTTTTCCATGTTGTTTAAGGGACTCTATTGCTTTCATAAAGTCAATTTTTTCCACTTCTTCTGTGTTAGGGTGTTCAAGTCCTTCTGTTGTAAGATCATTGGGTTCTGGTGTTTTCTTGTTGTTTATCAGATTATTGAGTGAATTTTGCCTTGGCGCCTGCCCATCTCCTCCTATCTATGCTATCTAATGAGTCTTTTAAAACCGGATCAGGTTTCTCTGCTGGCCAGAGGCTCCTCTTACAAAATGCCCTCGCTCTGTTTCCTGGCTCCTGCCCGGGGCCAAGATCCTTATCACCCCTCAGATGGGTCTTCCGGAACAGGACCAGGCTCCCCATTTGCCAGGGACCTCGACAAAAGGCCTACCTCTTTGATTTAATTGTCGCGGGGCGATCTGCTCTGGTCCCTGCCGCCTGCATCACCTGCCACTGCGCCAGTACCAGCCGTCCCAGCAGCTGCCACCTGCGTCGCCCTCCACCACCCGCTTTGCCCTCCTGTGTCAGTCAGTCTGCCGCTGGCTTGAAAACCAAAATGAAAAATATTGTCTGTGCTTTTTATTTTTGGTGTTAATTATATGAGATTATGAACTACAAACTTTATCATTTCTGGACACTCAATGACCACTGTGCCCCTTATGTCTTCCAGGTAATATAGAGGCTAATGGAGAATAGTGATTGGTGGTAGTGTAGCTAGGGTTTTCTGGGCCCATCTTGGAGATACTCCTATAGTCCAAGAATAATTAAATATGCAGTTTATGGGAAGTTTACCTTGAGTTACACGAACAAACCACATAATAAATCTCATAAGGCACCACTGACAGAAAAAAAAGGAGCAATGCTATTAAGTGTGATATGGTGAGCCAATGGATATAATTGCGATTACTAAACCAAAGTATGGGTAAAAGGCTGCTTACATGAGCTTGGGGAATTTTTATATAGCTTATATCATCAAACAAAGCCTACATCTCTTTTTTCTTATCTCTCTTCTTTAAAAAAGATTA
Source organism: Microtus obscurus (assembly GCA_963919715.1). Lineage (NCBI taxonomy): Eukaryota > Metazoa > Chordata > Mammalia > Rodentia > Cricetidae > Microtus > Microtus obscurus. The sequence goes on along the minus strand of CAWTZC010001519.1, from coordinate 2,576,214 downwards.
ATACCAGAATGGGTTAAAGTATTATGAAACTCTTCCATCATCCACAACACACAGGATGGGGGAAAGTCTGTGAGGAACAGAGAGAAAAAACATTTTTTCTAACATCTTTTCAGAGACCTGATCACTTGACCAAACACCTACAATATGAAAAAAAAATACAAGTTCCTTTTTTGGCGATAGTACTGATGTGGCAAACCCATGACAGGAAGGACTTGCCCTCAGAATGAAAACCTTTCTGATAGTTCTGCAAAACATGGTCAGACTGCCCAAGGAGCACAAGCAAGAACAATAGCAAGACGCATCATGACCCTGATGCTCAGAATGCTGTTGTGTATTGGTAAGATGTGAAGAGGGAGAGTAGACACTCAAGTCTTTAGGGAACCCTCCTCCACAGCCAGGTCTGATTCCATACAGTAATAGGGGGTCCAACCTGTTTCTCAGATTGGAAAATGCTCTCAATAGGAATTTTCTTCCAGGTCTGAGTGTGGAACACAAGATTACAGTACTGGCAGGTAAGTGACTCCATCCCAGGATTTTATTTTTCACTCTGGAGACCAGAAATTACTTTTGCTTTCCTCTGAGTCAACTCTTTGCAATGCAGATGGATAAAAGTGTTTGTGGATAAAGCTATAATGTCTGTGAGTGCTCTATGCTAAGACCTGGGGTCTGAGGGGGAACTGTACAGACACTCAACCTTTGATTTCCTTGCAGGAACCCTCCAAAAGCCCACAATCTGGGCAGAGCCACACTCTGTGATTGCCATACACACACCTGTGACTATTTGGTGCCAGGGTTCCTGGGAGGCTGTGGAGTACCTTCTATATAAAGAGGGAAGCCTAGATCCTTGGGACAGACAGCTCCCTCTGGAACGTGAGAACAAGGCTAAGTTCTACATTGAACACATGTCCAATGGCTTTGCAGGAATATACAAGTGTTACTATAGGAGCCCTGCTGGCTTTTCAGAGCATAGTGACACACTGGTGCTGGTACTAACAGGTGAGTAGTGACTAAGGGGTCACATCACAGGCTCTCCCCTCAGAAAGAGTTCTGCTCTCAAGGGGAACTGCCCTCAGATCCCAAGCCTGCAGGGCAATGTGGGTAGCTTAAGTTCATTTCACACACTTCCCCTTGTATCCTAGGAGCCTATGTTCAACCAAGCCTCTCTGTCATGCCCAGCTCTGCTGTGACTTCAGGAGAGTCAATAACCATGCAGTGTAGCTCATCGCTGGGATTTGACAGATTCATTCTGATCCAGGAAGGAAAACATAACCTCTCATGGACACTGGACTCACAGCAACATGACAAGATGTTATTCCAGGCTCATTTTGTTCTGGGCTCTGTGACTGCCAATCACAATGGGACATTCAGATGCTATGGCTATTTTAAAACTGTTCCCCATGTGTGGTCAACGTCAAGTAATCCCATTAACATTCTTGTTTCAGGTAAGGACCCATGCTTTATTAATGTATATGGTCACTAGGATATCTTCTCTTAGAAGGGCTCTATCCTACAATAAGACCAAGGAAACCATAAGAAAATGAATTGGGCAAACAAGTATATTTATTCATGATAGTGGGTGCTGTAGGGATTCCTACTGCCAGTAGCCTTTAAGTTACCCGCCCATTTGGGCGTGGCCTCTATATATGCCTACTTAAGTGAGGTAAAGTGCGGGTCTGGATTCTTTTCCAGCTGTAGGATTCGGTTGCTGTTCCCCGTTCCAGCAGAGTCTATCCCTAAATAAACAACCCTCTATTATTCTCAAAAAAAAAAAAGAAAGGATACTCTTCAGTCCAAAGTCTTTTACCTCTCATAGTGGAAAAACCATCAGCATTGATCTAAATTAACTGGGCCTAATGCATCTCTCTGAGCCTTAATTTCCTCATCTATAAACTACCTGAGTAGTGAAAACAGTTCCATCTTTTTTAATTGTGAGGAAGGAGGCTGTGAGTGCAGTGGGCATTCAGTAGGTGCTTGGGCAAATAATATCTTTCCCTCATGTGTGATGTCAATTTTGCCTAAGGACTGGAAAGGTACCAGACAGTTCTTATTTTTTATTGAAAAAAATTTCCGCCTCCTCCTTGCCTCCCATTTCCCCCCCTCCCCCTCCTCTCCCCCTCCCCTCACTCCTTTCCTCCTCCCCCTCCACTCCTTACCCCCTGGCTCTCTAGTTCGAAGAGCAGTCAGGGTTCTCTGCCCTGTGGGAAGTCCAAGGTCCACCCCCCTCCATCCAGGTCTAGGAAGGTGAGCATCCAAACAGACTAGGCTCCCACAAAGCCAGAACATGCAGGAGGATAAAAACCCAGTGCCATCGTCTTTGGCTTCTCATCAGCCCTCATTGTCTGTCATGTTCAGAGAGTCTGGTTTGATCCCATGCTTTTTCAGTCCCACAAGGAGAAGAAATACACCAAGACCAGAAAGTTCTTATCGGAGTTTTGGTGACCCTATTCCTGCTTTTCTTCCTCCTGCTTCTTCTCATCTTCTTAAGATACCAGTGTAAAGGCAAAAAGAACTCAGGTAAGAAGAGTGTTAAGAGACATAGGTGTATGGATATTCTGGGTAGAGACAACATATCTCCAGATCTGTGCCAATTTCATCCTACATTATTTGTATGCTTATAGCATGTGTTTTTAACATTTCTTTTCTTCTTCTAAAAATTTCTATTGGTGGAACCGTCTCTTTCTCCTAGCTGATGCTTTTTCATTTCATGCAGTCCAAGAAGAGACCAACTTGCAACTTCTTGCAGGGGATCCACAGTCCACACTCAGAGATAGACTCCTTCAGAAGAGGTAACTCCTGCCTAGAGACCCAGCCTCCTACCTGCCTTATGTCTCACTGCTACCTGATAATCCCTGTCTCCACAGATCCAATCCGGATACTGACAACAAGGAAGAAAACCTGTGTGAGAATAACAGATTTTTGAGGAGGGAGATGCTCTAGATCTCAGCCTCACAAGACTTATGGGGAAGGTCTGGGGTCAACATTCTGAAGGAACAAACCTTCACAATGGACCTATAGACTTGACCACAACTCCCTGCTTCTCTGTCTCTTTTTGAGACAAGGTGTTGGGTCTGGGTAACTGAGGGAATCCCAGAGTCTGGGATTAAGAGATGACTCCTTTGCTCTGATATAACAGATGCTTCTGTGAAGGATACACAACCCGAGGAGAGAGTAGAGCTGGACAGTTGGGTGAGACTGCTATCCCATTCACAGTGATAAGAACTTATTGCCCAGTTTGGTCCAGCACTCATTTCTACCAGTAACAGCTATAGCTAATGTCTCCATTATGGAAGAATTTGCCTCTATGAACTATGCTCTCTCCTTCTTGGTTTCATTATGACTATATGACCCTTTTGTTATGTTTTTTTTCTGGATGTGTGTCATGTCTGTTGCTTAGCATATGCCTAAAGACTCAAAATGACACATGAGTCACAGACTCCTCATTCCCTTAGATCCTTGTATAATCATTCACAAAGAGCTTCTAATTTTTTAGCTCATGGACAATTTTACTAGAGTTTAAAAGAAAACAACAGCACAGGTAACCTATAAATCTCAGCTGCTGCCTGGAGGAAGGGGAGAGGAAATTGGAGAAGTTGGGGAAAAGCAATGTTGAAGTAGAGCCAGAATGAAAGTGAATTATGTGATTGCTGGCAGCCACAAGGCAAGCGTGGAAGCTTTATGGAAAGACTAAAAAATCCCAAAGTGTTGGGGAAAGCATGTTTAGAACAGATATACAAAGAAATAATAGAAATGTCATGCAATAACTCAGAAAATAGGCACATTTGCAAAATGCATGATTGCAACACTACTACACAGAGCATAATTTTGTTCTTGCCTTTCATAAAGACTGCAAACACAGCAAGGGACAGACTCCTTCACCTACCCTAAGTTCACCTCAAGGCTAGGAAATGAGATGTGTATATCTGAAGAATGTTAGCAGTATGATGTGCTATTAGGGAAAAAGAAGCAGAGAAAATGGTTATGGTATGTAACGCACATAGGGTCTGTGTAATCACAAGGAATGACATTGACTAGGTATCTTCTGAGAAGAAGCTTGAAGATGTCTGCAGGTCATCTAATAAATGAGCACATGCAAGCAAAATTATAGTGATGCAAAAGTCTTCAGACTCAGACAGGAAGATGAGTATGTAATAATATATTTTCTAATAATATGTTAGAAAAAAGGAGTCTGTGTGAGGATAAAAGGACAGAACTAGGGAAAGGATATTTGTAGACTCCCCAAGGACTAAGAAAGCTCCTGGAGACCCCATTAGTTAAGATACATGACTTAAATTTCTAAAGATCTCTGTCTGAAGGAGCTCCTGAATGGGACCAGGGGTCACTTTATCTATCCCTTTATCTCCTTGATGCAGAACCCACATGGTCAAGATCCCCAGCAAATTGTTTATGCCCAAGTGAAACCCTCCAGACATCAGAAAGCAGGGTTTACCTCTCCTTCTCCACTGTCAAGAAAAGAGTTGGACATGAAGAACAATCAATCCGGAGAGAACAGAGAGGTTCACCTGCAGGTGGGTCCTGCTCATTTCAGTTTCCTATATTGCTAATGCCAAGCACATGCCGTCATTCAGCTCTGTCCCACTCTAGGCTACTACCTTTAAGGAACCCCAGGATGTGATGTATGCCCAGTTATGCAGCAGGACACCAGAATAGAACAACAGCTGAGACCAGTAAGCAGCCAGCAATGGAAGAAGTCTCTGATCCCATATTCCATGGACAGAAACTAGGGGACATATGAGATACTATTTGTCCCCAGTGGAGTTCCTCTAATGAATGTCAGTCATCTTACATACCTCATGTATTATCAGCACGTTCTCAGAACTTTGGGAACTCCTTGATTCTTCGGTCAGAGACAATTATTGTCCTTACATTTTGTACATAAAGCCAAAGCTTTCTCAATAAACAAAGTAATGACAAATAAAGTGAGAAAATGTTACTTGAATGATAATTTAACCATAACACATTGATTTTTGAAACTGGAACTTTCAGAATCATGAATAAATGCATCTTCAAAATCAATGGCCTCATCTATTATAATGACAATACAGAATGTTAAATAAACAAGCTATACCAAATGAAGGCATATGTGGGGAAATGGTGATGTAAGAGAAGCATTGGCTTGCATGATGGCCAGTCATCCTATATAATCAGGAGGCACCACAAATAGAAGGCCTTATCTATCACTTTTGAAGTCCTTGGGTTTATTCCTTGAATAGACAGAGACAAAATGAGAGACAGCAGCAGAGAGATAGGAGATAGGGAGAGAATTTGTGGTGCTGCTTATATACTCTTAGATGTGTGGTTTTCGACTGGAGTCTGATCAACTTACCAAGACTCAAGTCCTTAAAGAAAACTGACTTTTCTCTATCAGAAGTTATCAACTGCCAAAAGCTTCTCAGGCATGGACTCCATGTCCACCTCCCTCTCCATGTTGGGATTTGATCTGGCTTAAGGTTGTACAGGTCTTTTCCATATTGTTATAGCCATTGTGCATTCAAACCTACAGCTGTCCTGCTATGTCTGGAAAATACTATTTTCTTGTAGTCATCCACTGCCTTTGTCTCTTATCTCTCTCTCTTCTTCTGCAATGATCCTTGAAGTGTGGGTTGAGGGACTGTGACATTTCTACCCCAAGTAGGTATCAAATCCAAGCAGCTCATTGTCTGGATGTAAGGCTTGTCTCCATGCTGGAATACTGACTGACTTCACCTTGTGTGGGTCTTCTGCCAGCAACTCACAGATACTGTGACTTAAGGGGTGAAATGTTCCTGTTACAACCAAGAGACAACAGATACTCTTTCACATCACAAAACACTGGCAGTCCTGTAGCTCTCACAATCATCCCTTGTCTTCCACAATGCCATATGAGCATTCTGAGGAGGAACAGGTGATAGAAACATTCTATTTAGGGATAAGGATCCCACATTCATTTATTCATTTATTTTCTTCACTTCGACCAGTTGTAAATCTATTTATTCACTCACCACTGTGTGTGGCATAAAGAAAATTCTGTCATGAGGAATGAGAGTTGCACTCCTCTAAAGGTATAAGGATAAGTATTTAGAAGGTAGATTAATATTATGTCCTTTTAGCAAATAGTGTTAAGGCCAATGGAATTCCAGACACAAGTTCTTGGACCAATTATAATAACATGTTTGGGGTTTCTCCTGTGGTGCAGACCTCAAATCCAGTTAGAAATCTGTTGGTTAACCCCTATAACATCAATGCCACTATTTTGCCAACAGCCATATTTCACCAGGGCAGTCATTACTGTAGTTTTCAGAATTTGTATATATTTCTCATGGCTGCCTCAAACAGCCTACACCACATCTCCTGGCTTTATGAAACCTAACCAGGAGGGAGGATGATTCCAGGTTGGTACCTGCTGGATGTCTTTATGCCTTATGTTCAAAGTTTGTGCTGTCTTCAGCAATAAGATCTTACCATTAATTCTGAAGTGTGATCAAGAAAAAATGAAAATAGCCTGTACTGTTTGGGGGGACTCTCTTGTTCTCCCTGAGCAATAACTAGATAGAGAGTATCCCACCTCTGGCACTGAGCTTTACTGTTGAGTAGCCTATGGCTTCTGAGAGGAGAATTCCACTTTTGCACATTGTTCCTGGGGCCACCCCCAACCATTCACAGGTCCTGAGAATAAGTAAGATGTTAATGAGAAAAAGAGTGAGTCAGGCTTGGTGCTTGGGAGAAACTTGTAGCTCTGACTGATTAGCAATCAGGTTGCTTTTTTATTTACACAGATTCACAGACACATGATATTTTTCAAAAGATACACATTACATCATTTTGTCACCAGACATGTGTTTTATTTTCTACAACAGTCCAGGGTTTAAGGTTAAATTACAATTAGTTTGTAGAATAAAACTTACTTTCATCAAAGTCCCATAACTCTATTTCAAAAAATTTGTAGGCTGTTTTTGTTAGGACAAGAATATTTAATATATAACAGCCTGTTTTTAGACTGGCAGCACTTACAGTTTCAAAGACCTAAGTACATAGAAATCCTTGAGTCATTTCAGGTGAATCATCTTGCTTTGAATATCTACTGCTCTAGGGAATACTGAGTATAACTCCCTATTTAATGTGTTATTTATTCAGCAAACTCTGAGCATAATGTAAGAAGGGGCCTCTGATCTGTTGCCAAATTTCCTGGTTAGTTGGAGCTTATCAGCCTCTTTAAGTTTACATTGTACTAATTATCCTGTTCAAGTTTGTTTAATGGCAGATGTTCCAAGAAGATACTGGAGATATGGCCTTATTGAGAAAGTTTCTAGCATCTTCATTTTTATTACAGTCTCCAAGACATAAGGATATTTTCTGAATAAGGTCAGATAAAATTGTCTCCCTAAAAGCAGGATGAGTATGAATTTAGGACTTTCCTAAAGAAACTCAGACAGAATTTTCTCAGGGAAAGACATTAACTAAATTATAATGTAGAAACATGACATAATAATATTTGGCTTAGCTGTGCTGGAATTGTGTCAAACAGATATGCTACCTTCATGACTCTCGTCATTTCCAGCGGACATGTTTATATCAGTGGGCTAACCCTGTTTAAATTCATAGATATGTGACACACACACACATATTATAAAATAAGTTTCCATATAGCTTTATCAAAATATTTTGAAGTTTTGATATAATTACATCATTTTCATCCCCTTTCTTCCCTAAAACCCTCCCTTATATTCCTCCATCCTCTCTTTCAAATCCATGACTATTTATTAAGTAATTTTTATTGTATACATAAATGTATATTGTATACATATATATTGTAAAATATAACCTTCTCAGTCCATATAATCCATTAGGTATCAGATAACTAATTGGTGTGCTTTTCCCCAGAGAAGACTATTTCTCACATTTTCAGCATTTCTCAGTTACCAATAGTTCTTTTTAAATGTGTATGTGGGCATGAGACCTCATGAGTTCTTCCCCAACCACTTTGGCATATATACTGGTGTTATACATGTTAGAGTAATGTTTAGGAAATCATGCTAGTATGACTTTATGGGTGTAGCTTCTGACAGTACTGGGAAGCAAACTTTCACAGAAAACTCACTTGTTTTCTTGCTCTTACAATATTTACACCCCCACAACTTCTGCAACACTCCATGAGTCTTAGATTCACATAAAACAATCAAAATTAGATTCTTGGTGTTAGATCTCTCTAGAACATAAATTAAGTACCAGATGGCTCCTAACCTAATACATCTGACCAGAAGAGCATCCTGGAGACCACAGGGCCAATGAAACATCTGAGGACAGATGACAAATTTGTCAAAAGAAGCCATTGCAAATGGAAGAGTAAGCCAAGGACTTGGGGAGACATCTAGATTCTAACTCATCAAGACAAGACTTGGGTCAATAGCAAGGATACAGTATCACTGGCCCCAACATGCTTCTCTTATGTTACAGACTTTATTATATGTTAATTTTCAGCCTGTCAGCAAGAACACAAATGCGTTTTTTTCAGATATGTTAAAAGTCACACCTGTAGTAGGAAACAGGATGATAGTGTTCTGCAATGCTTGAGGACTGTTTTCATCATTTAGGGCCAGGTTTTTTTTTTCAGTAAAAGATGATATGTAAATGTTTAGTCACATGAATGGGGGACATTTTGTTTGGACTAATCATCCAACTGATCAGTCTAAATGCTATAATACAGACTTTAGCACAAGTAAGTCCCCTTTAGAGAGCACTGACAATGGAAATAATAGTCATATATAGATGAAAAGGGTGGTATCTGGTATATTGATAACTAAAATTGATATTTTGTACCCAGAATGATGATTACCAAAGGTTTAGACTATAAACTCTGGCTTCATATGGTGCATTGTTGTTGCCTATTTGATCATACTGTGTGAAAATATGTTGCTGTTTTATTTTGATTGGTTTAATAAAGAGCTGAATGTACAACCCCAAAATGGTGAACCTAACGGTGAGTACAAACTTTGTTGCGAGAGGGAACATCGTCCTCTAGAATTGCTTTCAGCTGTCATGGAGAAAAGGAAGCGAAAAGAGGCTGTGGGTAACAACAATGAAACAGTGTTTTTGAGAAACAGTAGGGAAGTTCCATCTACAAACTCACAGTTATGACACCATGCTCAAGACCAGTGCATGCTTAAGAACAGACAAAATTCCATCAGGCATATGGAGGTTGACATGAATGTTCAGCCCTAGTCAAGAAGTTATAGACAATTGATAGCTGTTGGGAAAGGAACAATCAATTTTAAGAGGGTTGCTACTGGTAAGTTTACCATTCTCCATGGAAGGCCACATATCCAACAATATATGGTCTTCACAAATTGAAATCCATGGATATGGATTTTAAAAAAGAGAACACAGAGTTGTGTCAAAATAGGTATCAGTTGTGTCAATATGAGTATAGGAAGGACCCAAGAAGAGTTGGGGCAGGGGTAAATATGATCAAATAACATTGTATGAAATTCCCAGAGAAGTAATATAAATAAAATACAAAGAATCTAGGTTGTAGGTGGCTATGTTTTCTATATTTTCTTATATGTAATTCTGAGAATAAATATTATATGTGCCATACATGGAATGAGTGAAGGTAAAGAGGAAGCTTCCTGAATACTCTTGACTCTCTTACTATCTGAATTATAATGTAATTTATGCTTTATCTAGATGTTCTAATGGCTTCAGAAGATAAAATCTAGCACAATCAGTCCTTCATGTTTCCTTTAGCACTGATAGGGATATGTAGTGATGCAAATCCATTGTCATCCTGTTACTTACCTGAACCTTGGCATATGGGCATACCATTAATCCTCGATTTTTATCTCTTACAGCTTTCATGTTAATAATTGTTACTTCATGTGACTTGTACATAAGTGCTCTATCTTATCAGCCTTATTCCAGGGGCAGATAAAGGCAGGACTCAAGGTTCAGTGTCTTAACCTGAGATTCATTCTAGTGCTCAGCTAATCTCTTTTGCAACTTCTACATCTACAACACCATTGAACTAAATTTTAAATTCTCCCACAGGGAAAAAGTGGTATCAAGGCCATTTTCTACACCATAAAATCTTCCTTCTTCTTGCTTCTTTCCTATTTCAGTCTCTATTCCCTCCTTTTCAGGAGAAACAGAGTAAGAATGAGCAGTTTGTTGTTCCTGGAAACCGAGTCCAATTTCCTCTTTGTTCACTTGCTGGAATCTGAGACGCAGAAAATAGAAATGAATAGTCCATTTACGTCACATGCTGCCCCAAAATCTTCTGATGTTGTTGAATTTTAGAATCAGTGAGGGAAGATGACAAGGCCCCAAACCAGCAGATGAACCCAAGAGATTTTGTTCCCTTAGTTCCCACACTAGAGAAGAGGAATAATTTACTCACAGTTTTTCAGTCTGGTTCTGCACATGAGGGGCAATTTTTTGAAGAGTTTATTAGATATGAGGAAAGTAGAATGAGAGAAATGTGGCCAGTGTGTTTGTCTGCCTTCCTCTTAAAGAATGTCCTTTGAGGTTTATCAGTGACCAGAACCTACTTCAACACTTAATGTTGAACCTTTAGGGTTTTAGAATGCCTTTATGTAGTTTTCATAAAGGAGGTTACTTTCTTCTTGTATTTCAATATGTAATGAGATAATAGGAATACTTTAGAGAGATCTATGTGAGTGAGAGACCAGGAGAGTGCTCCATCTCTCAACTGCTGAAACTGATCCCAACCTCATCTTTAATGAGTCTGTCCTGATCCCTGTTTATATCTCTCTTTATACATAGATGCCTCATTGCAGTCAGCCAAGGAGTATTTGGGCAGCTCCCTATCCATTGTTCCCTAATCTGACACCCATTCTCATGTTCCATCTCTCTTTAAAAATATTTGTGATGGAAACATAATTCTATCACTTTTCTCTTTCTTTTCTCCTCCCAGTCCCTTTTGTTACAAGCTTTTGCATATCCCCCACCCTCTTAATATACTTGGTTCACAAGGAGAAATAAATACATAAGAACTCAGCTCAAAGTCAAAAAATGTTATTTCTTCTAAGAAGATGGGTACGAGTTTGCATGTATTAGATTAATGGCCTAGGGCAGTATCTGTCATGGTCTTGGTAATACAGATAGCTTAGAGGTTATTTAGGCTATCAGCCACCTCTGGATCTGGTTGGGGAGCCTTTAGATATATAAATAATATAACGGTCAACTATACTCTTAAGTATCCCTGATCTTGACTGTTGTGAGAATTTGATATAACCTGGTCCTTTAGAAAACAAAGACCGTTAGGATATTAATCATCTCCAAGACTTCTAGGTGAAAACAGGTTATATACCTTTTCTTTAAAAAGATAGCAATGCATACTTAACATTCCTGGTTTCCTTAGTAATCTGTATGGTCAAATACCTTTGTGCTCCCAACATGTAGCCACAGAGAAAAATTAAATAGAACATTAGCTATAAAATAGAAGTAATTGGAAATCATGATGTTCATCAAAGTAAGATAGACTCAGAAAGTTAAATACTGCATGCTTTTGTACATAACAGCTAGATTTAAAGTTGTTTCTTTGTTTTTTCATGTTTTATTAACATTTTAGCTCACCACAAAAAGTATTAGGTTTCCTTTATGGTGTCTATACACATATGTGTCATATCATGTATGCGTGTGTGTGTTTGTGTGTGTGTGTGTGTGTGTGTGAAGAGAGAGAGAGAGAGAGAGAGAGAGAGAGAGAGAGAGAGAGAGATATTACATAAAAGGTCATGCTCAACCTCCTTAGCCATCAGGGAAATGCAAATCAAAACAACTTTGAGATACCATCTTATACCTGTCAGAATGGCTAAAATCAAAACCACCAGTGATAACCTTTGCTGGAGAGGATGTGGAGTAAGGGGTACACTCATCCATTCCTGGTGGGAATGCAAACTTGTACAAGCACTATGGAAAGCAGTGTGGCGGTGTCTCAGGAAATTTGGGATCAACCTATGCCAGGACCCAGCAATTCCATTCTTGGGAATATACCCAAAAGATGCCCTATCATATTTCAAAAGCATTTGTTCAACTATGTTCATAGCAGCATTATTTGTAATAGCCAGAACCTGGAAACAACCTAGATGCCCTTCAATGGAAGAATAAATAAAGAAAGTGTGGAATATATACATATTAGAGTACTACTCAGCGTTAAAAACTATATCTGTAATTTTGCATGCAAATGGATGGAAATAGAAAACACTATCCTGAGTGAGGTAACCCAGACCCAAAAAGATGAACATGGGATGTACTCGCTCATAATTGGTTTCTAGCCATAAATAAAGGACATTGAGCCTAGAATGTGTGATCCTAGAGAAACTAAATAAGAAAGTGAACCCAAAGAAAAACATATAGTTATCTTCCTGGATATTGGAAGTAGACAAGATTGCCAGGTAAATATTGGGAACTTGGGGGTGCGGTGGGATGGGGGTAAGGGGAAATGGGGAGAGAAAAGTGAGAAGGTGCGGCAAACTCCCTGACCAGCAGGAAAGAACAGCCACCAGACGAGGATTCTTCCCAAATCAGGCTTTATTGGAGCCTCTTGGTTGAAGGGAGAGCAGGAAGCGAGGGGCCCTGAGCTCTGATCTGCAGCTGCTTATATAGGGACTAGAGGTACGTGCAGGCCTCCTATTGGTCAAAGTGTCTCAGCAGCCACTCCAAGCTCCCTGATAGGTCTGGCACACTGAGGACACTGAGCATGCCCTAGTTAGTGATTTTTGGCTAAGGCCTTATATGGAGTTGTTTACTCCAGCCCTGCAGGAGCTCGGCACCATTTTGTAATGGTGGCCGCATGTACTGGCTCCCTGCAAGAAGGTGAGGATGGGGGGAGCTTGGGGGAATGGGATGGTTGGGATAAAGGAAGGTGGATATGGGAGCAGGGAAGTATATATCCTATTTAAGGGAGCCATCTTAGGGTTGGCAAGAGACTTGAACCTAGAGAGGCTCCCAGGTGTCTAGGGAGATGTCCCCAGCTAGATCCTTGGGCAGCTGAGGAGAGGGAACCTGAAATGGCCCTATCCTATAGCCATACTGATGAATATCTGCATATCACCATAGAACCTTCATCTGGCGATGGATGGAGATAGAGACAGAAACCAACATTGGAGCACCGGACTGAGCTCCCAAGGTCCAAATGAGAAGCAGAAGGTGGGAGAACATGAGCAAGGAAGTCAGGACAGCGAGGGGTGCACCCACCCACTGAGACAGTGGGGCTGATCTATTGGGAACTCACCAAGGCCAGCTGGACTGGGACTGAATAAGCATGTGATCAAACCGGACTCCCTTAATGTGGCTGACAATGAGGGCTGATGAGAAGCCAAAAACAATGGCACTGGGTTTTTATCCTACTTCATGTACTGGCTTTGTGGGAGCCTAGCCAGTTTGGATGCTCACCTTCCTAGACCTGGATGGAGGGGGGGAGGACCTTGGACTTCCCACGGGGCAGGAAACCCTGATTGCTCTTTGGACTGGAAAGGGAGGGGGAAAGGAGTGGGGGAAGGGGGAAGGAAATGGGAGGGGGAAGGAGGTGAACATTTTTTCAATAATTAAAATAAATAAATAAATAAAAGTTATGAAGATAAAGAAGGGATTTTTATATTTGTTTTTTAATTTAAGGACAATTTTGTTATTCATACACAGTACTTTGACCATATTCAAAGCTTACTCCTCTCCCTAACTCCTCATACATCTAAGAATGGGGGCCCATGAGGCCCTTCTACCCTCCATTCTGGAATGCTGATTGCCTATTTGGATGCATACCTTCCTAATCCTGGATGGAGGGGGGAGGGCCTTGGACTTCCCACAGGGCAGGGTACTTGCTGTCCTCTCTTTGGACTAGGGGGGGAGGGGAGGGTGAGTGGGGAGCGGGAGGGAAGTGGGAGGAGGGGAGGAAGTGAAAATTTTGATTTCTACTATTTATAAAGTAATAAAAAATTTTTAAAAAGGAGTGAATAAAGCAAGATGAGCATAGGGATTCATCCTTGATTTTTGCTTTCTAAGTATGGATGCAATGTGACCAGTTTTCTGTCTTGAGTGACTTTCTTTGTGACTCACCCACAATGGTGGAACTGTGAGTCAAGTAAACCTTTCCTCCATTAAACAATAAAAATAAAAAATGACTGGAGACAAGTATGGTAGTGTACACCTATATTCTCAGCATTTGGCAGGCAGATGAAGGAGGAGGAACTCAAGTTTGAGGCCAGATGTGCTTCATAAAGGGGTTTCAGACTAACTGGACTGCAAAACAAACCATTAAAGGAAAAAAGGAAAGTTAAGATAAAAACAAAGGAGACTGAAATTTGAGAACTGCTAGACCTTGGTTTGTGAAAAAGCCTGCTTTCTCATCTGAAATATAAACAGATGAATTCTTGGTGTTTTCTAAAACTCTTCCCAAGAGCAACTAAAAACTAAGTATTTCAACAAGAAACGGTTCCTTTTTCTTATGTAGTAACAGATGAAGAAATCTTGTGGTCAGGAACTCATACCTCACACACCCTGTGGATGTTAGTCTCTTACAAGTATCTGTTGTTGAGAAAGGACATGGCCAAGAAGCCAACTGGGCTGAAGCTAAAACAGCATGTGGCCACACAGGACACCCTTCCTGTGTCTCAGTGAGTCCTGGAATGAAAGTGAGTTAACAAGATAGACAAGGCTCCCACAAAACTAAACCTGCTCTTAACATGAAGACTAGGTGATTTTAGTGGCAGCCAAGGGTAGTCTAATCTCTTGGCCAGGCAGAGAGTGAAGGCTGGCCCTAATGTTCTGAAGAAAGAGAAACAAAGTGAAAACTCTAATGATCCTCCTTCATCCCTGTTAACTGATCCTCCCCTTTTCACTTCTTCTGGCTCTTTTTTTTTTTTTATGTAACAGTTTCTTTTAATTGAAACATGCTTGACCCAAAGTGGGTGGTAGAGAGGCTCAGGAGACTCAAGGGGTTAAAAAAATCTTCCTATGATCTAGGAAGATGAAATCTGTAAGATTTACTATCACCTCTTCGCAACTCTGTAGGAAAATTAAAGAACTGGGTCTACTAAGTTCTAAGGGGAGATTTATCAGACATATTGAACTGCCTGAAAATTGTTCAGAGAGCTCTAGGATTTCTGCTTTTATGATATGCACCTTGATGAGCTGTGCCTTCAGGGATGCTTTTGAGTCATCATTTGCTTGTATAAGTAACTCCTTATCCACAGTGCAGGTAGCAGCCACAATTAACTAATTGGTTAGTTAATGCAAGCATCCATTGGTCTGTTGTAGATTTCCTTCCAGAGGTGAGCAAATTTGTATGTGTTGTGCTTCACCAATAAAAGTCTCACAAGAGGATCACTTTCAAATGATGGGTGTGAAAGATTGCAAATGTTTCCCAGCTACCACACATACATGATATATCTTTCTATGCTAAGATAAGTTAGGGGAAATTTTTGAATAAGTAGTTAATAATGAATTAGATTTGATCATTAAAATTGCAATCTGAAAAGAAATTAGATGAGTTTAAGATAATATTTATGTGACTGAAATGATAGATGGGATTTGGTGCTACCAAGAAAGTGAAAAGGTAATACTCTTGACTAACACTCACAAACTCTGGAAATCTAAAAATACATTGATGAAAATTACATTGTGAATATTCTCTTATCTATCAACTTCATTATAATAAAAGAAATGATAGATAAACAAAGAGATAAAAATAGAAAATGGATATAAGAAAGGTATGTGAGATATCAACAAATAGATAATTAAAATAGTAAAAAATAAATACATAGATGATTGATTGACAGATTGATCGATAAAATTAAGATGATAGAAAAATGATGATCAATTAATAAATAATAGTTATATTGTTGGAGCCACAAGCATTATACAGTAAATGTACAACTAACAAATTCTTAGACAGTCCCACAGTGTACAACTTGTGGAGGGGCCCAACTTACAGAGCATGGAGAACACCTGTCTTTTGGATAGTCACTGTAGATTATGTAGAAACTTTGTGAAGCCACAACTTTTCTCCCCTTCAAAATGGAATTCATTCCCCAAATACTTCAGCAGTGTAACTTTCTCCTGTATGGGCAATGGAGTGACCTTCCATGAGGCCTTAGCGTGATAACATTCACTCTTTGTTCTAATAGTCAAACCTACATAATGTCAATCGTATCTAATGGTTTGGAAGGTCAGATATTCCCTTTGGGTACTGGTTATTCCTGGGTGGTGTCACCTTTACCTGGAGCACTGCTTTCTTGTGATCTACCTATTTTTTATGATTCTGAAATGCATGTTGATATCTGTGTGGGCTATAAAGACTGGAAACCTGATAGGGGAGGGACAGCAAGCAGAGCAAGAACAGCAGGAACAGAAAAGAATGAGGAACATCATGGGCATTAGAGAGAGCATAAAAAAGAATAAACAAGTCATGATGAAAAGATTTATGTGAGTTAATTTGTTTTGTTTACCTTTAGACCCAATTAGCCACCATTGGCCTGCTATAGCAAATCTTTCTGAATCCTGACAGGTTTAGTGGGCTTAACAAAAAAATAAACCTCAATACTATATAGTTAGATAGAGAGAGATGATAGACAGACAGAGAGACAGACAAATGATAGATAGATAGATAGATAGATAGATAGATAGATAGATAGATAGATAGATAGATGATAGATAGATAGATCATAGATAGATCATAGATAGATAGATAGATAGATAGATAGATAGATAGATAGATGATAAATCAGTAAGTATAGATAAACAGGTAACAGATGATAAAGAGATAAATACAACATGCTTATAGATGGCAGTGATATACATAATAGAAAACCCAAACTTATGGGACACAATGACAGCAGTCCAAAGAGATAATGTCAAGGCACTAAGTACATAAATAAAATACTTTATGGATAATATACAAGGAACTTGATAGCACACCTGAAAGATTGAAAACAAATAGAAAAAACACACAAATAAGATTAGATGGCAAAAAAATAATCAAACTCAGGGCTGAAATTAATACAATAGAAAAAATAAATAAATATAAAGAATCAATGAAACAAAGTTGGATATGTTGAGAAAATCAGTAAGAATGACAAAAACTTATCCACGTTAGCTAAAAGGCAGGGAGACAATATCCAAATTTAAAAAATTGGAGTAAACACATGGACATGACAACAGACAACAAAGAAACACATAAAATCAAAAGGACATACTTTGAAATTCAGTACTCCATCAAATTAGAAATTCTAAAAGAAATGTATAGCCAAAATCTAGACATCAACAAATCAAATAATGCAATTTAAAAATGGAGCACAGATCTAAACAGAATTCTCAATACAGGAATCTCAAATGACTGAGAAACACTTAAAGAAATAGTTAATATCCTAGGCCATCATGGAAATACAAATCAGAACTACTTTGAGATTACATCTCACACCTGTCAAAATGGCTAAGACAACACAAGTGCCAGCTCATGCTGACAATATGGAACAAGGGTAACACATCTCCATTGCTTGTAGGCATGCAAAACATACAGCCACTTCTAAATCAATATGGCAGTTCCTTAGAAAACTGAAAATTGATTAACCTCAACACCCAGTCATAGCACTCTTGAGTATATAATCAAAAGAAGATCAATCCTACATGAAGACACATGATCAACTATGTTATAGGAATTGAAAAGAACCTGATGTCCTTCAAAAAATAGGATTTATAAAGAAAATGTGGTATAGTTACACAATGGATTATTGCTTAGATACTAAATAAAGAAGTCACAATGAAATTTGTAGGCAAATGGAAGAAACTAGAAAAATTATCCTGAGTGAAGTAATCCAGACTCAGAAACACAAATACAGTATTTATTCATTTATATGTGGATATTAGCTGGTAAATCAATGATAACCAAACTATAATCCATAGAACAACATA
Organism: Microtus obscurus; assembly: GCA_963919715.1. NCBI lineage: Eukaryota > Metazoa > Chordata > Mammalia > Rodentia > Cricetidae > Microtus > Microtus obscurus. Next base: position 2,558,295 of record CAWTZC010001519.1, on the reverse strand, counting down.
GGTTAGGTATAAACTAAGTGAAGCACAATTAATATAAACTCAAGGTCAGAAATTGGGGTTCAACCTGAAGATCTGAAAAGCAAAACAGCCAGCCACTGGCTCTTACCTCTACCTCAGTCTGAAATAGGAATCCAGCCTCCAGTAAGCTCAGAATGAGACTGTGTCTGAGAACTGTCTTCCCCCATCCTATATTCCTCTCTACGGCTGGGTTTAAAGACATGCACCACTGGGATTAAAGGCATGTACCACCAGTTTCTATGGCAGCTAGTGTGGCTACTGAGATTAAAGATGCATGCCATTGTGGCTACTGGGATTAAAGGTGTGTATCATTATGGCTACTGGAATTAGAGGTGTGTGGTACCATAACCTTGTCTGTAAGGCTGACTAGTGGGACTTTATTATTCTTAGGTTTTCAGGTAGTCTTTATTTATTAAGATACAATTGAAATGCTGCTACAACTAAGGGACTATGGAGTAGAGATATATCTCATTTGGAAGTGGATATAGAATACAGAGAAGGGCTGAAACAGGAGAATAAAGTGGAGAGGAATTTGGAAAGAACAACAAAGGAAGGAATAGTGAAAAGATAGCTAAAATTAAAGACCAATTGAGGGATAGTAAGGAAAACTAATACAGAGAATCTTCCTAAAATATGTTCATATATGAAAGTGATCTAGATAAAATTGTCACATAGTGACAAAACAGAGTCCAAACAGACTATCTCTTAACAACAAAATTAGTTTCCAGTACCAGGAAAGTGTTATCTAGTTGAGATGTAGAAAAAAAGGAACTCAAGGGAATTCCCAAACACCCTAGGGTGATACCAAGACTATATATAGCTCTCTCTCTACAAACTTACAGCAAGGCCATATTGCTGAAGGCAACACCTCCATAACTCATTAAACATGGTGAAGTCAAGATACTCATTCCTAGATGCTCTAGCATCTTTTGGAAAAGGGGGGGGGGTACTCTGCAAGCTACCAAAAGAGAAACAAAATCCAACAAAGTCACAGACCCTTTGTTCTACATTGATGTTCTGCTTAAAGATAAGCTAGGGCAAGCCAGACGATGGCTTTAATCCCAGCACTCAGGAGGCAGAATCAGGAAGATCTCTGTGAATTCAAGGTCAGTCTTGTCTACAAAAGCTAGTTCCATGACAGGCTCCAAAACTACAGTAAAATCCTGTCTTGAAAAACCAAAGAAAAAGATATGCAAGGATAATTGTAGTACAAAACTACTGGGAATAACTAAGCAATAACTTGTGTGAGTTATACACAACTCCTTGAGAGAGAATGTATACCTGACACTGATGGGTGACAAAGAACCTGAGACTAATACCCCAGTTAGCTAAGGTAAAATAAAATAAAAAATATTACTGCTAAAGAACATACCAATAATATAACTTTTAATACCATTCAGGTATATTCATAGACAAATGCCTTGCTCAGCCATCACAAGGAAACCTTTCTCAATAAATATAATGAAAAAATAGACAGACACGTAACCAAATACTAATGCAGTCACATATACAATATATATATGTGTGTGTATGCACATATATATGTGTGTGTGTGTGTGTGTGTGTGTGTTTGCATATATGTGTGTGTGTGTTATGGCTTCCAATTTAGTATTTTATTGAATTCCTGAGTGTACTAAAAGTGGAGGGAAACTCCAAGTAGAGAGAATTCATGAGTCCTCTAGAAGCTGGAAGGCAAAAAGAAATTGATTATTCCTTGGGTCTTTCAAAAGCAACATCTGTGCAGATAATTGATTTATGTCCTTTGACTTGATTCAGCATTCAGTTCTGAAAAAACACTTACATTTTTTATAAAATTGAATTTGTGGAAATTGGTATAGCAGCAATTAAAAACAAATGCATGAATCCATATCAAGGGCAAGTTAAGAACCAGGAAATGGATATAGAGAATAGTAAAGTCAGGATGCTTATGTATCAACCTGTTGTGAAATAATAATGCTCATGATTCTCAATCATAACTTCCTTATGAGATATGGAATCATACAGAAGGCCAGAAGAGGTTTCCTGTTATCTACTCTTGCTACTATTTCATATATATATATATATATATATATATATATATATATATATGTATGTATATATATATATATATACATTTCTACACATACACACACATGTATGTTTGTGTTAATATATGCATGTGTAGTGTATATGTATATACATATATTTATATAGTGCATATGTATATCCACATATATATATGCCACATCAATGGATTTAGTAAAGTACATACATATATGTGTATAAACTATATGTAAATATACATATATGAATAATTTTAATGATTAATGAAAAAGGGGATATCAACCTAAGAGGGTGTGGAAAAGCTTGGAGCTTAGAAAAAGTGTATCTGCGAGACGGTGAATACACGAAATGGAGAGGAAAAGAGATATAATTATAAATAATTTAAAAACTTTTTTTGAAAGAGACAGAGCTTGAGAATGGGTGTCAGATTACAAAATGATGAACGAGAAGCCTCACAAACAATCTTTATCTTGCTTGGCTGGCCACACTGTGACATCTGTGTATCCAAGCAATTATAGAAAAGTGTCATAACAGACTCATTAGGAATATGATTGGGATCAGTTTGGACAGAGCAGGGATGGAGCAACCCTTCTGATCTCTTACATAGATCTCTTGACAATGTTACTATTTTCCCATCACAACTTGTAATCCATGGACAGACTCACCTCATCCAAGCAAACTACATAATGGCATCCTATAAAACTAAAGATTCAGAACTAAACCATGTAGTGGGTGCTGGTCAATGACCAGTTTCAAAGAGGCAGACAGACAGCATCATTGACCACCACTCTCTACTGCTGCATTGGCTAGTAAATTCATCAAGAAAATGCCCTTCGTGCAGAGAACCAGACTCCAAAACGCGTGAGTAAATTTTTCTTCTTCTCTATGTGAAAACTTAGGGACCAGAAACGTGTGGGTCAATATGTTGTGTCAGCTGCATCATGACTCTGTAGTCTTAGTGTCATCACTTCTCCTTTGATTCTCAAAATCTGCAACATCAGAAATTTTGTAAGGGAAACATGGAACCCTCAGGGATGATTCATCTCCAATTTCTGTACCTAAGACCCCTGCAAGTAAAAAGGATAGGAAATTTTATTTCCTTGCAAGGAAAAATGAAGTTTTTATTCTAGTTCTGTTCCTCCTGTTGAGAGAGTGATGAGACCTGAAAGAAAAAAAAAAAGAAAAGCAGAAGCGAAGATTTTATAGAAAAGCTTTCTGTACGGTAAGGGCCTTGACTTCAAGTTTTCCCTTTGGGGGGATTTACTGCTTGGTTAAAAGTGATAGATGTAAACATTACAAAGCAGAATAACTAAGCACCAGTATCAGTCTCAGGTTATGACATTGAACATATGACCTACACCTAGTGCCCTGTAGTTTTTTGCCAATGGCATTAGGCTGATGAGATGAAGCACTCACACACAAGTCACATGAACTAACAATTATTTACAAGTAAACTGTAAGAGATAAAAGTTGAGGATTCTTGATGTTCCTGTCTGCAAAGTTTAAGGAAATATTCAGAATGATAATTGAGATGTACCAGTGCATGCCCCACTTCAATGTAATATGGGAAACCTATGGAACATAAAGGACTTCCAAACCTGGATTTTATTCTCTAATGCCATAGGAGCATCTAAACAAGCAAAGGGCATTTTCTAGTGCAGATAGTAACAGAGCCCATGTTATTCTGGAAGAATCCTACTTACCTTCATTCATTGCACATATGGCAAGTATTCCACATTTTTCTTTTATTCCATTCTCATAAAATATATCCTGACAGCAGCCTCATCTCTCTTTCCTCCTCAAGACCCCACCACCATTCTTTGCCCCAGATCCACTGTTCCTCCATGTCTCTTCAGAAAACTGCGAACCTCCCAGTGCTGTCAACTGAACAAGACTTAACAAGATGCAGTAACTAAATATAAACCCTCAATTCAAGCATGGACAAAACAAACTGGGGCGAGGGTAAATGGGTCTCACCAGCAGGCAAAAGAGTCAGAGATGTACCTACTGCCTCTGTTAGAAGGCCAACAAACACCATAAGCTAAACAACAGCATCATGTGTGCAGAAGTCCCAGTTTAGACACATTCAGTCTCTGTAGTTGTCACTTAAGTCTCTGAGCCCCTGTGAGCCCTACTTAGTTGATTCTGTGGGCCATGTTCTCTTGGTAACTTGCATCTCTTTGGATGCTATATGCCTTCCTCAACACCATCTGCCTGGTTCCCTCAGTTTTACCTAAAATTTGGATGTATCTGCTCCCATGAGCTGCAGGAGGAAAACTCACTGACGATAGGGACTGATAGGGTTCGGGATGGATCTAGACTGATGAGCCTTGCCATCCAGGATGTGCCAGACATGAGCTCCCTCTAGTGGCTTGAGCATCAAATTAGTCCAGTCATTGTTAAGCCACTCTGAGCCACCATTGCCCTGGTGCATCTTACAGATAGAACAGGTCATATATTTTGTGACTAGCTGTAATCCTAGTGAGGCACATCCTATATTTATTTTAAGAACTAGTAAGTGAGGAAATACAGGTGAAAAAGTCATTTTACATTCAGATTCTTGTTTTTTTTATTTTATTTGTATTACTTCTTTGAGAATAACAAGCAATGTGCTTTGATCATATTCCTCCCCTGTTCTACATTCTCCTGGACATACCCACCCTACTTTGTGTTCTCTTTTTTATTCATGAAGTTCAGTCTCTGGTGCTAATATATTTGTGGATGTATGACATTCCACTGGAACATGGTCTGCTTGCTTGTATTAGCACTTCTAAAACTAGCATTCCCCTCCCAGCAGCTATCAGTTGCTATAACTCCTGAGCTAGGGGTAGGTTTCATGTCCACCTCCCCTCTCCATGCTGGAATTTTGTCTGGTTTGATCTTGCACTGGTGTTTGGCATGCAATTACAACTGCTTATGAAGTTCACATATGAACACCTTGTTGTGTCCAAAAGACACTGAGTCCTTGCTATCCATAGTCTCTTTATGCCATCTCTTCCTCCATCTCTTCCTCAATGATCCCGGAGGTTTTGGAGTGAGTATGTGGTATAAACAGCTCATTTCGTGCCAAGAATTCTATAGTCTCTTATTCTATGCACCCTGGCCAGTTTAGGGATTCTGTATTAATCACCAATCTCCCCAAAATACAAGCTCCTCTCCTGAGGGTTGAAAAGTGTGTTAATATGTGGATCTAATAATAAGTCATTAGGAGTCAGTTTAATAATATGTCCATTTAGGAGAATAATAGTAGTAGGTTCTCCATAAAGACTCTTGTGTCAAATAAATATTACATTAATATTAATAAATTAATAAGGATGAGGAAGCTGGACATGATGACACACGCCTTTTCTTCAAACATTCAGGAGGCAAAAGCAGAGCCAAGCAGATCTCTGTGATTTCAGGGCCAGCGTGGTCTATTAAGCAAGTTTCAGGATAACCAGTGCTGTTACAGATAGAAATCCTGCCTCATAAAAAAAAATAAAAATATATGTTTTTCTTTGGGTTCACCTTCTTATTTAGCTTCTTTAGGATCACAAATTATAGACTCAATGTCGTTTATTTATGGCTAGAAACCAATTATGAGTAAGTACATCCCATGTGCATCTTTTTGGGTCTGGGATACCTCACTCAGGATAATGTATTCTATTACCATCCATTTGCATGCAAAATTCACGAAGTCATTGTTTTTTACCCCTGAGTAGTACTCTAATATGTAGATATTCCACACTTTCTTCATCCATTCTTCTATTGAAGGGCATCTATGTTGTTTCCAGGTTCTGGCTATTACAAATAATGCTGCTATGAACATAGTTGAACAAATGCTTTTGTAATATGACAGGGCATCTCTTGGGTATATTCCCAAGAGTGGTATTGCTGGGTCCTGGGGTAGGTTGATCCCAAATTTCCTGAGAAACCGCCACGCTGATTTCCAAAGTGTTTGCACAAGTTTGCATTCCCATCAGCAATGGATGAGTGTACTTCTTCCTTCACAGCCTCTCCAGCAAAGGCTATCATTGGTGTTTTTTATTTTCGCCATTCTGACAGGTGTAAGATGATATCTCAATGTTATTTTGATTTGCATTTCCCTGATGGGTAAGGAGGTTGAGCATGACGTTAAGTGTCTTTTGGCCATTTGAATTTCTTCTGTTGTGAATTCTCTGTTCAGCTTGGTGCCCCATGGCTTTGTAGGAGCCTAGCCAGTTTGGATGCTCATCTTCCTAGACCTATATGGAGGGGGGAGGACCTTGGACTTTCCACAGTGCAGGGAACCCTGACTGCTCTTTGGACTGGAGAGGAATGGGGAAAGGAGTGGGGGGGAGGGGGAGTGGTGTGGGAGGAAGGGGAGGGAATGGGAGGCTGGGAGGAGGCGGAAATTCTTTTTTCAATAAAAAATAAAATAAATAAATAAAAAATAAATATAGGGTAATCCACTTTATATGGAAAAACAAAAAACCCAGGATAGCCAAAACAATCATATACAATAAAGGAACTTCTGGAGGGATTACCATCCCTGACTTCAAACTCTATTACAGAGCTACAGTAATGAAAACAGTGTGGTACTGGCATAAAAACAGAGAAGTTGACCAATGGAACCATATTGAAAACCTGGATTTTAACCCACAAACCTATGAAGACCTCGTCTTTGATAAAGGAGCTAAAAGCATACAATGAAAGAAAGAAAGCATCTTCAACAAATGGTGCTGGCACAACTGGATGTCAACCTGTAGAAGAATGAAAATAGACCCATATCTATCACCACGCACAAAACTCAAGTCCAAATGGATCAAAGACCTCAATATCAACCTGAACACACTAAACCTGATAGAAGAGAAATTGGGAAGTACCCTACAACAGTTGGGCACAGGAGATCGCTTCCTATGTATAACCCCAGCAGCACAGACATTAAGGGCAACATTGAATAAGTGGGATACCCTGAAACTGAGAAGCTTCTGTAAAGCAAAGGACACTGTCACTAAGACAAAAAGGCAACCTATTGTCTGGGAGAAGATCTTCACCAACCCTGCAACAGACAAAGGTCTGATCTCCAAAATATATAAAGAAACTAGACTTTAAAGCGCTAAATAACCCAATTAAAAAATGGGGCACTGAACTGAACAGAGAATTCTCAACAGAAGAAGTGCAAAAGACACTTAAGGTCATGCTCAACCTCCTTAGCGATCAGGGAAATGCAAATCAAAACAACTTTGAGATACCATCTTACACCTGTCAGAATGGCTAAAATCAAAAACACCAATGATAGCCTTTGCTGGAGAGATTGTGGAGGAAGGGGTACCCTCATCCATTGCTGGTGGGAATGCAAACTTGTGCAACCACTTTGGAAATTAGTGTGGCGGTTTCTCAGGAAATTCGGGATCAACCTACCCCTGGACCCAGCAATACCACTCTTGGGAATATACCCAAGTGATACCCTATCATATGACAAAAGCATTTGTTCAACTTTGTTCATAGCAGCATTATTTGTTATAGCCAGAACCTGGAAACAACCTAGATGTCCTTCAATAGAAGAATGGATGAAGAATGAAGAAAGTGTGGAATATATACATATTAGAGTACTACTCAGCGGTAAAAAACAATGACTTCTCGAATTTTGCATGCAAATGGATGGAAATAGAAAACACTATCCTGAGTGAGGTATCCCAGACCCAAAAAGAGGAACATGGGATGTACTCACTCATAATTAGTTTCTAGTCACAAATAATGGTCATTGAGTCTATATTCTGTGATCCTAAAGAAGATAAATAAGAAGGTGAACCCAAAGAAAAACATATAGTTATTATCCTGGATATGGGAAGTAGACAATACTGCCGGGCAAAAAAATTGGGAACTTGGGGGTGGGGTGGGACGGGGGTAAGGGGAGATGTGGATAGAATAGTAAGAAGGGGAGAATGGGGGGAACTTGGGGAAACGGGATGATTGGGAGAAAGGAAAGTTGGATAGAGGAGCAGGGAATCACATAACTTAATTAAGGCAGTCATCTTAGGGTTGGCAAGAGACTTGAACCTAGAGGGGCTCCCAGGTACCCAGGGCGATATCCCCAGTTAGGTCCTTGGGCGGCTGAGGATAGGAAACCTGAAATGACCCTATCTTATAGCCATTCTGATGAATGTTTTGCGTATCACCACAGAACCTTCATCTGGAGATGGATGGAGATAGAGACAGAGACCCACACTGGAGCATCGGACTGAGCTCCCAAGGTCCCAATAGGGAGCAGAAGGAGGGAGAACATGAGCAAGGAAGTCGGGACCACGAGGGGTGCACCCACCCACTGAGACGATGGGGCTGATCTAGTAGGAGTTCACCAAGGCCAGCTGGACTGTAACTGAAGAGGCATGAGATAAGACCGGACTCTTTGAACATGGTGGACAATGAGGGCTGATGAGAAGCCAGAGACAATGGCAAGGGGTTTTGATCCTACTTTATGTTCTGGCTTTGTGGGAGCCTAGCCAGTTTGGATGTTCACCTTCCTAGACCCGGATGGAAGGGTAGAGACCTTGGAGTTTCTACAGGGCAGAGAACCCTGACTGCTCTTTGGACTGGAGAGGGAGGGGGAGAGGAGTGGGGGGAGGGTGAGAGGAGTGGGAGGAGGGGGAGGGAAATGGGAGGCTGGGAGGAGGTGGGAATTTCTTTTTTTTTCTTTCTTTCAATAAAAAAAAGAAAAAGAAAACTAAAAGAGCAAATGTTATTGTCACAAGGTTGTTCACTCACCTCCCCTTAGCATCTTGAAGCAACAATAGAGATACTGAGTACTGTTGTTTGTATTCTAGGTAAGATACTTACTACTAATGGAGGTATTGTGACGAAAAAGTAGAGTAAAGGTGTGCTGATTTCTATAATGCATGTGGAGGTAGTGGACCACATGGTGGCATCAGTACTTGCAACTTTAAATGGTTTCCTGGGATGGATCCAAAGTCATCAGACTTACACAGCAGGTCTTTCAATCACTAATCCATCCCTCCAAGACACATGTAATTACTTTTAAAGCTAGTCATGTGGGCACATTGGACCACTTATCTTCAAGAAGCATTACTAGGAAGCTATTGCTGATGGTTCAACATTTCTGAAGATGAAGGATTGAAGCCTTGTTTAATCTCTTCATGACAAACATGGTACCCTAAGGGTTCAATATGGGAACATATTCCTTAATGGTTCATAATAGTGGTGTAATTGGACTTAAGGTCTTCTAAAATATGAGGAAATATTGCCTGGTTCTGGAATATCCAGAATACCAGGAATACCAACTATCCAGGGCTAGTGCCTTTATTAATCTTGAAATCTACAGCAACTTTACTAAATAAGCATAATTTCTAATTGCAATCTAAATACTTATCCTTGTACTTGCACATAAATATAGTTCTTACACCTCATCAAACATCTTATAGCCTCAGACAAAAACCATTAAAATACAGAAATCAACAAAAATACAGATAACAGGTAATTGTTTGGTGTTCAGTCTTAGCTGATCTGTCAATAATAGCACTTCTACATATAAAGCTCAGGAAACATCATGAAAGACAAGGAAGAAAGACTATAAGAACCAAAGGAACAGAGGGTTTATTATGAGATTGCAACTCTTTGAAATGGAGTCAGTCTTAAAATATTTACATATAAATAAAATACAGACTAAACAGATTGTATTTATATATTTATTAATATAAATATATCTGTATATGTGACTTTGTGTGTGTGTTTGTTGATATGGAAAGTTAGTTAAATATAAAATGAATTTTACAGAACAGAAGAGGCATATAGGAAACATTAAGAAGGGTAAGAGAAGGAGGAATAGTATAGCTATAATTAATATAAAAATATATTAATAAAATTTTAACTTTAGAAATACAGAGTAATGCATAAGAAGATGTCTAACAATATGATGAATTATAGCAGATGACGTACACTCTAAATGTCTACTGCACTCCATTTCTTTGCAATGTCCTGCAGCTTCTTGGCCTCTGACAGATTTTTCTAGATATACGTAATAAGCGTATTAAAGTTTCTTATCTAGGTTCATTGTCATTTATTTAATACATCTTACAGAAATAAAGAAAAAGGGCTATAGCTTCAGGAATACGCCTTGTAAAATAAAAAAATCAGAAAAAAAATTAAAACAACTTGTCAAATTGAACATATTCAGCATTAAACATACACAGAAATTTTAACCATTCGGCAATGAAATGAAATAGCACAATATAATAAATGTATATCTAGAGTTTGGGGTAAAGAATTGTAAGGGTGTAGGGTTCAGAGGTAAAGAGTCTGTTCTGCTCTTGCAAAGGACACAAATTAGTTTCCTATGCCAACACCAGGAGGCTCACAATTGCCTGTGACACCAGCTCCAGGGTATCTCATCAGTGCCCTCTTCTAGCCTAACAAAGCACCACAATCCACATGCACATATTAACATATAAAATAAAACAATTTTTAAAGAATAAGAATGCTACATTTTAAAATAAATTTCACTTAAAGCAAAAATATACTTGCTTTATTTCTTTGATTTTGAAAAGAAGTGGAATTTTGTTATTCTAAAAACTAGACAATCAAGCAAATTATTGAATGATTATAACCCAACACAGCATTATTACCAGCAGAACACAGCATTATTACCAGCAGAATCTTCTTGATAGAGACATTAGGACTGCTGACATTTTTCACAGGACACCAGAGGAAGCATTGGGTCTCAGATTTAAAAAGTAACAACATGCAAACTTTTAGTATAATAATCAAATTGATTATTTGAATAAAAAGTGTTGGGCCCAGGATGCAGCTCAGTTGTAGTCATGGTACATGTTGTGACTTAGGATCTGTAATCTGAACAATTTCCAAGAAGCTGTGGTCCATCATAACTATGGTAAAAGAGGGAATGTTTGTGAACCCACCTATGGGGAAACACATCTTTAATGCAAGCACTTGTGCGACACTCTCAGGTAATCTTTGAACTCAAAATCAACCTACTCACAAAATGCATTCCCGGCTAGCCAAGGCTACAGAGAAACCATGCCTGGAAAAAATTAATGAACACAGGGTGAAAGCGGATGTGCTCTGTTAGTCAGCTTTCCGTGCTGTGGTTAGATAGATACTTCAAGCCACTCACGACATCCTGTAAGCTTTATTCTGGCTCTGCCCCTGGTTAACTGAATCAGCACCATGCTGTCCATGCTCCTAAACCTTGTGTCTATTGGTGAGTCCTGCTGGGAATGAAGGGTGTGGAAAAACAGGGTGGAAATCTCCTCCTGGGAGGCTGGACCCATCCACGACAGAAACTCTGGCTTTCCTGGTAGATAATGGCGCATAAATTCATTTTTCAAAGTGACCTCTGGGCTAGACAATGATATTACACACCTTTAATCCCAGCACTGGGGAGGCAGAGGCAGGCAGATCTCTGAGTTTGAGGCCAGGCTAGTGTACAAGAGCTAGCTCCAAGATAGCTAGGGAATGTTACACAGAGAAACCCTGTCTCAAAAGCAGCAACGACAAAAATGTGAACTCTGGTTCTGCTATACAAAGGCCCAACAGGGATGGGGAGTTAGGATCACCAGGTTATTGGAAGGAGATGGATCATCCATCATGAGTTTTTCCTTCTAGGCTTCTTCCTACTCCTGACTCCGGTGGCAAAACTAGGTGAGTCCATCCTTAAAATCATCGAATAGATAAATTTCACTCTAGCAGTAGAGCCTTCATTATGAGGTTTTGGAGAGTGGTTTCCGTTAGGGACTCTTTGGTAAGTTTTCTGAACTTTGAAGTTTGGACGCTAGAAACCTGCCTCCCAGTTCTTTCTGAGATACTCTCAGACACTGCCCTTGATTGAGTTAGACATCATCTTTAATCAGATAAACTTTTTTTTTGGCACACTTGTAGAGCAGGCTGCCCGTTAACTCAGATATTTCCCTATATTTGCCACCCAAATGCTAAGATTGGAAGAGTGTGCCAAATATTTGGAGAATAAACATTTTTAATTAAAAATAAGCTTCTCCTTTGCTATATCTCAACTGATCACTTTGAGATTTTGTTATAATTTATAACTTTCAAATACATTTTTCACTTGAAAAATGACTGAAGTTATTAATTTTGTCTTCAAACATGATGCTACAGAAAGAATTTGTGTACCACCTGCAAAATATTGCAGCCTCTTATTTTGGCTTGCTTTTAGTGAGCTACTTCTACATTCTCTACATGAAGATGTTCTCATGCTTCTCATTAGCAGACTTCCCTTTCAGCTTGAAGGACTCCACAGTATCTCAAGGGCTTATAGTTGTTGACTCTGTTTGCTACTATTTTTTAAAGAAATTCATAATCTGTATTTCTAAATAACAGTGTTGCTGACATTTAGAGCAGACTTTTTCTTTGTTACACTCATTTCATTGATTACACCATGCTGGTCTCTTGTGGCTTGTAGGTCTTTGCTCAGAACTCAGCCATTGCCTATATTTGAAGTCCCCCATGTGTTCTTTGCTTCTCTTATCATTCTTATTTCAGGATCTCTTACATTAGCAATACGTTCTGAGATCATGATTATTTGAGATAAATTTCTTTTGTGTTCCATGACCTTCTTGGACTTGATCATGGTCATTTTACTCCAGGTTTAAGAGTTTTCCATACTCTCTTCTCTACAGTTACTCTGCTTATTTTTATTAGCTGTTATTCTTGTCTTTTTCTTCCTGTTTTGCTAATTCTTTGATAATTTTATGCAATTTATTTTAATTACATTAACTGTCCTGCCTAAACTCATCCTAGTTCCATACCTCTATACACACAAGGAAATCACTGTGTTACTTTATTCTTTTGTTATTTTTGTGACTAATTATTTGGTATTGGGATGGTATCAAAAAAAAATCCTGTCATTCTTCTTCATTGTATATTCATTCTACCAGTACATCAGATTTTATAATGCCTGATCTAAGAACACTCATTTTCCTATTTTATCACATGTAATTTTAAAACATTCAATTAACTTTTTAAAAATTTGCATTTATTTGGCATGCACCCACAGTCATATACACTCATGTTTTGTGTGTGCTTATACATTTGAATCTGTGTGTGTGTGTGTGTGTGTGTGTGTGTGTGTGTGCGCGCGCGCGCGCGCATCTGTGTCTATTGGGTCTTGGGTGTACTTTTGCTACAGCACAAGTGTGTATGTCAGAGGACAACCTTCTAAAATCATTTTTTTCTCTTCACCACGTGGGCCCAGCAATGGAAACCAGAAAGTCAGGCATAGCAGCAACAGCCTATACCTCCTTAGACTTCAAGCTGGTCCACAAACATGTCAAATTCAGTAGTTGCATGCTTTAATTAAGATGAATGTTGCCAATTTTTTTCTGTTGTTTAATGATTTATTTCCAAATTTTATAAAATATTATAGAGTTTGATTTTATATGGTTAGACATCTCTTATTCTTTTATAAAAAGACTATTCCTTTTAAATTTAATTTCTTGAGACTTTCATATATGAGTACTATATTTGCATCATTTCTATCTGTTTGAATATATCTGAGGAACTTGATATCCTATGCCATGGATAATTCACCAATCAAGTTTCTTGATGCTCTATGCTCAATGTCTAAGAAAAGCAAACAGCATGAATGTCTTTCAGCTGATGAAGAGATAACAAAAATGTCTCATATGTACACTCTATAATACTTTTCAGTGGTAAGAATGAAACCATGATATGTTCAAAAAATACATGGACTTAGAAAATATTATACTGAGTGATGTTACACAGACCATAAAAAATGCGACATCTCTCTAATGTCTTGTTCTAGTTACCAATCTTTACTCATGGTATCTTATAATTCTGTCACTGTTTTAGAAATACTGCAGTGAAATATCTCTTGTGGGCTTCATAGATCTTCCTTTCCTCTGTATTTACTACCAGAGCCTCAGCATTGTTCTCTGGCATATTTGACTTCTCTGATTTTCATGCACAAGTTAATAACAGACACCTTCATATTGAAGAGAACCATCACCTCTGTCACGTGCAGATGTTCTGTAGATGTTAATAGACCTTTACTATTAATTCTAACCTGAGAATGGATTTGGGTAAATTGGTTGCAACCCTAGACAGGATGACATTGGTGTCAGTTTTTCATGTTTCACTACCTTGCCTCCTCTGTTTTGCGATCAGATGCTTTTGGGAGCTGAGCTTCCTGGCCACATTCCATGATGAGGGACAATTTTTCACTGGGGTACTTAAAAGCATCTATTTGAGCAGTGTTACAAGATGCTCACACTGTTAGGAGTATACATTGTCTTCATTGCAGTGTTTTGCAACTGTCTCTTTTCTCAAATACATCTACCAAGTGGATAGGGAAGAATGACCAAGATTCATTTGCTGACAATCAGGAGTCCAAATACTTTTTATCACCAAGTATCCAAAGAAACAGAACAATGCTATTCTCTCAATATTTCACATGCAAAAGGAAAAAGCCTTGAAATGGTTGAGAAACTGTAATTCTGCCTCTTACTTTTCAGTGTAGAAACATGATCTGGTGTGACCTCTGTGAATGAAGCTCTGTACAAGAGTACATAAGGGGCAGAGTAGTACAAAGGACTCATGCCTATTGTTTTGTTGTCAATTTTCTCAGTTCTGTGGTCCTAAGACTCCCCTTCGCTCCTGAGGTCTGGAACATTCACAGTGTATTTATAACCCAGTATTGTTAGATTTCTAGAGTCACTGAAGGTGAGTCAACAGCATTCCTTTTTCTTTAACATAGTGGCCATAATTCCTATCTGTGATCTCATAAATGAGTTTTCCCTCTAGTCATCTGATATAATTTCTTTTTAGATTTCATTTTTTCATGATCAAATCTACTTCATTATTTAATACTTACTCAAAATTCTCAATTAACAAATATTAGCATAGAAAGACACTCCATATCTTTATAGTGATTTGGGGACATACATTCCATGAAAATGAACCTATTTCGTTTGAGACTTCCCTTGGGAAGACACAACACATGCAGTTATGGTCACCCCATAAAGGAAACCCAGGACAGACCAAACAATGATTGCATCAATGTCCAAACCTTTGAACTGTGTGTCTGCTGAGATTACTAGTAGCAGTATGGATAAGGGTTTATTTGCAGAAACAAGGGACGACTCAAAAGCATTATGATGTGGGAGTGTCATATATCAATCTGTTGATTTCATTGGTTAAAATAAAGAAACTGCCTGAGCTCATTGATAGGCCAACCCTTACGTGGGTGGAGTAAACAGAACAGGATTCTGGGAAAGAGAAGCTGAGTGAGGAGTCGCCATGATGCCCGCACTCCAGACAGAGGCAGGCTAGAATCTCCCCAGTAAGCACACCTTGGGGTGCTACACACATTATCAGAAATGGGCTAGTCCAGGTGCAAGAGCTAGCCAATAAGAGGCTGGAACTAATGGGCCAGGCAGTGTTTAAAAGAATACAGTTTCCGTGTAATTATTTCGCGGCTAAGCCATGCGGGCGGCCGGGTGCAGGGAGGACACAGCTGCGCTGCTCCTCTTACTACAGCATTACTGAAAGCACACCTCAATATGGGTGATTATCATGAAAGCCAAAACCATGGAGCTCCCTGCACAACTTGCTGGCAACACCTTTTAGAATTAAGCAGGAAAACTAACTTACAGTTTCTATAGAGTGGGAAGGGCCACTGGTGAGCCTTGCAAGTTTCAGCTCTTCAATACGTTGATGTTTGTTTACTTCTTGAGTCCCTTGAGCCTTTGAAGTTCTAATACTGAAACAAATGTTTCAGTTCAGAGAAAAGTATCAAACAATGAACCCCGAAGAAGTAAAATTTGGAGGTTCACCTCTCAGGAATGAAGGCGGATCACTAAATATTTTACTCTGGGTATCTTTCTACAGGAATTAGTAACAAATCTTCACTGTCTGCCTGGCCAAGCCATGTTGTTTCTCAGGGAAAGTATGTGACCCTTACTTGTGACACTCACAGTGAGTCTAATAAATTCAAGCTGTACAAAGAACATGGAACTCCTATTCCTCAGTTCCATAACAAAATATTCCAGAAGAAACTTCTCTTGGGACCTGTGACTCCAGCATATGCAGGAACCTACAGATGCTATAATTATATACATCAATACCATGATGAACTTTCATCATACAGTGACCCTCTGAAGATCATAATTTCAGGTCAGAGATCATATTTGTTTTCCACATCATTTGTTGTGTATTTTCATTCCACCAACTATTCCCACCTTAGAATTTGTAAAACTGTCAGAGTCTCAGATTATAAAGCAATATTCAACACAAAGAACTGGAGACTATGATGAGCATAACAATATACCCAAGGACATGTATATTCTTTTCCCTGAAGCTTAATAAGTCTTGAATAAAACAAGAAAAATTTGGGCCTGAAGATGGAACTCACTATCAACAAGATGGCATCAGGATGGGAAAATATCCTCAATTATCCTGACTCTGCTGAACCACAAGTGTTGATAAAACAGAATAAGTAAAATGCAGTTGCTTCACTTGTTTGCAGTACAAACCATTATAAGGGGGACATCCTACTTCTAACTCTGATAGTTGAGGAAGTTTCCAAGTGCCAAGAAATTCATTGGGCCTCTAAAAACACGGAAGGCAGAAAGAAATGGATTCCTTTCTAGTGATTTGAGCAGTAACATATCCCTGCAGAAAATTGATTTGTGCTACCTGAGCTTGTTTCTGATTTCTGGCCACAAGAACACTTGTGTTCTCTTTAAGAATCACATTTGCAATAATTGTATTGTAGTGACTGGTAAGAATACAGAGACCAATATTAAGGACAACTTAAAAGCTGGGGAAAGGATGTACAGAAAATATTAAAGTAAGGAAGGTAATGCATCAACATGTTAGAAGGAAACAATGCAAATGATTCTAGATCAGGAATGCCTTAGAGAAGTTTGAACCATAGAGGTCAGAAGTATCTGCCTGATACCTACTTCACTATTGATTCTCTTATCTTGTCAAGGATTATACTTGGCAAAAGTAGCTAGAAATGACTCATGAAGGAGCATGTCAAAATCCTTGCCATGTTTTCTGCATTCCCTGAACTTAAGAAGGGACAGCAGTGGCTATGGTAGACAGGTTCAAATGACACATTCTCACAATAAGTCAATTGGAAAATATTGTGCTGCTACCAGGGCCAAATAAGTGGGAAATAATCAGAGAAAGATAGGGGAATCTGTGTACAAAGCAGACATATAAACAGAAAAGGAAAGGACACTGAAACACTAACAGGAAGAACATATTAAGGGGGAAAATAGCATAGGAATTCTGGGATACATAGATAGATAGCAGGTTCATACTCACAATCTTTTTATTCCTAGGAATCTACAGGAAGCCTTTTCTTTTGGCCCTACCAACTCCCCTGGTAAAATTAGGAAAGACGGTGACACTGCAGTGCCATTCAGAGATTATGTTTGACACTTTCACTTTGACTTCACATAGAATGGGAGTAATCAAGGACTCTTTCCAGCTGTCTGCAGAATCTCATCTTGGGATGTCCTGTGCCAACTTCCCAATAGGTCCTGTGACACCTGACCATGCTGGGACTTACACATGCTATGGTTCTTACAAGCAAACACCATATGAGTGGTCTGAATCCAGTGACTCTGTTGACATAAAGATCACAGGTAAGAAGGTGCTACTTGGTCCTAATCCTCTCTGTGATGCAGAACAGTTATTCTATTGACTAGAAGTCCTAGGTTGTGGGAAATAGAAGCGTTGGAAACTTAGAGAAAGGCAGCCTGTGGAAGTATATTACTGACATAGACAATGAAAACAGAAACACAAGAAAAGATCATTAGTTATAACGTAAAGCACAGATGTAGGAATGTCAAAGAATCCATAACTAGAGGTAAAGAGAAAGGAGTAACTTGATGAGCTTAATGTGACAATATCATCCTCCTAATAATATTCAATGTCCTCAACAATTCAGAATTTTGTTTACTTTCTACCTCCACAAGACATCTTCTGGAGACATAGACATATTGTGTGTCTTAGCCAATTTTATGTGTTGAGTATGGTTGGTTCTTCATGAGATCTGAGGTCTTGGTACAGATGACACCCATAAAACTTCTATCTAGTTTGACTGTTCTTCCATTCTTGTGGTTGTCTGGTTATTCATCCAAGGATAGCATAACCCTGGGAATTGAGTAGACCACCAGTCACTCTCTGTTCTCTACATTTCCAAACTCTTGTCAGCCCATGTTCCAAACAAAGTCATCTGGGATAGGTAAAAGAAATCCTATAGTGGTTCTGCCTGGGATACACAAACACAAATAATACAGAGAAATGGAAATAAATACAAATAATACATCAGGCAGGGAGACTGAGAGAAAGACTCAGAGATAGAAAGGGTTGAGAAAATAGTAAGCATTGTATGTGTGCAAAGAGAAAACCTGCAAAAAGTCTTAAGGTTGAATGAAATATTTGAAAGGTAAAGTAATAATGGCAAATATTGGATATTTCAAAGCAGAGATAGGGAGGCAGATGATAGATTACACTTGAACAGTAAATATATTACAAAGGAGGGAAGATCATCATGGCCCCTGTATAAGGGAAACAAACACATTTATGGAATATTCTGTCCTTTGAAAAGAGAGATTCATTAACACAGATACAGAAAAAGAGACAAGGTAGAAAATGAATTACATAGAATAAAGTCAGATTCTATATTTTTAATATACATAGAATGAGGGAGTTATAGGTCATAAAATTGGTAACAAACCATGAGAAAGAGAAGGAGATTAACAAAGAGTGATGGGAAAATAGGAGGAATGCATATACCAGGAAGAACCAGCAAAAGTGGCATACACGAATAGGGTATGAAGAAAATTAACAGAATGGACTATATGATGATGTCTTAATGAAGTCCATTGCTTTATGTCCCAATTAAAACAAAATAATAAGTACCTCTAATTAAACCTTTGATTGAAAAAAATTTGAAAAACCTGAAGGTATAAGAAAGAACAAGTGGAAAAGAGAAGTGAATCAGAAGAAGCTGAAGAACAATATAAAATACTAGTGTTAATATGATAAATAATACACTATCATAAATATATAGATATATAGAAACAACAAAAGACAAAGAGGGCATGAAATAAGAAACTGTGTTTTATTTTAAGAAGGCAAAAAGGTTTGTAAAAATGAACAAAATAAATTGTATGTAAAAGTATTTTGCAATCAAGCCAATTAATAAATACTATTAAAATATATTAATAAAAAACTTCTAAAAGACACAGGTCATGATCCAATGAATGCAACTAGACAAAGAAACTCTCAAAAAGCAAAATGGTGAAAGGAATGCTTGTGCAACACAGTGAAGTCAGAAACACAGTAAGATAAGATTGAAGAAGGCAGAGAAAGAGGAATAGAGATGCAGGGAGAAATATAGAAAAAGAGAGAGAGAGATCACAGAAATGGAAACAGGAAAATGGAACACTAAGGAGCACACTGATAAGGAACTGCCCTTCTAACTGTCTCTGCCCCTTTCCTTCCAGGTTTATACAAGAAACCTACTCTGTCAGCCATGATGGGCCCTGTGGTGATGCCAGGAGAGAACATGACCTTGTCCTGCACCTCTGACAATCATTTTGACATGTTCCATCTGTCCAGGAAAGGGGTACCTCAGGTACTTGGACTGCCTGCAGTTCAGAGTCACAATGGAACATTCCAGGCCAACTTCCTTCTTGATCCTGTGATACAGGAAGAGAACTATAGATGCTATGGCTCTTTCAGGAACTCCTGCAATGTGTGGTCATCCCCAAGTGACCCATTTTACCTTCCTGTCATAGGTAAGAAAACCTCATCAGTATCTCATGTTTTGAGACTAATAAAATCCTAAAGCTATGTGTAAAAAGCATCCTACTGATGATGGAGGGAAAAATCCCATAGGAAGTTTGAAAGAAGCATTGCCATGAGTCCTGTTGTTTTATGTGTATGTGTGTGTGTGTGTGTGTGTGTGTGTGTGTGTGTGTGTGTCCCTGCACAATTCTTCATGCAAGGTGAAGGACTGTCTGCTCAGGATTTTATACTCTGAAGCCATAGGAACATATAGCTAAAGAATAATCATAAAACATTTTGCAGATAGTAACAGAGCCCAGGGTGTTTTGAAAGGTTCCTCCTTACTGCCATTGATATCATATATATAGTACATATTATATTTACTACGAGAATTTTATATGCTAAAACACAGAACACATAGTAATATGACATATGCCATCTAGTTTCTTATTCTTCATAATTTTATACGCATTATTTCTTTGATAATTTTAAACAATGAGCTTTGATCATATTCACCCACTTTCTCAACTCCTCCTGGACCTACCTACCAAATTCTGTTATATGTTTTTATCCATGAAGTTCACTTTGTGATGCCCATATATTCGTGGATGTGTGACCTACCAGTGGCGCATGGCCACCCTACTTGTAGCAACACTCTTGAAACTAATTTTCCCAGCAGTTATTGTTTGCCTATATCTCCCTGACTAAAAGTGGGACTTGATGTCCACTGCATGATGGGATTTGGTCTGGCTTGAGCATCTACTGATCTTGAGCATGCTGTCACAACTGCTTTTGAGTACAAATGTGCAACTTTCCTATGAGGCATGATTAATAACAACTCAGAGATAGAAATTGTGGTTCAACCTGAGGGTCAGAAAAGCAAAGCAGCCAGCCACCAACTCTTACCTCAACCTAGTCCAAAATGGTGATCCTGCCTCCATGAATATCAGAATGAGACTATGTCTGAGAGCTGTCTTCTCCCTTTTTAAAATCCTCTCCAGGGCTGGGAATAAAGACATGCACCACTAGAATTAAAGGCGTGTACCACCATGTTTCTATGACAAACTAACGTGATTACTGGAATTAAAGGTGTGTGTTACCACTGCCTGGTCTGTAAGGCTGACCAGTGGGGCTGTTTTACTTTCTGATCTTCAGGCAAACTTTACTTATTAATTACAAATGAAATGTTACTGTAGGAAGACCACTTGTTTGTTACCCAGCCATCTGAAATAATCACACAAACTGTATTAATTAAATCACTCCTTGGCCCATTAGCTCTAGATTCTTATTGACCAACTCTTATATCTTAATTGAACCCAGTTCTAGTGATCTGTGTATCGCCACGAGGCTGTTGCTTACTGGATAAAGTTCCCAGCACCTGTGACTGTCAAGGTTACATGGTTTCTCTCTGACTCCGCCTTATTTCTCCCCGCCTTCATTTAGTCCTCTCCCCCCCCCAACTCTGGTCTACCCTATCACAGGCCCAAAACAGCTTCTTTATTAACCAATGGTATTCACAGCATACAAAGGGAATCCCTCTTCAAAATACCACTACAGTCTTCCTGTGTTCACAACACAGTCTTCTTGGTAATTATAATCAAGCTCATTTAGCTAATTTTGACCCAACTGTTTTCCACAATGAACATTGAAGATTTGTAGATGTGGAAGTGATGTGAATGTCCCAGTTAGAGCCAAGCATTCCACAGTGTTTTATTTTCTGCAGTTTAGCAAGTTGTGGGTATCTGTACTGATCAGCTATTGCAAATAGAAACTTCCCTGAGTGACACATTAATATAGTAGTCTAAAGAAAAGCCATTAGGAATCAGTTTAATACTGTGTGCCTTAGCTGAATAAGAGCAGTTCTTCTTCAAGAATCTTGTCCTAAAAATTAATAGTCTATTATTTATCCTTCAATCATTAAATACTAGGCCATTTAATACACTAGTCCTAAGACTGACAACTTATTGGATTCATCTCTTTTAGCAGATAATCACGGACTCGTGCATATTCTGATTAGAGTGTCATTTTTGATGATGGCTGTCTTCCTCATGTTCATCATTCATTCTCGGTGCTCTGCCAAAAGGAATAAGTATCGGGAAGGAGTCAGTGAGTGTCATCTGAGTAGCATGAGAAACTGAGCCTGGAGAAATGCAGGTGTGTGGTCTTCATTTACTTAGCTCAGGACAGGGTCACTGAAGTAGGGCTTTACCAATAGAAAAGATAAGCCCTTGTTCTTTCCCTCAGCCCTCAGACTAGGGACTAGACCTCTACTGAATATTCACATTCAAATCAGGCTAATATCCAGGAGAAGTTTTATGAAAGAAAGAGAAGGAGCACTGAAGAGAGAACTAGTAGCGTAGCAATATGATGAGATGGAGCTTAGAACACAGAGATGCAGAACAGTTGACTCTGCTCTGGGGAAGAAGAGCCAACTTGGCTTTCACCATATCTCTCATTAATACATTGGTATCTGAAATGAATTTGTAGTAATGCTTTCTTAGATGTTACTAATTACTTCTGTCCCTAAAAATGCAGCCATCTATGACCAAGAAAAACATGCAACAGGTAGGCCCTCATGTATACGATGAGGCCTGCATTCCCTCATGCTCTGTAATAACATGTGCATACAACATCACTTAACATTTACCTCTTTCTAGGAACATGAAAGAAAAGAAATGCTGGAGGTGACATACACAGAATTTGTTCAGGGGACATTCAAACAACAATTGATCATGCCCAATTTCCAGAAGCCTCAGGAATTATCTGCAGATACCAGTGTTTACATGGGAGTTATGAAATGATAAGTTGAGAACAAAGACTGTCTATAGGACATGAGTTCTAAAGGAAGTTATGAAGAATTCTTCTGTGGAGAACACAGCCCTGTTTGCAGCAAAAACTAACAAATGCAATGAAACAATTGCTGGAATCAAAGGGCAGAGGTCTCTAACTTTACGACCATCCATCATTATTCCAGCATAGGACTGAATGTGGATTTTCTTTGTTTAAACGTATTATGGTTATCACTTTTCCTTGGACATAAGTCAATATATCTTCTATTTAATCTTTTTTATTTATTCCAACCTGTAATGCCTAACTAGCTGTATTTTCTGGACCTACTTGAAGCTGTAACCATTTGCGTATCTCACAATTCCATCAGCAAAAGGCGCATTCTTTTTATTAGTATATATTACTAATATATAATAATGTTATCCAACACACTGATTCTCATGACATTTTCTTATATGTATCTATATTTTGATCATAATCACACCCATTTTCCTATTTTGACTTTTGACTACTCATGCTGATATCCTTCCAGAAGCCCACACTTAACACTGGGTTTTAGCGTATACTATTCTGTGTATCCAAAATGCTCTTTGTCAAAATCTTCTTTCATCAGAGGCATCTGATGAATCCATGCCTTTCCTTAATCTTTCAATATAGACTTCTCTATTGAAAAATATTTTCTAAAATGTGACTCAGATAAGACACCATCTACTTCTCCCATATTTCTATTACTGTGCTCCTGAAAAATTAACTCATAGTCAATTAAGCCTATTGGAAGATGAATTATTAAGACTCAGGTAGTAAACAAAACCTCACAAGTATCAGAAAGATCCTGAAGCATACAAGACTCACGCGCAGATTCACCAGTGCCTTACCCAAAAATGTATGTGTAATTATGATAGCAAAGCAGAGAAGACGCTCCAATTGACTACCCATTTTGGCACAAAGTTATGAAGGTACAGCCACCTTTAATTATCTCCTCATTCATTAGGATGGTTAGTGTTATATTGATGGCTACATTTATGTTTAAAAGTTTTAAATTTCTGTGCTTAAGAGAACTATAAATCAAAATTGTACTTGAAATGTTAAAGCTTGCTAGTGGATCATTTTTGTAATTGACTGGTCATGTATAATTTTAGGAAAGCTGCTCTTTCTGTTTCTGTAAATAAAAGCTTCCTTTGTACCAGATGGCCTTCTGCTTTCATGTTGACAGAATGTATCTTCAGTTGCTTGACTTTAAAATCACCTGACTGGGGTCTCTGAGAGGTGCATTTTGTAATCCCTTGTCCCAGATGTATACCTTTTGTCAGGATAGAATGAAAGTCTCTGCTTTATTAAAATGTGTTAGTGGCCAGACTGTTGAATCTCTGAACAAACACTCACACCCATATCATCATGATCTTGTAAATAATCCTAGTAAGTGCATTAGTTCACCAAAATAGTCCTAGGTGGATCATTTATTGGATCTGTCATGGGCACCCTATCTGGGATCAACAGATGTTTGCTCACATCTCACCAGATTCATACAGAGTATGTATACAGGAACAATCACAAATATGATTTCTATACCTAATATAAAACCCCATGACCTAAAGCTAATTGGGGTAAAATATTTGTTTGGATTACATTTCTTACACAACTCCGGACCACAATCCATTCTGTGAAGCCAAAGTAGGAAGCAACTGAAGCAGATACAATAAAGGTTCATCGCATACTGGATCATTCCTCATGCCTTGTTCAGCCTACTTTCTTGTACAATTTTGGGTGGCCTGACAAATAGTGACACCATCATAGTAGTCTAAACCTTCTCACATCAACCATGAATCAAGGAAATGCCCAGCAGCAGACTTGACTATAGACTTATCATGTAGATGTGTTTCCTTGATTCAGAGTCTTATTTCCCAAGCGACTATAACTTGTGTCAAGTTGACAAAAAAAATACATCTAGGACAGTACCCCATATGTTCCCTTTTGGATTTTAATACCAGTACTGTAAGGTACATTTTTGTGTTTCTGTCTGTCTGTCTGTTGATTTGAAGCTGGAACTTTCTAAGTACCCTACAACTTTGGGTTTTCCTGCTTCAACTTCCAGAGAGTTAAGGTTACAGAGAATGTGAGAATCCCAAAGAAGGAATGTTATTTGAAATCTCTTTAATAGAAATTGTCTTCAAAAAATGCAACAGAGAGGTGCTTTACTATCATGTGACTTGAAAATTTTATGCAATATAAAAAAATGTAATTCAAGAAAATGATGTAAATGGAAATAATGTTTAGCAAAGTAAGCCAGATTCTAAATGGTAAATACTGCACAATTTTAGATGTAAAAACTAGATTTAAAATTACATTTTAACTTTTTCATTTTTATTAAATTTTTAGGTTAACATATAAAGTATTGGTTTTCATTATTACAAATATGTATTAACGTATATCTGCATGATTTTGTCTGTGTGTGTGTGTGTGAGTGAGAGAGAGAGAGAGAGGAAGAGAGAGAGAGAGAAACCTAGAAAGAAGGGCAGGAGAAGGAATAAAATGGTATCCTTTACATGAGATTTTTTTATTTGAAGAAAATTTAATTTTTTAATTTATTTTTAATAATTAATAGTTTTGCGGTCCAAACATGGTTTTTCTCTCCCAGCCCCTCCACTCAACTTCCCGTCTTCCCCTTCAACTCCTCCTCCTTTCTATTCAGAAAAGGGCAGACCTCCCAAGGGTATCAGCCAGCCAGAGTATATCAAGTTGCAGTAACACCTTGCACCTACCCTCCTATTGAAGCTGCACAAGGCAACCCAGTAAGAGAAAAGTGTCTAAAAAGTGCATAACACTGTCAGAGACACATTAGAAGACCAAGCTGAACAACTGTAACATGTGAGGGGACCCTAGATCAGTCTCAACAAGCTCTCTGTTTGGTGGTTCAGTCTCTATGACCCCTTGTAAACTCAGGATGGTTAATTCTGTAGTTTTCTTGTGTTTACTTGACCATGCTGGCTCTCACAATCCTTCACCCTTCTCTTCCAATGCATTCCCTGAGTCTGCCAAAGGTTTGGATGTAGTTCTCTGCATGTTTCCATCTGTTCCTTATCCAAGCCTCTCTGATGACAGTTGGGCTAGGAAAAAAAAATCTATTAACATAGAAGAATATCATAAAGAATCATTTCACTGACAATTTTTCCAGTCATGTTTGGTTCTATCATTGTTCTCTGGGCAGTCCAGCCTCTGGGTTCATGCCTTCCATACAGTATTAGGGAAAAACTACCTCTCATGTTACAGGTCTCAATTTGGATCAGTCATTGGTTGGCCACTCCCACAATTTCTGTGCCACCTTTCCTTCACCATATCTTGTAGGCAATGCAAATTGTAGGTCAAAGGGGCTGGAGAGATGGCTCAGAGGTTAAGAGCACTGACTGCTCTTCCAGAGGTCCTGAGTTCAATTCCCAGCAACCACATGGTGGTTCACAGCCATCTATAGTGAGATCTGGTGCCCTCTTCTGGCATGCAAGCATACATGGAAGGAATGTTGTATACATAATAAATAAATAAATCTTTAAAAAAATTGTAGGTCAAAGTTATGCAACTGGTTGGGGTCCCAATCGCTCCACTGGTCTTGTCTAGTAACAGGACGTAGCTGGTTGAGGCTCTGAATCCTCCATCACTAGGATTCTTAGCTAAGATCACACTTAGCTATAGATTTCTGAGAGTTTTCATTGCACTAGATTTCAAGTTCATCCCAGAGATGCTCCTGATTCCAGTTGTTGTTCCCATTACTCTCTCTATCCAGCCTCCTTCCACCTGATCTCTCTACTGTTCTCATGACCACCCCATCAAGACCCCTCCTTTACATTTACCTCTGATATCTATTCCCCCTTCACAATGAGATTTATGCCATCCCAAGTCACTTTGTTACTTAGATTCTTTAGGTCTTTAAATTACTGGATGGTTATCCTTTACTTTAGGGCTAATATCAGTTTATAAGTGAGTATATACCATGATTTTCTTCCTGGGTCTGGGTTACATCACTGAGGGTGGATGAACTTTTCAAGTTCCATTCATATACCAGAGAATTTTATGGTTCATACATGCATACAATTTATTTTGATCATATTCAAAACTGACTTATCTCCCTAACTCCTCCACAAACTGGCAACTTACCAAATCTACATCAGCCCCTTGAAGATCTCCAGAAACAACACAAAAGGGTAAGCAGTGAAGAAATGAAAGAGCCAGAGAATGGGGAGGTGTGTGGTGAGAGAGGCTGGCCATTGTACATGACATGTCTGTTGCACACATGAACACACAGCAACTGTCATTACCTGGTGGATCTATATATGAATGCGCTACTGAATATAGGGTGTGTTGACTTACAATCCCTTCATGCACATAATCAAGAGTGGTGTAGCTGGACAAAATGGCTCCAATCAGATTGGTTTGGAAGGTGAGGTCTAAATGGGTGTGACCATCCTGGAATCTGAGCAACTGTAAATTTCATTTGTACTCCCTGGCAAGATGCCTGAGGTCATGGACCTTAGACTTGTTGCCAGCTATGGCAATACCTGCAAATGCAGAGAAATCATCCTCTAGAAGTGAAGTGGAAACACAGTTCATCATTACTTAGTTAGCCTGACTGTTACAGACTTCTTGCCTCTGATTCCAAGCAGTTTATTGTATGCACAATGAAAAGTAGTATGCTTTGAGAGAAACAAGTTTCCTTTTTTTTCCAAGGCAAAAGGAACTATAATGACATCAAAACTCAATGCAAAGTACATGTCATTTCTTTGAGGAAGTAGGCTACTGTATTTAGTTTAAAGTTTATTAATATTTTAGGTTATCTAACAAAGTATAGAATCTTTACAGAATATTTATAAATATGTGTCAGTGTGTGTGTGTGTGTGTGTGTGTGTGTGTGTGTGAGTGTGTGTGTGTGAAGGAGAGAGAGAAAATTAAAGACTCATTTTTTGTGGTGATCCCTGAAACTTGCAAATGGGTGTGATATAGAGAGGGAGGGAGCATAAGTGGAGTGGAGAAAAAAGAATGGTGGGAATGGTGGGTAACAGAATCCATGTAATGGTAATCAGAAAAGAGAATCAACTAGGAGAAAAATGGAAACTAGCAGGGGGAGGGGAGGCTGTGACCTAAAGTCTTACATGAACAAACTCTTCAACTAAAGTCACCTAAAACAATATATAGAAACAAACACCAACTTTGGAACATCTATATCAGCCCTTTTAAGGATCAGGAGACAACAAAAATAGATGGCCATTGAAAATAACATAAGAGTTAAAGGATGAGAAGGAATAATATGAGAGGCTCGTCTCTGATGACAAGGCTATTACAAAAATGAATAAACAGCATCTGTGACTACCTAGTGGATCAAAAACCATGAATATGCATCTGTATCCATGATTTGTTGATGACTAAAAGTCCCTCAGGTATTTTCTCAAGAGTAGTTAGTAGCAAGATAAAGTAGTGAGACATTTTTTTAAAATTTTAGACAATAGTAAATGGCATTTCTGTTAGTGTGGTTTTTAATTAAAATGTCCACTTGCCACAATCTATACTCACAGCAAGACAAAGTTTGAGAGTTTCTCTAAATCACAGAGTTGGCCTATGGGCATGTCTGGACCATATTTTCCTGTTTTTTTTTGTTGTTGTTTATTTGTTTGTTTGTTTTAAGATGTTGTGAGAGACCTGGTTATTATTTAGGGAGTGACACCATTTCCTAATCAGGAAAGTTCTTAAATTAAAGTGAAAAAAAAAACAAGCTAAGAGTAAGCATGTATTCTTTGAGTTCTGATTATTAACTATGGTTAAAATGTGACCAGTTATCTTCCTTGAGCGACTATCTCTGATATTTACCTACAATGATGGAACTTAATTGAAATGAACTATTTATAGCTTAAAAATAAAAAGGAAAATGGTTAAATAGAAGTGATATAATGCACACATGTGGACCCAGGGTTGGGCAAGATGGAGAAGAATGAACTCATATTTGAGGCCAGTCTGTTCTTCAGGAGTGCATTCTGATATACACTGGGCTGCATAATCAGACCTGCAAGGAAAAAATAAGAAGAAATTTAAAGTGAAAAGATATGCAGGAATTTGACCACCACTATAAATTCCTTGAGAAAACCATTCCTAAAAGTCAGAAATATAAACAGAAAAATTCTACTCTCTTATAAGAGACTATCCAAGAGTAATTGAGAACTAAGTATTTCACAAAGGAAGTATTTCTTTTGCTTTTGAAGTAACAAATACAGAAATATGTGGCCAGGAACTCAAACCTCACACATCCTGTTGGTCAATCTACTCAGTAACAAATATCTGATGTTGTGAACTCACATGCAGATGAAGCTAACTGAAACTATATCTGCATAAGAGCCACACAGGATACCAACATCCTTTTCTCAAAGATTATAAACATGTAAGGGGGCTACAAAGGAAGACAGGGCCCCCACAAAAACTAGACCCACGCTTTACAGAAAGACTAGTTGAATTTAGGACAGTCAATGATAGACTAATATCCTTAGCATTATGCATAGGTAGCAGTAACTCAATTTCAATGTTTTGGGCTTGGTTACCTCTATTATATAAATGTCTGGGTTTCATGGTGACTGTTGGCTTCCGAGACTGAGGGCCTGAAAAATGAACATGGACTCTCAAGACTGTGCTAACTTTTTAAAAAATGTGTCATGGTTACAAGGATCATAACTTAAGGCAATCTATAGGAAACACATAGTCAACATCAACCCTAATACAGAAAAATGCACAGCAATTCCAGTAAAATCAGGGAAAACACAAACTTGTCTACTCTCTCCATATCTGTCCAATATAGTACTTAAATTCTTACCTAGAGTAAAGGACAGCTGAGGAGAGCAAGGAGATACAAACTGAAAAGGAAGATGTTCAAGCATCTGTATTAGCAGATTATGTGATATTATACGTAAGTGATCTGAAAAATCTACATGGAAGCTTCTGCAACTAATAAACACTGTCAACAAAGTAAATGGAATTTTGCATGCAAATGGATGGAAAGAGAAAACACTATCCTGAGTGAGGTAACCCAGACCCAAAAAGATGAATATGGTATGTACTCACTCATTAGTAGATTCTAGCCATAAATAAAGGACACTGAGACTATAATTCATGATCCTAGAGAAGCTAACTAGGAAAGTGAACCCAAAGAAAAACATGTGGTTATCCCCCTGGATATTGGAAGTAGACAAGATTACCAGGCAAAATTGAGAGCTTGGGGGTGGGACTGGGGTGGGGGTAAGGGGAGATGGGGAGAGAGAAGTGAGAAGGGGAAGATATGGAGAGCTTAGGGGAATGAGACAGTTGGGGTGGAGGAAGAGTAGATTTGGGAGCAGGGAAGTATATATCTTAATTAAGGGAGCAATTTTGGTGTTGGAAAGAGACTGGACTCTAGAGGTGTTTCCAGGTGTCCAAGGAGATGTCCCCAGCTTGTTCATTGAGCAGCTGAGGAGAGGGTGCCTGAACTGGCCCTATCCTATAGCCACACTGATGAATATCTTGCAGATCACCATAGAACCTTCATCTGGTGATGGATGGAGATAGAGACACTGGAGCACTGGAATGAGCTCCCAAGGTCCAAATGAGAGCAGAAGGAGGGAGAACATGAGCAACGAAGTCATGACCACGAGGGGTAATCTAATGGGAACTCAGCTGGACTGCAACTGATTGAGCATGTGATCAAACCGGACTCTCTGAACATGGCTTACAAGGAGGGCTGACTGAGAAGCCAAGGACAATGGAACTGGGTTTTGATTCTGCTGCATGAACTGGCTTTGTGGGAGCCTAGTCTGTTTGGATGTTCTCGTTCCTAGACCTGGATGGAGGGGGAAGGACCTTGGACTCCTACAGGGCAGGGAACCCTGACTGCTCTTTGGACTGGAGAGGGAGGGGGAGGGGGTATAGGGAGAAGAAGGGAAATGATAGGAAGGGAAGAGGTGGAAGAAAAAACAAGGAAAAGAAAAAAATTAAATCACAAAAGTCAGTATCATTTTATATACAAATGACAAACAAACAGAATAAAATGAGGAAAACATCTTTCACAATAGACACAAAAAAATTAAATTATCATTTAGTATTTCTAATGAAACAAGTTACTGTCTTGTGTGACAGAAACCATCAAGTCATTGGAGAAATAAATTCAAGAAATGTCAAAAGATAAAGAGGACTCTCACAATTGAGGATCAATAGGATAAACATAGGAAAATGGACATTCTGACAATTGAGTAATCTATAGACTCAATACAACCCCCATCAAAATTCTAATACAGTTGCACAGAGTTTAAGAAGACAATTTTCAGCTTCAAATGTGAACAAACACACACATATACACCTACACACAATAACAAAATAGCTTAAACAATGCTGACCAATAAAGAATTGCTGGAGGTCTAAATATTCCTGCTATCAAGTTGCCCTACAGAGCTACAGTAACAATCACAGAGTGTTACTGGTACAAAGACAGACATGTTCATTGATGGAATCAACTTGCAAATTTATATATAAGTCCAGGCAACTGTGTACATTTGATTTTTGCTAAAGAAGCAAGGAACACACACTGGGAAAAAGGCATCATCTTCAACAAGTGCTTCTTTTCAAACAAGACGACTGAATATAGAAGAATGCAAATAGATTCATTCTTATGACCTTGCACAAAACTCAATTTCAAATGGGTTGAAGACCTCAATATAAGAACAGATACACTGAACCAGACAGAAGAAGAACTGGGGAAAATATTTGGACACACTGGTACAGGAAATAACTTTATGATTAGAACACCAATAATACATGCCCTAAGAACAACAATTAATAAGTAGGAATCCGTGAGACTGAGAACCTTCAGCAAGGCAAAGGATATCATCATTCAGACAAGGCAGCTTTCCTGAGAAATGGAAATGGCATTTACAAATTCTACAACCAATAGAGAACTCATAACCAAAATATATAAAGAACCCAAAAAAATTGTTAGCAAAAATAAATAAGTAAGTAAATAACCCTATTTTGAGATGAGGCACAGATAGAAATGGAAAATTCTCAAGAAGAGATATCCCAAAGAGCTGACAGTCACTTAAGGAACTGTCCAAATCAAAATTACTTCAAGATCCCATCTTACAACTGTCAGAATGGCTAAGATTAAGAAAACAAGTATCAGCTCATGCTGGTGAAGAAGTAAATCCAAGAAAACACTCAATTGTTGCTGGTAGCAGTGCAAACCTGTATAGCCCCTGCAGAAATCAGAGTTAGTTCTTCTTGAAAATGTAGATCAATGTACATCAAGATATTATTATATTACCCTTAGGGATATTCCCAAGGACATTTTATCCTACAAAGAGATCCTGGCTCAGATTTGTTCATTTCTGCTTTATTCATCATAGTTTTCATTAGAAAACAACGTAGATGTTCCTCAACAGAATAACTGATAATGAAAATATGATACATTTACACAATGGGCTATTATTTTGTCATTACAAATGGGGTATATCATAGAATTCACAAGCAATTTAGTGAAACTTGAAAATACTCATTCTGAGTGAAATAACCCAGATACAGAAAGAAAATATGGTATATATTTGCTTATGTGTTGATATTGGCTCTTAAGTCAGAGATAACCAAAATAAAATCCATAGATTCAGAGGATGATTATAGTCTAAGTGACTAGAGGTACAGACACATCTTGTTAGTAAAAGAAGATAGACTAAAAATGGGGGTCTATAATAGTGATAACAAGTGGAGCAGAGGATGGAATGTAGAATAAGGGATGGAATCTGGGGAGAGACAGCTAAAATTGAGGACCATTCGAGGGGTATTAAAACCTGTTACAGCACTAAAATTACTAAAATACTTAAATAAATGAAAGTAATTTACATGAAATTGTCTAAAAATGGAGAAGATAGAGTTCTAACTCTTGCTATCAAAAGAAAGTTCCAGCACTTGTAATGGGTTACATCTAATTTAGATGCTGGCCAAAGGAGGTCCTCTGGGAATTTATAAACCTTAGATGTTACCAAGACCAACCAAGGTTTCTCTTCACAAAATAATAGCAAAGCCCTACTTCTAAAGAAAACACAAATCATTGAAGATGGAGGAGCAGATCTGGAGCCCACATAGAGCCTTCACTCCTATGTGCTAGCATCTTAGGCACATAAACACTCCCTATATAAACACCAACCCAGTCTTAAACACTTATGCATTGGTGTCATGCCTACAAGCTATGCTAGAGCTTTGATGACACAAGGTTGTGAAAGTAATCAATCAATGTGTGGTTTCACTGGAGGTCAATTAATTACACAGGATGGAACACATGTCCAGCACTGCTCAGGTGATCATGAACAAGAGGACAGATAGCCTAGGTACCTAGGTTATAAGAAATACTACTGCTTTTTAAAAGTAAAAGTAGCAATAATAACTCCTGGTGTCTTTGTCCTATACTCAGATGAGAACCTGAACACTTAGTCCTAAATAGATGCCTCCATCAAACCACTTCCTTTAGAGCTCAGTGAATCCAGATGAAGAGGAAACAGAAAGAAGGTAAGATCCAGAGAGGACGGAGGACACCAAGTTAGGAAGACACTGTGAATCAGTGATTTTCAACTTTCCTAAGGCTGCAACATGTTCCTCATGCTGTGATGACCACAAAACAAAAAATAATTTTTGTTGCAACTTTAACTATAATATGATTCTGTTATGAATTATAATTTAAATATATGATATGCTGGATATCTGATATGTAACCCAAGTGAAAAGGTCATTTGATCACAAAAGATCCTGTGGACCACCGTTCTTATTCCACATGATCAAATCTCATATGTACTCAGAGACTGGAGAGAAACCTGCAAGTTTCCTCTGCATGTATGATATAGCTTCCAACTTAGGATTTTCAGTGAGATTCCCAAAGATCCAAATGAGTGGGTCTCTGATTCTTGTGCCTTTTCTTAAGCTGTTTTCCTCCTGTTTCTTTGTCTTCTCCAAATCTGATATAGTACCTTTTTCTCTTACTGTATATTATTTTGTCATATTTTATCATTATCACTAAGCAGCCTGTTTGTTAGCTAAGAAGATACAAAAAGGAAGTGGATCCATGTGAGAGGGAGTTATGAAAGAACTTGGAGGAGCAGAGTAAAGGAACACCATAATCAATCTATACTATATGAGAAAAATTATTTTCAGTAAAAAAATAAAACTAAAAATGTAAATGTTATTGTCACAGGATGGTCACTCAACTTCCCTTGACATCTTGAAGCAACAATAGAGTTATTAAAGTATTATTTATTTATTTATTTATTACTGATTGGGGGTAATCAAAGTAGGGGTTGGTTGGGTAAAGGTGGGGTGCTTTCTACAACACATGTAGAGGTCTGTGGACCATTATATGGAGTCAGTACTTGTTCTATATCTTTTAGTTGTTTCCTGGGATAGATCTCATGTTACCTGACTTACAGGCAGGTCTTTTAATCACTGAGCCATCTCTCCAACACACAAGTAATTATTTTTAAAGCTAGCCATGTGGATGTATTGGACCATTAACCCTCAAGAAGCATTACTAGGAAGCTATTGCTGATGCTTTAGCATTTCTGAAAATGAAGGGTTAAAGCCATATTTGGTGTCTTTATGACAGCATGGCACAGTAACCAGAAGGGTCTAATAGGGCAACATATACCTTATTGGTAGAAATAGCTGTCTAATTTTCCTCACAAATATGAGGAAAAAGTGTAATGTTCTGGAAAACCAACCAACTATCCAGGACTAGTGTCATTTTAATCTTGAAGAAATATACAACTACAACTTGTTAAATAAGCATAATTCATGAATTACAATCTAAATATTTATCCTTGTATTCGCAGATATAGTTCTTATTCCTCATCAAACATCTTATAGCCTCAGACAAAAACCATTAAAAACCAGAAAGCAACAAAAATACAGATAACAGGTGATTGTTTGGTGTTCATTCTTAGCTGATCATTCTGTAACAGAACTCCTTCATCTAAGGCTCAGGGTACATCATGCAATGCATGGAAGAAAGACTGTAAGAACTGAAGGACAAGAGAATTTACTATGAGATTGCATTTCTTCTAAAAATAGTCACATATAAATAATATACATACATATAAATAATATTATAAAGACTAATCATATCCAATTTACATATTTAGGAATAGAAATATAAGTGTATGTGTCTTTGTGTACATGAGTAGTTATATAAATGTAATTAAAATAAGATGAATCTCAGAGATCAAAATAGGTTATAGGAGACATTGAGAAGAGAAAGAGAAGGAGAAATTGTATAATTATAATTTATATAAAATATATTAATAAAATTGTACCTTTAGAAATACAGAGTAATGCATAAACATGTCTATCTCTGTGATGAAATATATCCAATAATATACTATAAATATATACTACAATCTACTTCTTTGCCATGTCTTACAGCTTGTTGGCCTCTGACAGACTGTTCTAGAAATACCCCGAAAGAATATTTAAGCTTATTATCCAAGTTCATTGTCATTTATTTACTGTCTTACAGAAATAAAAAACAAATGCTATTGAATCAGAAATGAGACTTACAAAATAAAAATATCAGAAAAAAGGCAAAACAACTTGTCAAATTGAACATATTAAGCATTTTCAGAAACTTCTATGTCAACGATTCAACAATAAAGTGAAACAGTACAACACAATAAATAAATATCTGTGATTTGTGGTAAAAATTGTAAGAGTGTAGGGCTGGAGAGATTGCTCAGAGGTGAAAAGTGTGTTCTGAACATGCAGAGGACCCAACTTTGGTGTAGGAGGGTCTTCTGTCTATGTGTTACTTTCATTGGTGAAATAAAGAGACTTCCTTGGCCTAGTTGATAGGGCAAACTCAGGTAGGCGGGGAAGACAGAACAGAATTCTGGGAGGAAGAAAGCACAGTTAGAGAGCCACCAGAGAGCCAGCCACCAGGTCAGACATGCTTAATCTTTCCCTGTAAGCCATAACCCTGTGGTGGCAAACAGATTATCGGAAATGGGTTGAATCAAGATGTGAGAGTAGCCAATAATAGGCTAGAAATAATTGGCCAGGTAGTAATTTAATTAATATAATTTGGTGTGGTTATTTTGGGTATAAACTAGCTGGGTAGCAGGGACACAGCCAGCTGCTCTCATTACAACACAACGTCAGTTCCCAATGCCTACTACACTAGAAGGCTCAGAATTACCTTTGACTCTAGCTCCAAGGTATCTCAAGAGTGAATTTTTCTGGCCTAATAGTCACCAGCCCTCACATGCACATACTCACATATAATTTAAAATAAATTTTTAAAAAATATTAATACTACATCTTAAAAGAACTTTCAGTTAAAGCAAAAATATACTTCTTTATTTCTTTGATTTTTAAGAAGTGGAATTTTATTATTCTACAAACTAGACAATTAATCAAGTAAAATATTGAATAATTATAGTCCAATATGGGATTATTACCAGCATCATCATTTTGATAGACACATTAGTATTGCTGTTATAACATGACTAATATTCATTGGAAATTTTGCGAAGAACAACAAATGAGGCATTGCATCTCATATTTAAAAAGCAACAACTTGCAAACATTTAGTAAAATAATCAAGTAGTTGACTATTTGGATGAAAAGGTATTGGGTCCAGGATGCAAATCAACTGTAATCATGGCAGATTCTGTGGCTGAACAACTTATAAATAAACAATTTTCGAAAAGCAGTATTCTTTTGAGACTATGGTAAAACGGGGAGTGTTTGTGAACTCTCCTATGGAGAACACCCTTTTAATCCAAGCACTTGTGGGGCACTCTCCAGTAGATCTTTAAATTGAAAACCAGCCTGCTCTACAAAGTGCATTCCTGACTAGCCAAGGATACAGAGAAAACATGTCTGGAAGAAAATTCATAAACACGGGGTGAAAGCAGATGTGCTATGTTGGTTAGTCTTCCGTGCTGTGGTTAGATAGATAATTCAAGACTCTCATGACATCCTGTATGTTTTATTCCGGCTCTGCCTCTTGTGACCTAAAGAAGCATCATGCTCTCTGTGCTCAAAAGCATTATGTGGATAGGTGAGTCCTACTGGGAATACACGGGATGGGTTGCCAGGGTGGAAATATTAGCCAAGGAGACTGGAACTGACCACAGCAGAAACACTGGCTTCCATGGTGGATATTGGTTAACGAGTTCATCTTAACAAATCAGTCTCTAATTCTAATGTATGGAGGCCCAACAGGGATGGGGAGGTCAGATGGCTAGGCTGTTGAAAGGAGATAGATCACCCAACATGAGTTTTTCTTTTCAGGCTCCTTCTTAGTCCTGAGGATGTTGGCACAAACAGGTGAGTCCATTGTTAAAATCTTGAGTTACTACCCATCCCAATAAATAGGTTTTATTTTAGCAGGAGATCAGAATTACAGTGTGTTGTCTTGTGGCTTCTGCGAATGACTTCTTGGTGAATCTTCTGAACTGTGAAGTTATGAGTCCAGAATCCAGCCTCTCAGATCTGTCTGAGATTGTCCCAGACACTGCCCCTGGATGAGAAAGGCATCAACTTTGTTCAGATAAGCATTTTTTCATCTTTTATAGACAGGATTTCTCTGTGTAGCTCTAACTATCTCAGAAGTCACTTTGTAGACCAGACTGACCATGAAATCAGATATAGGCCTGCCTCTGCCACCCAAGAACTATGATTAAAGGTATGGTCCTTGGACTTCCCACAGGGCAGGGAACCCTGATTGCTCTTTGGGCTGTGGAGGGAGGGGGATTTGATCGGGGGAGGGGGAGGGAAGGGGAGGTGACGGTGGGGAGGAGACAGAAATCTTTAATAAATAAATAAATAAATGAAAAAAAATAAATTAATTTAAAAAAATCTTAAAAGAAAAAAAAGGTATGGTTCAAAAACATGGAGATTAATCAATTGTTTTAAAATCTACTTTGCAACACTCTAACCTAACCACCTCCACATATTTTGAAATTTTGATGCTGTAATTTATGACTATGTATGTTTGTCACTTGACAAACCATTGAAGTTACTGGTTTTGTCTTCAAACATATATACAAATGATAAAATTTGTATATCACCAGCACAGTATTGATACCTCTTATTTTGGCTTGCTATTAGTGAACTGTTCTACATTCTCTACATGAAGATGTTTTCACGTAACTCATTAGCAGCCTTTTCTTTCTGCTTGAGTAACTTCACAGCATTTCCTGTGCTTATGGTGATTGAACTCTGCTACAATTTTTCTGAGAAATTCATTAACTCTATTTCTGAAGGTCAGTATTGTTGATATTTATAGGCAGGGTTTTTTTACCACTCACCTCATTGAATGCATCATCCTTGTTTCTTAGGACCTGTAGATATTTGCTCTGAAGTCTGACAGTAAGTGTACTGGAAGCCCCTCATTTTGTTTTTACTTCTTTTTTCATTCTGATATCAGGATCTCTTATGATAAAATATGTTCTGTGATTCTGATTATTTCAATTCAATTTCTTGTGTGGTTGAACCTTTTTGGACCTGATCATGTTCATTTCACTTCTTTTCAACAGTGTGATATCATTGCTTCTCTATGTTGTTTCTGTTTTTTAATTAGTTCTGTTATTTCTTTCTCTTAATCTGTTAATGATTCTTTTATAATTTTATACAATGTGTTTTAATTACATTTATCCCCCTGTCTAAACTCATCCTAGTTCTATCTCCCCCCTTACACACCCATGAAAGCCTCTATAATCTTTTATTCTTTCTTGAATTTTTATGACTGATAATTTGAAATTAAATGCTAACAAAAAGAAATCTTGTCATTCTTCATTGTTTTTCATTCAGGTTCTGTATTTACATATAAGGCTATATAATGCCTGTTCTAGCCAAACTCATTCTCCTGTTGTATCAAGTATACTATTGAAATTTTTTTTCCCATTTTGTCTAACTTGAGAATGAACTTGGGAAAACTGGTTGCAATCCTGAACAGGATGACCTTGATGTCAATTTTGCTTGTTTAACTAGCTTACTTCTTCTGTTTTAAGATCATATGTTGTTGCTACCTGGGCTTCTGGATCAGTAAGATCACTGGACATACTTCACAATCCAGGGCCAGCCTCTCATTGGCATCCTTGATCACCTCTACTGAGGAGTGTCGCAAGATATCTATACTGGCTGGAGTCTATATACTCTTCACTGAAGTGTTTTGCTATTTGTCTCTTTCCTGGTGAACATACACCATTAAGTAAAGAACAACAACCAAGATTCATGGGCTGACAATCATAAGTTGAAATCATTTTTATCATTAAGTGACCCAAGTGTCAGAGAAGACTATACTCTTGAAGTTTCATATGCAAGAAGCCTTGAAATGGTGTGGAAACTATACGTCTGCCTCTAAGCTATCCCTATCCCTCTTAGTGTAGAAAATGAATGAGTATGACCTCTGTAAATGAATGTCTGTACAACAGTACATAAGGGACAGTGTAGTTAGGACTCACTCCTCCTATTTTGTTGTAGATTTTCTTTATTTTTTGGTCTGACTCACCCTCGTTCCTGAGGTCTGGCATGCTTACAATTTAATTTTAATCTGAGTATTGTTAGATTTCTAGAGACAGCGAAGTTGAATCAAGAGTGTACCTTTTCTGCTTTCTTAGTGGCCAGTTTCCTTCTGTCTTCTCACAGATTAATCTTTTCTATTTTCATCTGATGATTTTCTTTTTAGATTACATTTTATGACCATATTTACTTCATTATTTAATACTTACAAATAATTCTCAGTTAATGTATCTTAGCATAGAAGGATATACATTATGTTGTGGTATTTAGGGAACACTCATTACATGAAAATGACACTATTGTGTTTACGACTTTTCTTCGGAATATGTAACAAAAGAAAATCTGTTCACCCCATAAAGGCAACCAAGGATAGAACAAACAATGATTCAAAAACTTTCAACTACGTGAATTTGTGAGTTTACTGATGTTACTTATAGCATTATGATTGCGAACTTATTTGCAAAAGTAGGGGAGGACTCAAAAGCATTATTGAAAGCACATCTAAATATGGGTGATTTATTTATTTATTTTTATTGGAAAAAAAAGAAATTTCTGCCTCCTCCCCGCCTCCGATTTTCCTCCCACTCCTCCCTCTCCTCCTCCCCTCACCCCACTCCTCCCCCTCCCTCTCCGCCTGAAGAGCAGTCAGGGTTCCCTGCCCTGTGGAAAGTCCAAAGTCCTCCCCCCTCAATCCTGGTCTAGGAAGGTGAACTTCCAAACTGGGTAGGCTCCCACAAAGCCAGAACATGAAGTGGGATCAAAACCCGGTGCCACGGTCCTTGGCTTCTCAGCAGTCCTCATTGTCCACCAAATTCAGAGAGTCCGGTTTTATCTCATGCTTTTTCAGTCACAGTCCAGCTGGCCTTGGTGAGCTCCCAAAGAATCAGCCCCACTGTCTCCACGGGTGGGCGCATCCCTTGTGGTCCTGACTTCTTTGCTCATATTCTCCCTCCTTCCGCTCCTCATTGGGACATTGGGAGCTCAGTCCAGTGCTCCAGTGTGGGTTTCTGTCTCTATCTCCATCCATCGCCAGATGAAGTTTCTATGGTGATATGCAAGATATTCATCAGTATAGCTATAGGATAGGGTCATTTCAGGTTCCCTATCCTCAGCTGCCCCAGGAAAATGTAAACACAAACCCCAGATCTCGCTGCATTACTTGCAGGCAAATAAACTGGTGTTGGATACCATCTCTTAAAATTCAGCAGGACCAGTTTCTGCAGAAATAGAGAGGTTCACTTTTGAACTTTGCAAGATTCAACTTTCCAGTACATATGATTTTTGTTCACCTCCTGATTCCCCTGAGTATTTCAGCTTCTAACTCAGAAACAGGGATGTTGCAATTCAGAGAAACTTGTTGTACAAAGGACCCTGAATAAATGAAAATTGGAGACTCAAATGTCAGGAATAAAGGGGGATCATGAAATATTTTACTCTGTGCATCTTCCCTCAGGAAGTCATGACAAGCCTTCACTGTCTGCCTGGCCAAGCCCTGTAGTTCCTAATGGACAGCATGTGGAAATTCGTTG
Source organism: Microtus obscurus (assembly GCA_963919715.1). NCBI lineage: Eukaryota > Metazoa > Chordata > Mammalia > Rodentia > Cricetidae > Microtus > Microtus obscurus. The sequence continues at coordinate 2,517,586 of CAWTZC010001519.1, read as the reverse complement.
TGACTCTAATAAGTATAACACATCCAAGCTGTACAAAGAACATGGAGAACCTATCCCTCAGATCCATGACAGAATATTCCAAAAGAGACTTCTCCTGGGTCCTGTGACACAAGCATATGCAGGAAGCTACAGATGCTATGATTATAATTGTCAATGTCCTAGTGAAGTTTCATCACACAGTGACCCTCTGGAGATCATAATTTCAGGTCAGAGATCATGTTTGGATTGTCATTTCATTTCCTCAAAGATCTACAAAATGGAATTTTCAGAATTAATTTTAGGCAGAGTTTCAGCATCACAAAGTAATATTCAACACAGGCAGTTGGATACTTTGGTGAGCAAAACATAAACCCAAGGACATGTATTTTCTTCTCCCTGAGACTTCATAAATTTTAAGACAGTGTTAAGGAGTGTTAAGTCAGGGATAATTTGGGCTTGAAGATGGAATTCAGGTATTAACAGTTTGACATCAGGATAGGAGAATAGCCTAAATTATCCAGGCTCTATAGAAACACAAAAGACCATAAAACTAAATTAGGAAAAATACTGTTATAAGCAGAACAAAACATGAGGGAGACATCCTAATGCTAACTCTTACAGTGGAGGAAGGGTCCAAGTGCCAAGAAAAGCATGAGGCCTCTAGAAACTGGAAGGCACAAAGTAATGAATACTTACCTAGTGATATCAGCAGTAACAGATCCCTGTAGATCACTTATTTATGCTATTTGGCTTGTTTCAGAGTTCTGATCTTCACAACATTTGTGTTCTTTTTAAGAATCACATTTGTGATGAATTACTATGATAGCTATTGGAAACTAAGACTGGAGTCAATGTCAAGGCCAAATTAAGAACTGGGCAGGGAAGAGTAGAGGTCACTAAGTCAGGGAAGTAATACATTCATTTATTGTAGGAAATAATACTCATAGTGCCATATTTCAATAGCCTTACAGAATTTTGAACCATAGAAAAGGCCAGAAGAGATTTCATAATACCTACCTTCACTACTAATTATCTTACCTTGCCTATGCTCATAGTCATTCAAAAGTATCATTAAAGGGACTCATAAAAGAACACAGCCTAAAGCTTCCCATGTTTTCTGCCTTCCCTGAACATAGAAAAGGGCAATAGTGGCTCCAATAGACTGGTTCAGGAGACACTTTCTCCCAATAAGCCAGTGAGAAAATACTGTACTGCTACCAGAGTCACAAAGTCAGAAATGATCAGAGAAAGATGAAAAAGTTTGTGTACAAAGTTGACATAAACACAGACAAGAACACTAGGACACTGACAGGAAGAACAGGCTAAGGTAGAGAATCATATATTTTCTGGGATATATAGATTGGGGTCAGGTTCTTACTCACAGTCTCTCTATTTCTACAGGAATCTACAGGAATCCTTTCCTATTGGTCCTATCAACTCCCTTGGTAAAATCAGGAGAGAAGATGACCCTAGAGTGTCATTCAGAGATTATGTTTGATACTTTCATTTTGACTTCAAATAGAAAGCAAATAATCAATGGCTCTTTCCAGCTTTCTGCAGAATCTCATCATGGGGGGTCCCATGCCATCTTCTCAATAGGTCCTGTGACACCTGACCATGCTGGTGTTTACACATGCTATGGTTCTTATAACCAAACACCATATGAGTGGTCTGAATCCAGTGACCCTGTTGACATAATTATCACAGGTAAGAGGGTGCTACCTGATCCTCATCCTCTCTGGGATATAGAACCATTATTCTATAGACTTGAAATCCTGGGAGATGGTGGGGAAAATGAAGGTAGGAAACTTAGAAAAAGGCATTCTTGGTAAATATGTCACTGACACAGACAATGAAAACTGACACACAAGAGACACCATTGGTTATAATATAAAGCACAGATACACAGATGTCAATTGAATCATAATTAGAAGTAAAGAGAAAGGGGTAACTCAGTGAAATTGATATAATCAGAGACAATGACATCCTTCTACTAATATTCAATGACATCAACAGTTCAGAATTTTGTTTACCTCCTACCTTGTCAATTCATCTGTCAGAGACATAAACATGTCATTTTTCTGATATGAGTTTATGTGCTGAGTGGAGCTGGTTTTTAATTAATATGATGTCCGGATAAAGATGGCACACATAAAATTTTACCTAGTTTGACAGTTCTTCAGTTTCTATGTTTGACTGACTATTCATCAAAAATAGCACAACCATGGGTAATTGAGCAGACCACCAATTGCTGTTTGTTCTCTGCATTTTCAAACTGTTGTCAGTCTATGTTCCCAAGTTATTCAGACATTCTAGCATAGGTGAAAAAATCTATAACAGTTCCCCCTGGGATACACAGAAACAAATAATGCAGAGACATGGAAATACAAAAAAAATAGTAAATAAGACAGAGAGACTGAGAGAAAGATGCAAAGATAGAAAGGGCTGAGGAACATGTAAGCATGGCATTTGTGGGAGGAGAAAACCTGCAAAAGTCTTAAGCTGGAGTAGAAAATTTGAAAGTAAAGGTGGAGAAATAATGGCAAATATTGGATATTTTGAAGCAGAGATAGGGAGGCCAATAGGAGATTACATTTGATCAGAATACACACAAAGAGTATTAAGTGAGAGAAGATCATCATGTCCCCTGTTTAAGGAAAACAAACACCACATTAATAGAATATCCTGTATTTGGAAAAGAGATTTATTAACACATATAGAAAAAGATACAAGAAAAAAATTAATTACTCAGAATGAGGTCAGATTCTACATTTTTAATATTCAAAGGATGAAAAAGTTGTAGGTCATGAAATTGGGAAATAACCATGAGAATGGGAAGGAGATTACCAAAGAGGGATGTGTAAAGAGGAAGAATACATATGCCATTGAAGTCAAAATGCAGAGAAGAACAAGCAGAGGTATAAGGGAAGGAACTAGGTAGAAAATGAAAAAAAAATACTATATGAGGATGTCTTTATGAAGTACATTGATTTATATGCTAACAAAACAACAAGTACATCTAATTAAACTCATTGTTTAATAGAATATTTGGAAAAAATGAAAATATAAAGAATAATAAAGGAATAGAATCAGGGAAGGTTGGGGGACAAGCAAGAAGGATAGCATAAATGTGATTATGACTACATAAGTAAATATATGTAACTACACTAAAAGGAAAAGAGGCCATGAAATAGTGTAATTGTATTCTAATTTCAATTTTTTAATGAAAACAAGTATAAAAATACATTACATATTTGAATGTTCAATAATGAAGTCAATTGCTTCTTAAGTTAAATATCTGTTTATAAAACACATATAAAAAGATAGTTGAACCTATGCATATAGAGGTAGAAATTGTCAAAAATGAAACTGAGGCAAATGTATGATTATAGGATTAATGTTAAGTCAAAGAATCAGTAAGATAATATGGAAGAAAAGCGGGAGATAGAAAGAATTAGGGAGGTAGAAAAAAGAACACATAAATGTTGGGCTTGAGAGAGATTGATCACAGAAATAGAAGCAGGGAGACAGAACTCTGACGAGTGATTGAACACTGGTAAAGAACTGCCCCTCTAACTGTCTCTTGTTCCTTTCTTCCAGGTTTGTACAAGAAACCTTCTCTGTCAGCCACGAGGGGTCCTGTGGTGATGTCAGGAGAGGACATGACCTTGTCTTGTACCTCTGACTGTACTATACTGCTACCAGAGTCACAGAAGTCAGAAATGATCAGAGAAAGGTTAAAATGTCTGTGTACAAAGTTGACATAAACACAGACAAGAACACTAGGACACTGACAGGAAGAACAGGCTAAGGTAGAGAATCATATAATTTCTGGGATATATAGATTGGGGTCAGGTTCTTACTCACAATCTCTCTATTTCTACAGGAATCTACAGGAATCCTTTCCTATTGGTCCTATCAACTCCCCTGGTAAAATCAGGAGAGAAGATGACCCTAGAGTGTCATTCAGAGATTATGTTTGATACTTTCATTTTGACTTCAAATAGAAAGCAAATAATCAATGGCTCTTTCCAGCTTTCTGCAGAATCTCATCATGGGGGGTCCCATGCCATCTTCTCAATAGGTTCTGTGACACCTGACTATGCTGGTGTTTACACATGCTATGGTTCTTATAACCATACACCATATGAGTGGTCTGAATCCAGTGACCCTGTTGACATAATTATCACAGGTAAGAGGGTGCTACCTGATCCTCATCCTCTCTGGGATATAGAACCATTATTCTATAGACTTGAAATCCTGGGAGATGGTGGGGAAAATGAAGGTAGGAAACTTAGAAAAAGGCATTCTTGGTAAATATGTCACTGACACAGACAATGAAAACTGACACACAAGAGACACCATTGGTTATAATATAAAGCACAGATACACAGATGTCAATTGAATCATAATTAGAAGTAAAGAGAAAGGGGTAACTCAGTGAAATTGATACAATCAGAGACAATGACATCCTTCTACTAATATTCAATGACATCAACAGTTCAGAATTTTGTTTACCTCCTACCTTGTCAATTCATCTGTCAGAGACATAAACATGTCATTTTTCTGATATGAGTTTATGTGCTGAGTGGGGCTGGTTTTTAATTAATATGATGTCCGGATAAAGATGGCACACATAAAATTTTACCTAGTTTGACAGTTCTTCAGTTTCTATGTTTGACTGACTATTCATCAAAAATAGCACAACCATGGGTAATTGAGCAGACCACCAATTGCTGTTTGTTCTCTGCATTTTCAAACTGTTGTCAGTCTATGTTCCCAAGTTATTCAGACATTCTAGCATAGGTGAAAAAATCTATAACAGTTCCCCCTGGGATACACAGAAACAAATAATGCAGAGACATGGAAATACAAAAAAAATAGTAAATAAGACAGAGAGACTGAGAGAAAGATGCAAAGATAGAAAGGGCTGAGGAACATGTAAGCATGGCATTTGTGGGAGGAGAAAACCTGCAAAAGTCTTAAGCTGGAGTAGAAAATTTGAAAGTAAAGGTGGAGAAATAATGGCAAATATTGGATATTTTGAAGCAGAGATAGGGAGGCCAATAGGAGATTACATTTGATCAGAATACACACAAAGAGTATTAAGTGAGAGAAGATCATCATGTCCCCTGTTTAAGGAAAACAAACACCACATTAATAGAATATCCTGTATTTGGAATAGAGATTTATTAACACATATAGAAAAAGATACAAGAAAAAAATTAATTACTCAGAATGAGGTCAGATTCTACATTTTTAATATTCAAAGGATGAAAAAGTTGTAGGTCATGAAATTGGGAAATAACCATGAGAATGGGAAGGAGATTACCAAAGAGGGATGTGTAAAGAGGAAGAATACATATGCCATTGAAGTCAAAATGCAGAGAAGAACAAGCAGAGGTATAAGGGAAGGAACTGGGTAGAAAATGAAAAAAAAATACTATATGAGGATGTCTTTATGAAGTACATTGATTTATATGCTAACAAAACAACAAGTACATCTAATTAAACTCATTGTTTAATAGAATATTTGGAAAAAATGAAAGTATAAAGAATAATAAAGGAATGGAATCAGGGAAGGTTGGGGGACAAGCGAGAAGGATAGCATAAATGTGATTATGACTACATAAGTAAATATATGTAACTACACTAAAAGGAAAAGAGGCCATGAAATAGTGTAATTGTATTCTAATTTCAATTTTTTAATGAAAACAAGTATAAAAATACATTACATATTTGAATGTTCAATAATGAAGTCAATTGCTTCTTAAGTTAAATATCTGTTTATAAAACACATATAAAAAGATAGTTGAACCTATGCATATAGAGGTAGAAATTGTCAAAAATGAAACTGAGTGTTTTGGGTGTTTGTTACTTCAATTGAGGGTTCTGGTAACTATTTTTTCTAGAGTTCTTGTGAAAAGGTTTAGTAAGGTTATTACATGTGTAAGACTTTACACAACTAGAAATGTTATGATGTATTTTCATTCTCATTTGATTGAGAAAATCCTTCCACTGTGGTTCTAAACTGATTAGTTGGTCACAAAATGTAAGTAATAGTTATTTGAAATCTAGTGAATGTTTAATAGAATAAAAATCATTCAATTTAAAAAAAAAATGAAACTGAGGCAAATGTATGATTATAGGATTAATGTTAAGTCAAAGAATCAGTAAGATAATATGGAAGAAAAGCGGGAGATAGAAAGAATTAGGGAGGTAGAAAAAAGAACACATAAATGTTGGGCTTGAGAGAGAGTGATCACAGAAATAGAAGCAGGGAGACAGAACTCTGAGGAGTGATTGAACACTGGTAAAGAACTGCCCCTCTAACTGTCTCTTCTTCCTTTCTTCCAGGTTTGTACAAGAAACCTTCTCTGTCAGCCACGAGGGGTCCTGTGGTGATGTCAGGAGAGGATATGACCTTGTCTTGTACCTCTGACCATCAGTTTGACATGTTCCATCTGTCCAGGGAAGGGGTGCCTCAAGGACATGGGCTGCCTGCAGAGCAGAGCCACAGTGGGACATTCCAGGCCAACTTCCTACTTGTTACTATGATCCAGTCTGGGACCTATAGGTGCTATGGCTTTTTCAGGAACTCTTCCCATGTATGGTCATCCCCAAGTGACCCACTGTATATTTCTGTCACAGGTAAGAAAGTCTTGTATATTCATCATGTCTTTTGAATAATGAAACTCTAAAACCATTTCTGAGTACCATCCTACTGATGATGGAGAGACTCAGTAAATACACAAATACATAATCTGTAATATATATATATATATATATATATATGTGTGTGTGTGTGTGTGTGTGTGTGTTTGTGTGTGTGTGTGTGTGTGGTGTGTTTGTTTCTCTATGTGTGTCTGTGTGTGTGTCTGTGAGTGTGTGTGTGTCTGCACAATTCTTCATGCAATGTGAAGGACTGTCTGCTCAGGATTTTATACTCTGAAGCCACAGGAACATATAGCTGAAGAATAATCATAAAACATTTTGTAGTGCAGATAGTAACAGAGCCTGGGGTTTTGTGAAAGGTTCCTCCTTACTGCCATTGATATCATATATATAGTACATATTATATTTACTATGAGAATTTTATATGCTAAAACACAGAACACATAATAATATGACATATGCCATCTAGTTTCTTCTTCTTCATAATTTTATACGTATTATTTCTTTGATAATTTTAAACAATGTGCTTTGATCATATTCACCCACTTTCTCAAGTCCTCCTGGACCTACCTACCAAACTCTGTTATATTTTTTATCCATGAAGTTCAATTTTTGATGCCCATATATTTGTGGATGTGTGACCTACCAGTGGTGCATGGCTACCTTACTTGTTCCAACACTCTTGAAACTAATTTTCCCAGCAGTTATTGTTTGCCTATATCTCCCTGACTAAAAGTGGGACTTAATGTCCACATCCCAAGTGCATGATGGGATTTGGTCTGGCTTGAGCATCTACTGATCTTGTGCATGCTGTCACAACTGCTTTTGAGTACAAACATGCAACTTTCCTATGAAGCATGATTAATAACAACTCAGAGATAGAAATTGGGGTTCAACCTGAGGGTCGGAAAAGCAAAGCAGCCAGCCACTGACTCTTACCTCAACCTAGTCCAAAATGGTGATCCTGCCTCCATGAATCTCAGAATGAGACTATGTCTGAGAGCTGTCTTCTCCCGTTTTATAATCCTCCCCAGGGCTGGGAATGAAGGCATTCACCACTAGGATTAAAGGCATGCACCACCTTTTTTCTATGACAAACTAATATGATTACTGGAATTAAAGGTGTGTGTTACCACTGCCTGGTCTGTAAGGCTGACCAGTGGGGCTGTTTTACTTTCTGATCTTCAGGCAAACTTTATTTATTAATTACAAATGAAATGTTATTGTGTAGTAATAGGAGCGGCAGGCTGTGTCCTCCCCGCACCCGGCCGCCCACATGGCTTAGCTTATGCCCTGAAATAATTACACGGAAACTGTATTCATTTAAACACTGCCTGGCCCGTTAGTTCCAGCCTCTTATTGGCTAGCTCTTGCACCTGGACTAGCCCATTTCTGATAATCTGTGTAGCACCCCATGGTGTGCTTACCGGGGAGATTCTAGCCTGCGTCTCTCTGCAGTGGGAACATCATGGCGACTCCTAACTCAGCTTCTCTTTCCCAGAATCCTCTCTGTCTACTCCGCCTACCTAATTTTCTGTCCTATCAGGGCCCAGGCAGTTTCTTTATTGAACCAATGAAATCAACAGATTGATATATGACACTCCCACATCATTATTGTAGGAAGACCACTTGTGTGTTTCCCAGCCATCCGAAATAATCACAGAGAAACTGTATTAATTAAATCACTGCTTGGCCCATTAGCTCTAGATTCTTATTGACTAACTCATATCTTAATTGAACCCAGTTCTAGTAATCTGTGTATCACCACGAGGCTGTTGCTTACTGGGTAAAGTTTCCAGCATCTGTGTCTGGCAAGGTTACATGGTTTCTCTCTAACTCTGCCTTATTTCTCCTCACCTTCTTTAGTCCTCCCCCAACCCCCAAATCTGGTCTACCCTATCACAGGTCCAAAACAGCTTATTTATTAACCAATAGTATTTACAGTATACAAAGGGAATCCATCTTCAAAATACCACTACAGTCCTCCTGTGTTCACAACACAGTCTTCTTAGTAATTATAATCAAGCTCATTTAGCTAATTTTGACCCAACTGTTTTCCAAAATGAACATTGAAGATTTGTAGAAGTGGAAGTGATGTAAATGTCCCAGTTAGAGCCCAGCATTCCAAGGTGTTTTATTTTCTGCAGTTTAGCAAGTTGTGGGTATCTGTACTGATCACGTATTGCAAATAGAAACTTCCCTTCTGAGGGCTGAGTGACGCATTATATAGTAGTCTAAAGAAAAACCATTAGGAATCAGTTTAATACTGTGTTCATTTAGCTGAATAAGAGCAGTTCTTCTTCAAGAATCTTGTCCTAAAAATTAATAGTTTATTACTTATCCTTCTATCATTAAATATTAGGCAATTTAATACACTAGTCCTAAGACTGACAACTTATTGGATTCATATTTTTCAGCAGATAATCACGGACTCCTGCATATTCTGATTAGAGTGTTATTTTTGATGATGGCTGTCTTCCTCATGTTCATCATTCATTCTCGGTGCTCTGCCAAAAGGAAGAAGTATCGGGAAGGAGTCAGTGAGTGTCATCTGAGTAGCATGAGAAACTGAGCATGGAGAAATGCAGGTGTGTGGTCTTCATTTACTTAGCTTAGGACAGGGTCACAGAGGTAGGGCTTTACCAATAGAAAAGATAAGCTCTTGTTCTTTCCCTCAGCCCTCAGACTAGGGACTAGATCTTCAATGTATATTCACATTCAAAGCAGGCTAATATCCAGGAGAAGTTTTATGAAAGAGAGAGAAGGAGAGCTGAAGAGAGAACTAGTAGTGTAGCAATATGGTGAGATGGAGCTTAAAATATAGAGATGCAGAACAGCTGACTCTGGGGAAGAAGAGCCAACTTTGGTTTTACCATATCTCTCATTAATACATTGGTATTTGAAATGAACTTGCAGTAATGCATTGTTAGATGTTACTGATTACTTCTGTCCCTAAAAATGCAGCCATCTATGACCAAGAAGGACATGCAACAGGTAGGCCCTCATGTACGCACCCTCTTCTATATACAATGAGGCCTGCATTCCCTCATGCTCTGTAATAACATGTGCATACAACATCACTTAACATTTACCTCTTTCTAGGAACATGAAAGAAAAGAAATGCTGGAGGTGACATACACAGAATTCGTTCAGTGGACATTCAAACAACAATTGATCATACCCAATTGCCAGAAGCCTTAGGAATTATCTACAGATACCAGTATTCACATGGGAGTTATGAAATGATACGTTGAGAACAAAGACAGTCTATAGGACATGAGTTCTAAAGGAAGTTATGAAGAATTCTTCTGTGGAGAACACAGCCCTGTTGGCAGCAAAAACTAACAAATGCAATGAAACAATTGCTGGAATCAAAGGGCAGAGGTCTCTAACTTTACGACCATCCATCATTATTCCAGCATAGGACTGAATGTGGATTTTCTTTATTTAAACGTATTATGGTTATCACTTTTCCTTGGACATAAGTCAATACATCTTCTATTTAATCTTTTTTATTTATGCCAACCTGTACTGCCTAACTAGCTGTATTTTCTGGACCTACTTGAAGCTGTAACCATTTGCGTATCTCACAATTCCATCAGCAAGAGGCGCATTCTTTTTATTAGTATATATTACTAATATATAATAATGTTATCCAACACACTGATTCTCATGACATTTTCTTATATGTATCTATATTTTGATCATAATCACACCCATTTTCCTATTTTGACTTTTGACTACTCATGCTGATATCCTTCCAGAAGCCCACACTTAACACTGGGTTTTAGCGTATACTATTCTGTGTATCCAAAATGCTCTTTGTCAAAATCTTCTTTCATCAGAGGCATCTGATGAATCCATGCCTTTCCTTAATCTTTCAATATAGACTTCTCTATTGAAAAATATTTCCTAAAATGTGACTCAGATAAGACACCATCTGCTTCTCCCATATTTCTATTACTGTGCTCCTGAAAAATTAACTCATAGTCAATTAAGCCTATTGGAAGAAGAATTATTAAGACTCAGGTAGTAAACAAAACCTCACAAGTATCAGAAAGATACTGAAGCATACAAGACTCACACACAGATTCACCAGTGCCTTACCAAAAAATGTATGTGTAATTATGATAGCAAAGAAGAGAAGACGCTCCAGTTGACTACCCATTTTGGCACAAGGTTATGAAGGTACAGCCACCTTTAATTATCTCCTCATTCATTAGGATGGTTAGTGTTATATTGATGGCTACATTTATGTTTAAAAGTTTTAAATTTCTGTGCTTAAAAGAACTATAAATCAAAATTGTACTTGAAATGTTAAAGCTTGCTAGTGGATCATTTTTGTAATTGACTGGTCATGTATAATTTTAGGAAAGCTGCTCTTTCTGTTTCTATAAATAAAAGCTTCCTTTGTACCAGATGGCCTTCTGCTTTCATGTTGACAAAATATATCTTCAGTTGCTTGCCTCTAAAATCACCTGACTGGGGTCTCTGGGAGGTGCATTTTGTAATCCCTTGTCCCAGATGTATACCTTTTGTCAGGATAGAATGAAAGTCTCTGCTTTATTAAAATGTGTTAGTGGCCAGACTGTTGAATCTCTGAACAAACACTCACACCCATATCATCATGATTTTATAAATAATCCTAGTAAGTGCATTAGTTCATCAAAATAGTCCTAGGTGGATCATTTATTGGATCTGTCATGGGCACCCTATCTGGGATCAACAGATGTTTGCTCACATCTCACCAGATTCGTACAGAGTATGTATACAGGAACAATCACAAATATGATTTCTATACCTAATATAAAACCCCATGACCTAAAGCTAATTGGGGTAAAATATTTGTTTGGATTACATTTCTTACACAACTCCGGACCACAATCCATTCTGTGAAGCCAAAGTAGGAAGCAACTGAAGCAGATACAATAAAGGTTCATTGCATACTGGAACATTCCTCATGCCTTGTTCAGCCTACTTTCTTGTACAATTTTGGGTGGCCTGACAAATAGCGACACCATCATAGTAGTCTAAACCTTCTCACATCAACCATGAATCAAGGAAATGCCCAGCAGCAGACTTGACTATAGACTTATCATGTAGATGTGTTTCCTTGATTCAGAGTCTTATTTCCCAAGCGACTATAACTTGTGTCAAGTTGACAAAAAAAATACATCTAGGACAGTACCCCATATGTTCCCTTTTGGATTTTAATACCAGTACTGTGAGGTACATTTTTGTGTTTCTGTCTGTCTGTCTGTTGATTTGAAGCTGGAACTTTCTAAGTACCCTACAACTTTGGGTTTTCCTGCTTCAACTTCCAGAGAGTTAAGGTTACAGAGAATGTGAGAATCCCAAAGAAAGAATGTTATTTGAAATCTCTTTAATAGAAATTGTCTTCAAAAAATGCAAAAGAGAGGTGCTTTACTATCATGTGACTTGAAAATTTTATGCAATATAAAAAAATGTAATTCAAGAAAATGATGTAAATGGAAATAATGTTTAGCAAAGTAAGCCAGATTCTAAATGGTAAATACTGCACAATTTTAGATGTAAAAACTAGATTTAAAATTACATTTTAACTTTTTCATTTTTATTAAATTTTTAGGTTAACATATAAAGTATTGGTTTTCATTATTACAAATATGTATTAACGTATATCTGCATGATTTTGTCTGTGTGTGTGTGTGTGTGTGTGTGTGTGTGAGTGAGAGAGAGAGAGAGGAAGAGAGAGAAAGAGAAACCTAGAAAGAAGGGCAGGAGAAGGAATAAAATGGTATCCTTTACATGAGATTTTTTTATTTGAAGAAAATTTAATTTTTTAATTTATTTTTAATAATTAATAGTTTTGCGGTCCAAACATGGTTTTTCTCTCCCAGCCCCTCCACTCAACTTCCCATCTTCCCCTTCAACTCCTCCTCCTTTCTATTCAGAAAAGGGCAGACCTCCCATGGGTATCAGCCAGCCAGAGTATATCAAGTTGCAGTAACACCTTGCACCTACCCTCCTATTGAAGCTGCACAAGGCAACCCAGTAAGAGAAAAGTGTCTAAAAAGTGTATAACACTGTCAGAGACACATTAGAAGACCAAGCTGAACAACTGTAACATGTGTGGGGACCCTAGATCAGTCTCATATAAGCTCTCTGTTTGGTGGTTCAGTCTCTATGACCCTTGTAAACTCAGGATGGTTAATTCTGTAGTTTTCCTGTATTTACTTGACCACGCTGGCTCTCACAATCCTTCACCCTTCTCTTCCAATGCATTCCCTGAGTCTGCCAAAGGTTTGGATGTAGTTCTCTGCATGTTTCCATCTGTTCCTTATCCAAGCCTCTCTGATGACAGTTGGGCTAGGAAAAAAATCTATGAACATAGAAGAATATCATAAAGAATCATTTCACTGACAATTTTTCCAGTCATGTTTGGTTCTATCATTGTTCTCTGGGCTGTCCAGCCTCTGGGTTCATGCCTTCCAGACAGTATTAGGGAGAAACTACCTCTAATGTTACAGGTCTCAATTTGGATCAGTCATTGGTTGGCTACTCCCACAATTTCTGTGTCACCTTTCCTACACCATATCTTGTAGGCAAAGCAAATTGTAGGTCAAAGTTATACAACTGGTTGGGGTCCCAATCGCTCCACTGGTCTTGTCTAGTAACAGGACGTGGCTGGTGAGGCTCTGAATCCTCCATCACTAGGATTCTTAGCTAAGATCACACGCATAGATTTCTGAGAGTTTTCATTGCATTAGGTTCATCCCAGAGATGCTCCTCATTCCAGTTGTTGTTCCCATTACTCTTTCTATCCAGCCTCCTTCCACCTGATCTCTCTACTGTTCTCATGACGACCCCATCAAGAGCCCTCCTTCACATTTACCTCTGATATCTATTCCCCCTTCACAATGAGATTTATGTCATCCCAAGTCACTTTGTTACTTAGATTCTTTAGGTCTTTATATTACTGGATGGTTATCCTTTACTTTAGGGCTAATATCAGTTTATAAGTGAGTATATACCATGTTTTTCTTCCTGGGTCTGGATTATATCACTGAGGATGGATGAACTTTTCAAGTTCCATTCATATACCAGAGAATTTTATGGTTCATACATGCATACAATTTATTTTGATCATATTCAAAACTGACTTATCTCCCTAACTCCTCCCACAAACTGGCAACTTACCAAATCTACATCAGCCCCTTGAAGATCTCCAGAAACAACACAAAAGGGGAAGCAGTGAAGAAATGAAAGAGCCAGAGAATGGGGAGGTGTGTGGTGAGAGAGGCTGGCCATTGTACATGACATATCTGTTGCACACATGAACACACAGCAACTGTCATTACCTGGTGGATCTATAAATGAATGTGCTACTGTATCCAGGTTGTGTTGACTTACAATCCCTTCATGCACATAATCAAGATTGGTGTAGCTGGATAAAATGACTCCACTCAGATTGGTTTGGAAGGTAAGTTCTAAATGGGTGTGACCATCCTGGAATCTGAGCAACTGTAAAGTTCATTTGGACTCCCTGGCAAGATGCATCCAGCAGAACATTTACACCCTTCTTGCATCCACCAGAACATTTACACCCTTCTCTCTCTCTCTCTCTCTCTCTCTCTCTCTCTCTCTCTCTCTCTCTCTCTCTCTTTCTCCTTGATTTTTGTATTTTCCTTCGTGAGAGGTTACAAGCAAAATCTTAACTGTTCTGGCTTGGAGAACAATTGACAGACATTTTATCTCCCTTTATAAGCTCTCCATACAGTGATTCTATGTGAATAAAATGGAAGAGCTCTTGTTCTGTGTATTTTGTTCCTCTTACTTTGAATCTTAGTAAATACCTGATAATTCTGCAATGATTTGGTCTATAATACAGATTAAAATCTGTGTTAATTTCACATACACTTATGGCCATGAATCTTGTGAGAGGCCAGAGTTTCATGAAGCCTTAATTTCTATTTAAAGAATACTTTCTACCCTCCCCTGAGGTCTTGGACCTTAGACTTGTTGCCAGCTATGGCAATACCTGCAAATGCTATGGGTAGCAGAGAAATCATCCTCGAGAGGTGAAGAGGAAACACAGTTCATCATGACTTAGTTAGCCTGACTGTTACAGACTTCTTAACTCTGATCCCAAGCAGCTTATTTTATGTACAATGAAAAATAGTATGCTTTGAGAAAAACAAGCTTCCTGGTGTAATACATGCCCAAGGCAAGGGGAACTATAATGACATCAAAACTCAATGCAAAGCGCATGTCATTTCTTTTGAGAAAGTAGGCTACCTGTATTTAGTTTAAAGTTCATTAATATTTTAGGTTATCTAACAAAGTATAGAATCTTTACAGCATATTTATACAAATCTGTCATTCTCTCTCTCTCTCTCCCTCCCCCCCCACTCTCTGTGTGTGTAAAGGAGAGAGAGAAAATTAAAGTCTCATTTTTTTGTGGTGATCCCTGAAACTTGCAAATGGGTGTGATATAGAGAGGAAGGGAGCATAAGTGGAGTGGAGAATAAAGAATGGTGGGAATGGTGGGTAAAAGAATCCATGTAATGGTAAATCAGAAAGGAGAATCAACTAGGAAAAGATTGGAAACCAGCAGGGGGAGGGGAGGCTGTGACCTAAAGTCTTATATGAACAAACTCTTCAGCTCAAGTCATCTAAAACAATATATAGAGACAAATACCAATTTTGGAACATCTAGATCAGGGGACATCAAAAAAAGGTGGCCAGTGGAAAGAACATAAGAGTTGAAGGAATGGGAAGGAATAATGTGAGAGGTCTATGATGACAAGGCTATTACAAAAATGAACAAACAGCACCTGTGATTACCTAGTGGATCAAAAACCATGAATATGCAACTATATATCAAAAACCATGATGTGCTGATGACTAAAAGTCCCTCAGGTATTTTCTCAAGAGTAGTTAGTAGCAAGATAAAGTGGTGAGACCTTTTGCTAAAAATTTTAGGCAATAGTAAATGGCAGTGTTATCTTGATATTTCTGCTAGTGTGGTTTTTTAATTAAAATGTACACTTGCCACAATCTATACTCACTGCAAGACAAAGTTTGAGAGTTTCTCTAAATCACAGAGTCGGCCTAGGGGCATGTCTGGGCCATGTTTTCCTTTTTTTTTTTTTTTTAAATGTTGTGAGAAGACCTGGTCACTATTTAGGGAGTGACACCATTTCCTAATCAGGAAAGTTCTTCAAATTAAAGTGAAAAAAAGCAAAGAGTAAGCATGTGTTCTTTGAGTTCTGATTATTAACTATGGATAAAATATGACCTGTTATCTGCCTTAAGCGACTGTCTCTCTGATACTTATGCATAATGATGGAACTTAATTGAAATGAACCTTTTATAGCTTAAAATTATAAAGGGAAATGGTTAAATAGAAGTGGTATGATGCACACATGTGGACCCAGGGTTGGGCAAGATAGAGAAGAATGAACTCATATTTCAGGCCAGTCTGTTCTTCAGGAGTGAATTCTGGTATACACTGGGCTACATAATCAACCCTGTGAGGAAAAAATTAAAAGAAATTTAAAGTGAAAAGAGATGCAGGAATTTGATCACCACTGTAAATTGCTTGAGAAAACCATTCCTAAAAGTCAGAAATATAAAGAGAAGAATTCTACTCTCTTATAAGAGACTATCCAAGAGTAATTGAGAACTAAGTATTTCACAAAGAAAGTATTTATTTGCTTTTGAAGTAACAAATACAGAAATACGTGGCCAGGAACTCAAACCTCACACATCCTGTTGGTCAATCTACTCAGTAACAAATATCTGATGTTGTGAACTCACATGCAGAAGAAGCTAACTGAAACTATATCTGCATAAGAGCCACACAGGATACCAACATCCTTTTCTCAAAGATTACAAACATGTAAGGGGCCTACAAAGGAAGACAGGGCCCCCACAAAAACTAGACCCACGCTTTACAGAAAGACTAGTTGAATTTAGGACAGTCGATGATAGACTAATATCCTTAGCATTATGCATAGGTAGCAGTAACTCAATTTCAATGTTTTGGGCTTGGTTACCTCTATTATATAAATGTCTGGGTTTCATGGTGACTGTTGGCTTCTCAAGACTGAGGGCCTGAAAAATGAACATGGACTCTCAAGACTGTGCTAACTTTTTTAAAAAATGTGTCATGGTTCCATTGGTCGACTTCTCTATTTTTATGCCAATACCACCCTGTTTTCATTACTGTAGCTCTGTAATAGAGTTTAAAGTCAGGGATGGTAATGCCTCCAGAAGTTCCTTTATTGTATAAGATTGTTTGGGCTATCCTGGGTTTTTTGTTATTCCATATAAAGTTGATTATTGTCCTTTCAAGATCAGTGAAGAATTTTAGTGGGATCTTGATGGGGATTGCATTGAATCTATAAATTGCCTTTGGTAGGATTGCCATTTTTACTATGTTGATCCTCCCAATCCACGAGCAAGGGAGATCCTTCCATTTTCTGGTATCCTCTTCAATTTCTTTCTTCAATGCCTTAAAGTTCTTGTCAAATAGATCCTTCACTTCTTTGGTTAGCATTACCCCGAGATATTTTATGCTGTTTGTGGCTATCGTGAAAGGTGATGCTTCTCTGAATTCCCTCTCTGCTTCCATATCCTTTGCGTATAGGAGGGCGACTGATTTTTTGGAGTTGATCTTGTATCCAGCCACATTACTAAAGGTGTTTATCAGCTGTAGGAGTTCTTTGGTGGAGTTTTGGTGGTCCAATGGAATCGTATAGAAGACCCGGATTTTAACCCACAAACCTATGAACACCTCATTTTCGATAAAGGTGCTAAAAGTATACAATGGAAGAAAGAAAGCAATCTTAACAAATGGTGCTGGCACAACTGGATGTCAACCTGTAGAAGAATGAAAATAGACCCATATCTATCACCATGCACAAAACTCAAGTCAAAATGGATCAAAGACCTCAATATCAATCTGAACACACTGAACCTGATAGAAGAGAAAGTGGGAAGTACCCTACAACAGATGGGCACAGGCGATCGCTTCCTAGGTATAACCCCAGCAGCACAGACATTAAGGGCAACATTGAATAAATGGGACCTACTGAAACTGAGAAGCTTCTGTAAAGCAAAAGACACTGTCACTAAGACAAAAAGGGAACCCACTGACTGGGAGAAGATCTTCACCAACCCCGCAACAGACAAAGGTCTGATCTCCAAAATATATAAAGAACTCAAGAAACTACACTTTAAAATGCTAATTAACCCAATTAAAAAATGGGGCACTGATCTGAAGAGAGAATTCTCAACAGAAGAAGTTCAAATGGCCAAAAGGCACTTACGGTCATGCTCAGCCTCCTTAGCGATCAGGGAAATACAAATCAAAACAACATTGAGATATCACCTTACACCTGTCAGAATGGCTAAAATCAAAAACACCAATGATAACCTTTGCTGGAGAGGCTGTGGAGAAAGGGGTACCCTCATCCATTGCTGGTGGGAGTGCAGACTTGTGCAGCCACTTTGGAGAGCAGTGTGGTGGTTTCTCAGGAAAATTGGGATCAACATACCCATGGACCCAGCAATGCCACTCTTGGGAATATACCCACGAGATGCCCGATCATATGACAAGGACATTTGTTCAACTATGTTCATAGCAGCATTGTTTGTAATAGCCAGAACCTGGAAACAACCTAGATGCCCTTCAATGGAAGAATGGATGAAGAAAGTATGGAATATATATACATTAGAATACTACTCAGCGGTAAAAAACAATGACTTCGCGAAGTTTGCATGCAAATGGATGGAAATAGAAAACACTATCCTGAGCGAGGTAACCCAGACCCAAAAGGATGAACATGGGATGTACTCACTCATAATTGGTTTCTAGAGATAAATAAAGGTCAGTGAGTCTATAATTTGATATCCTAAAGAAACTAAATAAGAAGGTGAACCCAAAGAAAAGCATATAGCTATCCTCCTGGTTATGGGAAGTAGACCAGATTGACAGGCAAAAATTTGGGATCTTGGGGGTGTGGTGGGAGGGGGGTAAGGGGAGAAGGGGAGAGAAATGTGAGAAGGGGAGGGTGGGGGGAACTTGGGGAAACGGGATGATTGGGATAAAGGAAGGTTGGTTAGGGGAGCAGAGAAGCACACATCTTAATTAAGGGAGCCATCTTAGGGTTGGCAAGAGACTTGGATCTAGAGGGGCTCCCAGGTGCCCAGGGCGATGTCCCCAGTTAGCTCCTGGGGCAGCTGTGGATAGGGAACATGAAATGACTCTATCCTATAGCCATACTGATGAATATCTTGCATATCACCATAGAAACTTCATCTGGCGATGGATGGAGATAGAGACAAAGACCCACACTGGAGCACTGGACTGAGCTCCCAAAGTCCCAATGAGGAGCAGAAGGAGGGAGAATATGAGCAAAGAAGTCAGGACCACAAGGGGTGCGCCCACCCGTGGAGACAGTGGGGCTGATTCTTTGGGAGCTCACCAAGGCCAGCTGGACTCTGACTGAAATAGCATGGGATAAAACCGGACTCTCTGAATTTGGCGGACAATGAGGGCTGCTGAGAAGCCGAGGACCATGGCACCGGGTTTTGATCCTACTTCATGCTCTGGCTTTGTGGGAGCCTACCCAGTTTGGATGTTCACCTTCCTAGACCAGGATTGAGGGGGGAGGACTTTGGACTTTCCTCAGGACAGGGAACCCTGACTGCTCTTCAGGCTGGAGAGGGAGGGGGAGGAGTGGGGGGGAGGGGAGGAGGAGAGGGAGGAATGGGAGGGAAATGGGAGGCGGGGAGGAGGCAGAAATTGCTTTTTTTTTCCAATAAAAAAATGTGTCATGGTTACAAGGATCATAACTTAAGGCAATCTATAGGAAACACATAGTCAACATCAACCCTAATACAGAAAAATGCACAGCAATTCCAGTAAAATCAGGGAAAACACAAACTTGTCTACTCTCTCCATATCTGTCCAATATAGTACTTAAATTCTTACCTAGAGTAAAGGACAGCTGAGGAGAGCAAGGAGATACAAACTGAAAAGGAAAGGAAGATGTTCAAGCATCTGTATTAGCAGATTATGTGATATTATACGTAAGTGATCTGAAAAATCTACATGGATTTTTCTGCAACTAATAAACACTGTCAGCAAAGTAAATGGAATTTTGCATGCAAATGGATGGAAAGAGAAAACACTATCCTGAGTGAGGTAACCCAGACCCAAAAAGATGAATATGGTATGTACTCACTCATTAGTAGATTCTAGCCATAAATAAAGGACACTGATCCTATAATTCATGATCCTAGAGAAGCTAACTAGGAAGGTGAACCCAAAGAAAAACATGTGGTTATCCCCCTGGATATTGGAAGTAGGCAAGATTACCAGGCAAAAATTGAGAGCTTGGGGGTGGGACTGGGGTGGAGGTAAGGGGAGATGGGGAGAGAGAAGTGAGAAGGAGAGGATGGGGAGAGCTTGGGGGAATGGGACAGTTGGGGTGGAGGAAGAGTAGATTTGGGAGCAGGGAAGTATATATCTTAATTGAGGGAGCCATTTTGGGGTTGGAAAGAGACTGGACTCTAGAGGTGTTTCCAGGTGTCCAAGGAGATGTCCCCAGCTTTTTCATTGAGCAGCTGAGGAGAGGGTGCCTGAACTGGCCCTATCCTATAGCCACACTGATGAATATCTTGCAGATCACCATAGAACCTTCATCTGGTGATGGATGGAGATAGAGACACTGGAGCACTGGAATGAGCTCCCAAGGTCCAAATGAAGAGCAGAAGGAGGGAGAACATGAGCAAGGAAGTCATGACCGCGAGGGGTAATCTAATGGGAACTCAGCTGGACTGCAACTGATTGAGCATGTGATCAAACCGGACTCTCTGAACATGGCTTACAAGGAGGGCTGACTGAGAAGCCAAGGACAATGGAACTGGGTTTTGATTCTACTGCATGAACTGGCTTTGTGGGAGCCTAGTCTGTTTGGATGTTCTCGTTCCTAGACCTGGATGGAGGGGGGAGGACCTTGGACTCCCACAGGGCAGGGAACCCTGACTGCTCTTTGGACTGGAGAGGGAGGGGGAGGGGGCATCGGAAGAAGAAGGGAAATGATAGGAAGGGAAGAGGTAGAAGAAAAAACAAGGAAAAGAAAAAAATTAAATCACAAAAGTCAGTATCCTTGTTATATACAAATGACAAACAGAATAAAATGAGGAAAACATCTTTCACAATAGACACAAAAAAATTAAATTATCATTTAGTATCTCTAATGAAACAAGTTACTGTCTTGTGTGACAGAAACCATCAAGTCATTGGAGAAATAAATTCAAGAAATGTCAAAAGATAAAGAGAACTCTCACAATTGAAGATCAATAGGATAAACATAGGAAAATGGACAGTCTGCCAATTGAGTAATCTATAGACTCAATACAACCCCCATCAAAATTCTAATACAGTTGCACAGAGTTTAAGAGGACAATTTTCAGCTTCAAATGTGAACACACACACACACATATACACCTACACACAATAACAAAATAGCTTAAACAATGCTGACCAATAAAGAATTGCTGGAGGTCTAAATATTCCTGCTATCAAGTTGCCCTACAGAGCTATAGTAACAATCACAGAGTGTTACTGGTACAAAGACAGACATGTTCATTGATGGAATCAACTTGCAAATTCATATATAAGTCCAGGCAACTGTGTACATTTGATTTTTGCTAAAGAAGCAAGGAACACACACTGGGAAAAAGGCATCATCTTCAACAAGTGCTTCTTTTCAAACAAGACGACTGAATATAGAAGAATGCAAATAGATTCATTCTTATGACCTTGCACAAAACTCAATTTCAAATGGGTTGAAGACCTCAATATAAGAACAGATACACTGAACCAGACAGAAGAAGAACTGGGGAAAATATTCGGACACACTGGTACAGGAAATAACTTTATGATTAGAACACCAATAATACATGCCCTAAGAACAACAATTAATAAGTAGGAATCCGTGAGACTGAGAACCTTCAGCAAGGCAAAGGATATCATCATTCAGACAAGGCAGCTTTCCTGAGAAATGGAAATGGCATTTACAAATTCTACAACCAATAGAGAACTCATAACCAAAATATATAAAGAACCCCAAAAAATTGTTAGCAAAAATAAATAAGTAAGTAAATAACCCTATTTTGAGATGAGGCACAGATAGAAATGGAAAATTCTCAAGAAGAGATATCCCAAAGAGCTGACAATCACTTAAGGAACTGTCCAAATCAAAATTACTTCAAGATCCCATCTTACAACTGTCAGGATGGCTAAGATTAAGAAAACAAGTATCAGCTCATGCTGGTGAAGAAGTAAATCCAAGAAAACACTCAACTGTTGCTGGTAGCAGTGCAAGCCTGTATAGCCCCTGCAGAAATCAGAGTTAGTTCTTCTTGAAAATGTGGATCAATATACATCAAGATACTATTATATTACCCTTAGAGATATTCCCAAGGACATTTCATCCTACCAAAGAGATCCTGGCTCAGATTTGTTCATTTCTGCTTTATTCATCATAGTTTTCATTAGAAAACAATGTAGATGTTCCTCAATAGAATAACTGATAATGAAAATATTTCATTTATACAATGGACTATTATTTAGTCATTAAAAATGGGGTATATCATAGAATTCACAAGCAATTGAATGAAACTAGAAAATACTCATTCTTAGTAAAATAACCCAGATACAGAAAGAAAATATGGTATATATTTGCTTATGTGTTGATTTTGGCTGTTAAGTCAGAGATAACCAAAATAAAATCCATAGATTCAGAAGATAATTATAGTCTAAGTGACTAGAGGTACAGACACATTTTGGTAAAGGAAGATAGACTAAAAATGGGGGTCTATAATAGCGCTATCAAGTGGAGCAGAGGATGGAATGTAGAATAAGGGATGGAATCTGGGGAGAGACAGTTGAAATTGAGGACCATTCGAGGGGTATTAAAACCTGTTACAGCACTAAAATTACTAAAACACTTTAATAAACAAAACCAATTTACATGAAATTGTCTAAAAATGGAGAAGATAGAGTTCTAACTCTTGCTATCAAAAGAAAGTTCCAGCACTTGTAATGGGTTACATCTAATTTAGATGCTGGCCAAAGGGGTCCTCTGGGAATTTATAAACCTTAGATGTTACCAAGACCAACCAAGGTTTCTCTTCACAAAATAATAGCAAAGCCCTACTTCTAAAGAAAACACAAATCATTGAAGATGGAGGAGCAGATCTGGAGCCCACATAGAGCCTTCACTCCTATGTGCTAGCATCTTAGGCACATAAACACTCCCTATATAAACACCAACCCAGTCTTAAACACTTATGCATTGGTGTCATGCCTACAAGCTATGCTAGAGCTTTGATGACACAAGGTTGTGAAAGTAATCAATCAATGTGTGGTTTCACTGGAGGTCAATTAATTACACAGGATGGAACACATGTCCAGCACTGCTCAGGTGATCATGAACAAGAGGACAGATAGCCTAGGTACCTAGGTTATAAGAATTACTACTGTTTTTTAAAAGTAAAAGTAGCAATAATAACTCCTGATGACTATCTACTATACTCAGATGAGAACCTGAACACCTCCATCAAACCACTTCTTTTAGAGCTCAGTGAATCCAGATGAAGAGGAAACAGAAAGAAGGTAAGATCCAGAGAGGACGGAGGGCACCAAGTTAGGAAGGCACTGTGAATCAGTGATTTTTAACTTTCCTAAGGCTGCAACATGTTCCTCATGCTGTGATGACCACAAAACAAAAAATAATTTTTGTTGCAACTTTAACTACAATATGATTCTGTTATGAATTATAATTTAAATATATGATATGCTGGATATCTGATATGTAACCCAAGTGAAAAGGTCATTTGATCACAAAAGATCCTGTGGACCACCGCTCTTATTCCACATGATCAAATGTCATATGTACTCAGAGACTGGAGAGAAGCCTGCACATGGCCTGCAAGTTTCCACTGTATGATATAGCTTCCAACTTAAGATTTTCAGTGGGTATCCTACGGGTCCAAATGAGTGGGTCTCTGATTCTTGTGCCTTTTCTTAGCCTGTTTTTCTCCTGTTTGTCTTGTCCAAATCTGATATGCTAGATTTTTCTCTTACTGTATATTATTTTATCATATTTTATCATTATTACTTAGCAGCCTGTTTGTTAGCTAAGAAGATACAAAAAGGAAAGTGGATCCATGTGAGAGGGAGTTATGGAAGAACTTGGAGGAGCAGAGTAAAGGAACACCATAATAAATATATATCATATGAAAAAAAATTATTTTCAGTAAAAAAAAAAACTAAAAATGTAAATGTTATTGTCACAAGAATGGTCATTCAACTTCCCTTGACATCTTGAAACAACAATAGAGTTATTAAAGTATTATTTATTTATTTATTACTGATTGGGGGTAATCGAAGTAGGGGTTGGTTGGGTAAAGACCACATGTAGAGGTCTGTGGACCATTATATGGAGTCAGTACTTGTTCTATATCTTTTAGTTGTTTCCTGGATAGATCTCATGTTACCTGACTTACATGGCAGGTCTTTTAATCACTGAGCCATCTCTCCAATACACAAGTAATTATTTTTAAAGCTAGTCATGTGGATGTATTGGACCATTAACCTTCAAGAAGCATTACTAGGAAGCTATTGCTGATGTTTTAGCATTTCTGAAAATGAAGGGTTAAAGCCATGTTTGGTGTCTTTATGACAGCATGGCACAGTAACCAGAAGGGTCTAATAGGGCAACATATACCTTATTGGTAGAAATAGCTGTCTAATTTTCCTCACAAATATGAGGAAAAAGTGTAATGTTCTGGAAAACCAACCAACTATCCAGGACTAGTGTCATTTTAATCTTGAATAAATATACAACTACAACTTGTTAAATAAGCATAATTCATAAATTGCAATCTAAATATTTATCTTTGTACTCGCAGATATAGTTCTTATTCCTCATCAAACATCTTATAGCCTCAGACAAAAACCATTAAAAACCAGAAAGCAACAAAAATACAGATAACAGGTGATTGTTTGGTGTTCATTCTTAGCTGATCATTCTGTAACAGAACTCCTTCATCTAAGGCTCAGGGTACATCATGCAATGCATGGAAGATAGATTGTAAGAACTGAAGGAATAGAGAATTTACTATGAGATTGCATTTCTTCTAAATATAGTCACATATAAATAATATATACACATATAAATAATATTATAAAGACTAATCATATCCAATTTATATATTTAGGAATAGAAATATAAGTGTATGTGTCTTTGTGTGCATGTGTAGTTATATAAATGTAATTAAAAATAAGATGAATCTCAGAGATCAAAATAGGTTAGAGGAGACATTGAGAAGAGAAAGAGAAGGAGAAATTGTATAATTATAATTTATATAAAATATATTAATAAAATTGTACCTTTAGAAATACAGAGTAATGCATAAACATGTCTAACTCTGTGATGAAATATATCCAATAGTATACCCTAAATATATACTACAATCTACTTCTTTGCCGTGTCTTATAGCTTGTTGGCCTCTGACAGACTGTTCTAGAAATACTCCAAAAGAATATTTAAGCTTATTATCCAAGTTCATTGTCATTTATTTACTGTCTTACAGAAATAAAAAACAAATGCTATTGATTCAGGAATGAGGCTTACAAAATAAAAATATCAGAAAAAGGGCAAAACAACTTGTCAAATTGAACATATTAAGCATTTTCAGAAACTTCTATGTCAACTATTCAACAATAAAGTGAAACAGTACAACACAATAAATAGATATTTGTGATTTGTAGTAAAGAATTGTAAGAGTGTAGGGCTGGAGAGATTGCTCAGAGGTGAAAAGTGTGTTCTGAACATGCAGAGGACCCAACTTTGGTGTAGGAGGGTCTTCTGTCTATGTGTTACTTTCATTGGTGAAATAAAGAGACTTCCTTGGCCTAGTTGATAGGGCAAACTCAGGTAGGCGGGGAAGACAGAACAGAATTCTGGGAGGAAGAAAGCACAGTTAGAGAGCCACCAGAGAGCCAGCCACCAGGTCAGACATGCTTAATCTTTCCCTGTAAGCCATAACCCTGTGGTGGCATACGGATTATTGAAAATGGGTTGATTCAAGATTTGAGAGTTAGCCAATAAGAGGCTAGAAATAATGGGCCAGGCAGTAATTTAATTAATACAATTTGGTGTGGTTATTTTGAATATAAACTAGCTGGGTAGCAGAGATGCAGCCAGCCGCTCTCATTACAACACAACGTCAGTTCCCAATGCCTAAACTAGAAGGCTCAGAATTGCCTTTGACTCTAGCTCCAAGGTATCTCATCAGTGCCCTTTTCTGGCCTAACAAGTCACCAGCACTCACATGCACATATTCACATATAATTTAAAATAAAATTTTTAAAAAATATTAATGCTACATCTTAAAAGAACTTTCAGTTAAAGCAAAAATATACTTCTTTATTTCTTTGATTTTTAAGAAGTGGAATTTTATTATTCTACAAACTAGACAATTAATCAAGTAAAATATTGAATAATTATAGTCCGATATGGGATTATTACCAGCATCATCATTTTGATAGACACATTAGGATTGCTGTTATAACATGACTAATATTCATTGGAAATTTTGCAAAGAACAAAGGAGGCATTGCATCTCATATTTAAAAAGCAACAACTTGCAAACATTTAGTAAAATAATCAAGTAGTTGACTATTTGGATGAAAAGGTGTTGAGTCCAGGATGCAACTCAACTGTAATCATGGCAGATTCTGTGGCTGAACAACTTATAAATAAACAATTTCCGAAAAGCTGTGTTTTTTTGAGACTATGGTAAAACGGGGAATGTTTGTGAACCCTTCTATGGAGACCGCTCCTTTAATCCAAGCACTTGTGGGGCACTCTCCAGTAGATCTTTAAATTGAAAACCAGCCTGCTCTACAAAGTGCATTCCTGACTAGCCAAGGTTACAGAGAAAACATGTCTGGAAGAAAATTCATAAACACGGGGTGAAAGCGGATGTGCTATGTTGGTTAGTCTTCCGTGCTGTGGTTAGGTAGATAATTCAAGACTCTCTTGACATCCTGTATGTTTTATTCCGGCTCTGCCTCTTGTGACCTAAAGAAGCACCATGCTCTCTGTGCTCAAAAGCAGTATGTGGATAGGTGAGTCCTACTGGGAATACACGGGGTGGGATGCCAGGGTGGAAATATTAGCCAAGGAGACTGGAACTGACCACAGCAGAAACACTGGCTTCCATGGTGGATATTGGTTAACGAGTTCATCTTAACAAATCATTCTCCAATTCTAATGTATGGAGGCCCAACAGGGATGGGGAGGTCAGATGGCTAGGCTGTTGAAAGGAGATAGATCAACCATCATGAGTTTTTCTTTTCAGGCTCCTTCCTAGTCCTGAGGATGTTGGCACAAACAGGTGAGTCCATTGTTAAAATCTTGAGTTACTACCCATCCCAATAAATAGGTTTTATTTTAGCAGGAGAACAGAATTACAGTGTGTTTTCTTGTGGCTTCTGTGAATGACTCCTTGGTGAATCTTCTGAACTGTGAAGTTATGACTCCAGAATTCAGCCTCTCAGATCTGTCTGAGATTGTCCCAGACACTGCCCCTGGAAGAAAAAGGCATCAACTTTGTTCAGATAAGCATTTTTTCATCTTTTATAGACAAGATTTCTCTGTGTGGCTCTAACTATCTTAGAAGTCACTTTGTAGACCAGACTGACCATGAAATCAGATATAGGCCTGCCTCTGCCATCCAAGAACTATGATTAAAGGTATGGTTCAAAAACTTGGAGATTAATCAATTGTTTTAAAATCTACTTTGCAACACTAACCTAACCACCTCCACATATTTTGAAATTTTGATGCTGTAATTTATGACTATGTATGTTTGTCACTTGACAAACCATTGAAGTTACTGTTTTTGTCTTCAAACATATATACAAATGATAAAAATTTGTATATCACCAGCACAGTATTGATACCTCTTATTTTGGCTTGCTATTAGTGAACTATTCTACATTTTCTACATGAAGATGTTTTCACGTAACTCATTAGCAGCCTTTTCTTTCTGCTTGAGTAACTTCACAGCATTTCCTGTGCTTATGGTGATTGAACTCTGCTACAGTTTTTCTGAGAAATTCATTAACTCTATTTCCGAAGGTCAGTGTTGTTGATATTTATAGGCAGGGTTTTTTTCCACTCACCTCATTGAATGCATCATCCTTGTTTCTTAGGACCTGTAGATATTTGCTCTGAAGTCTGACAGTAAGTGTACTGGAAGCCCCTCATTTGGTTTTTACTTCTTTTTTCATTCTGATATCAGGATCTCTTATGATAAAATATGTTCGGCGATTCTGATTATTTCAATTTAATTTCTTGTGTGGTTGAACCTTTTTGGACCTGATCATGTTCATTTCACTTCTTTTCAACAGTGTGATATCATTGCTTCTCTATGTTGTTTCTGTTTTTTAATTATTTCTGTTATTTCTTTCTCTTAATCTGTTAATGATTCTTTTATAATTTCATGCAATGTGTTTTAACTACATTTATCCCCCTGTCTAAACTCATCCTAGTTCTATCTCCTCCCTTACACTCCCAAGAAAGCCTCTATAATCTTTTATTCTTTCTTGAATTTTTACGACTGATAATTTGATATTAAATGCTAACAAAAAGAAATCTTGTCATTCTTCATTGTTTTTCATTCAGGTTCTGTATTTACATATAAGACTATATAATGCCTGATCTAGCCAAACTCATTCTCCTGTTGTATCAAGTATACTATTGAATTTTTTTTCCCATTTTGTCTAAGTTGAGAATGAACTTGGGAAAACTGGTTGCAATCCTGAACAGGATGACCTTGATGTCAATTTTGCTAATTTGACTAGCTTACTTCTTCTGTTTTAAGACCATATGTTGTTGCTACCTGGGCTTCTGGATCAGTAAGATCACTGGGCAATCAGGGCCAGTCTCTCATTTGCATCCTTGATCACCTCTACTGAGGAGTGTCGCAAGATATCTATACTGGCTGGAGTCTATATACTCTTCACTGAAGTGTTTTGCTATTTGTCTCTTTCCTGGTGAACATACACCATTAAGTAAAGAACAACAACCAAGATTCATGGGCTGACAATCATAAGTTGAAATCATTTTTATCAAGTGACCCAAGTGTCAGAGACGACTATACTCTTGAAGTTTCATATGCAAGAAGCCTTGAAATGGTGTGGAAACTATACGTTTGCCTCTAAGCTATCCCTATCCCTCTTAGTGTAGAAAATGAATGAGTATGACCTCTGTAAATGAATGTCTGTACAACAGTACATAAGGGACAGTGTAGTTAGGACTCACTCCTCCTATTTTGTTGTAGATTTTCTTTATTTTTTGGTCTGACTCACCCTCATTCCTGAGGTCTGGCATGCTTACAATTTAATTTTGATCTGAGTATTATTAGATTTCTAGAGACAGCGAAGTTGAATCAAGAGCATACCTTTTCTGCTTTCTTAGTGGCCACAGTTTCCATCTGTCTTCTCACAAATTAATCTTTTCTATTTTCATCTGATGAGTTTCTTTTTAGATTACATTTATGACCAAATTTACTTCATTATTTAATACTTACAAATAATTCTCAGTTAATGTATCTTAGGATAGAATGCTATATATTATGTTGTGGTAGTTAGGGGACACTCATTACATGAAAATGACACTATTGTGTTTACGACTTTTCTTGGGAATATGTAACAAAAGAAAATCTGTTCACCCCATAAAGGCAACCCAGGACAGAAAAAACAATGATTCAAAATGTTCAAATACGTGAATTTGTGAGTTTACTGATGTTACTAATAGCAGTATGATTGCAAACTTATTTGCAAAAGTAGTGGAGGACTCAAAAGTATTCAAAGCACATCTAAATATGGGTGATCTTAATGTAAACCAAAACCCCAAATCCCCCTGCATTACTTGCAGGCTAATAAACTGGTGTTAGATACTATCTCTTAAAATTCAGCAGGACCAGTTTCTGCAGAAATAGAAAGGTTCACTTTTGAACTTTGCAAGTTTCAACTTTACAGTAGATATGATGTTTGTTCACCTCCTGATTCCCCTGAGTATTTCAGCTTCTAACTCTGAAACAGGGATGTTGTGTTGTATTAAGACCAGCTGCTTCCCGCCACCCGACTCCCACACAAGCTAACTTTACCCGAAATAATTACACGACAACTGTATTCATATAAACACTGCCTGGCCCATTAGTTCCATCCTCTTATTGGCTAACTCTCACCTCTCAATTAACCCATTTTTAATAATCTTTGTAGCCCCACGAGGTGTAGCTTACCAGGAAAGATCTTAACCTGCGTCTGTGTAGGGTGGGAGAATCATGGCGACTGTCTGACTCGGCTTTCTTTCTCCCAGAAAGAAGGTTCAGTTTACTCTGCCTACTTAATATTTTGTCCTATTAAAGGGCCAAGGCAGTTTCTTTATTTAACCAATGAAATCAACAAAAAACAAAAGACTCCCACATCAATGTTGCAATTCAGAGAAACTTGTTGTACAAAGGACCCTGAAAAAGTGAAAATTGGAGACTCAAATGTCAGGAATAAAGGGGGATCATGAAATATTTTACTCTGTGCATCTTCCCGCAGGAAGTCATGACAAGCCTTCACTGTCTGCCTGGCCAAGCCCTGTAGTTCCTAATGGACAGCATGTGGAAATTCGTTGTGACTCTAATAAGTATAACACATTCAAGCTGTACAAAGAACATGGAGAACCTATCCCTCAGATCCATGACAGAATATTCCAAAAGAGACTTCTCCTGGGTCCTGTGACACAAGCATATGCAGGAACCTACAGATGTTATGATTATAATTGTCAATGTCCTAGTGAACTTTCATCACACAGTGACCCTCTGGAGATCATAATTTCAGGTCAGAGATCATGTTTGGATTGTCATTTCATTTCCTCAAATCTCAACACAATAAAATTTTCAGGATTAATTATAGGCAGAGTTTCAGCATCACAAAGTAATATTCAACACAAGCAGTTGAATACCTTGGTGAGCAAAACATAAACCCAAGGACAGGTATTTTCTTCTCCCTCAGACTTCATAAATTTTAAGACAGTGTTAAGGAGTGTTAAGTCAGGGATAATTTGGGCTTGAAGATGGAATTCAGGTATTAACAGTTTGACATCAGGATAGGAAAATAGCCTGAATTATCCAGGCTCTATAGAAACATAAGGGACCATAAAAATAAATTAGGAAAAATACTGTTATAAGCAGAACAAAACAGGAGGTAGACATCCTAATGCTAACTCTTACAGTGGAGGAAGGGTCCAAATGCCAAGAAAAGCATGAGGGCTCTAGAAACTGGAAGGCACAAAGTAATGAATACTTACCTAGTGATATCAGCAGTAACAGATCCCTGCCGATCACTTATTTATGCTATTTGTGCTTGTTTCAGAGTTCTGATCTTCACAACACTTGTGTTCTTTTTAAATGTGATGACTTGTTATGATAGCAATTGGAAACTAAGACAGGAGTCAATGTCAAGGCCAATTTAAGAACTGGGCAGGGAAGAGTAGAGGTCACTAAGTCAGGGAAGTAATACATTCATTTATTGTAGGAAATAATACTCATGGTGCCATATTTCAATAGCCTTACAGGATTTTGAACCATAAAAAAAGGCCAGAAGAGATTTTGTAATACCTACCTTAACTACTAATTATCTTCCCTTGCCAATGATTATAGTCATTCAAAAGTATCATTAAATGGACTCATAAAAGAACCCAGCCCCTAAAGCTTGCCATATTTTCTGCCTTCCCTGAACATAGAAAAGGGTAATAGTGGCTACAATAGACTGGTTCAAGAGACACTTTCTCCCAATAAGCCAGTGAGAAAATACTGTACTGCTACCAGAGTCACAGAAGTCAGAAATGATCAGAGAAAGGTTAAAAAGTCTGTGTACAAAGTTGACATAAACACAGACAAGGACACTAGGACACTGACAGGAAGAACAGGTTAAGGTAGAGAATCATAGATTTTCTGGGATATATAGATTGGGGTCAGGTTCTTACTCACAATCTCTCTATTTCTACAGGAATCTACAGGAATCCTTTCCTATTGGTCCTATCAACTCCCCTGGTAAAATCAGGAGAGAAGATGACCCTAGAGTGTCATTCAGAAATTATGTTTGATACTTTCATTTTGACTTCAAATAGAAAGCAAATAATCAATGGCTCTTTCCAGCTTCCTGCAGAATCTCATCATGGGGGGTCCCATGCCACCTTCTCAATAGGTCCTGCGACACCTGACCATGCTGGTGTTTACACATGCTATGGTTCTTATAACCAAATACCATATGAGTGGTCTGAATCCAGTGACCCTGTTGACATAATTATCACAGGTAAGAGGGTGCTACCTGATCCTCATCCTCTCTGTGATATAGAACTATTATTCTATAGACTTGAAATCCTGGGAGATGGTGGGGAAAATGAAGGTAGGAAACTTAGAAAAAGTCATTCTTGGTAAATATGTCACTGACACAGACAATGAAAACTGACACACAAGAGACACCATTGGTTATAATATAATTGACATACACAGATGTCAATTGAATCATAATTAGAAGTAAAGAGAAAAAGGTAACTCAGTGAAATTGATACAATCAGAGACAATGACATCCTTCTACTAATATTCAATGACATCAACAGTTCAGAATTTTGTTTACTTCCTACCTTGTCAATTCATCTGTCAGAGACATAAACATGTCATTTTTCTGATATGAGTTTATGTGCTGAGTGGGGCTGGTTTTTAATTAATATGATGTCTGGATAAAGATGGCACACATAAAATTTTACCTAGTTTGACAGTTCTTCAGTTTCTATGTTTGACTGACTATTCATCAAAAATAGCATAACCATGGGTAATTGAGCAGACCACCAATTGCTGTTTGTTCTCTGCATTTTCAAACTGTTGTCAGTCTATGTTCCCAAGTTATTCAGACATTCTAGGGTAGGTGAAAAAATCTATAACAGTTCCCCCTGGGATACACCAAAACAAATAATGCAGAGACATGGAAATACAAAAAAAATAGTAAATAAGACAGAGAGACTGAGAGAAAGATGCAAAGATAGAAAGGGCTGAGGAACATGTAAGCATGGCATTTGTGGGAGGAGAAAACCTGCAAAAGTCTTAAGCTGGAGTAGAAAATTTGAAAGTAGAGGTGGAGAAATAATGGCAAATATTAGATATTTTGAAGCAGAGATAGGGAGGCCAATAGGAGATTACATTTGATCAGAATACACACAAAGAGTATTAAGTGAGAGAAGATCATCATGTCCCCTGTTTAAGGAAAACAAACACCACATTAATAGAATATCCTGCATTTGGAAAAGAGATTCATTAACACATATAGGAAAAGATACAAGAAAAAAATTAATTACTCAGAATGAGGTCAGATTCTACATTTTTAATATTCAAAGGATGAAAAAGTTGTAGGTCATGAAATTGGGAAATAACCATGAGAATGGGAAGGAGATTACCAAAGAGGGATGTGTAAAGAGGAAGAATACATATGCCATTGAAGTCAAAATGCAGAGAAGAACAAGCAGAGGTATAAGGGAAGGAACTAGGTAGAAAATGAAAAATAAATATACTATATGAGGATGTTTTTATGAAGTACATTGATTTATATGCTAACAAAATAACAAGTACATCTAATTAAATTCATTGTTTAACAGAATATTTGGAAAAATTGAAAGTATGAAGAATAATAAAGGAATGGAATCAGGGAAGGTTGGGGGACAAGAGAGAATGATAGCATAAATGTGATTATGACTACATAAGTAAATATATGTAACTACACTAAAAGGAAAAGAGGCCATGAAATAATGTAATTGTATTCTAATTTTAATTTTTTAATGAAAACAAGTATAAAAATACATTACATATTTGAATGTTCAATAATGAAGCCAATTGCTTCTTAAGTTAAATATCTGTTTATAAAACAAATATAAAAAGAAAGATGGTTGAACCTATGCATATAGAGGTAGAAATTGTCAAAAATAAAACTGAGGCAAATTTATGATTATAGGATTAATGTTAAGTCAAAGAATCAGAAAGATAATATGGAAGAAAAGTGGGAGATAGAAAGAATTAGGGAGGTAGAAAAAAGAACACATAAATGTTGGGCTTGAAAGAGAGTGATCACAGAAATAGAAGCAGGGAGACAGAACTCTGAGGAGTGATTGAACACTGGTAAAGAACTGCCCCTCTAACTGTCTCTTCTTCCTTTCTTCCAGGTTTGTACAAGAAACCTTCTCTGTCAGCCACGAGGGGTCCTGTGGTGATGTCAGGAGAGGACATGACCTTGTCCTGCACCTCTGACCATCAGTTTGACATGTTCCATCTGTCCAGGGAAGGGGTGCCTCAAGGACATGGGCTGCCTGCAGAGCAGAGCCACAGTGGGACATTCCAGGCCAACTTCCTACTTGTTACTATGATCCAGTCTGGGACCTATAGGTGCTATGGCTTTTTCAGGAACTCTTCCCATGTATGGTCATCTCCAAGTGACCCACTGTACATTTCTGTCACAGGTAAGAAAGTCTTGTATATTCATCATATCTTTTGACTAATGAAACTCTAAAATCATTTCTGAGTACCACCCTACTGATGATGGAGAGACTCAGTAAATACACAAATACATAATCTGTATTTTGTATATATGTACGTATAATTAACAATATTAATCAAAGACAAAGAGTCTATCAAGATAAGGAAATGTATAGGAAAACTTGAAGGAAGGCTACCTGGTGGAGCGGGAGAGACAACAGGGATAGGGTAAGAGAAAAAATTATATTTAATTTTAAAACTTTTTTATTTATTTTGAGAATAAATATCATATTACAAAATAATATACAAGGCATTTCCCCAACAATCCTTATCCTGATTGGTCAACCACACTGGAATGTGTAGGTCTCCAGGGAGAATTAGAAAGAGGTCAGGACAGACTCATTAGGGATAAGCTTTCAATCAGTTTGGGTAGGTCAAGAATGGAGCAGTCCTGATCTCTGCCTCACATAGATATCACTATGGTATTCCCATTGACTCATCACAATTTGAAAACAAAACTTCAAAGCAAACCATCTAATGGCATCATATAACACTAAAGACAGCACTAAGAGGTGGAGTAGGTGCTACTTACTATCCAAATCCAAAGGACTTTTGAAACAGAGAAGGCACAAAGTCTTTGATGAACTTTCTCTCTTTCCTCTCCCCTTCCCTAGTAAGTTCATCAAGAAACTGTACTTCATGCATCGAACCAGACTCCAAAACTAGTGAGTAATTTTTCCTCTTCTCTGTCGTGGAAACGTAGGGACCAAAAACTCTTGGGTTCATGTTTTGACTCAGATCTCTCACAGCTCAGTAGTCTTAGCATCATCATCTCCTCTCTGTGATTCTTAGACTCTGTAACATCAGAAGTTTTGGGGAGTAGAGTAAAAACTGTATCTGAGATCTCCTATAAGTGAAAAGGAGAGCAGATTTTACTCCCTTCCAGGGATGACAAACTGCTCATTCTATTTCAGTTCCTCCTGGAGAAAATGTTATGAGGCCTGAGAAAGAAAGTAAGTGAGAAAAAAAATAATTTTATAAAAATGTTGCCTATGATGGAATAGACTTGACTTTACTTTTCTCCTGAGAAAGAATTCGTTTTTTGGTTCAAGAGTGTTGTAGATGTAGAAGTTGCTAAACAGATTAACTGAATACTACTATCAATCTCAGATTAAGATAGTAAATGCATGACCTCTACCTGGTGTCCTTCAGGTCTCTGCCACGTGCATAATGCATATATGTTCATGGAGGTGTAGACTTCTGAAGGAGCATGGTCATCTTACTAGCAACAACTCTCCTAAAACTGACACCCCTCTTCCCAACAGTTGCCTGTTGCCCCTTGACCAGGGGTAGGACATCAAGATGACCTTGTCTTTCCACGCTGGGAATTTGTCTAGTTTGAACTTGCAACACTCTTGGGCTTGCTACCATGACCTCTTAGAAAGTTCATATATTCAACTGCCCTGCAGTGTACAGAACACAGTTTCCTTATAGTCATATAGAGCCTCTTTTGCAATCTCTTCTTCCATCTCTTTTACAATGATGGTGAATATTTGGAGAAGGATATAAGATGTAGATGTCTCATATAAGGCCAACAATTCTATGATCTCTTATTCTCTGCAATGTTACCCAGTTGTGGGTATCTCTATTGATCACCATCTATCACAAATATAGACTCAACTGCTGAGAGTTAAAAAATGCATGAAAATATGGTTATAATAATAACTCATTAAGAGTCAGTTTAATACTATTTCCATTGAGATGTATATTATTAGTACATTCTCTATCAAAACTCTTGCCCTAAAAATATTGTATTAACTATCCTTCAATCAATAAATGTTGTGGAACAATCGTCTTTTATCCTGTCACTTGTATTAATTTTAATAAAACACTGATTGACCAGTAGCTAGGCATTAAGTATAGGTGGGGCAGTCAGGCAGGAAGTAGAGGTGGGGCAATAAGAACAGGAGAATTCTAGGAAGAGGGAGGAGTCAGTCTGAAGGAGTCAGTCTGCAGTCATCAGCCAGACACAGAGGAAATAAGA
The DNA here is from genome assembly GCA_963919715.1 of Microtus obscurus. NCBI lineage: Eukaryota > Metazoa > Chordata > Mammalia > Rodentia > Cricetidae > Microtus > Microtus obscurus. Next base: position 2,481,237 of record CAWTZC010001519.1, on the reverse strand, counting down.
TGAGAATGCCTCCCTGATGAAGGTACCAAGCCATGTGGCTAACACAGACAAGAATAATGGGACAATTTAAGATGTAAGAATTAATTAATAAGAAGCCCGAAATAATAGGCCAACTGTTTTATACTTAATGTAGACTTTTGTGTATTTCTTTATTTTTTTATTTTTCCATTCAGAAATTTGCACTTTATCCCATCCTCCCATTTCACTCTCACTCCCCCACTAACCCTCTTCCCTCCTGCTCCCTCCTTAAGAGAAGGCAAGGTATCCTGCCTGTGGGAAGTCCAAGGCCCTTCTCCATCCAAGCCTAGGAGGCTATGCATCCAAATAGACTAGGGTCCCAAAAAGCCAGTACATGCAGTAGAAACAGGTCCCAGTGCCATTATCAATGGCTTCTCAGTCTGTCCCCATTGTCAGCCACATTCAAAGAGTGCAGTTTGACCACATGCTCATTCAGTCCAGGTCCAGCTGTATTTGGAGTGCTCCCATTAGAACAGGCACACTGTCTCAGTGGGTGGACCAACCCCTCGTGGCCCTAACTTCCTTACTCATCTTCTCCCTCCTTCTGCTTTTCAACTGGACCTTGGGAGCTCAGTCCATTGCTCTGATGAGGGTCTCTGTCTCCATCTATCACCTGATGAAGATTCTGTGGTGATATTTGAGATAATCATCAAGGGCCAGTTCATGTACCCTCTCCTCTGTTGTCCAAGGACCTATCTGGGGACATCCCTGTGGACACCTGGGATCCAAACTAGAGCCAATTCTCTTGCCATCCCTAAAATGGTTCCCTTAATGGAGATATCTTCTTCCTTGCTCCTATATCAGCCCTTCCTCTACCTCTACCCTCTCACTCCCCAAAGCTCTCCCCATTTTTCCCTTCTTCTTTCTCTCTCCCCCTGTCCCTTTCCCCCAACCAAACCCCTACCCCTACCCCCCCCCCCATACTCCCAACTTTTTTTCCGGCGATCTTGTTTGCTTCCAATTTCCAGGAGGATCTATATATGTTTTTATTTGGGTTCACCTTGTTATTTAGCTTCTCTAGGCTTGTGAACAATAGGGTTAATGTCCTTTGTTTATGGCTAGAGTCCACTAATGAGTACATACCATATTCATCTTTTTGGGTCTGGATTATTTCACTCGGAATAGTGTTTGCTATTTTCATCCATTTGCATGTTTGCTAGATTCTGTTGTTATAATATTGCTTTTCAGGTTGTTGGAGGAATTCTTGCATTGGCGCCTTCCCATCTCTTCCTTCAAATGCAGTCAGGAGAGTCTTGGTGTCTTGGTCCAATCTTTGCTGTGGCTGTGTACTTGGGGTTTTTTTTTTCTTGGTCTGCCCTCTCTTAGGTCCCCTCAGCACTGCAGTTGGCGCTTAGATCCCCTCCACCCTGAAGTAGGCTGTGGTGGTGGATCTAAGGACCCTGCAGATGAAGAGGAGTGCTTGGTGGCAAGATGAGATGGAGTAAATAGAGAAAGCCAGTAGCCAGGGGGAAGCCCCACTGAATGGCCAGAAAGTTTAGGGAATTGGAGGGGGCTTGTCCTCGTTCCCAGGGCATCTGGCTGGCCAGGTGGGCATACACTTATCCCGTCAGATGGATCTCCTTGTACAGGAGCAAGGCTTCTTGCTGGCCAAGGACCTCACAGACAAAAGGGAGGGCTTGCTAGGTGCAATCTCAGTGGAACAAAGAAATTCCTGCAGCAGTTGCACTCACCACTTTGTCCCCAGACCCTCAGCCCTGAAGCAGGCTGAGTTGGGGGAGAAAGGCAGTAGCCGGGGAGAAGCCCCGCTGAATAGCCAGAGATTTTAGGGGATTGGAGGGTGCCTGTGCTCCTTTCCCGGGGTGTCCAGGCACCAGCCAGGCATACGCTTACCCCAACTTTTGTGAATTTCTTTGGGCCTGAACAACAGCAGGACCAGACAGGACAGAAACTTATGTCAACAAATAAATATCATTAAATCTATCAAAATGGTGATCCTAAGATTTACCTCTTATTGGATTCATATCTTCCTCCAGATAACCACAGGAATAAGCATATACTCATGGGGCTGTCAGCGACCATGATCCTTGTTTTCCTCATTATCCTCCTTTATTCTTATTACTTCGTTAAAAACAGTAAGTCGCAAGAACAAGCCAGTGACTGTCATCAGTGTAGAGTGAAAAAGCAAGACCAGAGAAATACAGGTGTGTTCTTTATTTACAAAAGGATTCTTGGGCTGGGCGGTGGTGGCACAAGCCTTTAATCCCAGTACTCGGGAGGCAGAGGCAGGTGGATCTCTGTGAGTTCGAGGCCAGCCTAATCTACAAGAGCTAGTCCCAGGACAGGAACCAAAAAAAGTTATGGAGAAACTCTGTCTTAAAAATCCAAAAAAGAAAGAAAGAAAAAAAGAAAAAAAATGGATACTTGGGCCAATGCAGGTAAATTGAGGCAGGGTTTTCTAAACAGGAAAGAAAATCTTGCTCTTTCCCTTGGCTCTTAGATAACTAATTCCTCCATACATTTCTGCATCTTCATATTCAAAATATGCTCTAATATCTAAGAGAAGATATTATAAGAAAGAAGAAGAGAAAGGAGAGATGGAGGAAGTAAGAGAGAGTGAGAGACTATCCTGAAGAAAAATTCACTAGGGTACAGCATTGTGGGATGGAACTGCAAAGACAGAGTACAGATGTTTTGATTCTAATTTGTGGCAGGTGAACAACCTTGGGTTTTACCATATCTCTCACTAGCACTTTGATTTGAAATTATACTGCAGAAAAACTTTACTATGTGTGTTTGATAACATCTTTCCCCTAAAAATGCAGCCACCATGGACCAAGAATCTGAACTGAGACCAACACTGACCAGGCAGGTGGGTCCTCCTGAGTCTGTTCTCTTCCATGTGTTTTAATATTTCTTCATTGACTGCAAATTGTGTGCATACAACATCGCTTTAAGTTTACTTCTTTCTAGGACACTGAAAGACAAGAAGTTCAGGAGGTTACATACTTAGACTTGGATCACATCTTCAAACAAAAATTGACCACTTCCATTTCCCAGATTCCCAAAGAATTTTCCACAGATCCCAGTGTGTACATGGAAGTCAGGAAATGTTAATCTGAGATGAAAGATCTTCTTCACCCCATGACTTCTCACAGAACTGTCTCAATAAATCTTCTATGGAGACCACAGACTTTTCTCCAGCAAAAGCTAATATATGCAATGAAATAACATCTGGAATCTGAAGACAGAAGTCTTTAACTTTGGGACCATCCTTCATGATTCTAATATAGTTTGGAAAGTAGCTTTCCATTATTTACAAATATTATGACCCTCATTACTCACTCCAAATAAATCAAACTTTAGTACTTTGTCCATGAGTCTCTGTTTCATTTCACTCTGGCAGAACTTTACATGACTAGCTATAAATTCTAGATCTACTTGAAGATGTGATCATGATGAGTACTTCACAATTCCATATCAAGAAGAAACTCACTCTTTTTTAGTATGTATTTCTAATGCTTAATAATGTTATACAACAAACTGGATCTCATGACAATTTCTATAGGTATTTTTCTTTCCTTTCTTTTTTATTGGTTTTATTGAGCTATACATTTTCTCTCCTCCCTTTGCTTTATGTTTCTCTCCTTCTATCCTCTCCTGGTGACCCCCACACTCCCAATTTACTAAGGCCATCTTGTATTTTTCTTCTTCCTATGAAGATCCATGTATGTCTCTCTTAGGGTCCTCTTTGTTGCCTAGGTAGTCTAAGGTTGTGGACTTTAGGTTGGCGTTTCTTTCCTTTATGCCTAGAAACCACTTATGAGTAAGTACACATTATATTTGTCTTTCTGAGTCTGGGTTACCTCACTCAATATGTTTTTTTCTAGATATATCCATTTGTTAACAAATTACAAGATGTCATTACTTTTCCCACTGTATAGTACTCTATTGTGTAGCTATGCCACATTTTCTTCATCCATTCTTCAGTTGAAAGGCAACTAGGTTGTTTCCAGGTTCTGGCTATTAAAAATATTGCTGTTATGAACATAGTTAAGAATGTGTCTTTGTGGTATGATTGAGCATCCTTTGGGTATATACCCAACATGGTACTACTGGGTCTTGAGGTAGATTGTTGCCTAATGTTCTGAGAAATTGCCATACTGATTTCCAAGCAGCTGTACCAATTTGTACTGCCATCAGCAATAGCAGAACATTTCCCTTAGCCCACATCCTCTCTAGCATAAGTTGTCATCAGTATTTTTAATCTTGGCCATTTTGACAGGTGTAAGAAGGAATCACAGAGTTGTTTTGATTTGCGTTTCTCTGATGGCTAAGGATGTTAAATATTTCCATAAGTGTCTTTCAGTCATTTGAGATTTGTGTTGAGAAATCTGTTTATTTATTAAAGATTTCTGTCTCTTCCCCACTGCCACCTCCCCTTCCCTCCCCCTCCCCCCGATCAAATCCCCCTCCCTCATCAGCCCAAAGAGCAATCAGGGTTCCCTGCCCTGTGGGAAGTCCAAGGACCACCCACATCTATCCAGGTCTAGTAAGGTGAGCATCCAAATTGCCTAGGTTCCCACAAAGCCAATAGGTGCAGTAGGATCAAAAACCCATTGCCATTATTCTTGAGGTCTCAGTAGTCCTCATTGTCCGCTATGTTCAGCGAGACCGGTTTTAACCCAGGCTTTTTCAGACCCAGGCCAGCTGGCCTTGGTGAGTTCCCGATAGAACATCCCCATTGTCTCAGTATGTGGGTGCACCCCTCGCGGTCCTGAGTTCCTTGCTCGTGTTCTCTCACCTTCTGGTCCTTGTTCGGACCTTGAGATTTCAGTCCGGTGCTCCAATGAGGGTCTCTGTTTCTGTCTCCATTCATCGCCTGATGAAGGTTAATATTCAGGAGGATGCCTATATGTTTTTCTTTGGGTTCTCCTTCTTATTTAGCTTCTCTAAGAACCCGAATTATAGGCTCAGTGACCTCTATTTATGACTAGAAACCAAATATGAGTGAGTACATCCCATGTTCCTCTTTTTGGGTCTGGCTTACTTCACTCAGGATAGTGTTTTCAATTTCCATCCATTTGCCTGCAAACTTCAAGAAGTCCTTGTTTTTTACTGCTGAGTAGTACTCTAATATGTATATATCCCATACTTTCTTCATCCATTCTTCAATTGAAGGGCATCTAGGTTGTTTCCAGATTCTGGCTATTACAAACAATGCTGCTATGAACATAGTAGAGCATATACTTCTGTTGTATGATACGGCCTCTCTTGGGTATATTCCCAAGAGTGGTATTGCTGGGTCCATGGTTAGGTTGATCCTGAATTTCCTGAGAAACCTCCACACTGCTTTCCAGAGTGGTTGCACAAGTTTGCATTCCCACCAGCAGTGGATGAGTGTACCCCTTTCTCCACAACCTCTCCACAAAGGCTATCATTGGTGTGAACATAGGGTCATAGCCTAACAAAGCACAGAAGTTCCTCACTATAAACAACACACTCAATCCACAAACACTACTTTCCCTTCGGTCCTTGCCCTTGTGCTGATGCTGACTCCCTCAGAGTCTGAGAGCAACTGGCAACTTTTGCCAGGGGGCCACTCTTCGGGATTGTCTGAGAATTTCTTGCTTTACAGGGAGTCCCAACTGCTCTTTGGAGTGTAGACTGTTGGATTTCCTCTCCTAGTTTCTCTTCTCAACTAATCCAGTTACTTGACCACTTATTAAAGACCTTTATGGTGGTGATTGGTCTCTTAGTTCACAGGAAGATTTTTACTGTTTGACTGTAGTTGAATCCCTTTTCCCTTATGGGATTGGGACATTCTCCTCAAATGGTGGATGACTACTTCCAATAGCCTGACCCTGGAACTGAGCCCAGGGACCAAGATGCAGTTGTTTCTGCTCACCGTTTGTCTTATGGTGACTCTTTTCTTTGCTATCCCTCCTCATAGTTTCCTCCTGAGGCCCATCATGAATAATGCCCCTTCCCCAGAGGATGGGGCATTCCCTTCTCTGCCAACGCTGCCAAAAGTTCTGTGAGTCTCATGCAAGGGTTACTGCCCTGAATCTTGCTTATTGTTTTCACCTCTACCTGGTCTCCCACCAACAATATACAGAGCCCGGAGCAGAAGCTGCCTTTTCTGGCCATTCTGTTGAGCTATTACAGTAGCACCTTGAAGATGAGGTGGTCCAGGCCTCGGGATCACTCTCCCCACCTGTCTTGACCCCATTGAGTCCTGGTGTGGAGATTACACCACCATATGATTTGTCCCTTGACAGCAGCAGGGTGGGTGGGACCCTGGCTGTGTTAGGCCCATGTATATCTTCTGATGGCCTAACTGGCCCACTTCCTTCCTCAGTCTCTTCCTCCTCTACAACATCCTCAAGGCCAAAGCTCAAGAAATGCTTTCCTCTTTCTTTTGTGGGTCACTCAGTCAGAGGTTCTTTATGAGGCATCCCGCAGTGCTGAAAAGCCATGGACAATCCCTCCCCAGCTTGGCCTCTGGAAACCACGTTAGACCCTCCAGTCCTAGGTGGAAACAGCAACTCCAACTCCTCTGGCGGTGCTGGGAGAGTTGGCAAGGGATTGGCTAATGATGGCACATCCCCTGGGGGAAAGATAGACTCATTACTTTGAGAGGCTGAGACTGTGTCATGGAGGGGTAACCTTGAAAGACAGAGCAGGAATGGTACAGAGAGAAGAGATGCTCAGTTTTATGGGGCTGAAGAAGCTGCCCCTGACACAGTAACACTGGATAATTAAGGAGGGGTGGCTGGGCTGACCTCAGGAGGAGGAGCTTATCCTCAGTGGCAGAAGTATCACCTACTACTTCAAAGTGAAGAAGAAAGAGGAGGAGGAAATGTCTTGAAGTTCTTCGTACCACCCAAGGCATCCCAGCCCCAACTCAGCATTTCCTGTTCTACTATCACTGGTTCCAATGGCCACAGCCCTAGAAATGCCTGACAAGGAGAATATGTTTGTGGTTAAGATAGAAGGCCCTTTAGAGTACATTCTTGAGACACCAATGCACTTCATGTGAAGACCTGGATATCTGACACCCAGGAGTCCCTAAGCCCAGGAAGCTGCCCTGCTATCGGCACCATCCCATGGCCCTGTCCCTGGCTTCTGGGACCTCCTTCCTCACAAAGGATAACACAGACAGCCTGGAGTTGCCCTTCTTGAATCATTCAGAGTCTGCCCAGCTAGGATCTCATGCTGGGACCCAACAAGAGTAACAACCTTCCTCAACACCCAATAATATTACTTTGGGGTATATAACCAAAGGATACTCAATCGTGCCACAAGGACATGTGCTCAAAGATGGTCATAGCAGCATTCTTTGTCATAGCCAGAACCTAAAAACAACCTAAATTCCCCTCGACTGAAGAATGGATAAGGAAAATGTGGTACATTTACACAATGGAGTATTACAGCAGAAAAAATAACATCTTGAAATTTGCAGGCAAATGGATGCAGCTAGAAAACATCATTTTGAGTGAAGTAATACAGACTCAGAAAGACAATTATCATATGTACTCACTCATAAGTAGTTTTTAAACATAAAACAAAGAAAATCAGCCTACAAATCACAATCCCAGAGAACATAGACAACAATGAGGACCCTCAGAGAGACATACATGGATCTAATCTACATGGGAAGTAGGAAAAGACAAGGTCTCCTGAGTAAATTGGGAGCATGGGGACCATGGCAGAGGGTTGAAGGGGAGGGAAGAGGAATGGAGGGAGGGGAGCAGAGAAAAATGTAGATCTCAATAAAATCAATAAAAAATTAATAAGTATGATCTGATAAAACTAATGACAATCACCAAGGAAAATGACACCGTCATTAAGACAAGGTGTTAGCGTTAGAGAATGAAAAAGGATATTTACTAACAATGTATATGCTGGATGACTAATATCAAAAATATATAAAGAATAAAAAGACTACAAACAAAAATCAAATAAACCTATTTTCAAATGGTATGCAGCTATAAACAGAGAATTCATGAAAGAGTTAACTCAAATAGCTTAAAAATACTTAAAGATATTATCAACATACCTTGACCACAGGAATATGAAAATCATATTGGCAAATGTCAAAAAACAAGAGACAACTCATGTTCATGTTCCCAAAAAAGTGAGTCAAAAGAAATACTCATATGTTGCTGGTGGAAGGAAAACTTGAACAGTCACTATAGAAATGAGTGTGTTAATTACTCAGGAAGATGGGAATCACTATACCACAAGATACAGTAGTATCACTACTGTGGGGCATATGTCCAAAGGAGATATCATAATATCACAGACATTCTGACTTGATATGTAGTAGCTAGAATTTGGAAATAACATAAATGTTCCTCAACAGAAGTTAGATAAAGAATATATGTTTTTTGTTTTTTGTTTTTTTACAAAATGAAGGATTTATTGACTTAAAAAAATGGAGCATCACGAAATTTGCAGGTAAGTGGATGGAACTAGAGTGCAAGCAAACTTAAGAGAAATAACCCAGACTCAGAAAGACAATATGGTATGTATTTACTTATATGTGGATATTAGCTGTTAAGTCAATTATAACCAAACTACAGTCTATAAGTCCAGAGGCTAGGTGTAGACTAAGAAACTAGTGTTACAGACACAACTTGTTGGGAAAGGGAGATAGGACAGACAGTTATGGATAAATGGAGGGAAGTGGTAGAACAGAAAGATCCAGTAGAGAGAAAGGGGAAAGGAGGAATAAGGAAGAAATCTGTGGTGAGATATCTAAAATTAAGGGACATCTGAGTATTAGTATAGAAACCTACTACAGTATTGTCCTCCTAAAATATATACATATATGATGGTGATCTAAATAAAACAGTCAATAATGACAGAAACAGAGTTCTAACAGAATATATCTTGTCTCCAAAGAAAGTTTCCAGTACCTAGAATGGGTTACATCTCATGGGAATGTAGGTCAAAGGGGACCCAGGAGAATCCCCAAACCATCCAGGCTATTACAAAGCCTGTAGTTTCCTCTCCACACAATAACTGCAAAGCCGTAGTGCTAAAGATAACACGAATCCTTAAACTTAGAGGAGTGGATCTGGTGCCTCAATAGATTCTTCATTCCTGGGTGCTAGCATATTTGGTATAGAAAGTTACTCTGCATACAACCGAAATAAAAAACATAAACAACAACCCAGCAACAAAATCTTTTTTTTTCTTCTTTAGTCTTGTACCTACAAGATATAGTATGGCAATGGTGGCATGTTGTAAGAGCCTACTTGTTCATTACCAGGTGCCTAGACTCCGAAAATAACCACACAGAAACAGTATTAATTAAATTGCTGCTTGTTCTATTATCTCTAGCTTCTTATTGGATAGCTCTTACATCTTGAATTTAACCCATTTCTATTAATCTGTGTATCACCACTTAGCTGTGGCTTACTGGCAAGATTCCATCCAGCCTCTGTCTCTGGCAAGGTTACATGGCTTCTCTCAACTTCACCTTCATTCCCTAGCATTCAGTTTAATTTTCACTGCCTAGCTCTACTATGACCTATCACAAACCAAAGAAATTTCTTTATTCATTAACTAATAAAAGCAACACATATACAGAAGGACCTTCCACACCATTTCCCCTTCTCTGTTTAAGTAAAAAGGAAGGTTTCAATTCTAACATAGCAAAACCACATACAACAAGGCAGGTATCAACAAGAATGACAATCGCAACATTTATATCTATTTCATCTTTTATCCTAAGGAAAACTAAAATTATAAATATATATTCTTTAACTCCATCAAAGAACCCAGAATGATACAACATTACCCAGGAAAACAGAAAGTACATTGTAAGTAACCTCCAAAGCTCAAAAACTGACAGAGATATCTTGCCACCTGGACAGTCACCCAAAGTTCCCCTGCAATGTTGCAGGCACCCATCTTCAGCCCACAGTATCCAGCAGACTTTTCCATGAAGCAAGAAATTTCAAAGAAAATTCTGCCTATGTTGGCAGGCTGTAAGCCACTTTCTTCTGTGTCCAGCAGAATGTCTGGCAGACTCTTTCATGAAGCAGGAACTCCAAAGGATTGTCTCACCTTTAGACCAGTTCAGCAGTCACTTCTCTGTGGGGTCTGAATGTCCAGTCATCAAGCAGTCAAGGCAAGAGCAGTTTCTTGCCCAAAGGCCTAAAAACTCCATGAGGAGCCTCTTCAATGTCCATCTTCCTATTGAATTAATTGGTGCTGACAAGAACAGATGTGTCTCATATCATGAAAAACAAATGCCATACTCTAGGTCTCTGAAAGATTTGAAGAATACCAATCTAACTGAAATATATCTCTATACATCCAATCAGAAAACCCAAACAATATAACTAGAAGTCTGAGCACTATAGGATTGTCTATTAATCAGTGGCACAAAGTTGTGAGAGGAACCAGCAAGTAACTGGTTTAACTTAATGCATACTCCACCACTTTGCTCATACTCTCACTCTTTCCATTCTTCAACCAGACTTTGGGAGCTCAGCCCAGTGCTCCAATGTGCATCTCTGTGCCTGTCTCCATCAGTTGCTAAATGAAGTTTCTATGGTGACATTTAAGATAGTCATCAACCTGATTACAGGGCAAGAACAGTTTGGGAACCCTCTCCACTACTGCTTAGCATCTTAGCTGGGGTCATCCTTATGGATTCCTGTGAATAACTCCAATGCCAGGTTTCTTGCTAGCCCCATAATGGCTCCCTAAATCAAAATATTTCTTTCCTTGCTCTCATCTCTGTCCTTCCCCCATCTCGGCTCTCCTGTTCTGAAGATGAAGGCTTGGGGCATTGTTTGGCCTTTTCCTGACCAGCATGGCACAATAACCCCAAGGTTTCCAGAGTAGCATACATATCTTGGTAGTAGATGATAGCTGTGTAATTGAACTTAAGGTCTGCTCAAACCCAAGGAAGTATTGCCTGGTTCTGGAAATCTAATCAACTGTTCAGAGCAAGTGATATGATTGACCTTAGAAAAATCTACAACTGCCACTTTACTAATTAAATATAATTCATATTTTCATTCTAAATATCTAAACCTTTATCCTTCAACACACAGAAAAGTCTAGCTCTTTCCACTCATAAAAAAGAAAAACCTTCTATTTGCCTCCAACAAACTTCATTATAAAACACTGACACATAAAAAAATGCAAAGAATGGGTGGTTGTGTGTTGCTCAGTCCCTGCAGATCCATTTTCACCACAATTCTGGCACCTAAGTGTCAGAGAACAAGATGCAAGTAAGGGAAAAAATTGTAAGAATCAGAAGAACATGAAATTTGCTGAGATTACATCCCCTAAGACTGTGGTCATCACTAAAATTATATACATATAAATTACATTATACAATATTTTTCAGTTTTTATTTATTTATTTAAGAATATATCTGTAGATAAATAAAGGTAATTAAAGATAAATATGAATTTGAGGGAGAACAAAAGAGTTATATTGCAGAGGTCGAGAGAGGTAAAGGGAATGTTATGTTCCCATATCTTGCAGTGTCTTACAGCTCCTTGGCCTCCTCTAGAAATACATCATAAGAATATGGATGGTTCTTATCAAGGTTCATTGTTCTCCATTTAGTATGTCCTAATGACATAAACTGCTAAAAAAAACAACTGCTAAAGAGTTAGGAATGAACCTTGTAAACTAAAATGTCTGGAAAAATGCAAAAACAACTTGTCAAGTTGTACGTATTAAACATTCTCAGATATTATATCTTCCATTCAACAAAGAAGTGAAACAACACAATAAATTATATATAAAATATATAAATATGCATATATGTGGTATATTGTAAAGAATGGTATACATATAAGGCTGGAGAGAGGTTAATTACACAGAAGTTAAGAATGTTTTCTGCACTTGCAGAGGACTCAACTTCAGTTCCAAATTCCTACACCGACTTACAGCTGTGACTCCAGCGCCAGGGCATCCTATCAATGACCTCTCTTAGCCTTATAAGACACCAGCACTCACATGTACATGTTCACACATAATTTAAAATGGAATTCTTCAAACAATGTGAATGCTAAGTCATAAAAATATTTTTAAATAAATTTGTTTATTTTGCAACCTAGCTGAATATCTTCTCCTTCCTTCCCTCCTAGTGACTCCCCAATCCACCTTTGTTCCTACCTCCAAGTCCACACCTCTTCCAGCTCTGTTTAGGAAAGTTCTATTCTCCACTGAGTGTCATCAAATTATGCCACATGAAATTGCACTAAGACTGAGAAATTCCCCCATGTATTAAGGCTGGACAAGGTGATCTATCCAGTATGAGGAGTAGGGTCCCAAAAATTAGTATAAAATTTCAATTGATTCTAAAATACACTTACTGTGTTCCTTGAATTTTAATAGGTCATTGAATTTTAGTATTCTAATATGCATATATATATATATATATGATATCAATCAACTCAGAAACTGACACTAGATTAATAGCAGCAAAATTATTTTGATTGACACATTGGGATTGCTGGGATTTCTGTTATATTAATAAAAGTCATTGGACATGTTGCACAGAACACAAAAGGAAGCACTGAGACTCATTTTTAAAAACCAATAAAAGTCATCAAAACTTTTAGTTCAATATTCAAATTTGATTATTTGAAAAAAGATGCTATATTCAAGATGCAATCTAGTTGTAGTCATGGTACATGTTGTAGCTGAAAACTGAAGTCTGAACAATTTCCAAGATTCTGTTTTCCTCCAAGCCATGGTATTTGGGCAGAGTACATTTGACGTCTGGTAGGAAAAAAAAACACTTTTAATCCAAACAATTTGGAGGGAGACACAGGGGATCATTGAATTCAAAGCCAGCCTAGTCTACAAAGTGCATTCCAGGACAGCTAGGGCTACAGAGAAACTCCATATCAACACAATCAATACCGCGGTGAGGACAAATATGCTCTGTTGGTCAGCTTTGCATGCTGTGGTCAGATAGAGGCTTCAAGTTTCTTATGACTTCCTGTAGATTTTCTGCTGCCTCTGCTTCTTGTCAACTGAAGAAGCACCATGCTATCTGTGCTCCTTAATCTTGTGTGTATAGATGAGTCCTGTTGGGAATGAAGAGTATGGAATAACAGGGTGGAATATCGCCTTGAGAGACTGGATCTATTCCTAGGGTAAAGCCTGGCTTCTGGCTTCCATGGTTGATATTGGTGCATGATTACATCTTAAGTAATGGGACTCCAGTTCTAAATCACAGGGGCCCAACAGAGAAGTAAGGGTAGGAGGTCAGTTCACCAGGCTATTGGATGGAGGAAATCATTCACTATCCATCATGAGCTTTTCTTTTCAGGATTCTTCTAAGTTGAGAAGCCATCAGCATAAGTGGGTTAGTCCATCTATAAATGATATACTGTTCATCTCAATAGATAAGTTTCCTTTTACCAGGAGAGCAGGCATCATGGTGTGTTCTCTGGTGGCTTTAGTGAGTGACATGTTGGTGAGAGTTCTGAACTTCAAAGTTAGGGCCCTGGAATCCTGTTTCTCAGTCACCTCTCAGATGGTCCCAGACACTGGCTTTTACTGTGTCAGGCATGAACTGTGATTGGATAACAATTTTTTCTTTTGTTTTTTTTTTAAGGCACATTTTCTCTGTGTAATTCTGTCTTAGAACTCATATATAAACCAGGCTGGCCTTGAATCAGAGATGTGCCTGGCCCAGCGTACTGAGTGCTGTGATTAAATGTTTGGGCTATAACACCCACTGGGAAAAACAATTTTTAAATAAAAAATTCTCTTTTGCCACACTTTCACCCTGTTACCAACACATATTTGAAGTTCTGATGTTATAATTTATGATTTTTTCATATATGTGTCACTTGACAAATCATTGAGATTATTATTTTTGTCTTTAAATATCTATGCCACAGACAGAATTTGTGTATCACTAGCACACTACTGTAGCATCTTATTTTGGATTGTTTTTTACTGAGCAACTTGTTTTCCAGATATTTTCATGGAACCATTACCAGTCTTTTCTTTCACCATGAAGAACTGCACAGCATTTTCTGAGCTCAATGCGATGAATTGCGTCTACTACTGTTTTCTGAAAAAAATCTTTATATATTTCATTTTTGAAGCACAGTGTTGCTGAAATTTATAGGCAGGATTTGGTTTTTTCTACTCACCACATAGAAAAATCATGCTGGTCTCTGGTGGACTGTAAGGTCTTTGCACAGAGTTCTGCCAATAGCTGTATTGGAAGTCACTGATGTATTACTTACTTCCTCTGTCATTCTGATGCCAAGCTCTTTCATGGTAATACTATGCACTGAGAACTAGATTATTTCAGTTGAATTTCTTTTCTATGCTTTGATTTCTTAGATTTGGTTATTTTCATTTTTTTCTATGACTCAAAATTGTTCTATAGTTTTTTCTCAAAGTTTTTATGCTCATTTTAGCTATATCTTTTGTTATTATTTTACAGATCCTTTGAGAATTTAAATGTGTTATAACAATATTCACCAACACAAACTCCTTATATATTTATGCCATCCACTATGCATCCAACTAAACCCCATATTCCATCACACTTTCTTGAATATTTATTATTTAAAATTTGACATTATAGTGTTATTTTAAACTCTGTCATTCTTCTTCACTGTGTTCTCAGTGAGTTTCTCTATTCTCCCAACAGATTAGATAATGTTTGAGCAAAGCTCTTTGGTTCTTCTATTTTATCAAATATATTATTGAAACATTATATTAATTTTAAAACTTTTGCTTTTATTTGGTATGTGTGTGTCTCTCTGAGTTTGTGCATGTCTTAAATTTTTGTATGTATTTAGGGTGAGTGTGTATTTGTGTGTCTGTCTGTATGTATGTACGCATGTGTACATTTTGTAAAATTTAGGATGGAAATGATCTGTATATGTCTTTACAGGTGTGTACGTGTGTGTGTGTGTGTGTGTGTGTGCGTGCACGCACGCATGCACCACGGCACAAGTATAGGTCAGAAGGCAATCTGTGAGAATCAGTTTTCTCTTTTCCATAGTTAGATCGAGTAATTTTTAAAAGATTCTTTTCATTTTAATTTTGTTTGAGACTTTTATAGAGGAGTGCTTTATTTGCATCATTTCTAATCCCTTTGCATATATCTAAATAAACTGATATCCTATGCCATGGATGCTTGCTCACTCAGATTCATTGCTTTTCTAGTCACAATTGCTATGACAATGAAACAACCTTAATGCCCTTCATCTGGTTAATGGATAATGAAAAGTTGTCACATGTACACTGTGGAATGCTAGTAAGTTGTAAAGAATAATGAAACCATGAAATCTGCCAGTAAATGGATGCAACTTGGACATATTGTACTGAGTGGGGTAATATAGACACAGAAAGGAACACGCTGCATTTTTAGTCTCATCTGTAGTTCCTAGCTCTAAATCTCTAGCCATAGTTTCTTATAGCTCTGACACTTCATCAAAATGCCACTGTAAATTAATTATCGGGGACTTCAAAGGTCTTCCTGAACCAACACTCACTAGATTCTGTTCCCCAAGACCAACCCCATTATATAACCTCTCCCACCTCATCCTCTCCCTTTCTCTCCAACTCCAGAAGACTCCATAGGCATAGGTACATCACACACTAGTTGGAAGAACAGGTGAGTGACTGGCCTCCCAGTTGAACTGCCCCAAACTCCAGACCCTAAGATCCAGGGCAATCCCATGCCCCTTCCCATCCCATCTCAGTACTAGAAAGGCAACTGAGCCATGCCCCAAACTCTACTGGAGATCCAGTGTTCTGCTGCTGTACTCAATAGCCAACCAGCAGGTAAGAGACCTACCTGCAGGCTGGACCACAACTTACTGGATTCTGTTTCCCCAAGACCCCACTCTTCCATCAAACCCCACCAACCTCATCATTCTACTTAAAGCCATCCCTTCCAAGCAACTCCAGAAGATTCTATAGGCACAAATACAGTCCATACCAGATAGAAGAACAGGAGAATATGTTGGAGCTAGGCACCCAAGTCTCCATGAACCTCATCTGAGACACCTTACTGGACCTGAAGGCATGGCAGTGACAAGAAAATATGTCCACTCTTATCATAAGACAATAAAGAAAATAGAATATAAAGAAAAGCACCAATTCAACAAAGAAAACACTAGAATTAACATCCAGAAGTTATAATCATCCCCAACCTAGAAGCATAAACATTAGTGTAAGGATAACTTCAACAACAGAAAGTGGAATATGGTACCACCAGAACCCACTGATTTATGATTCCACAAGAACCCACTGATCCTACAACAGCAAGAGTGACCATTCCAACTCAACAGAAGCAAAGAAAATGAATTAAAAAAAACTTCATAAGATTTGTAGAGGCTTTAAGGAGAAATAAAAATTTTTCTTTCAAAAATTGTGAAAAGGACCAAAAAATTGGAAAGAATAAATATACCCCTTTTTAAAAGTCAAGGAAAAAACAGATCAAGAAAATGGTTCAAGGCTAGAAAATTGAAATAGAAACAGTAAAGAAAACACAAACTGAGGGAGTTCTGGAAATGGAAAATCTGGGTAAGCAAACAAAAACTTCAGGTGCAAAAGCATCATCAACAGAATACAAGAGAAGAAAGAGAGAGTCTCAGACATTGAAGATATGATAGAGGAAATAGATTCATCAGTCAAAGAAAATGTTGAATCCAAAAAGGTCCTAACATAATATATCCAGAAAATCTTGAACACTATTGAAAGACAAAACCTAAGAATAAAGATATAAAAAAGAGAAGAAATACAGCTCAAAGGCACAGAAAACTATAGAAGAAAACTTTCCCAAACTAAAGTCGGACATGCTTAGAAAGGTATAAGAAGCTTACAGAAACCAAATTAAGTAGACCAAAAACGTCCAATTGCCAAATAATAATCAAAATATTATTCATACAGAATAAAGAAAGAATATTAAGAGCTGCAAAGGAAAAAGAACAAGTAATATAGGAGGAGGGCACGCTTGTTTCTTCTGTGGCCCAGCTCCTGGCTGCCCTGCTAGCTTAGCCCCGAAGTAACCACACAGAAACTATATTAATTAAGACACTGCTTGGCCATTAGCTCTAGCATTTTATTGGCTAACTCTTACATCTTAATTTACCCCATTTCTAGTAATCTGTGTATCGCCATGTGGCAGTGGCTTACCAGCAAAGATTCGGCATGTCTGACTCTGGTGGCTCCATGATGTCTCTCCTGCTCTGCCCTCCTTTCTCCCAGCATTCAGTTCTGTCTTCCCTGCCTACCTAAGTTCTGCCCTATCAACAGGCCAAGAAAGTTTCTTTATTCATAATAGTAATGTCAGAACACAAAGGGGACTCCCACATCAAAGTAACACATAAAGGCTGATCTATCTGAATTACATTTGATGTCTCAATGAAGAATGTAAAAGACTCCCTTTTTCTCAATAGCCTGCTTGCAGCAAACAAGGTAGGCCCTTTGTCTGAGAGCTACCTGGTCAGCAAGGAGATCTGATCTCGGTTCCAGAAGTGCCATAAGTGGGGTGAGTGTGTTCCCGACCCATGGCAGCAGCCCAGGACAGGGAGCACAGACATTCCTCATCCCCCTATACTTCCTGGTCTTCCTGCAGGGGCTATAATCCCCGGCTACTGCCTCTCTCTTCCTACCCCACCCAGCTTGCAACCAGAAAACCCCTCCCTTCTCACTTCCTTCCCTTTTCGGGCCCATAACATCACCCAGCTCAGCCTGTTTGGGCACTGGGACTGAGTTGTGAGGGCAACCGGGGTGGTGGGAGTCCCTTTGTCTCAATAGCCTCCCTGCTGCAAGCAAGGTAAGCCCTTTGTTTGCAAGCTACCTGGCCAGCAAGGAGGTTTGATCTAGGTTCCAGAAGAGCCATCAGTGGGGTGAGTGAGTTCCCGACCCATGGCAGCAGCCCAGGACAGGGAGCACAGACATTCCTCATCCCCCTATACTTCCTGGTCTTCCTGCAGGGGCTATAATCCCCAGCTACTGCCTCTCTCTTCCTACCCCACCCAGCTTGCAACCAGAAAACCCCTCCCTTCTGACTCCTTCCCCTCTTTGGGCCCATAACATAACCCAGCTCAGCCTGTTTGAGCGCTGGGACCAAGTCGTGAGGGCAACCAGGCTGGCAGGAGTCCCTTTGTCTCAATAGCCTGCCTGCAGCAAACAAGGTAGGCCTTTTGTTTGTGAACTACCTGGCCAGCAAGGAGACCTGATCTTGGTACCAGAAGATCCATCAGTGGGCAAGGAGACCCGATCTTGTAAAAGAAGATCCATTGGGGAGCATTTGGAGGAAGAGATGGGCAGGCGCCAATGCAAGAATTAACCCAACAATCTGAAAAACTGAAAGAAAAAAACCATATGATCATTTTATTAGATGCTGAAACAGTATTTGACAAAATTCAACATCCCTTTATGATAAAGGTCTTGGAGAGATTAAGGATACAAGGATCATACCTAAATATAATAAAAGTTATTTACAGCAAGACGACAGCTAACATCAAATTAAATGGAGAGAAACTTAAAGCCATCCCACTAAATGAGGAACACGACAAGGATGTCCACTCTCTCCATACCTCTTCAAAATAGTGCTTGAAGTTCTAGCAATAGCAATAAGACAAAATAAGGGGATTCAGGGGATTCATATTGGAAAGGAAGAAGTAAAACTTTCATTATTTGCAGATGATATGATAGTGTACATAAGCGACCCCAAAAACTCCACCAAAGAACTCCTACAGCTGATTAACACCTTTAGTAGTGTGGCAGGATACAAGATCAACTCCAAAAAAATCAGTTGCCCTCCTATACACAAAGGATATGGAAGCAGAGAGGGAAATCAAAGAAGCATCACCTTTCACGATAGCCACAAATAGCATAAAATACCTTGGAATAACTCTAACCAAGGAAATGAAAGATCTATTTGAAAAGAACTTTAAGTCTTTGAAGAAAGAAATTGAAGAGGATACCAGAAAATAGAAGGATCTCCCTTGTTCTTGGATTGGGAGGATCAACATAGTAATAATGGCAATTCTACCAAAGGCAATTTATAGATTTGCATTCCCCATCAAGGTCCCATCAAAATTCTTCACAGATCTTGAGAGGACAATGATCAACTTTATAAGGAAAAACAAAAAACGCAGGATAGCCTAAACAATCTTATACAATTAAGAAACTTCTGAAGGCATTATCATCTCTCACTTCAAACTCTATTACAGAGGTATGGTATTGTAAACAACTTGGTATTGCCATAAAAACAGAGAAGTTGACCAATGGAATCGAATAGAAGACCCGGATTTTAACCCTCAATCCTATGAACACTTGATTTTCGATAAAGGATATTCACACTATAATAAAAAAACAACAAAAAGCAAACACAAAAATCAAACAAACAAACAGAAAAATAAGCTCTAGGACAGCCAGGACACAGCTCATGCTCTGTGGCAGAGAAGTACACATTTGTCCTTGGAATTTAGATTTTGCCTTAGAAGTCTTTCCAGGCTCCATGCTTGTTTGGACCTGGAATTCTGAAAAGGCAGAGAAGCAGGAGGACTTTGATTTCCACTCATACAGGTTGGGATCGCAAGTGCTGAATGGGTGTGTTGACTGGAATACAAAGATATGCAACATCCACTTCTTTCACCCTGCTGAAAACTACCAAGATGAATCCAACAGAAAATTTTCTCCCTTCCACCTTTCTCTTCCACTCTTCTGTTTTTCTTTTGTGGTTGTTCTTCCGAAGATGATACAAGCAAAATATTACTGTACTCTGGCTTGCAAAATAATTGAGATTTCTTATCTTCCTTTTGTCAGTGTCTATACACTGTTTCCTAAACGAGTAAAGCTGTAGAGCTGAATATTTTATAACTTTTAGTTTGGATCTTTGCAAACATCTAATAATTCTGCAAAATTCTTTTTCTCTTAGGACTGATTAGAACCCATGTTAATTCCATTCTTACTTATGGCCCTGACTTGTGTGAGGGGCTAGAGTTTCATGATCCCTTAATTTCTATTCAAAGAAACTTTTTCTTATCTTCTCTGAGTATTGAGTCCCTCACATTGCTTGCTGGCTGTGGGTATCCCTGCAAATGCTATTGATTGCAGAGAAACAAACTTTGAGAAGTAAGCAGGAAACACAGTTTAGCATGACTTGGTTAGTCACACTGGTTCAAACTTTGGTAGTTTAACCCTAAGCAGTTAATTTTAAATATATTTAAACAGTGCAGTTTGGTGGTGGGGGCTCCCAGGTATAACAAAATCCAAAGTGCAAAGGAAATATCATTAAAATAAAACTCAAGTATATGTTATTTCTTTCAAGAATGTATACTATGCAGGTAAACTTCTTGTATTAGTTTATGGGCCTAAGAAAGGATCTGATGTTGGCTCAGTCATAAAAGTAGTTTACAGGTCATTTGGTCTATTATTAAGCATTACTATTCCTTTTTGAGGGACCCTGAGGAATCCCCTGGATATATAGAAAAAGTAAAGGTCTTCTAGACAATTAGGTATCTGTGCTCCTGGTTGTGGGAGCTGATATTATCTGGTCTTTCAGATAACATGGAGATTATATAGACTATTAACTTACTCTGGTCCTGCTTGTGAGAGACTGATATGATCTGAATCTTCAGATATCAAAGATCACCAGGCTATTAATCACTTCTAATTCCCAGAATTCTGGTGGTGGGGTACAGGTTAAACATCTGTTTCTTTGAAAAGAAAATCATGAACAGTTAACTTTTCTGACTTCCCTAGTGGGTGGAAGGCACAAGGACCTTTGTGCTCCTAACATGCAATCATAGAGAAAAGTTAAATAAAACATTTTCAAGAAAATGAATGTAACTGGAATTCATTATGTTTATCATAATAGGACAGAATAAGAAAGGTAATTACTGCACACTTTAATATATGGAGGCTAGATTAAAAATTATGGTTCTATATTTTTATTTTTTTTAAATTTTGGAGTCAACAAACAAAGTATTGGTTTTCCTTATGGCATATTTATGCATATGTGTCATTTTATGTGTGTGTGTTTGTGTGTGTAGGTTAGAGAGAGAGGAGAGAGAAAACAAAAGCTTTATCATTTAGGATGATCCCTCCCTGACACTTGTGGAGACAGATGTAATATAGAAAATAAAGCAGTATAAAGAGGGTGAAGGATGAAGAATGGTAGGTAGTAAATCCATATGACAGGAAATCAGAAGAGAGAAACAAATTAGAGAAAAAAGAAAAACAGCAGGAACAGGGAAGGCTGTGATCTAAAAACTTCTAACAGCAAATTCAGCTTTTCCTCAGACACTTGAGCCCAAGAGGTCTAAAACAGTATATAGAGACAAACAGCCATCTTAGAACACCTGCATTACCCATTCCAAGCCTCAGCACACATAATAACAGAGGGTGAATGAACGACACAGGAACTAAAGGAAGCAAAGGGATGCTGGCTGAGGCTGGTCTCAGAAAATGACATGGCTATGACACACATGAATTCACAGCAGCTGTGATTAACTAATGGATCAATAAACATGAAAATGCAACTATATCCAGGATGTGTTGTTGACCAAAGAAATATTATTGTATATTCTCAAGATTGGTTTACATAATTAGATAAAATAGAATTCATTGTTTCTAAATATTTTAGGCAATTTGAATGGAAAAGTTTTGTTATTTTTGTTAGTGTGATTTTTAATTTAAATGCCAACTTGCTATTATCTATACTCAGTTCAAGATAGAGTCTGAGAGTTTTGTCTAAATTACATAGAGTTGTCCTAATAGCCTGTCTGGAGGGAAATTTTCCTGTTTAGTTTAAGTGGTTTGAGAAGACCTGGTCACTACATATGGAGTAGCAACATTCCCTAAGCAAGATGTCCTCAAATGTTTAAAGTGAAGAAAACAAGCTGAGAATAAGCATGTGTTCCTTGTACTCTGATTTTTAACTATGTGGGCAATTGTGATTCCTGAGTGACTGTCTCTGTAACTCACCCATAATGATGAAACTATAACTGAAATTTCTTAAAAATAAAAATAAAAGAGTTAAATATAAGTGTGATGATATACGTTTGTGTTCCCAGCATTGAGCAGGCTGGGGAAGAAGGAACTTAATTTTGAGAACAGTCTGTTCTTCATAAGTGAATTCTGGTGTACACTGGGTTACATGATGAACACTAACAAGAAAAAAAGTATAAAAAATTTAGGTAAAAAGAGAGGTAGGAATTTGAACAGTAAATTCTTTGAGGTAAAGCCCCCTAAGGGTCAGAAATATAGAGAGAACTGTCGGTCTTTTCTGTCTACCCAAGAACATCAGAGAAATAAGTGCTTCAAGAAGGCATTTTTCTTTTTGTGTTTGGAGTAACAAATATAGAAATGTGTAGTCGGGAACTCAGACCACACACATCCTGTGGCCAATCTACTTTATCACAAATATCTGTTGTGCAAAAACACGGACAGGAAGCTAACCTGGGCTGAGTCTTATCAGCATCATAACCACATAGGACATTACTAAAGTGAAACTGAGCTACCAAGAAGGAAAGGCACACACAAAAGCTAGACCAACGCTTTAAACAAGACTAGATGATTTTAAGAGCAGACGATAATAATTTAATCTTCTCAGCATTCTGTAGAGATGGCTGTAACAGGGTCTCAAAGTGTGGGGATTGGTTGCTTCTATTTCACTTACTACAAGCTGTCTGAGTTTCATGGTGATTGTTGATCTCTTGAAAAGGAGAGACTGAGGTACTGAAAACTTAATGGGGACTCTCAAGACTGTGCTTAATTTGAAAAAATGCCTTATGATTATAAAGACATACATATGATAGCTAGAGCTAAATGAAATTGTCTCAATTGAAATATTTGAACAGGATATCTCTTGTCACCAAAAGAAACTTACAGCACTGGGAATGGTGAAGCAGAAAATGCCAAATGGGGGAAACACAAATCAAATAATAATCCCATACTAGCTCCGAATAGGGTACACTAAAGGTTTTCTTTATTAAAAGGGAAACTAACAGATCACAATGAGGATATGAGAATGAGGTCCGACATTCAGGTGTGGTACATGGGAAGAAGAGCAGAAAACAGGCAGGATTGCAACATTTTGGTACACAAAGCCATGCCCCAAACTGGTCCAGCCTCTCAAAGGCCATTGGCTGAAGGAGATTCTCCATCATGTTCCTCTTTTGTTTAAATAGAAGAGTTCCAAGCCCAATACAAAAGCATATACAATAAGAACAGATATCAGCTATAAAATTATAATTACAACTGATATAAACAATATTAAGAAAGGAACATATGCTAAATTTTTCAAATATTATTCTATCCTAAGGAGTCTAAGTCTTTTATTAGAAATGAGTTGGCTAAATCATAAGAAGATAGTAACTATAACAATCTAATCTTCAACCCCATCAAAGGCCTGAGAAGGAAGAAAATATTATTTCAGTAGTCAAGAAGTGCAATCAAGCAGCTTCCAAATTGTGCAGTAGATGACAGAGATAACTGGGTACCTGGACAGTCACTCAAAGACTCATTTGCAGTGTTGAAGCAATTAACTTTGGCTAAGGCATACAGTAACTGACAGACCATTTTCAGAGGCAAGAAAATTCTTAAAAACTGTATTATGCTATCTTGGCAAGGTTTGACTGTTTTTTTTTTCTTGTATTCTGCTTGTTCAGTATGGACACCATGCATTTTGTCAGTGGTCAATGCATTGGCAGTTCCTTACCAAAAGGCCAGTTTTGCCATGAATAAAATGAGTATTCAGTACTCACTTTTACTCAATAAATTGAGTATTCAGTACTCAATAAATTGATTATTCAGTGCTCAATAAATTGAGTATTCAATACTCAACATCATCGCAGGAATAGATCAGTGCTGTCAGGAACAATGGTGTCTGACATCAACAGACCCCTAAGTTATTTAAATACCATGGTCTACAGTTCCTTGAAGCAGTTGAAGTCTACCTGTCTATGCAGAATACAATCTCTATGTATCTAAAGAACCCTTAGTCTAACTATAAGTATGACAAACAAGGATGACTATTGGCCTATAATACTTAGTACCTGTATAACTTAAAGTTTAAGAGTTCATATTAGAATATTAAACATCTTTAAACAACTGTGTAGCAAATGAGGACAATGTCCTCAAAACGTAAACAATGAATAAGTGTCTTGATCCGAGGTATAAATGTATAATGCAATATGATAAATATATCCTAAAATTGTATCAATATACAAAATGTATTAAACAGAGGTAGAAACATGAATGCACATAATCTGACAAAATAATTTTGCATAAGTGTATGAATATTGTAAACAGAAATAAGAGCATATTCAATATAACAAATATAATTTGAATTTGTATCAATATGCAAGAATCTATAAATCTATACCAATGTAAACTGCCAATAAATAATGGCTTACAAGTACTCACTCTATTGTTTATTATTATTATTAATGTTAGCAAGCTCACACAAATCTACCTATTATCACATTCAATTTCCCCTTTTTTTTCAAAGAGATCTCTGAGTCTACATAATTTCCACCCCAACCCCAAACTTATACCAGTAATAATCTACCCCTAAATGATGTCTCTAACCCTGAGGACAGATTTTGTTTGGCTGTTGTCCTTTATAATTAATTGCAGCTGTCATGGGGACAATGTTCT
This sequence comes from Microtus obscurus, assembly GCA_963919715.1. Taxonomy (NCBI): domain Eukaryota; kingdom Metazoa; phylum Chordata; class Mammalia; order Rodentia; family Cricetidae; genus Microtus; species Microtus obscurus. Next base: position 2,456,616 of record CAWTZC010001519.1, on the reverse strand, counting down.
TTCTATGGGATCCTATAAAATTAAATGATGGTTATGTTTCAAGATTACTGTCTGGTATAATTGAAAATTGTCTCGGAGTATTCAACCGGTTTTTTCTGAGGTTCTTACTGGGAGTTCTGGCCATATTATTGTAAGAAGGTGCACCATTTCATCTAACCAAGTTGGAACCATCTTGAACAGCAGGTACACCAAACCAGACTTATAGTAGCACTATCAGGATCATGATGTCAAATCAACCAGGTGGAATCATGGTTGTGGGGTCCCATCTTCTTCCTGGAAATTCAAATATTACTGAAGGAAATTCTACTGTTCATTGTGTAAAACTTAAACATTATTCATATAGACATATATTCAATGAAAGATATGATATAAACAAAATAAATATGGAGAAAAGTAAAATTTTTCCTAAAAGCTTTCTTCTTTCTGTACCATACCAGATGGCTCCTGACATGAGAAAGAAACTCTGAATTTTTCTTTTAACAACATGCTCGAATTTAGAAAAGGATAGAAATTGTCCAACTCCAAAGCATATATATATGAAATTTTACCCTCAGATGACCTGTCCTCCTAAGTCATATTCCTCTTTGCTTGGGGATCTTTCTGGATAGTTATTTTTTCCTCTTTAGGCTTCCAAATGTCAAGGGTCTTTTGACTTTTTGAAGATATATATTTTCCAGCAGAAACAAGAACATAACCTTGTCCTAACCCTTATGTGGTTTCCTTACTATGTATATGATTGTAACCTCTGTGGGTGAGCTATCATCTCTATTTCTCAAAAGGTTTCTCCTTTTCAAATTGAATCTTTATTAATTTTGATGGTACCTATAGCTTTTTTCAACTGTGGGAACAAGGGCAAAACCCTTTCCCCAATGTGACACATCTTCTGGTTTCCATTTTAAGGGCACCATGTCGCTAAAATTCACCAATTGATTTAATTCAGAAGCTTTTCTATTATCTAGTGTCTCTCTGCTGCCCTTGTCCTTTCTCATTAGCGTTTAAGGTTAATAAGGTATTGTACAATCTATTTCTGGGAGTATTTTTCATCCCTTTCTGTTTGATTAACATATTCTTTATAGTTCAATTTGAACTTTATATAACTACTTGACTTGTAGAATTGTTTGGTATACCTGTAATATGCTTTATATTGCAATAAGCAAAAAACTGTTTCATTTTCTTAGAGTCATATGCTAGACCATTATCTGTCTTTACTTGTACAGACATAACCATGATAGCCATAACTTCTAATAAATGTGTGATCACTAAATCAGCCTTTTCTGAGCTTAAGGCATTGCCCATTGAAAGTTTGAATAAGTATTAATGGTTGGTGTATATGTTTTAATTTTCCAAACTCTGTAAAGTGGAACACATTCATCTGCCATATTTCATTTCTTTGAGTATCTTTTGGGTTACTCCCTGTAGGTAACAGAATTTGGTTATAGAAAGAAGAAGGGGGACATCTCTTTATAATTTCGGAGGACATCTCTTTTTAATTTCTTTAGCTTGTTGCCGTGTAATAAAAAACTCTTTCTTTAAAATTTTGTATTGACATGTTGTTTTTATGAAATTCTGAGACCTCAACACACTTCCAATCAACAATCGATAAATCTCTGCATTATCTTGTGCTAAAGGACCTGGCAGATCCATATGGAATCAGGTGTGTGTTATGTATATGGGGCAAAGCCTATTCTTGATTATATCTTTAACCCAAATTAACAATGAAGTTCATTATGTATGAACTGGTATAAATTCAGTGGTTTCAATATGCAAGACAACTCTTTCTGCATATTGTGAATCAGTAACAATATTGAAAGGTTCTTTAAAATCTCTCAGTACCATGAAAATAGAATAAATATAGCTCTGCATTTTGGACAGAATTGTAAGGGCTTTGTTCCACCTTACTTAAATCTTATGATTTGAAACATTCCTTTCCTGATTTATTTTCATCAGTATAAAATGTTAAGACCACAGTTATTGATGTGTCACATCCACTTTGGGGAAGAATCCAAGTAGTTCTCTTCATAAGGATAATTCTGTTGCTTTTAGGATAATTGCTATTAATCTGTCCTAAAAAAAAATTAGCACAAGTTATTTACCAGGCTACTTTCTCTTCCCATATTTTTTTAAATTTCATTTGTAGTAAAAGGCACTAAAATCAGTGCTGGGTCTATACCTGCTATTTGACAAAGTCTCAATATTCCTTTTATAATTAATTCAGATACATTTTCTACATGTTTTTAATTTTTTACTTCTTTATGTGCTAAAAAAGATCCATTCTAAGATGATATCAGCCCATTGCATTAAAATTCCCATAGGGAAAATTCTGGAAAGTAATATGACTAGAATAAACTAAGATTTGGATTCATCCTACCCACATGTGCCTCCTGTAATTTCTTTTCAATGATAGTCAATTTTATTTCACCTTCAGCTATTAATCCCTGGGTCTATTTAAAAGTCTTTATCACCACTAAGGTTTTGTTTAAATGAATTATTAGATCAGGTGTTATCCCAAAAGCTGGTCATAGACTGTAAATTTCTCCTAACAATCTTTGAAAGTCATTAAGAGTCCACAATCAGTCTCTCCTAATTTGTGCCTTTTGTGTTCCTATTTTCTGTAAATTTATTTTATAACCTAAGTAATTAGCAGAATCTCCTCTCTGTATTTTTTCAGGATCAATTTGTATTCCCCATTTATTCAAAATTTTCTTTACTTCAAACATTTTTTCTAAAGAATCTGCATTTGAATAAGAGAGTAAAATTCATCCATGTAATGCTTAATTATAAACTTAGAAAATTGATTACTTATTATTTTCAATGACTGACTTACAAAGTGTTGGCACAGGGTAGAGTTATTGAGCATTCCTTGTGAGTGGAAGGGCCATTGAAATCTCCGAGTAGGCTGAGAATTATTATAAGTAGGCACTGTGAAGGCAAATTTTTCTCTGTCCTTCACTTGTAAATGTATAGTGAAGTTCTTAACAGTGACAGATGGATGAGAAACATGCCCAGGACGGTCAGGAGCATGGTCCCTGTAAACACGGACTTGTTCCCACATTGAGGGTGCCAGACGAAGTAGAATGCATCAAATGGGGGAATGTAAATCAAATAATCCCACACTAGCTCTAAATGGGGTTTGCTAAGGTTTTTTATTAAAAGAGAAGCTCACAAATTATGATGAGGAAATAGGAACTGGGTCCAACATCCAGGTGGGGCATGTGGGAAGAAGAGTTGCCAGTAGGTGGGACCATGACTTTTTGGTACCCAAAGCCATGCACTGAGTTGGTCCAGTCTCTCAAAGACCATTGGCTGAAAAAGATTCCCCATCAGAATGGGTTACATATAATTGAGATGTTAGCCAAAAGGGTCCCATGAAAATCCCAACAACCAAGGCTATAACCAAGACTATAGATTGTTCTCCACAAACTGACAGCAAATCTCTAGTGTTAAACATAACACAACTCATTGAACCTTGACAAATAGATTTGGTACCTACATAGATCATTCATTCCTACATTCTACCATCTTAGGTACACAAAGGTATTCTGCACACTACTACCAAGCATAAACAAGAACCTAGCCTCAAAGTCTTGGATGTACATTGGTATCATGGCTACAAGATATGCTAGGGATTTGTTCATACAAGTTTGTTAGAGTAACCAACCAATGTCTGGTTTGTTTTAAGGACCACTATACAAGATCGAACCTGTATCTAACACTGCTTGGGTACCAGAATCAGAGACCAGTTATTCCAGGGAGTTTGGTATAAGCAATACTACTGTCCTTTAAATGTAGCAATGAAATAACTGCTATTGGCATTCTCCTACACTCAGATGAGTATCCTAACACTCAGTCCTAAATAGATGCTTCCATCACCCCTGATAGAGCTCCATGAACCCAGAGGAAGAAGAAGAATAGAGGACACCAAGTTATCAAGACCCTCTAAACCTTTGACTCTCAACCTTTCTAATGCTGTAACATGTTCCTCATGTTGTGGTTACAACAAAACATAAAATTATTTTCATTACTACTATGTAACTAATTTTGACACTGTTATGGATTGTGATATAAATATCTGATATTCAGGATATCTGATATGCAGCCCAAGTGAAAGGATCCCTAGGTGTTCCACCCTGGAGGTTGAGAACCACTGCTTTAAACTATCATGATTAAAGTTCAAATGAACACAGGGACTGGAGAATAGCATTCACAGAGCCTCAAAGTGTCTTCTGAATATATGCTATGACTTCCAACTTAAGGTTTTCAGTGGGATTCATGCATGTGCAAATGAGTGGATCTTTGATTCTTGTGCCTTCTCTTGGGCTTTTCTTCACATTTCTTTGTCTTGTTAAATTCTGATGTAACATTTATTGTTTTTTCTTTCTCAATTACGTGGCAGGCTTATCAATCCCCGAGCCTTCTCTCTAATACACAAGTAATTATTTTTAAAGCTAAACTAATCATCATGAACACTTTGAACCATTTATCATAAAGAAACATTATTAGAAAGCTATTGCTGATGCTTCAGCATTTCTGAAGATGAAGTTTTAAAGCTTTATTTGTTCTCTTCAGGTCCAGCATAGCACTATAATTTAAGGGTCCAATAGGGGAACATACATCTTAGTTGTAGATAATAGCTATCTAATTGGATTTAAGGTCTTTAATACAAAAATATTGCCTAGTTCAAGAAATCTAACTAACTATCCAGGGCTAGTGTCATTATTACTAAATAAACAGAATTCCTAATTGCAATCTAAATATATAAATATTTGTCCTTGTACTCACAGATGAATATAGCTCTTACAACTATTCAAAAAAATTCCTATAGCCTTAGACAAACACTATTAAAAAACAGAAACCAATAAATATACAGATAACAGGACATTGTTAGAGGTCCAATCATAGCTGACCTATCAATAACAGAACTCCTACATCTAAGGTTCAGGAAACATTATGAAAGACAGGGAAGAAAGATTGTAAGAACCAAGAGAACAGAGAGTTTGCTATGAGACTACATCTCCTAGATATATAGTCACCCCTAAAATTATAGAGAAATAAAATAGTATTATACAGACTAATTATATCACATTCATATATTTAGAAGGACAAATATATGTCTGTCATTGTGGTGTGTACATATATAAAGGTAACTAAAAATAAAGATGAATTTGAGAGAACAAAAGATGAATACAAGAGACATTTAGAAGAGTAAGGGAGGGAGAAATGGTATTACACTTTATATGAAAAATATATTAATAAAATTTTAACTTTAGAAATATAGAGTATTATTTAAGAAAAAAGTCTAACCATACGATAAAATATAGCAGATAATAAACACTATAAAAGTGCATACTACACTCTCAAGTTTGTGTGGCCAATAGTCAGTTCTGTTTCAAATATTTTCATTTCTTTGCAGTGTTTTGCAACTTCTTGGACTCTGACAAATTTTTCTAGAAATACATCATAAGAATATTGAAGTTTCTTAACTCCGTTCATTGTCATTTATTTAATAAGTCTTACAGAAATAAAGAAAAAGTGCTATGGAGCCAGAAATGAGACTTGTAAATTAAAAATATCAGAAAAATATAAAAAAACCTTCAAATTGAACATACATATTAAACATTCTCAAAGATTTTTATGTTAACCATTCAAAAATGAAGTGAGACAATACAATATAATAAAGATGTATCTGGGATTTTAGGTAAAGAATTGTAAGGGTATAGGACTGGAGAGATCACTCAGAGGTTAAGAGTGTGTTCCAAACTTGCAGAGGACACAACTTCAGTTCGCTATGCCTACACCAGGAGGCTCACAATTGCCTGTGACTCCAGCTCCAGGGCAGCCCATCCATGTGCTTTTCTGGCCATACAAGGAAACAACACCCACATGCACATAGTCACTTAAATTTAAAATAATTTTTAAAGAATGTGAATGCTACATCTTAAAACAAATTTCAATTAAGGCAAAAATATTATTTCTCTGATTTTTGAAAAGAAATGTAATTTTATTATTGTAAAATCTATACAATCAATCAAGAAAAATATTGAATAATTATAACTCAACACCGGATTATTTTCAGCATAATAATTTTGGTCAACACATTAGGATTGTTGTTATAACAAGAGTAATACTCATTGAACATTTTCCACAGAACAACAGAGGAGCCATTGAGTCTTGGATTTAAAAAGCAACAACATGCACACTTTTAGTGCAATAGTCAAATTGATTATTTGAGTAAAAGTTGATGTGTACAGGATGCAACTCAGTTGTAGTCATGGTAAATTATGTGTCTGAAGAGCTCAGATGACTGAACAAATTCCAAGAATCTGCATTACTTCCAGGCTATGGTAAAGGGGGTGGTGTGAACCGTCCTATGTAGACATATACTTTTAATGTAAGCATTTTTGGGGCACTCTCAAGTATATCTTTGAATTCAAACCCAGCCTTCTCTACAAAATGCATTTCAAGCTAGCCAGGGCTACAGAGAATTATGTCTGGAAAAAAATAATAAACATGGGGTGAAGGCGATGTGCTCTGTTAATCAGTTTTCTGTGCTGTGGTCAGGTAGATACTTCAAGACTCTCACGACATCCTGTAAGTTTTATACTGGCTCTGCCCCCTTGTCAGTTAAAGAAGCACCATGCTGTCTGTGCTCCTAAACCTTGTGTGTATTGGTGAGTCCTGCTGGGAATGAAGGGTGTGGAATTACAGGGTGGGAATATTGTTCTGGGAGATTGGATCCATCGACAGCAGAAATGCTGGCTTCTATGGTGGATAATAATGCGTTAGTTCATTTTAACAAAGTGAACTCTGGGTCCTGGTCATGGTGGTGCACACCTTTAACTATGCCTCTCAGTCTCCAAAATCTCTGACCATCAGAGAAGGTGGAAATGGACCTGCATTCTTCTGCCTCTAGAGTGGTGGTGGTGCACAGCTTTATGCCTGTGAGTCACCTAACTCTTTGACCATCGGAGAAAGTGGAATTGGGCCTCTACAGTGGTGGTGGCGCACACCTTTAGTCCCAGCACTGTGGAGACAGAAGCAGGTGGATCTCTGTAAATATGAGGTCAGCCTGGTCTACAAGAGTTATTTTCAGCACAGCTAGGGTGATTACACGGAGAAATCCAGTCTCAAAAAAAAAATTAAAAAATTAAAAAGAAAAAAAAAACGAAGTGACCTCTGATTCTACAATGGGGATGGGGAGGTCAGATCACTAGGATATTGGAAGGGGGTAGATCTTCCTTCTTGAGCTTTTCTTTCCAGGCTTCATCCTACTCCTGACTCCTTTGGCACAAGCAGGTAAGTACATCCTTAAAACTATTATGATAGTTAAGTTTCATTCTAAGAGGAAAGCCTGTATTATGGAGTTTTGGAGAGTAGTTTCTATGAGGAACTTCGTGGTAAGTCTTCTGAACTTTAAAGTTATAACCCTAGAAACCTGCATCTCAGTTCTCTCTGAGATACTCCCGCACTCTGCCTTTGCTTGAGTTAGGCATAAGCATTAATCAAATAAACTTTTTTTTTTTTTGTTATTCAACACAGGGTTTCTCTGTGTGGCCCTGACTATCCTAGAAATCACTTTGTGTAGACCAGGCTGACCATGTACTCAGATATTTACCTGCTTCTCTCACGAAAGTGCTATAATTAAAGGAGTAGGTCATAAAACACTGAGGATAATCAACATTTTAAATAAAAGATAATCTTCCCTTGTGCTATACTCTCCACCTGACCACCTCCACATATTTTGAGATTTTTATATTGTAATTTGTGATGTTCAAATATGCTTGTCACCTGACATATTACTGAAGATATTATTTTTGTCTTCAAACACCTATGCTACTGATAGAACTTGTGTACCACCTGCATAATATTGCCACCTTTTATTTTGGCTTGTTTTTAGTGAGCTATTTTTACATTCTCTACACGAAGATGTTTTATGTAACTTAATAGCAGCCTTTTCTTTCAATCTGAAGGAGTCTACAATGTTTAGTGTGCTTATGGTGGTTGACTCTGTATGCTACTATTTCTTTTTAAAAAACATTTATATTTCTGAATGACAGTGTTGCTGACTTTTGGAGGCAGACATTTTGTTACACTCATTTCATTGATTCCATCATGCTGATCTCTTGTGGCTTGTAGGTCTTTGCTCAGAACTGGCCATTAGCTGTATTGGACGTCCCTTGCATTTTCTTTGCTTCTTTTATCATTCCGATTTCAGGATCTCTTATAATAATAATGTGTTCTGTGATCTGATTATCTGGGTCGAATTTCTTTTTTTGTCAGTTGACCTTCTGGGATCTCATCTTGTTCATTTTATTCCAAGTTTAAAAGTGTTTTATACTTTCTTTATATTTTTGTTTATTTTTATTACCTGTCATTTGTGTCTTTTCTTAACATTTTACTAAATCTTTGATAATTTTATACAATGTATTTTAATTATATTCAATGCCCTGCCCAAACTCACGGTAGTTTCACTGTTTCCCCTACACACCCAAGAAAAAACTGTACATTCCTTTATACTTGCTGGTGTTTTTTTTTTTTAATTATTTATTTATTTAAGATTCCTGTCTTTTCCCCACCGCTGCCTCCCATTTCCCTCCCCCTCCCCCAGTCAAGTCCCCCTCCCTCTTCAGCCCAAAGAGCTATCAGGGTTCCCTGCCCTGTGAGAAGTCCATGGACCACCCACCTCCATCCAGGTCTATTAAGGTGAGCATCCAAACTGCCTAGGCTCCCACAAAGCCAATACGTGCAGTAGGATCAAAAACCCATTGCCATTGTTCTAGAGATCTCAGTAGTCCTCATTGTCTCTATGTTTTTTCCCAAGACGGTTTTAATCCAGGTTTTTTCAGACCCAGGCCAGCTGGCCTAGGTGAGTTCCCGACAGAACATCCCCACTGTCACAGTGTGAGGGTGCACCCCTCGGTGTCCTGAGCTCCCTGCTCATGCTCTCTCTCCTTCTGCTCCTGACTTGGACCTTGAGATTTCAGTCTGGTGCTCCAATGTGGGTCTCTGTCTCTGTCTCCTTTCATCGCCTGATGAAGGTTAATATTCAAGAGGATGCCTATATGTTTTTCTTTGGGTTCTCCTACTTATTTAGATTCTCTAAGATCACGTATTAGAGGATCAATGTGCTTTGTTTATGTCTAGAAACCAAATATGAGTGAGTACATCCCATGTTCCTCTTTTTGGGTCTGGCTTACCTCACTCAGGATAGTGTTCTCTATTTCCATCCATTTGCCTGCAAACTTCAAGAAGTCCTTGTTTTTTATTGCTGAGTAGTACTCTAATATGTATATATTCCATACTTTCTTCATCCATTCTTCAATTGAAGGGCATCTAGGTTGTTTCCATGTTCTGGCTATTACAAACAGTGCTGCTATGAACATAGTAGAGCATATACTTTTGTTGTATGATAAGGCCTCTCTTGGGTATATTCCCAAGAGTGGTATTGCTGGATCCAGGGGTAGGTTGATCCCGAATTTCCTGAGAAACCTCCACACTGCTTTCCAAAGTGGTTGCACAAGTTTGCATTCCCACCAGCAATGGATGAGTGTACCCCTTTCTCCACAACCTCTCCAGCAAAGGCTATCAATGGTGTTTTTTATTTTCGCCATTCTGACAGGTGTAAGATGGTATCTTAAAGTTGTCTTGATTTGCATTTCCCTGATCGCTAAGGGAGTTGAGCATGACCTTAGGTGTCTTTTGGCCATTTGAACTTCTTCTGTTGAGAGATCTCTGTTCAGCTCAGTGTCCCATTTTATAAATGGGTTGATTAGCCTTTTACAGTCTAGTTTCTTGAGTTCTTTATATATTTTGGAGATCAGACCTTTATCAGTTGCGGGGTTGGTGAAGATCTTCTCCCAGTCAGTGGGTTGCTTTTCTGTCTTAGCGACAGTGTCCTTTGCTTTACAGAAGCTTCTCAGTCTCAGGATGTCCCATTTATTCAATGAGGCCCTTACTGTCTGTGCTGCTGGGGTTTTACGTAGGAAGTGGTCTCCTGTGGCCCACTTGTTGTAGAGTACTTCCCACTTTCTCCTCTATCAGGTTCAGTGTGTTCGGACTGATATTGAAGTCTTTAATCCACTTGGACTTGAGTTTTGTGCATGGTGATAGATATGGATCTATTTTCATTCTTCTACAGATTGACATCCAGTTTTGCCAGCACAATTTGTTGAAGATGCTCTCTTTTTTCCATTGTATACTTTTAGCTCCTTTATCAAAAATCAGGTGCTCATAGGTATGTGGGTTAAAGTCAGGGTCTTCTATTCGATTCCATTGGTCGACTTCTCTGTTTTTATGCCAATACCAAGCTGTTTTCAATACTGTAGCTCTGTAATAGAGTTTGAAGTCAGGGATGGTAATGCCTCCAGAAGTTCCTTTATTGTATAAGATTGTTTTGGCTATCCTGGGTTTTTTGTTTTTCCATATAAAGTTGATTATTGTCTTCTCCAGATCTGTGAAGAATTTTGATGGTATTGATGGGGATTGCATTGAATCTATAAATTGCTTTTGGTAGAATTGCCATTTTTACTATGTTGATCCTCCCAATCCAAGAGCAAGGGAGATCCTTCCATTTTCTGGTGTCATCTGCAATTTCTTTCTTCAAAGACTAAAAGTTCTTGTCAAATAGATGATGTAGGAGTGTCATATATCAATCTGTTGATTTCATTGGTTAAAATAAAGACACTGCTTGGCTGGTCCAATTGGTTAGAACATAGGTGGGAGGAGTAAACAGAATAGTATGCAGACAGGAAGGGGAAGTGAGCTCAGAGAAGCACGCAGCTCCGCTCAGAGACAGCAGCCTCCTGTCTAGCGGGCAGACAGGATGGCCCAGCTCTCTGAGGCACGCACGCGATGAAGCTCCGACTCAAGATGGATGTAGGCTAGAATCTTCCCGGTAAGCGCACCTTGGGGTGCTAACACAGAATATTAGAAATGGGTTAGACCAGGTGCGAGAGGTAGCCTGTAAGAGCTAGCCAATAATGGGCCAGGCAGTGATTAAATGAATACAGTTTGTGTGTTGTTATTTCGGGCATAAGCTAGCCAGGCGATTGGGGTGTTGGGGATGCAATCCCGGCGCCCCAATTTCAACAGATGGCTGCCCAACGTGTGGACAACTGAATCCACAGAAAGTCTGAAAAAGCTTGGGAAAGAGTAAAGCATGTTTTCTTGGTAGCAGCAGTTTCTCGGGGCTACTCTCAGCTAAGAGAGGCTTCCTGACTCAGCTTTAGCTGCAAAGCCTTGCAGCTCTTTTAAGAGGTCCTGCCACGAAACACTTAAACGGTATTGACGAAAAGCTGAACGCATGCTTTTCGGTTTTCAACCGTAGCAGGAAAAAAGCTGCGCCGTTTAAAAATGCCCGTTTTCTGGGACATCCTGCCAGGGCAACTCTGACTGTTTGAGGCAGGAGGGCAGACTACAGAAAGAGGACTTGAGTGTTGTCTGCTAAAGCTCGCTTGCTGGCAGGGACCTTGAAACACTGTAGAGTTGTGGCACTGAAGGCCGCTCTGGCCGGTACCTCAGCCACAAGGCTGGAATGGCAGAAAGCTAAGGAATGGACTGGATCTAGCTGGCAAAGCCACGCCTTTAGTCCTACTGAGATTGCTTGGTAAATTAAAGACCTATGTGGTCAGAAAAACAGAGAGAGATACAGTAAAAAGAGATTCAAAGATAAAGAAAATTTTTAAATGGTTTACACTGTGTTAAAAATATATGCAAGCTAAAAGTAAGTTCTTAAAAGTAAAAAATAAGGAAGAAAGAGAAGTTGGTTGTGATAGTACACGCCTTTAATCCCAACACTTGGGATGCAGAGGGAGATTCACCTCTGTGACTTCAAAGTGTGGTAGCACACGCCTTTAATCCCAGTGCCTAGAAAGCAGAGACAAACAGATCTCTGTGAGTTCAAGGTGTAGTCGCAAACGCCTTTAATCCCAATGCCTGGGAGGCAGAGACAGGCGGATCTCTGAGAGTTCAAGAACAGCCTGGTCTACAGTGTCCAGGTCAAAGATATACGCTTAAAAAGCAAAAAGTTAAAAGTAAAAATAAACGAAATAGAGGTTAAAATAAAGCGCACAAAGATGGAAAATACACAGAGAATCTTGATACTGTATGCTATTATGCTCTGTTTGAATCATTTGAATGCTGAGGAAGGAGCAACAGCTGCTAAAAAATATTTGCTTATAAATGCTGCTAAACTAACCCAACATAGATATTGTGAAAATGCCTTGACTTGGAAATTTGGATCTAAGGATATAATACTTTGGAAAGGAGTTTCTTTTTTTGTTTTCACAGAGGATGAGACCATGTTCATTTCTTCTATTCCGATATGGTATGATGGACCACGCCCTCCTGAAGGGTTGCTGTGAACGCCTTCAGAAAATTGCCTCGCTCAACTGCCAACTGAGATGAAACTAGCACACAGGTTATACCATGAAAGACCTAATTAACAACGCCCCCATTCAGCAGGAAGCAGTTTGGAGAGAGATAACTGCGCCCATGTTCCCAAATATTGCTTTTACATTTAAAGGGGGAAATGGTATAGGTATGAATAATTTGCATTGATATGGATTTTGCTTTAGTGATTTAAATTTAAGGTCAATTTTGTTATATGTACATGTATTTCTGATCCTGATTAAGGTATTGTGATTGTGTAGTTCACTTAAAAATGTAATGTATATAGGTTGTTAATGGATAATCATCGATAATGGTCAAGCTTGTAGTTATATTAGTTCAATTTTCTAGATATATAGAGATATATTTTAGTTAGATAGGCATTCTTCATATCTTTCAAAGACTACAAAATAGGACATTTAATGTTTTAATAACTTAGGACTTTTCATGACAATGAGACACATCTGCTCCTGGCAGCACCAATCTACTTCAAGAAAAAGATGGGCATCGAAGAGGATCCTTATGGAATTTGATAGCCATTTGGGCAAGAAACTGCTCTTGCCTGGACTATTGCATAAACTGGACACAGAGAACCCGCAGAGAGAGGACTACTGAACTTGCCTAAAGGTGAGATGATCTTTTGGGGTTCCTGATTCATGAAGGAGTCTGCGAGACATTCTTCAGGACAAGCAGATAGTGACTGCCTTTGAAATTTCCTGCTTTGTGGAATGTCTGCTGAAAACTATAGGCCTGTAGGCCGAAGACGGATGCCCCAACGGTACAGAGGAACTTTGGGTGACTGTACAGGCAGCGAGATGTCTCTGTCATTTCTAGAGTTTGAACGTTGCTTATTTCTTGTTTGCTTAGGTGATATTGTATCTTTCTAGAGTCTTTGATGGAATTAAGAATAGTTAGTTACAGTTATACTTTTCCTTAGTTATGATAAAGATTATCATAATTTTACTTGATAACTGTTTTATGTAATTTTGCTATGTTAAAGTTAAAGCCTTTCCTTTTTGTTTAAACAGAAAAACGGGAAGTGATGTAGGAGTGTCATATATCAATCTGTTGATTTCATTGGTTAAAATAAAGACACTGCTTGGCTGGTCCAATTGGTTAGAACATAGGTGGGAGGAGTAAACAGAATAGTATGCAGACAGGAAGAGGAAGTGAGCTCAGAGAAGCACGCAGCTCCGCTCAGAGACAGCAGCCTCCTGTCTAGCGGGCAGACAGGATGGCCCAGCTCTCTGAGGCACGCACGCGATGAAGCTCCGACTCAAGATGGATGTAGGCTAGAATCTTCCCGGTAAGCGCACCTTGGGGTGCTAACACAGAATATTAGAAATGGGTTAGACCAGGTGCGAGAGGTAGCCTGTAAGAGCTAGCCAATAATGGGCCAGGCAGTGATTAAATGAATACAGTTTGTGTGTTGTTATTTCGGGCATAAGCTAGCCAGGCGGCCCGGGGTGTTGGAGACACAACCCAGCGCCCCAATTTCAACAAATAGATCTTTCACTTCCTTGGTTAGAGTTACTCCTAGATATTTTATGCTATTTGTGGCTATCGTGAAAGGTGATGCTTCTCTGATTTCCCTCTCTGCTTCCTTATCCTTAGTGTATAGGAAGGCCACTGACTTTTTGGAGTTGATCTTGTATCCTGCCACATTACTAAAGGCGTTTATCAGCTGTAGGAGTTCTTTGGTAGAGTTTTTGGGGTCGCTTATGTATACTATCATATCATCTGCAAATAACGAAAGCTTAACTTCTTCCTTTCCAATACGAATCCCCTTGATCCTCTTGTGTTGTCTAATTGCTATTGCTAGAACTTCAAGCACTATATTGAAGAGGTATGGAGAGAGTGGACATCCTTGTCTTGTTCCTGATTTTAGTGGGATGGCTTTGAGTTTTTCTCCGTTCAATTTAATGTTAGCTGTCGGCTTGCTGTAAATAGCTTTTATTATATTTAGGTATGACCCTTGTATCCCTAATCTCTCCAAGACCTTTATCATAAAGGGGTGTTGAATTTTGTCGAATGCTTTTTCAGCATCTAATGAAATGATCATATGGTTTTTTTCTTTCAGTTTATTTATATGGTGGATTACATTGATAGATTTGCGTATGTTGAACCAGCCCTGCATCTCTGGGATGAAGCCTACTTGATCATAATGGATAATTTTTCTAATGTGTTCTTGGATTTGGTTTGCCAGTATTTTATTGAGAATTTTTGCGTCGATATTCATGAGTGAAATAGGCCTATAATTCTCTTTCTTGGTTGGGTCTTTGTGTGGTTTTGGTATCAGGGTAACTGTGGCTTCATAAAAGGAATTTGGCAATGACTCTTCTGTTTCTATATTGTGAAATACCTTAAGGAGTATAGGTATTAGCTCTTCTTGGAAGTTCTGGTAGAATTCTGCATTGAAACCATCTGGTCCTGGGCATTTTTTGGTAGGGAGATTTTTGATAACAGTTTCTAGTTCTTCGCGACTAACAGGTCTATTTAGATCGTTCACCTGGTCTTGGTTTAGCTTTGGTATGTGGTACTTATCTAAAAAACTGTCCATTTCTTTTGCATTTTCCAGTTTTGTGGCGTATAGGCTTTTGTAGTAAGATCTAATGATTCTCTGAATTTCCTCTGTGTCTGTGGTTATGTCCCCCTTTCCATTGCTGATCTTATTTATTTGCATGTTCTCTCTCTGTTGTTTAATTAGTTTGGATAGGGGTTTGTCGATCTTGTTGATTTTCTCAAAGAACCAACTTTTTGTTTCATTGATTCTTTGGACTGTTTTCTGTGTTTCTATTTTGTTGATTTCTGCCCTCAGTTTGATTATTTCCCTTGCTGGTGTTTTTATTACTGATAATTTGGTATTTGGATAATATCAAAGCCGCCTGTCATTCTTCTTTATTTTATTTTCATTCTGTTTCTGTATTTACTCATTATATGATATTATATGCTTTATCTAAGCTCACTCATTCTCGTACTCTATCAAGGATAATATGTAAACATTGCATTAACTTTATGAAATTTTGCATTTTTGAGGTGCACCATGTTCATGTGCACCCATATGTTTGGGTGTACATGTGTATATGTGTGTGCGCACGCATGTGTGGTGTACATGTACTATGGCACAAGTGTGGAGGTAAGAGGACAAGTTTCTGGAATTAGTCTTCTCCATTCATCATATAAGTCCAAGCAATCAAATCCAGACAGTAAGGCATGGCAACAAGAATATTTATCTGCTTAGACATCAAGATGGTCCATGCAGTTTTCCAATTCAGTAGTTGTATACTTAATGCAAGATGAATTTTGCCAAACTTTATTATGTTATTCAATTATTTCATTTTCAAAATTCATAAAATATTTTAGACAGATGTTCTTTTTTAGTTAGAATATGTGTTTTTATAAAAAGATTTTTCCTCTTAAATTTAATTTCTTGGTAATTTCATGAAGTAAAACTATATTTTCATTATTTCTGCCCATTGAAATATACCCAAAGAACCTGGCACACTATGCCATGGATGCTTTCTCACTCGTGTTATTTGCTATTCTACTCTCAATGGCGAGGACAAGGAAAAAGACTGAAAGTTTTTAAGTTGATGAATGGATAACAAAAATATGTCACAAGTACACTCTGTACTACTTACTGTTCAGTGGTAAGTAACAATGAAACCATAAACTTTTCAGAAAAATACATGGAACTAGAAAGTATTATACTGAGTGGGGTAACCCAAATCTAGAAAAAAATGTCAAATTTTCTCTCTCATTTGTGGTCCCTAGCTATAAATCTTTATTCATAGTTTCTTTTTATTTTTATTGTCTTATTGAGCTATATATTTTTCTCCACTTCCCTTCCTCCTCCCTTGCCTTCTACCTTCCCCCATGATACACATATTTCCATTTACTCAGGAGATCTTGTTTTTTTTTTTGTACTTCCAATGTAGATTAGTTCCATTTGTGCCTCTCTTAGAGTTCTCTTTGTTGTCTAGGTTCTCTGGGGTTGTGAATTGTATAGACTTTTTTCTTTGCTTTATGTCTAAAAACCACTTATGAGTAAGTACATACTGTATTTGTCTTTTTGGGTCTGGGTTACCTCACTCATGATGTTTTCTAGATCCATCTATTTGCCTGCAAATTTCAAGATGTCATTATTTTTCTCCTCTGTGTAGTACTCCATTGTGTAAATATACCATATCTTCTTTATCCATTTTTTGGTCGAGGGGCATTTAGGTTTTTTTTCCAAGTTCTGGTTATGAAAAATAATGCTTCTATGAACACAATTGAGCTCATGACCTTGTGGTATGATTGAATATCCTTTAGGTAGTTACCAAAAGTGGTATTGCTGGGTCTTGAGGAAGGCTTTTTTTGTATTTCCTGAGAAATCACCATACTGATATCCAAAGTGGCAGTATCAGTTTGCACTCCCACCAGCAATGGAGGAGTGTTCCCTTTACCACACATCCTCTCAATCATAAGCTGTCATCAGTGTTTTTTTTTTATCTTGGCCATTTTTAGAGGTATAAGATAGAATCTCAGAGTTATTTTGATAGTCAGGAAATAGCCGGGCGATGGTGGTGCACGCCTTTAATCCCAGCACTCGGGAGGCAGAGGCAGGTGGATCTCTGTGAGTTCGAGACCAGCCTGGTCTACAGAGCTAGTTCCAGGACAGGCTCCAAAGCCACAGAGAAACCCTGTCTCAAAAAACCAAAATATAAAATAAGATAGTCAGGAAATATGGGACACGATGAAAAGACCAAACCTAAGAATAGAAAAAGGAGAAGTCCAAATCAAAACACAGAAAATAAATTCAACAAAATCATAGAAGAAATCTTTCCCAATCTAAAGAAAAAAATACATGTGAAGATACAAGAAGCTTACAGAATACAAAATAGACTGGATCAAAAAAAGTCCCCTTACCGTATAATAATCAAAACACTAAACATACAGAATAAAGAAAACATATTAAGAGCTAAAAAGGAATATTCACAGTTTCTTATAAATCTGTTAATCCATTAAAAATACTATCATGAATATTCATGGACTTCACAGGTCTTCCTTTCCTCTGTGTTTGCTACCAGAGCCTCACTATAGTTCTCTGCCACATTTTACTGCTCTGATTTTCATACTGAAATTCTTACACAGAGACACCTGCATATTAAAGAGAACTACTTTCTCTATCACATGCCAAAGTTCTTTGGCTGTAAATAGACTTTTATTATTTCATCTAACCTGAGAATGGAGTTGAGAAAATTCATTGCAAACCTGTACCAGATGACCATGGTGTCGATTTTGTTTGTTTGACTAGCTTGCCTTCACTGTTTTGATATCAGATGTTGTTAGTAGCCTGGCTTTCTGTTTCAGTAATTTTATTAGCTTCACTTCACAATCAAGGACAGTTTTTCACTGGGTTCTACCATTGCTAACGCATTAGCAGTATTGTAAGATGTTCACACTGACTAGAGTCTATATGGTCTTCACTGCAGTGTTTTGCTATTGCCATTTTCATCATAAACATCCACCATGTGAATACATAACAATGACAAGATTCATGAACTGGCAATCATGAGACCAAATCAAGCAAACCAAATGCCAGAGCAATGCTATAATCTCAATGTTTCATATGCAAGGTGGAGAAAGTGTGTGTGTGTGTGTGTGTGTTTGCCTCTAATTTATCAGGTTTAGTGTAAAACCATGATCCTATATGACCTCTGTGAATGAAGTTCTGTACAAGAGCCATTCCTGCTGTTTTGTTGTTTATTCTCAGTTCTGTGGTCCTATGTGCCGGCTCAACTTCACCCATGAGGTCTGGAATATTTACAATGTAAATATTCCAGTCTGAGTATTTGTAGAGTTCTAGAGCCAGTGAAGGTGAGTCAAGAGCATTCCTCTTCTGCTATCTTTGTGGCCACATTTCCCATCTTTAATCTCACCAATGAATGTTTTCCTCTAGTCATCTGATATAATTTCTTTATACATTACAATTTTTATGACCAAATCTATTTTGTTATTTAAGACTTTCAAAAATTTCTCAGTTAACTTATCTTAGCAAAGAAGGATATACTGTATATGTATAGTAGTTGGGGAACACCCATTATATGAAAATGACACTATTGTGTTTGGTATTTTCCTTGGGAAGATACAACACATACAAATGTGCTCACCACAAGAAAGAAACCTTGGACAGATCACACAAGGCTTGCATCAAAGTCCAAATAGTTAAATTTGTCAGTTTACTGAGGTTACTAATAGCGGCATTGATGAGGAGTTATATGAAGAAACAAGGAATGGCTCAAAAGCATTATAAAACCCAGACCTTAATATGGGTGATTATCATAAAAGCCTACACCCTAGAGCTCTCTACACAACCTTCAGGCAGTTCAGGCAGTAAACAGTTTTTAGTAATCTCTTCTTGAATTCAGCAGGCCCAGGTAGCTTACAGTTTCTATAGAGTTAAGAAGGGCCACTGATGAATCTTAAAATTTTCAGCTTTCCAGTACGTATGGTATTTGTTTAATTCCTGAGTCCCCTGAGGCTTTCAACTGCTCTCATTTAAACAAGAGTGTTTCAATTCAGATCCCAATGAAGTAAAAGTTGGAGGCTCAGTTCTCATAGATGAAAGGGAATCATTATTTTTTTTTTATTTTGCATCTTTATGCAGGAAGTCATGATAAGCCTTCACTGTCTGCCTAGCCAAGCCATGTTGTCCCTCAAGGACAGTATGTGGAACTTTGATGTGACTCTTATAATGAGTCTTACATAATCATGTTATACAAAGAACATGGTGATCCTAACCATCATGTCCATGAAAGAATGAATGTTCCAGAGTAGACTTGTCTTGGGTCCTGTGACAGCAGCATATGGAGGAACTTACAGATGCTTCAGTTTTAAATATCAATACCCAAATGAACTTACAGTACACAGTAATCCTCTGAAGATCATAATTTCAGGTAAGAGATGAAGTTTGGAGTGTCTTTTCATAACCCCCAAATCTTCCAACCCTGGAATTTTCAGGAAAAGTGTTATACAGAGGCTTGTATTTATAAAGGAATATTTAACCCGGATAAATATATAATGCTTTGGGTTAATATGATACATTATTCTAGTTGCTAAGTCTTCCTGAGTGTTAAAAGATTTAAGGAGAAATTGGGCTTGAAGATGGAATTCAGACCTTAACAAGTAGACTTCAGGTTGGGAGACTATCCTGAATTATCCTTGGTCCATAGAACTACAAGGGTGAATATAAAAAATAAGTACAAATTCAATGATGGACAAAACAAAAAATTATGGTGAAGACACAATATCACTAACTTTTTCATGGAGGAAGATCCGAAGTGCCAAGGAATGCATGCAGTCTCTAGATGGTGAAAGGAAAAAAAAAGGATTCTCTCTGCTACTTTGACCACTAACATATCCCTGGAAATACCTGGTTTATGCCGTTTTGGCTTTTCAGAATTCTGATCTTCAGTACCTTTGTAATCCTTTTAAGAATCACCTTTGTGGTAATTTGCTATGGCAGTAATTGGAAACTAATACAGGATCCTGTGTAAGGTTGAATTAAGAAGCAGAGAGGTAATGTGCTGAGAGGAGAAGAGTCGGGATGCTAATATATCAACGTGTTGGGAGGAAGCAATGCTTGTGATACTGGATCCAGAATGACTTACAGATGTTTGAACCATAGAGAGCACCATAAGAATTTCCAGATTAAATACCCTAGATAATAATTCCTTTAGCCTGTCAAAGATTATGCTTTACTCATGATAGCATCAAAAGGACACATGAAGCAGCCTGATGTGAAGTTTTCCTGCACTCGCCAATCATGGAAAATTATAATAGGGTCTATGGAAGAAGGGTTCAAAGGACACATTCTCACCACAAGCCAGTGGAAAAATATTGTGTTGTTCCCAGAGCCAAATAAGTGGAAAATGGACACAAAAAAGCAGAGAAGTCTGTGTACAAAGGTGATATAAACACAGGCAAGGGCACTGGGACACTGACAGGAAGGACAGGTTAAGGGGAAAACATAAGTTTCCTTGGATGCATAGATATGGGTCAGGTTCAGACTCACAATCTCTTTATTTTTAGGAATCTACAGGAAGCCTTTCCTCTTGATCCTAGAAGCTCCTCAGGTAAAATTAGGAGAGAAGGTGACACTGCGGTGCCATTCAGAGATTATGTTTGATACTTTCTCTTTGATGTCACATAGAAAGGGAGTAATCAAGGACTCTTACCAGCTGTCTGCAGAATTTCATCTTGGGGGATCCCATGCCAACTTCTCAATATGTCCTGTGACACCTGAACATGGTGGGAATTACACATGCTATGGTTCTTCCCATCACACACCGTATGAGTGGTCTGAATCCAGTGAAACTGTTGACATAAAGATTACAGGTAAGAGGTTGTTACCTGCTCATTATCTGTGAGACAGAAGATATATTGTCTAGAGTGGGAGTCTTGAGATATCGTGAGGAAGATGAGTGTGGGAAACTTAGAGGAAAGAAGCCTTGGTGAATATATTACTGACATAGACAATGAAAACAGAGACACAAGAACAAACCATTGGTTATAACATAAAGCACAGATACAGGGAGGTCAAGGGAGTCATAAATAGAGATAAAGAGAAAGTGGCAAGTAGGCAAGCTTGATATGAATTAGATTCAATGACATACTTCTACTTATGTTCAAAGGCCTATATAGTTCAGAATTTTGTCTGCCCTCTACTTTGAGAAGACAAGAAATCTGCCAGAAGAGGGAAATGAATCATGTGTCTGACCTAAATTTAACTTCTTAATAGGTCTAGTGGTTCGTGAGTCATGAGGCCTAAGAACAGATGGCACCCATAGATTTTTCTTTTAAGTTGACAATTTTACACTTTTTTGTATTTGACCCATTATACAACCCAGAATAGCTTTGTAGTGCTATTTCATTTGTGTTTTAATAAATAAAGCTTGCCTGAAGATCAGAGAGTAAAACAGCAGCACTAGTTAGCCTTACAGACAAGGCACACACCTTTAACCCAGTAGCTACATTAATTTGCCATAGAAACAGGGCAGTAATGGTGCATGCCTTTAATCCCAGCACTAGAGAGGAATATAAAACAGAGGAGACAGCTCTCACTCATAGTCTCATTCTGAGGATTCTTGGAAGCAGAATAATCATTTTTGGACTGAGGTAGAGGTAATAGCCAATAGCTGACTGTTCTTTTCTGGTCTTCAGATTAAACCCCAATATCTGTTTCTGGGTTTTTATTAACCATGCTAAAAGTGAAAGCCTGGGTAGTTGAACAAACCATCAATCTCTGTCTGTTCATAACATCTCTAAATGTTCATTGCTAAACATAAACATTTTTAGTTCATGTTCTAAAGTTATTCAAACATTAAAAGATGGCTAAAAAATACTATAGGGTGCCTGCGGTGATAATCTGATACACATAAAGCAGAAAATATATATTTATGTTTTCACAGAGTGAGTCAGAAAAGGGGAACTGAGAGGAAGTCTCAGAGATAGAGAGAGAGATTGTGTGAGGAAATAGTAAGCATAGCATGTGTAGGAGGTGCAAACCTGCAAAAAACTTAAGCCTTCATAGAAATTTGAAAGTAGAGATGGAGAAATAAAAGCAGATATTAGATATTTCAAAACAGAGATATGGAGGCAGATGAAAGATCACACGTGAGCTGTATACATACTATAAGCACAAGGGAAGGAAGAGTATCATGACTCTTGTTCAAAGGAAGCAAATGCATTCATGGACTATCCTGTGGGTTGTAAAGAGATTCATTAACACAAATATGTAAAAAGAGATAAGATAGAAAATAGATAACTTAGAATGAAGTCAGATTCTAGGTTTTTGAAATGCATAGAATGGAAAAGTTAAATGTTACTGAATTGGAAATGGACCATGAGAAGGGAAGGAGAATAAGAGAGGGATGGGGAAATATGTAGAATACTATGCTATGATAGAGTAAATGGGGAGGGAAAGGACCAAAAAGTTGGTATAGGGAAGGGGAGTGGGAAGAAAATAAACCAAAGCAGATGTATAAGAATGTCAAAATGAAGTCCATTACTTTGTCTGCTATTTAAAACAAAATAATAATTAACTCTAATTATTGATTTAAAATCAATAATATTTCATCAATTATTGATAATTTTTTGAAATTTTTTAAAATCCCATTGATTAAAAAACATTTGTAATAAAAGAAAGCATAAAGAAGACCAACAAGAAACAGTAATAGGATCAGTGGAATGAGAAAAAATAGAAAATAAACATATAAATATATAGATTTATGTAAGAACAATTAAAGACAAAGAAGACAAAATAGTATAAATGTATTTAATTTCAGGAATTAAAAAATATTTTAAAAACCTATGAAAATACATTATATATGTATGAATATTTAATAATTAATTCAATTGATATATATTATTAATATATGCTAATAAAACATACTTTACAAAACAAAAGGAATGAACCAATGTGGCCAAACACATAAACTGTCAAAAAACAATAATTGCTGTTAAATATTTATGTACTGTGATGAGATCAGAGACTCATGATAATGTAGAAGAAAAGAGAAATAGAGAACAAAAGAAAGAGGCAGGTAGAAATGGAGCTATAGATTGAAAGAGAGAGAGATATCAAAGACATGGAAGGACAGAGAACACTGAAGAATGAATAAGCCCTAAATGCTGCTAAGAAACTGCCCCTCTAACTGTCTCTTTTCTTCCAGGTTTATACAGGAAACCTTATCTGTCAGCCTTGATGGGTCCTGTGGTGATGTCAGGAGAGAACATGACCTTGTCCTGCATCTCTGACCACCAGTTCGAAATGTTCCATTTGTCCAGGGAAGGGGTACCTCAGGGACATGGGCTTCCTGCAGTGCAGAGCCAAAATGAGACATTCAAGGCAGACTTCCTTCTTGATCCTGTGATCAAGAAAGGGACCTATAGATGCTATGGCTCTTTCAGGAATTCCTCCCATGTGTGGTCATCCCCAAGTGACCCCTTGTACATTGCTGTCATAGGTAAGAGAATCTCATGTCTAAAGACATCATAAAGCCATGTCTGAGAACCATCCTACTAATAGAGAAAAGGTATCTTAGGCATCTAAAAGAAAGGGTTGCTGAGAGTCATTTTGTAATATATTTATTTTGAAACAATAAACTCAGTAAGATAAACACTCACATGTATAACACACATGTAGAAGGAGCTTTTCATCTCACCCAGATCCCTCATGGTTAGCTTAACACCCAAAATAACAACACACAAATTGTATTTTAAACACTGCCTGGCCTGTTAGTTCTTGCCTCTGACTGGCCTGTTAGTTCTTGCCTCTTATCGGCTAATTCTCACATCTTGATTAACCCATTTCTAATAATCTGTGTAGCACCATGAAGTGGTGGCTTACCAGGAAAGATTCTAGCCTACATCCCTCTTGGGTCGAAGAATCATGGTGTCTGCCTCATTGCCTTCTTCCCAGCATTCTGTTCTGTCTACTCTGCCCACCTAATTTTCTGCCCTATTAAAAGGCCAAGGCAGTTTCTTTATTAACCAATGAAAGTAACACATAGACAGATGACCCTCCTATATCACACACATGTGTATAATAAATGTGGTGTGTGTTATACAAAGAAAAAGAGACTGTCACTTAAGGGAGTGTGTGGAAAAGTTGTAGTAAGGTTACCTGGGATGGGCTAGAAAGAGTGAAGGAAAGGGAAAGACAGATAATTACATCTCTGGCGCAGGACAGTTCTCTATATTCTGTCAAATATGTTTTAAATAAATGCTGTTTGGCCACTAGTCAGGCAGGAAGTATAGGCAGGACATCTAGACAGGAAGTAGAGGTGGGTCAATGAGAACATGAGAATTCCAAGGAGAGGAATTCTCTCCTCTGCAGTCCTGTCCAGATACAGAAGAAGCAAGGTGTGACTATGCTGCTGAAAAGGGTACTTAGACATGTGGCTAACACAGATAAGAGTAATGAGCTAATGTAAGTTATAAGAGTTAATAAGAAGCCTGAGCTAATGAGCCAATCAGTTTATGATTAATGTAGACGTCTGTGTGATTTCTTTTGGGCTTAACAACTGCAGGAACAGGGCAGGACAGAAAACTCAGACAATATATCTCATTTAATATTTTTTATAAAAAGACATGGATTTTTAAAATGGATATCAGATTACAAAGTAATAGACAAGAAGCCACCCAAACAATCTTTTCCTCCTTTGACAGCTTTCTGGGATATGTATGTACCCAGGAAGAATAAGAGAAAGGTCAGGACAGACTCATCAGAGATAAGGTTGAAATCAGTTTGGACAGGTCAGAGATGGAGCAGCTCTGCTGATCTCTTCCTCGCATAGGTCTTTCCACAGTATTCCTATTGACTCATCACAACTTCAACCCAAGAAGAGAATAAACACCTCAAAGCAAATTGCATAATGGCATCCTATAATTCTAATGGCTCATCCCTAAGAGATGGAGTAGGTGCTGGTTACTGTTCAAATTTTAAGGACTGTCCATAAGTAAAAGACAGACAGCCTCTTGATGGCTTTCTCATTCTCCTGTCCCCTTCCCTAGTAAACTCATCAAGGAATTGCACTTTGTCCAGTAAACCAGACTCTAAAACTAGTGAGTAAATGATTCTGCTTCTCTATTGTGGGAACTTAGGAACCAAAAACTCTTGGGTCCATGTTTTTGCTCAGTTTCCTCATGACTCAGTAGTCTTAACATCATCATCTGCTTTCTCTGATTCTTAAAACTCTGCAACATCCTAAGATTTTAGGAGCAGCATGAGAACTGTACCTGAGATCTGCTACAAGTGAAAAGGAGAGCAGATTTTAGTCCTTGCTAGGGACAATGAACTGCTCATTCTAGTTCAGTTCCTCCTGGAAAGAAGGATATGGGGTGTAAAAAAAAAAAGAAACAAGCAAGCAAATTGATCTAATTTTAAAGAGCAAAATTATTTTATAAAATTATTACCTGTGATGGAATAGACTTGGCTTGACTTTTGCCCTTTGGGGGAATTTGTTGTTTGGTTCAAGTGTGTTGTAGATGTTGAAATTGCTAACCACATTGAGTGAGCACTGGTATCAATCTTGGATTAAGACAGTGAGCACATGACCTTTATCCAGTATCCTGCGGTTTTCTCCCATGGGCAGAATGTCCATATATTCTTGCATGTGTGGACTTTTGCTGGTGAATGGACAATTTACTAGCAACAACACTGCTATAACTAATACTCCTTCTGCTAACAGTTATCAATTACCTACAGCCTCTTGACTAGGGGTGGAACTTCATGTCCACTTCTTTTCTCCATGCTGGGATTTTTGTTTAGCTTGACCTTGCACTGGTCTTGGGCTTGTTATCTTGCCACTTTTTGAAGTTCCATATTAAGCTGCCCTCAATGTTGTAGGAGCTGTGGGCTGTATTCCTTCTGCCCCAGCTCCTGGTCGCCTGGCTAACTTATACCCCGAAATAACAACACACAAATTGTAATCTTTTAAACACTGCATGGCCCACTTGCCCATTAGTTTCAGCCTCTTAACCCATTTCTAATAATCTGTGTAGCACACGAGGTGTGCTTACCAGGAAAGATTCAGCATGTCTGACCTGGTGGCTGGCTGCATCGCATCTGCCAGGGAGAGGGGAGCATGGCCTCTGAGCTCACTTCCTCTTCCTCTCAGCATTCTTGTTCTGTTTACTCCTCCCACCTATGTTTTAACCTATCAGGGTCAAGCAGTTTCTTTATTTTTTTAACCAATGACCTTCCTCCATCATTTCCACTTTCTCTGTTTAAACCAAAAAAAAAGGAAGGCTTTAACTTTAACATAGCAAAATTACATATAACAAAACAGTTATCAAGTAAAAATTACAATATTTATATCTATTTTATCTTTATCATAACTAAGGAAAATATAACTATAACTAACTATTCTTCAACTCCATCAAAGACTCCAGAAAGATACAATATTACCTAAGCATCAAGAAATAAGCAGCTTTCAAACTCTAGAAATGACAGAGACATCTCTCTGCCTGGATAGTCACCCAAAGTTCCTCTGTATCGTTGGGGCATCCATCTTCAGCCTACAGGCCCATGGTATCCAGAGACATTTCCATGAAGCAGGACATTTCAAAGTCAGTTCAGTCACTATCTGTTGTGTCCTGCAGAATGTCTCGCAGACTCTTTCATGAATCAGGAACCCCAAAAGATCATCTCACCTTTAGGCAAGTTCAGTAGTCCTCTCTCTGCGGGTTCTCTGTGTCCAGTTTATGCAATAGTCCAGGCAAGAGCAGTTTCTTGCCCAAATGGCTACCAAATTCCATGAGGATCCTCTTCAATGCCCATCTTCTTCTTGAAGTAGATTGGTGCTGCCAGGAGCAGAGTGTCTCATTGTCATGAAAAACCCTAAGTTATTAAAGCATTAAATGCCATATTCTGCAGTCTTTGAAAGATATGAAGAATGTCTATCTAACGGAAATATATCTATATATATCTAGAAAATCTAACTAACATGACTATAAGCTTGACTATTATTTATGATTATCCACTAACAACCTATATTTCCTAATTATACATTACATTTTTAAAGGAACTACACAATCACAATACCTTAATCAAGATCAGAAATACATATACATATAACAAAATTGACCTCAAATTTAAATCACTAGAGCAAAATCCATATCAATGCAAATTATTCATATTTCTATCATATCCCCCTTTAAATATAAAAGAACATTTATAAACAATTTTGGGGAATATGGGCGCAGTTATTTCTCTCCAAACTGCTTCCTGCTGAATGGGGGCATCGTTAATTAGGTCTTTCTTGATATAAACTGTGTGCTAGTTTCATCTCAGTTGGCAGTTGAGCGAAACAATTTTCTGAAGGTGTTCACAGCAACCCTTCAGGAGGGCGTGGTCCATCATACCATATTGGGATAGAAGCAATCCACAGACTCTCACGCTCTGTGAAACAAAATAAGAAACTCCTTTCCAAAGCATCATGTCCTTAGATCCAAATTTCAAAGTCAAGGCATTTTCCAAATATCTATGTTGGATTAGTTCAGCAGCATTTATAAACAAATATCTTTTAGCAGCTATTGCTCTTTTCTCAGCATTCAAACAATTCAAAGAGAGCATAATAGCATACAGTATCAAGATTCTATGTGTATTTTCCATCTTTGTGTGGCTTTATTTTAATTCTATTTTGTATATTTTTACTTTTATTTTATATTCTCTGTATATCTTTGTCCTAGAATAACTCTGTAGACCAGGCTGTCCTTGAACTCTCAGAGATCCCCCTGTCTCTGCCTCCCAGGCATTGAGATTAAAGGTGTATGCTACTACAACTTGAAATCACAGAGATCTGTTTGTCCCTGCCTTCTAGGCACTGGGATTAAAGGCGTGTGCTACCACACCTTGAAGTCACAGAGGTCAATCTCCCTCTGCCTCCCAAGTGTTGGGATTAAAGGTGTGTACTACCACACCCAACTCCTCTCTTTCTCCCATTTTTTACTTTTAAGAACTTTAACTTTTAGTTTGCATAGATTTTTAACACACTGTAAATCATTTAAAAGTTTTCTTTTTTCTTTGAATCTTTCTTTTACTGTATATGTCTCTTTTTTGACCACATGAGTCTTTAATTTACCAAGCAATATCAGTAGGACTAAAGCCGTGGCTTTGATGGCTGTATCTAGCCCATTCCATACCTTTCCAGCATCTTGGCTGAGGTACTGGTTGTAGCCATGTTTATTGCCACAACTCTATGGCATTTCAAGGTCCCTGCCAGCAAGTAAGCTGCAGCATTATGTCCAGAGACAACACTCTGTAGTCAGCCCTCCTGTCTCAAACAGTCAGAGTTTGCCCTGGCAGGATGGCCCAGAAAGCCAGCATTTTTAAACGGCGCAGTTTTTTTTTCCTGCTGCGGCTGAAAACCCAAAAAGCATGTGTTCAGCTTTTCATCAACACTATTTAAATGTTTCTTGGCAGGACCTTTTAAAGAGCTGCAGGGTTTTGCAGCTAAAGCTGAGTCAGGAAGCCTCTTAGATGAGAGCACTTGCTTGCTTCTAGCAAGCAGAGCAGACCCAAGAAATTGCTGCTACAAAGGCAACATGCTTTACTCTTTCCCAAGCTTTCTCAGGCTTTCAGTGGATTCAGTTGTCCACACGTCTGGGCACTATTCTGTATTGGAGCTGTGGGCCTCTTCCCACAGCCAGGCTTCTGCTAGCTTATGCCCCGAAATAATTACACGGACACTGTATTCTTTTAAACACTGCTTGGCCCATTATATCTAGCCTCTTCTTGGCTAACTCTCGCACCTAGACTAGCCCATTTCTAATAATGTGTGTAGCACCCCAAGGTGCACTTACCGGGAAGATTCTAGCCTATGTCCATCCTGGGTTGGAGCTGAATCGCATCTGCCTCAGAGAGCAGAGCTATCACGTCTGCCCAGGAGAGGGGAGCATGCCGTCTCTGAGCTCACTTCCTCTTCCTCCCAGCATTCTGTTCTGTTTACTCCTCCCACATATGTTTTAACCTATCAGGGCCAAGCAGTTTCTTTATTTTTTAACCAATGACCTTTCTCCATCACCTCAATGTACAGAAGACAGTTTCCTTATAGTTATCCAAAGCTTTTTTCTGCAATTTATTCTTCTATCTCTTTCATAATGATGCTGAACATTTGGAGAAGGATATGAGATGTAAACATCTCACTTAGGGCCAAGTATTCTATAGTCTCTTATTCTCTACAATTTGCTCTGTTGTGGGTATCTAAATTAATCATCATCTATCACAAATATAGACGCCACTGTTGAGAGTTGAGAAATGCATTATGCATAACCGTAAGTCTTTAGGAGTCAGTTTAATGCTATTTGCATTAAGCAGAATATTACTAGTAGGTTCTACATCAAGGCTATCAAAAAGAAACATTATATTAATTATCTTCAATCAATAAGTATTATGCAATCTATAAAAATGGGGATCCTAAGATTTACCTCTGATGGGGTTCAAGTCTCCATCCAGATAATCACAGGATCAAACATATGTTGACTGGGCTATCAGTGACCATAAACTTTGTCTTCTCTATCATCATCCTTAATTCTTGTTGTTCTACAAAAAGGAGTAAGTCTCAAAAACAAGCCAATAAGGGTCATCTGAGTGGTGTGAGAAAACAATACCAGAGAAATCCAGGTGTTTGTTCTACATTTACAAAAGGATACTTGGAACAATACGGGGAAAATGAGGAAGGACTTTCAGGGGTTTTTTTTTTACGCTTTTTTTTTTAATTTTTCCATTCAAAAATTTCTATTTCCTGCCCTCCTCCCATTTTCCTCCCATACTCCCACTCACTCTCCTCCCTCCCCCTCCAGTCTTAAGAGAGGCCAAAGTACCCTGCCCTGTGGGAAGTCCAAGACCCTCCACCCTCCACCCTCCATCCAGGCCTAGGAAGGTGTGCGTCCAAACAGACTAGGGTCCAAAAAAGCTAGTACATGCAGTAGAAATAAGTCCCAGTGCCATTATCAATGGCTTCTCAGTCAGCCCCTCCCCACATTGCCAGCCACATTCAGAGAGTCTAGTCTGATCACATGCTCATTCAGTCCCAGTCCAGCTTTATTTGGTAAGCTCCCATTAGATCAGGCACACAGTCTCAGTGGGTGGACCAACACCTTGTGGTCCTGACTTTCTTGCTCATCTTCTCCCACCTTCTGCTTATCAACTGGATCATGGGAGCTCAGTGCAATGCTCCAGCGTGGGTCTCTGTCTCTATCTCCATCCATTGCCAGATGAAGATTCTATGGTGATATTCAAAATATTCATCAATGTGACTATGGGACAAGGCCAGTTCAAGCACCCTCTCCTCTGCTGCCCAAGGACTTAGCTGGGTACCTCCCCGTGGACACCTGGGATCCCATCTAGAGACAAGTCTCTTGCCATCCCTAAAATGGCTCCCTTAATGACGTTATCATCTTCCCACTCCTATAACCTCCCTTCCTCCATCTTAACCCTCCCACTCCTCCAAGCTCTACCAAATCATTCCCTTCTCCCCTTCCACTCACCCACACCCCCACTCTATGCTCCCAAATTTTGGCTGGCAATCTTGTCTGGTTCCAATTTCCAGGAAGATCTATATATGTTTTTCTTTAGGTTCACCTTATTATTTGGCTTCCCTAGGCTTGTGAACTATAGGCTCAATGTCCTTTGTTTATGGCTAGAGTCCACTAATGAGTGAGTACATATCATATTCATCTTTTTGGGTCTGGGTTATCTCACTCAGGATAGTGTTTTCTATTTCCATCCATTTGAATGCAAAATTCAAGATGTCATTGTTTTTACCCTGAGTAGTACTCTAATGTGTATATCTTCCACACTTTCTTTATCCATTCTTCTATTGAGGGGCATCTAGGGTGTTTCCAGGTTCCAGCTATTACAAATAATGCTGATATGAACATGGTTGAACAAATGCTTTTGTAGTATGATTGGGCATCCCTTGGGTATATTCCCTAGAGTGGTATTGCTGGATCCTGAGATAGGTTGACTCCTAATTTCCTGAGAAACTGCCACACTTCTTTCTAAAGTGGTTACACAAGTTGGCATTCCAACCAGTAATGGATGGGTGTTCCCCTTACTTCAAATCCTCTCCAGCAAAGGCTATCATCGGAGTTTTAGATTTTAGCCATTCTGACAGGTATAAGATGGTATCTCAAAGTTGTTTTGATTTGCATTTCCCTGACCGCTAAGGAAGTTGAACATGCCCTTAAGTATCTTTTGGTCACTTGAACTTCTTCTGTTGAGAATTCTGTGTTCAGTTCAGTACCCCATTTTTTAATTGGGTTAATTAGCATTTTAATGTCTAGTTTCTTGAGTTCTTTATATATTTTGGAGATCAGACTTTTATCTGATGTGGGGTTGGTGAAGATTTTCTTCCATTCAGTATGTTGCCATTTTGTCTGATTGACAATGTCTTTTGCTTTATAGAAGCTTCTCAGTTTTAGGAGGTCCCATTTATTCAATGTTGCTCTTATTGTCTGTGCTACTGGGATTATACATAGGAAGTGGTCTCCTGTGCCCATGTGTTGCAGTCTACTTCCCATTTTCTCTTCTATCGGGTTCAGAGTGGTTGTATTTATATTGTGGTCTTCAATCCGTTTGGACTTGAGTTTTGTGCTTGGTGATAGATATGGATCTATTTTCATACTTTTACAGGTTGACATCGGGTTATGCCAGCACCATTTGTTGAAGATGCTTTCTCCCTTCCATTGTATAAGTCTAGCTCCTTTGACGAAAATCAGGTGTTTATAGGTTTGTGGATTAATATCCAGGTCTTCGATTCAATTCCATTGGTCAACATACCTGTTTTATGCCAATACCAAGCTGCTTTTATTACTTTAGCTCTGTAATAGAGTTTGAAGTCAGGGATGGTAATGCCTCCAGAAGTTACTCTATTGTATAAAATTGTTTTGGCTATCCTGGGCTTTTTGGTTTTCCATATAAAGTTGATTATTATTCTCTCAAGGTCTATGAAGAATTTTGTTGGGATTTTGATGGGGATTGCAATGAATTTATAGATTGCCTTTGGTAGGATTGCCATTTTTACTATGTTGATCCTACCAATCCAAAGGCATGGGAGATCCTTCCATTTTCCGGTGTCCTCATCAATTTCTTTCTTCAAAGACTTAAAGTTCTTGTCAAATAGATCTTTCACTTCCTTTGTTAGTGTTACCCCAAGATACTTAATGCTATTTGTAGCTATTGTGAAAGGTGAAGTTTTTCTGATTTCCCTCTCTGTTTCTTTATCCATTGTGTATAGGAGGGATAGTAATTTTTTGGAGTTGATCTTGTATCCTGCCACATCACTGAAGGTATTTATCAGCTGTAGAAGTTCTTTGGTAGAGTTTTTGAGGTCGCTTATGTACACTATCATATTTTCTGCAAATAACGAAAGTTTGACTTCTTCCTTTCCAATTCGAATCCGCTTGATCTCCGTATGTTGTCTCATTGCTATTGCTGGAACTTCAAGCAATATGTTGAAGAGATTTGGAGAGAGGGGACAGTCTTGTCTTGTTCCTGATTTTAGTGGAATGGCTTTGAGTTTCTCTCCATCTAATTTGATGTTAGCTGTTGGCTTGCTGTATATTACTTTTATTATATTTAGGTATGATCCTTGTATTCCTAATGTCTCCAAGACCTTTATTATTAAGGGATGTTGGATTTTGTCAAATACTGTTTCAGCATCTAATTAAATGATCATATTTTTTTCTTTCAGTTTATTTATATGATGGATTACATTGATAGATTTTCGTATGTTGAACCAGCCCTGCATCTCTGGGATGAAGCCTGCTTGATCATAATGGATAGTTTTTTTGATGTGTTCTTGGGTTTGGTTTGCCAGTATTTTGTTGATAATTTTTGAATCGATGTTCATGAGGGAGATTGGTCTGTAATTCTCTTTCTTTGTTGAGACTATGTTTGTTTTTGGTATCAGGGTAACTGTAGTTTCATAAAAAAAAGTTTGGCAATGACTCCTCTGTTTCTACTATGTGCAACACATTAAGGAATATAGGTATCAATTCTTCTTGGAAGTTCTGGTAAAATTCTGCATTAAAACCATCTGGTCCGAGCCAGGCGGTGGTGGCACACGCCTTCAATCCCAGCACTCAGGAGGCAGAGGCAGGCAGATCTCTGTGAGTTCGAGGCCAGCCTGGTCTACAAGAGCTAGTTCCAGGGCAGGAACCAAAAAAACCTATGGAGAAACCCTGTCTTGAAAAATCAAAAAAAAAAAAAAAATCTGGTCCTCTGCTTTTATTTTTTTGGTGGGAAGTTTTTTATGACAGCTTCTGTTTCCTCATGACTTATAGGTCTATTTAAATTGTTCACCTGATCTTGATTTAATTTTAGTATATAGTACTTATCTAAAAATGTCCATTTCTTTTACATTTCCAATTTTGTGGCATACAGGCTTTTGTAATAAGACCTAATAATTCTCTAAATTTCCTCAGTGTCTGTTGTTATATCCCCTTTTCATTTCTGAACTTGTTAATTTGAGTGTTCACTCTCTGCCATTTGATTAGTTTAGATAGGGGTTTTGTAAGGGCCCTGGTCTCCCTTATTCCTGGGCTGCATTGGTGAGGACAGATTACAATCAGTTAACTAAGCTTCCTGTGTGTCTCCCTGCTATCCTTGCCCGCCTGGTGACTAGCTGCAGGCACCTTACCTATTGTTAATATGGTAATTTCCCACCTTCCTGGGCGGAGAGATCTTTGTGCTGCAGTGAGGTAGAAATAGGCTCCCCCAACTTTGAATAAACGGCATTCGCTTGATCTCCTATCGAATGACCCATGGTCTCTGTCTCTTTTGTTCAATCTCCAGGCCTTGCCCGTACTCGCATTCGGTACAGCTGCGCGCGAACTGTACCGAGGGGGTAACACCAAAATCGGGTGTTACAATTGGAGGCACCGCTGGGATGATCATCACTGGCATCTAGACCCATCTGCGAGATCGGGAAGTGGGAATCCCTGAGAGGTCGCCCTCGGGAAGACTGGCCAGCAAGGTAAGAAATTGTGCGGCGAGGGTGAATTGGTTATGGGTGCAAGTTATTCTGTTCCTATTTTGGAGGGCCGGTTAACAGGCCAATTGTTAGGTCTTTTGGAAAATAGAGGCACCGGTATTAAGGTTGAGACAGCACAAGAGACCATTAAGACAGTTTTAAAATTTAGTCCCTGGTTCCTACATGCAGGAGGTTTTAACATTACTGATTGGGATCAGGTGAAGGCTGATCTTCAAGATGCTCTGAAAGAGCGAGGGCCACAAGAAGTCCCCATGGCGATATTTTCACTATGGCGCTTGGTCAGAGATGCTCTTCTCAATGATGACGTTAGAGTCAAAGAGCAATTACAGAGCTTAAACAAAACCCTTGAGGAGATTCAGGAAGTAGAATCTGTAAGTTCTATTAAGAGTTTTGAGGAACAGGAAGTTTTAGGAACAGGTAGCATTAGAAAGGATATAGAAGAAGAAAAAGAAATTTTAGAAAACGAGATCGCACTGATAAAAAAAAAACTAGAAAAAGAAGAAAGAAAGGAAGCAAATGGAGATGTCTCCATGAGACCTCCTCCACAAAATCCTGGTACTACTGCTTCTGCCCCTATGGACTTAGAGGCAGAAATCCGAGAGATCCGGGATAGGTTAAATGAACTAAGTAGAGAGAAGCAGATTGAGAAACAGATTTATCCTGTTGTGGAAAAAATTGATCAACAGGGACAGAGGGCCAGGCAACATAACCCCCTGGCCTTTAAGGACATTAAACAGTTAAAGGAGGCAGTCGTGGACTACGGGGCTCACGCTCCTTTCACTGTAGCTTTGTTAGAATCCTTTGCAGAACTCAGCCTTATACCCAATGATTGGATGCAGCTTTGCAGGGCTTGTCTTTCAGGGGGAGATTATTTGTTATGGAGAGGTGAAATGAAGAAAAATTGCAAAAAGACAGCAGACAAAAATGCTGAAGCAGGCTTCCCCCAAAATAATCTTGACAAGTTACTTGGTGTAGGACAATATGCTGGCTTAGAAGCACAGATTGCTTATGATCCTGCAATTTATGCTCAGATAGCTGCAGCAGCCGTTAAGGCTTGGAAAACTTTACCTAGCAAAGGATCACGAGAGCAACTTTCTAAGATCCTTCAAGGATCTTCAGAGCCTTATTCTGAGTTCATTGACCGCCTTCTACAGGTGGGAAGTCGCATTTTTGGGGATATGGATTCGGCTATGCCAGTCGTCAGGCACCTGGCCTTTGAGAATGCAAACAGGTTCTGCCAGGAAGTTTTACGCCCCCATAGAGATGGAGATTTGAATGACTTTATCCGATTATGCAGAAACATTGATGGCACTCACGTAATGGGCCAGGTAATTGTTTCTGTGCTTAAGGAAGGCCAAGCTGGAGCTAGACCTAGGAATTGTTTTCAATGTGGAAGGTCGGGGCACCTCAAAAGAAACTGCCCTGCTGGCAAAGGAGCAGTCAGTCAGCCTAGAGGAAATCCAGGTATTTGCCCTAAATGTCAAAAGGGAGCACATTGGTCAAACGACTGTCACTCTAAGACGGACAGTCAAGGAAATCTCATCCCCAGGTCAAAAAACGGGGGGAGGGGCCTGCCCCGGGCCCCCAAAACACAAGTGTACGGGGCCATGAGCAGAGCAGCAGCTCCCATCAGATTCATTCCTCAGAGAAATGCCTCACTGTCAACGACCTTGTACGAGGCACCTCAGGAAGTGCAGGACTAGATCTCTGTACCTCCGCCCGAGCAGTATTAACCCCACAAATGGGTGTGCAGGCCCTGGGGACTGGAGTATTTGGACCTATCCCAGAGGGTTCAATAGGTATAGTTTTGGGTAGAAGTAGTTCTGCGCTCAAAGGAATCAAAATTTTACCAGGAATTATAGACTGTGATTATACTGGAGAAATTAAAATTATGATTGAAGCTGGTATGGGAGTCCTTGTCATCCCTCAAGGAACGAGAATAGCTCAATTAGTGCTTTTACCCATGTTTCGCTCCACTAATCCTTTCTTTAAACAAGAGCGAGGGGACAAGGGATTTGGCTCCACAGGTTCCCCTGGAGCTTTTTGGGTTTCTAGCCTAGAAAATCGCCCTACACTTACTTTAACAATCAATGGAAAAAGGTTTCAAGGCCTTCCTGACACAGGGGCTGATTCTTCAATGATTGCTAAAAAGCATTGGCCTATAGCCTGGCCTTTACAACTAGCCTCTACTACTTTACAGGGAGTAGGAACAGCCAATTCTCCTGAGTGCAGTACTCAATATTTAAATTGGGAGGACGAAGAAGGCCATAAGGGTATTTTTAAACCATTTGTCCTGGAACACCTTCCTCTTAATTTGTGGGGAAGAGATGTTTTACAAGCTATGGGAGCAATTCTAACCACTGAACCTGTGCAGCGTATGCTATCAAAGCAGGGCTTTGTCCCTGGTCAGGGTTTAGGCAAAAATCTGCAGGGAGATGTACAGATTTTAGCAGACAAGAAAATGATACAACAGTCTCCTGGACAGCATGCAGGGTTAGGAAATTTTTCCTAGGGGCCATTGCAAAGCAGCCAAAAAGCATTCCTATAAAATGGAAAACTAAAAAACCTGTTTGGATTGAGCAATGGCCCCTGAATAAAGAGAAATTACAGGCTGCTCGTACTCTAATTCAGGAACAGCTAGAAGCAGGGCACATAGTGCCATCCACTTCTCCCTGGAACACCCCTATCTTTGTTATTAAGAAAAAGTCTGGTAAATGGAGGTTGCTACAAGATCTTAGAGCAGTAAATGATTGCATGGAAATTATGGGGACAACTCAACCTGGGTTGCCTCAGCCTGTGGGTATTCCTGCAGGATATCATCTTTTAGTCATTGACCTGAAAGATTGTTTTTTCAGCATTCCCTTGCATCCAAAAGACTCTGATAAATTTGCTTTCAATGTACCGTCTGTAAATTTCAAAGAACCATACAAGCGCTACCAATGGGTAACATTGCCCCAGGGTATGGCCAATAGTACTGTAATTTGCCAAATGTTTGTGGCACGGGTTATTGCCCCGATAAGGCATAAATATTCTCAACTGTATTTAAGTCATTATTTAGATGACATCCTATTAGCTGGACAGGACCCAGAAATAGTCCTAGAGGCTTTTGCTGACTTGCAAGAATGCCTAGCACATGCTGGGTTAGTTATTGCTTCTAAAAAGGTACAACAACAGTTTCCATATCAATACTTAGGGCATCAGCTGTTGCAGACAGGAGTAAAACCGCAAAAAGTTACTCTTCGCCTAGATAAACTACAAACTTTGAATAATTTTCAAAAGTTGCTTGGAGACCTAAATTGGGTCCGGCCCAGTCTGGGAATTTCTACTGGAGACTTAAAACCACTTTTTGACATTCTACAAGGGAATCCAGACCCAACTTCCTTTCGTGAGTTAACACCTCAAGCAAGGCAATACATTACTTTAATTGAAGAAAAGCTTGCCTCTGCTCATCTTCATTATATTGACTATAGTCAGCCACTGCTGTTGATAATTTTCCCCTCCAAGCATAGTCCTACTGGAGTTTTTTGGCAGCAAGGACCCATCCTGTGGGTACATGAACATGTGTCACCTGTAAAAATTGTTATCTCATATCCGTCAGCTGTGCTACGTGTTATTCAAAAAGGGTATAAGCTTAGTTTACAAACTTTTGGAATGTTACCTGATAAGGTTATTACACCATATACCCAGGCAGAAATAGCTTGGTTGCAAAATTTTGCTAATGATTGGACTTTATTTTTATGCACTAATCCCTGTAAGTTAGACAATCATTATCCTTCTGATAAGTTAGTCACCTTCTTTAAGAATCATCCGGTATGTTTCCCTAAAGTTATTTCTTTACAGCCTCTGACAGGGGCACGTAATGTGTTCACTGATGGATCTTCTACCGGGAGAGCTGTAGTAGCCTCTCCTCCTGATTTTGAAATTCAATCTGTTAATACTAATTCTGCTCAGGTGGCTAAATTGGTTGCTGTTCAGATAGCCCTAGAGAAATATGCTGATGATATTCCATTTAATCTGTTTACTGACAGTCAATATATAAGCAAAATTCTTACACCGTTGGAAACTGCAGCTTGTATTGCCTCTGTATCTCGAGTCCAGACGCAGTTATTGGCTATTCAAGCTTTGCTTTGGGCCCGATCTGTACCCATTTACGTAGGGCATTTGCGAGCTCATACTGACCTCCCTGGTCCTTTAAATGAAGGAAACGCTTTGGCTGATCAGCTTACTCGTCAAATTTATGTAGTGAGTCAGGAATCTTATGAAGCTGCAGAAAAAGCTCATAGTCGTTTTCATCTCAATGCTGGTTCCTTAAGATTTCATTTTAAGATATCTCGAGAGCAAGCCACTAATATTGTTAAAAAATGCTCTCTGTGTACAGAACTTCTAACTGTTCCACATTTGGGAGTTAATCCTCGTGGGCTTGCTCCTAATCATTTATGGCAAATGGATGTCACCCATGTTCCTTCTTTTGGGCGCA
Source organism: Microtus obscurus (assembly GCA_963919715.1). Classification (NCBI taxonomy): domain Eukaryota; kingdom Metazoa; phylum Chordata; class Mammalia; order Rodentia; family Cricetidae; genus Microtus; species Microtus obscurus. The sequence goes on along the minus strand of CAWTZC010001519.1, from coordinate 2,418,207 downwards.
TGCAATATGTTCATGTAACCGTGGATACATATTCTCATCTCATTTTTGCCTCAGCTCACACAGGAGAAAGATTACAAGATGTTAAAAGTCATTGTCTCCAGGCTTTTGCCTACATGGGAGTTCCTAAAACTATAAAGACTGATAATGGACCTGCCTATACTAGCACTGGCTTTACTAAATTTTGCTCTGAGTTTTCAATTTCTCATAAAACAGGAATACCTCATAATCCTCAAGGACAAGCTATAATGGAGCGAGCGCATCGCACGCTCAAAGCCTATTTACATAAAACTAAAAAGGGGGAATATGGTTCCACCCCCCGAGAGCATTTATCTTTTATTTTATACATTTTAAATTTTTTGACTGTGGATGTTCAATCTCATACCGCCGCTGACAGACATTGGTGGCCAGATTCTTCCAGTAAGCCTCATGTAAAATGGAAGAATCTATCAGATGGCATCTGGTATGGTCCAGATCCCGTACTGGTGTGGGGTAGAGGGGCTGTTTGTGTTTTCCCGCAGGATGCTGATAATCCAATATGGGTACCTGAGCGGCTGGTGCGTGCTGTGGATTTTCCTGTCCAGAAGCCTGAAGACAGGACAGAGCCAAGAGATCAAGGAGATTCTGGCTTGTCAACTGAGGAGTTGCGGGTTTCCTGAGGAGCTGGCTGCAGTGGTCCCAGTGCCAAGGATTGCCCATCTACCCATCTACCTTCCCCATGATTCTTTTTAGTCAGTCAGTTGCTTCCTGCTAGCACAAGGATACCTTCCCAGGGCAGGTTGCAAATGCCATAGCTAAATTTGAGCTAAATTTGCATATGAATATTGCAGTTAATTTTGTGGTTAAAAACCACTGGTAGATGTTACAGTAATGAGCTTATTGTTGTTATTCTTGAACCCTGAGGTGTACAATTTACAAATTGGCTCCTAAAATTGTTTTAGTTAGCTATACCAGGGTTCCTTTCACCAGCGCTGAGACCTCACTTATAAGGCTCCAATTTTGGGCAAAATTATTAAGTATTGAGCAGGCACAGTCTCCTTAAGGGATGCTTACATGTGCTGGAATGTCATCTTCATGGTCATGCCAGAGACAAGGCTAACTCAGGTCAATGTTGCCACATGGCAAGTCCTCTTAGATTTTGCCCCAGAGAATCTTTCAGCACAAATCTGGCTGAACTCGTTGATGGATGACTAGTGAGCCAATGACGGGAAAGGCTTTTGGGGGGCTGCCTCAACCTAAGACAGGAATGTGTTTTTGACCTGGATGCTTTCCCATGACGGGTAAGGGGTATTGCCTGACGTCCAAGGCCACCCAAGACAGGCCTAGTCATAATTTATATTTAGGGGGGACCTGTAAGGGCCCTGGTCTCCCTTATTCCTGGGCTGCATTGGTGAGGACAGATTACAATCAGTTAACTAAGCTTCCTGTGTGTCTCCCTGCTATCCTTGCCCGCCTGGTGACTAGCTGCAGGCACCTTACCTATTGTTAATATGGTAATTTCCCACCTTCCTGGGCAGAGAGATCTTTGTGCTGCAGTGAGGTAGAAATAGGCTCCCCCAACTTTGAATAAACGGCATTCGCTTGATCTCCTATCGAATGACCCATGGTCTCTGTCTCTTTTGTTCAATCTCCAGGCCTTGCCCGTACTCGCATTCGGTACAGCTGCGCGCGAACTGTACCGAGGGGGTAACACCAAAATCGGGTGTTACAGGTTTGTCAGCCGTTTGATTAGTTTGGATAGGGGTTTGTCAATCTTGTTGATTGTCTCAAAGAACCAGCTCTTTGTTTCACTGATTCTTTGGACTCTTTTTTGTATTTCTATTTTGTTGATTTCAGCCCTCAGTTTGATTATTTCCAGTCTTCTACTCTTCCAGGGTGAGTCTGCTTCTTTTTGTTCCAGAGCTTTCAGCTATGCTGTTAAGTCTCTAATGTGAGTTTTCTCTGTTCTTTTTTTTTTAATGTGGGCACTTAATGCTATGAACTTTCCTGTTAGCATGGCTTTCATGGTGTCCCATAGGTTTGGGTATGTTGTGTCTTCATTTTTGTTGAATTCAAGGAATACTATAATTTCTTTTACTATTTTTCCCTGAACCAGGGGAGGTTCAGTAGTTGTCTATTCAGTTTCTATGAGTTTGTAGGCTTTCTGAGGTAGAATTGTTGTTAAATTCTAACTTTACTCTACTATGATCTGATAAGACACAGGTGGTTACTCCAATTTTTTTGTATCTGTGGATATTTGGTTTGTTACCAAGTATGTGATCAATTTATGAGAAGGTTCCATGAGATACTGAGAAGAAGGTATATTCTTTCCTGTTTGGGTGGAATGTTCTATAGATTTCTGTTATGTCTATTTTATTTGTTATATCTGTTAGTTCTCTTATTTCTCTGTTAAGTTTCTGTCTGTTTGAAATGTTGATTGGTGAGAGAGGAGTGTTGAAATCTCTTACTATTAGTATGTAGGGTTTGGTGTGTGCTTTGAGTTCTACTAATGTTTCTTTTACATTTGTGGGTGGTTTTATATTACAGGCATAGATATTTAGGATTGAGACTTCATTCTGATGAATTTTTCCTGCTTGAGTTTAAAGTGTTTTTCTCCATCTCTTCTGTTTGATTTTACTTTGAAGTCAATTGTGTTAGATAGCCACAGTTGCTTGTTTCTTATGTCCATTTGATTGACAGGTTTTCCCAACCTCTTACTGTGAGGTAATGTCTGTCTTTGAGGTTGGAGTGTGTTTCTTGTAAACAGCAGAATGTTGGATCCTGTTTTTGTATCCATTCTCTTAACCTGTGCCTTTTTATACGTGAATTGAGTCCATTGATATTAATTGATATTAGTGATATTGTCACTAATATCAACTCTAGCTATTTTTTTAGTGGTAGAGTTTGTGTGTTTCCCTTCTTTGAGTTATGCTGGTGGAGGGTTGTTAGATGGCTGTGTTTTTATGGGTGTTGTTGACTTCCTTGTGTTGTTGGTTTTCCTTCTAGTACTTTCTGTAAGACTGGGTTTGTGGCTATGTATTGTTTAATTTTTTTGTCCTGGAATATCTTGTTTTCTCCATGGATGGTGAAAGAAAGCTTTGCTGGGTATAGTAGTGTGGGCTTGCATCCATGGTCTCTTAGTGTCTGCAGCACATCTATCCAAGATCTTCTGGCTTTCATGGTTTCCACTGAGAAGTAAGGGGGAAATTCTGATAGGTTTACCTTTATATGTTACTTGACCTTTTTCCTTTGCAGGTCTCAATATTCTTTCTTTATTCTGTATGTTTTGTGTTTTAATTAATATATGGCTGGGGTATTTTTTTTGATCCAGTCTATTCGGTGTTCTGTATACTTTTTGTACCTTCATAGGAATATCCTTCTTTAGGATGGGGAAGTTTTCTTCTATAATTTTGTTCAATATATATTCTGTGCCTTTGAGCTGTAATTCTTATCCTTCTTCTACCCTTATTATTCTTAGGTTTGGTCTTTTCACAGTGTCCCAGATTTCCTGGACATTTTGTATTAAGAATTGGTTGGATTTGCTTCTTTCTTTAATCAGTTTGTTTATTTCATTTATAGTATCTTCAGCATCTTAGAGTCTTTCTTCTATCTCTTGTATTCTGTTGGTTATACTTGTCCTGTAGTTCCTGCTCATTTACCCAGATTTTCAGTATCCTGCCATCTCTCGGTTTGTGTTTTCTTCATTACCTCCATTTCAGTTTTCAAGTCTTGAACTGTTTCCCTTACCTGTTTGAGTGCTTTTTCTTGTTTATTTTTGGGGGGGGTATCTTTGAGGGATTTATTCATTTCTTCTAACTTCATGTTAGTCTTCTCATCCATTTCTTTAAAGGAGTTTTTTACATCAGGTTTAAGGATCTCTATTACTTACATAATGTTACGTTTAAAGTCTATTTCTTCTACTTCTTCTGTATTAGGGTGTTCAAGTCTTCCTGTTGCATGTTCACTGGATTCTGGTGTTATCGCATTGCTTTTCAGGTTGTTGGAGGAATTTTTGCATTGGCACCTACCCATCTCTTCCTTCAAATGCAGTCAGGAGAGTCTTGGTGTCTTTGCTGTGGCTAACTGTGTACTTGGGTGGTTTTCTTGGTATCCTCTCTCTTAGGTCCCCTCAGCACTGCAGTTGGCTCTCAGATCCCCTCCACCCTGAAGTAGGCTGTGGTGGTGGATATAAGGACCCCACAAATGGAAAGGAGTGCTTGGGGGCAAGATGGGATAGGGTAACTAGGGAAATCCAGTAGCTGGGGCAACATTCTGCTGAATGGCCAGGAATGTCTAGGGAATTGGAGGGGGCCTGTACTCTGTTCCCTGGGCATCTGGCTGGCCGGGATGGCACACACTTACCCCTCCAGATGAATCTCCTGGTACAGGAGCAGGGCCTCTTGCTGGACAAGGACCTTGCAGACAAAAGGGAGGGCTTGGTAGGTTCAGGTTCAGTGGAGCAAAGAAACCCCTGCAGCAGTAGCACTCACCACTGTATTCCCAGACCCTGTGATTTGTCAAGATTGCCCTCCAAAGCTGTACTGTCTAATTTGATAATAATAATAATGATAACTTATACAGAGTTATAAATAAATATAAATGCAAGGATGTGTATCATAGTCAGGTTCTGTAAGTCTCACCTAAGGAGCTGCATGGATTGTAGCTCAAGTTAATGACTAACAGTTGAGTCCTAATAGCCCAGCTAGTTTAAATTCTTTTGACCTTAATGTTGTGAGATTGTTCCCAGATCTCAGAGTGCTTCACAGTAGAAATAAAACTTTGTTAGACTAAGAAGTGTTTGGTAAATAATGTTGAGGTGAAACCCCAGAAGACCATCTAAAGTTTTAGGAAAGCACATAGTTGAATGAAGAAGTTTTTAAGTTCAGATAACAAGAAAGAGGTAGCCCAATTATTACTGGCTGAAGTGCTCTTTGCTATGATTGGCTTATGAGAAAAGGCAATGATTCATTCCTCAATCTCCTGATATAAAAAACAATTAATAAAATAATTGTGTGCCCTAAAGATTTAAAGTAGAAATAACTGATTCTTTTAGTTTTTTGATTCCTTTAAGATTCCTTACATGATTTTTTTCAAGAAAAGTAATAGAGTAAATGGTCCTTTCTTCGTAACAGTATAATACCTGACAAAACACCTTGCTTGCCCACATCGTTAATGTATAACAAGCTGCTTGAGTTTTTAGGATAATTTTTTTCACCTGTAATATATAAAATGTTTAATCATATGAGGCACATGTTCTTACCTATGACCATTTAGTTGATAAATGAAATGCAACTTTTTGACTCTGGTACTGCCTGAAATAGTTTGTTGGGATATAAAAACTGTAAAATAACATGAGAGGAGACAGAGAAAGAATGATGAGAGAGAGAGAATAAAAAAGAGGGAGAATAAAGAGAGAAAGAATAAAGAGGGAAATCATCATGAGAGCTTGTGAGTGCCTTCTTCCCTAACCCACCTCAGATAGAAAAGTCCTGGCCTCACCAAATCCGTGGATTCCTATCAAAGCCCTGTGCTGCTGGAGGCTGACCACCCCAGACAGCAGTAACTCAGTAGCTGTAAATTTGAAATTACAGTGAAGAAGTACTTTATTATATGTGTTTGATTATTTCTGTCTTCTAAAAATGCAGCAAACTTGGATGAAGAGTCTGAAATGAGAACAATACTGAATAGACCTCCTAAGACTTCTCTTCAATACAGTCTAACACTCCATTATCTGTGTGCATACAGCATCACTTAATATTTACCTCTTTCTAGGACCCTGAAAGACAAGAAGTGCAGGAGGTGGAATACTTAGAATTTGAGCCAATGATCTTCAAACAACAATTGACCATTCCCATTTCCCAGATTTCCAAGGAATTTTCCACAGATTCCAGTCTGTACATGGAAGTCAGGAAATGTTAAGATGAAATGAAAGATTTTCTTCACCCCATTAGTTCTCAGAGAAAGATCTTCTGTGGGGACCACACCCATTTTTCCAGCATAGTCTGATAAATACAAGTGAAATAACAGCTGCAATCTGAGGGTAAAAGTCTCCTACTCTGGAACCATCCTTCATTATTCCAATACGACTCTCAAAGTGACTTTCCTTTAGTTAAAAATGTGATAGCACTCACTATCAACTCAACAGAAATCAGATCTATTGCTTAGTCCAGGGATCTCCATTTTGTTTCACTCTGTCCTTGCTTTACCACCTGAGTACCTGTAAATTCTAGACCTAACTGAAGCTGTAAGCATGATGAGTATTTCACAATTCCATATCAACTATTTTTATTAGTATATATTTCCAGGAAGTAAGAATGATATACAACATACTATGTCTCATGAAAACTCTGTGTGTGTGTGTGTGTGTGTGTGTGTGTGTATTTAAATCATATTCACACGAATTGTCCTATCTTGACTTTCTACCACTCTAGCTGTTCCCATTTAAGAAGCCCACTCTTAACGCTGGTCTTTATCATATACTGTTCAGTGTATAACAAATGTTGTTTTTCAAAGTCTTCTCTCACCAGAAACCTCTATATATTTCTTTAATATTTCAATGTGGACTTCTCCTCTATAAAGAATAATTTTCTAGTTGTAACTGAGGCATGGCATCTCCTCTTTCTCACACATTTCCATTAATATTCTGTTGAAATTTTAGCTCCTCTGAGTTGAAATATTGCATGTTGGATAAGAACTCATTAAGCAAAATCACACTAGATGCAGAAAGACCCTGAGACATACATAATTGACAAGGGCCCTCCCCCTTGTTTTAGAAATAGCTGAAAAGAGACCCTCCAAGTTGCCAGTAGATAGCTCCAGGGATGCAGCTTTAATGAGTCATCACCCAAGCTGGCGGTCACTTTTTAGACACCTATGTTCTAATAATTATCCAATCACACTTGTCCTGCATTTAATCCTATTAAATTCATCTGTTTAGTAAAATAGACCTGAGTGGATTATTTATTGGATCTGTCATTAGTGACCAATCTGAGAAGAATAGATGTTTGTATATCGCTTTCCAGAAAAAGCCAAAATCTATGTACACATTCATATCAATGATCACAGACACGTTTACTGTTATTATGATAATACCCCTTATTCAAAAACTAAATGTGGAAATGGGTCTATATGAATTACATATCCTTTTTACATTTTTTTGTTTATTTGAGACAGGGATTTTCTGTGTAACAGCCCTAGGTGTCCTGGAACTAGCTCTTGTAGACTAGGATAGCCTCCAACTCACAGAGATCTGGCTGCTTCTGTCTCCCAAGTGCTGGGGTTAAAGTTGTGTACAAACATTGCCCAGCTGGATTACATATTTTAAACAATCCATCAATAGAGGCCAAGGCAGGATCCTAGAGGCAGAAACTGCAGCAGATGCAATGAAGTTTTACCACACATTGAATTATTCCCCATGCCTTGCTCAGCCTGCTTTCTTACACAATTTAGGATGACCACAAGAGGAATGCTACCACTCACAGTGGTCTATTCCTTCCCACATAAGTCATGAATCAAGAAAATGCCCAACAGACTTGCCTATAGGATAATCATATTGATGCCTTTTCTCAATTGAGACTCCCACTTGTCAAGTGACTATAGCTTACATCACACTTGTCAAAATCTTAACTCGTATCCCATATGTTATCTTTTGCATTTCCTGCATTTACTATGAGATTCATATTTGGTTCTATGTCTGTCTTTCTGATGATTGCTGTTTTGAATCAGGACTTGATAGTTATGCTCCAAATTGTGATCTTCCTATCTCTGCCCCCCAAGATTAAGATTACAGGAACTGTGAGCATCATGAAAATGGAATTTAATTTGAAGCCTCTTTAATACAAGTTCCCTTCCAAGAATGCACAAGGCAGATGCTCTTAGGACCAAGTGACAAAAAAATCAGAGAGTTGGCCTTTGGACATATTTGGGGAAATTTTCCCTCTTTAGTTTAATTAATAACTAATTAAATGCCCATTATTTAGAAAATGACACCATTTCCTAAGCAGGATATCCTGAACTGAATAAAGTAAGCTGAGAATACACATGCATATCTAGATCTCTCCTGTCTAACTATGGATTGAAGTGACCAATTATCTGACTCGAGAGTCTGTTTCTGTAGCTTACCTCAAATAATGGAACTGTAGGTCAAATAAACATTTTCTTTATTTAAACAGAAATTAAAAAGTTAAAACCAAGTTGTACACATCTGTATTTCTAACATTTGTCAAGATGAAGGAGAAGGAACTCAGTTTGAATCCAGTCTTAGTGAGTTCTGGTTATATTGGGCTGCATAATAGAGGCTGCCAGGAAAAGATTAAAAGAAATTTCAGGTGAAAAAAGAAATAAGAGTTTGAGCATCATTAGACATTGCATTGAAGAAAACACTCCTTTCATGTCTGAAGGATTCTTGGTCTCTTCTAAGAGTCCACTCAAGAGCAACTGAGAACTTTTCAAAAATGAACTGTTACTTTTGCCTGTAGTGAAAAAAGCTGTAGAAATCCTGTGGTTAGAAAATCAGAATTCAGATATGGAGGGGGCCTTTGGATCCCACAGCACAGCCTGCTTAAGAGGAGAGGAAATCTGAGAGCATGTTCCAGTGCTGACAGGACCTAAAAGAGGACAGACCAAGAAAAACTCCTAAGTACATAGTCAGCCACAACATGACTGAACCACGACGCAGAGATTCTGCTGGCCTCATTTGAAGGAAGAGATGGGTAGGCACCAATGCAAGAATTTCTCCAACATCCTGAAAAACAACATGATAACACCAGACTCCAGTAAACATGCAACAGGAAGACTTGAACATCCTAACCCAGAAGAAGTAGAAGAAATCAACTTTAAATGGAACATTATGAAAATGATGGAGACCCTTAGACAGGAAGTGGAAAAACTCCCTGAAAGAAATGGAAGAGAAGACAAACAAAAAGTTGGAAGAAATTAATAAATCCCTCAAAGATACCCAAGAAAACCAAGAAAAAGCAAGCAAACAGGTAAAGAAAACAGTTCAAGACTTGAAGACCCAAATGGATCTAATAACAAAAATACAAACCAGGGGATGGCTGGACATGGAAAATCTGGGTAAATGAACAGGAACTACATAGACAAGTATAAGCAACAAAATACAAAAGATAGAAGAAAGAATCTCAGGCAATGAAGATACTATACAGTAAATAGACTCATTAATTCAAGAAAATATCAAATACAACAAATTCTTAACAAAAAAACATTCAGGAAATCTGGGACACCATGAAGAGACCAAACCTAAGAATAATAGGGGTAGAAGAATGATAAGAATTACAGCTCAAAGGCACAGAAAATATATTCAATAAAATTATAGAAGAAAACTTTCCAAACATAAAGGATATTCCTATAAAGGTACAAGAAATATATAGAACACCAAATAGACTAGATAAAAAAATCTCATCACCATATAATGATCAAAACACAAAACATTCAGAATAAAAAAAGAATATTGAGACCTGCAAAGGAAAAACATCAAGTAACATATAAAGGTAAACCTATCAGATTTACACCTGACTTCAGAAGGTCTTAGATAGATGTGCTGAAGACACTAAGAGACCATGGATGCAAGCCCAGACTACTATGCATAGCAAAGCTTTCTTTCACCATCGATGAAGAAAACAAGATATTCCAGGATAAAAACAGATTTAAGCAATGTGTAGCCACAAACCCAGTTTTACAGAAAGTACTAGAAGAAAAACCACAACCCAAGGAAGCCAACAACACCCATAATAACACAGACATCTGATAACCTTCCATCAACACAATTCAAAGAAGAGAAACACACAAACACTACCACCAAAAAAATAACAGGAGTTAACAAACACTGGTCATTAAAATCAATTAATATCAATGGACTCAATTCACCTATAAAAAAGCACAGGTTAAAAGAATGGATACGAAAATAGGATCCAACATTCTGCTGTTTACAAGAAACAAACCTCAACCTCAAAGACAGACATTACCTCACAGTAAAGGGTTGGGAAAAGGTATTTCAATCAAACGGACCTAAGAAACAAGCATGTGCGGCTATCCTAATATCTAACAAAATTAATTTCAAACTAAAATCAATCTGAAGAGATGAAGAAAACACTTTATACTCATAACAGGAACAATTCATCAGGATAAAGTCTCAATCCTGAATATCTATGCCCTTAATATAAAAGCACCCACATATGTAAAAGAAGCATTACTAGAACTCAAAGCACACATCCAACCACACAGTCTAATAGTAGGATATTTCAACACTCCTCTCTCACCAATTGACATTTCAAACAGACAGAAACTTAACAGAGAAATAAGAGAACTAACAGATGTAATAAATAAAATAGACGTAACAGACATCTATAGAACATTCAACCAAAATAGGAAAGAATATACCTTCTTATCTGCATCTCATGGAACCTTCTCAAAAATGGATTGCATACTTGATAACAAAACAAACTTCCACAGATACAAAAAAAAATGGAGTAACCACCTGTGTCTTATCAGATCATCATGGAGTAAAGTTAGAATTTAACAACAATTCCAACCCCAGAAAGCCTACAAACTCATGGAAACTGAATAGTGAACTACTGAACCACACCTGGGTCAAGGAAGAAATAAAGAAAGAAATCCAAGTCTTCCCTGAATTCAATGAAAATAAAGACACAGCATACCCAAACCTATGGGACACTATGAAAGCAGTGCTAAGAGAAAAGTTCATAGCACTAAGTGCACACATAAAGCAAACAGAGAAAGCTCACATTAGATACTTAGCAGCACACCTGAAAGCTCTAGAAAAAAGAAGCAGACTCACCTAGGAGGAGTAGAAGACTGGAAATAATCAAACTGAGGGCTGAAATCAACAAAATAGAAGCACAGAAACAATCTGAGGATTCAATGAAACAAAGAGTTGGTTCTTTGAGAAAATCAACAAGATTGACAAACCCCTATCCAAACTAATCAAACGGCAGAGAGAGAACACTCAAATTGACAGGATCAGAAATGAAAAGGTGGACATAACAACAGACACTGAGGAAATTCAGAGAAACCTTAGGTCTTACTACAAAAGCTTGTATGCCACAAAATTGGAAATGTAAAAGAAATAGACATTTTTCGATAAATACCATGTAGCAAAATAAATCAAGACCAGGTGAACAATTTAAATAGACCTATAAGTTGCAAGGAAATAGAAGCTGTCATCAAAAACCTCCCAACCAAAATTAGCCAAGGACCAGTTGGTTTTAGTGCAGAATTCTACCAGAACTTCCAAGAAAAGCTAATATCTATACTCCTTAATGTGTTCCACATTGCCAAACTCTTTTTATGAAGCTACAGTTACTATGATATAATAACTACACAAAGACTCAACCAAGAAAGAGAATTACAGACCAATCTCGCTCATGAACATCGATGCAAAAATTCTCAGTAAAATACTAGCAAACCAAATCCAAGAACACATCAAAAAATCATCCATAAAAAAAATCATCCATTATGATCAAGTAGGCTTTTTTAAAGTAAAGTATTTAAACATAATTTAAAATATATTTTTTAAATATGAATGCTAATTCTTAATACAAATTTCAGTTGAAAGAAAACTATATTTTCTTTCTTCCATTGATTTTATAAAATGAGTGGAATATTTTTATTCTAAATAAATATACAACTAATAAGCAAAGAAATAGAATAATTTAAACCTGACAATGGAATTTTAGCAGAATAATCATTTTGATTGACACATTAAGATTTCTGTTACACTATGAATACTGATTGGACATGTTGCACAGAACACCAAAGGAGGCACTGAGTCTCAGATTTAAAAAGCAAGACATGCAAACCATTAGAAGGATAATTATAAAACATCATAAAAGGGGAAGAATTAATGAACCCTCAAATGGGGACACACATTTTTAATCAAAGCACTAGAAGGTAAATCTTTGAATTCAAAGTCAACGTGGCCCCCAAAGGGCATCTCAAAACAGCCATGGCAACAGAGAAACTGTCTTGGGCAGATAAGCTTTCTTAATCAGCTTTCCGTGCTGTGGTCAGGTAGCTGCATCAAGCCTCCTACAACATCCTGTAAATTTTATTCTGGCTTTGCCTCTTGTCAACTGAAGCAGCACCATGCTGTCTGTGCACCTAAATCTTGTGTGTACTGGTGAGTCCTGCTGGGAATGAAGGGTGTAGAATAACAGGGTGGAAATATCTCATGGAGGCTAGATCTTTCCATAGGAAAAAATAGTGGCTTCCATGGTTGATACCGGTATATGAGTTCATCATAATGAAGTGAGCTCTGACTCTATTGTATAGAGGCCCAACAGAAACAGGGGTATCAGATCACTAGGCTGTTGGAAGGAGATAGATCATCCATCATGAGCTTTTCTTTCCAGGCTTCATCCTACTCCTGCGGACTTTGGCACAAACAGGTGAGTCCAGCCTCAGCCATGAGATACTACTACACATGCCAATAGAAAAGATTCATTCTAACAGGAGAGTAGGCATCACGGTGTGTTGTCTGGTGGAATCTGTGAGTGATTCTTTGGTTAGTCTCCTGAACTGTGAAGTTAGGACCTTGAAAACACACCTCTCAGTCCTGTCCCAGATTGTACCGGACACTGCCCTTGGCTCAGTTATGCATCAATTTCGATCACACAAATATTTTTGTTTTTTTTTTTAAGGCAGAGTTTTTCTATGTAGCTCTTACTATCATAGAACTCATTTTGAAGACCAGGCTGCCCATGAACTCATATATTCACCTGTCTCTGCCACCCAAGTGCTGGGATTAAAAGAGTGGACATAGCTGGGCAGTGGTTGGCACATGCCTTTAATTCCAGCAGGCAATTTAATTCGGAGGCAAAGGCAGGCAGATCTTTGTGAGTTAGAGGCCAGCCTGGTCTACAAGAGCTAGTTTCAGGACAGGCTTAAAAGCTACAGACAAACCCTGTCTTGAAAAATAAAAAAAAATTAAGAGTGGTGCATAACACCTGAAGAATAACCAATACTTTTAAATAAAATATAGTCTTCCCCTTTCTACACTCTCACCTGACAATCCCCACTTATTTTTGATATTATGATGCGATAATTTATTACTTTTTAAATATGTGTGTCACTTGACAAACCATTGAAGTTATTTTTGTCTTCAACTTTGCTCAAGATAATATTTGTGTATCACCAGGACACTGTTGGAACATCTCATTTTTGCTTGCTTTACTGAGCTACTTTCACTTACTCCACATGAGGATGTCAGGTCACTCATTACCACCCTTTCTTTCTGCTTGAGATCTTCACAGCATTTCCAGTGTTTATAAAGATGAACTCTTGTCTGCTACTGTTTTTCTGGGAAATTCATTGTCTTGATTTCTGAAGGACAGTGTGGATGACATTTATAGGCAGGGTTTTTCTTTATTCACTCACTTAATTGATTAATCATCCTGGCATCTTGTGGCCTGTATGTCTTCCATTAGCTGTAATTTGAAGTCCCTCATATGTTCTTTGCTTCTCTTATTGTTTTGATTTCAGGATCTCTTATGAATATAATATGTTCGGTGATCATAATTATTTGGGTTGAATTTCTTTTGTGTCATTTGACCTTCTTGAACCTGATCATGTTCATTTTATTCCAAGTTGAAGAGTTTCCTATTCTTTCTTCTCTACATTTTTTATTTTTATTAGCTGTTATTCCTGTATTTTTGTTAATACTTTACTGATTCTTTGATAATTTAATACAATCTATTTTAATTATATGCATCATGCTGTGTAAGATCATCCTAGTTCCAATCCACTAGACACCAAAGGGAAGCTCTGTGTTCCTTTACTCTTTCTTGAACTTTTATGACTGATAATTTGGTATTGGGGTGCACTCAAAAAATCCTGACATTTTCTTTATTAAATTTTCATTCATTTCTGCATTTACCCATCATTATATAAAGCCTGATCTAAGCACATTCTTTCTCCTATTTTATCATATGTACTATTGAGACAATCTATTAACTTTGTAAATTTTTGCATGTATTTGTGGTGTACCCATGTGCACATACATACACTCATGTTTTTGTGTGTGCTTGTGTGTTTATGTTTTCTTGTGTGTGTGTGTGCACGCACGCGAGTGCATTGGGTGTACATTTGCTATGACACAAGAGTAAAAGTCAAGGAAAACTTCTGGAATCAGTTTTCTCTTTTCACAATGTGGGTCCCAGTGGAGGAATCCAGCAAGTCAGACATAGCAGACATCAAACTGGGCAGCAAGTTTGTCCAATTTAGTAGTTGCATATTTTGCTTAAGAGGAATGTCGCCAAACTTTTTATGATGTTCAATGATTTGCTTCCAAATTTTATAAAATATTTTAATCATAGTTTAATTTTTATAGTTAGATACCATCTTTTTCTTTTATAAAAGATTGTTCTTTTATTTAATTTCTTGAGTAGTATATTTGCATCATTTCTACCCATTTGAATACATCCGAAGAACTTGATACCCTATGCCATGGGTACTTCCCCAGACATGTTTCTTGCTGTTCTATTCTCAAGGACTAAGACAAGGAAACTATCTAATTGTATTTCAAATAACGAATGGCTAATAAAAATGTGTCACATGCACACTCTGTAATACTATTCATTGGGAAGTAACAATGAAACCATGAAATTTTCAGACAAATAAATGGACTTAGAAAATATTTTACTGAGTGAGATTACATAAACCATAAAAAGTGCTGCATTTTCTCTCTTATATCATGTACCTAGCTCCGAAACTTTATTCATGGTATCTTATAATTCTGTTACTGTTTTAAAAATACTGCAGTGAATTATCTGTTGTGAGCTTCATAAATCTTTCTTTCCACTGTTTTTACTACCAGAGCCTCACTATTTTCTGACATGTTTGACTTCTCTGATTTTCATGCACAAGTTCTTACAAAAAGGCACCTTCATATTGAAAAGAACCCTCACCTCTGTCACATGCAGATGTTCCATGGATGTTAACAGATCTTTACTATTAATTCTCACCTGAGAACAGATTTGGATAAATTGGTTGCAACCCTGGACAGGATAGTATTGATGTTAGTTTCCCATGTTTCACTAACTTGCTTCCTCTGTTTTGAGATCAGATGCTTTTGGTAACTGGGCTTCCTGATACAGTAAATTACTGGCCATTTATCACAATCAGGAACAGTTTTTCATGGGGTACTTAAAAGCCTCTGCCTGAGCAGTGTTTCAAGATGTCCACATAGGCTGGAGTCTATGTGGACTTTACCACAGTGTTTTGCTACTGTCTCTTTCCTCAGAAACATCTCCCAAGTAGATACAGAAAATGACCAAGATTCATGGGCTGGCAATCATGAGTACAAATCTTTTTATCATCTAGTGTCCCAAGAGGCAGAGCAATGCTATTTTTGCAATGTTCCACATGCAAGGAGCCTTGAAATGGTTGCGAAACTATATTCTGCCTCTAACTTGTCACTCAATGTAGAAACATGAGCTAGTATGATATCTGTGAATGAAGCTCTGTACAGTAGAACATAAGAGACAGAGTAGTACTTGTTTTGTTCCTCCTGTTTTGTTGTCAATTTTGTCAGTTCTGTGGTCCTAGAAGCTGACTCTCCTCACTCCTGAGAACTGGAACATTCACAATGTATTTCTAATCCAGTATTATTAAATTTCTAGAGTCAGTGAAGGTGAGTCAAAAGCATTCCTTTTCTTTTAACTTGTTGGCCATAATTCCAATCTGTCTTCTCACAAATGAATTTTTCATAAGTCCTCTGATATAATTTTCTTTTAGATTACCTTTTTCATGACCAAATCTACTTCATTATCTAATATTTATTCAAAATTCTCAATTAACATATCTTAACATAGAAAGATATTCCATATGTACATGGTAGTTAGGTGACACACATGACATGAAAATGACATTGTTTTGTTTGAGACTTTCCTTGGGAAGATACAACACATGCAATTCTGGTCACCCCATAAAGGAAACACAGAACAGACCAAACAATGATTGCATCAATGTCCAAACCTTTGAACTAGTGGATCTACTGAGAGCACTAATAGCAGTATGGATAAGGGTTTATTTGCTGAAGCAAGAGATGACTCCAAAGCATTACTGAAAGCGTACATCAATATGGGTGATTTTCATGAAATCCAAAACCGTAGAGCTCCCTGCACAACTTGTGGCAGCTGAATGGGTCTTGGATATTTCCTTTTAGAATTCAACTTGCTGGCAGCTGAATGGGTCTTGTATATCTCCTTTTAGAATTTAGCAGGAAAAGTAACTTACAGTTTCTATAGAGTGGGAAGGTACACTGGTGAATTTTGCAAGTTTCAGCCCTCCAATACATTAATGTTTGTTTACCTCTTGAGTTCCTTGAGCCTTTAAAGCTCTAACATTGAAACAGAGATGTTTTCATTCAAAGAAATAGGTCAAACAATGGACGCTGAAGAAGTAAAATTTGGAAACTCAGATCTCAAGAATGAAGGCGAATGACTAAATATTTAATTCTGTGTATCTTTCTACAGGAATTAATGCCAACCCTTCACTGTCTGCCTGGCCAAACAATGTTGTTCCTCGAGGACAGAATGTGACCCTCACTTGTGACACTCACAATAAGTTTAACACAGCCATGTTGTACAAAGAGCATGAAGATCCTAAACTTCAGGTCTATAAAAGAATGGACCAGAAAAGTATTATTTTGGGACCTGTGACCCCAGCAGTTGGAGGAACATACAGATGCTATAGTTATACAGGTCAATACCATAATAAACTCTCATCACCCAGTGAGCCTCTGAAGATCATAATTTCAGGTCAGAGATCTTTGCTTTGTCTTTTCATTCTGCCAAACCTTCCCACACTAGAATTTTTAAAACAAGTTCTAGTCAGAATCTCAGCATTATAAAGGAATATGCTAAACATCAAATTGGAAAATATTTTGCTGCTACCAATGTCAAATAAGTGGGAAATGGTCATAGACAGATGGAGGATGCTGTGCATGAGCCAACATAAAAATGAAAAGGACACTGGGACACTGATGGAAAGAACAGATTAAGGGAGAAAATAGCATAGGATTTCTGGGATACATAAATTGATAGCAGGTTCCTGATCACAATCTCTTTATTTCTAGGAATCTACAGGAAACCTTTCCTCATGGCCCTACCAACTCCCCTGGTAAAATTAGGAGAGAAGGCGACATTGAAGTGCCTATCAGAGATTATGTTTGACACTTTCACTTTGACTTCACATAGAATGGGAGTAATCAAGAACTCTTACCAGCTCTCTGCAGAAGCTCATATTGGGGGGTCCCATGCCAACTTCCCAATAGGTCCTGTGACAACTGACCATGCTGGAACTTACACATGCTATGGTTCTTACAAACAAACACCATATGAGTGGTCTGAATCCAGTGACCCTGTTGATGTAAAGATCACAGGTAAGAGGGTGCTACCTGGTCACCAGCCTCTCTGTGATGCAGAACAGTTATTATATAGACAGCATGTCCTAGAAGGTAATTGTGAGAAACTTAGAAAAAGGCAGACTTGGAAATTATATTGTGGACATAGATGATGAAAACAGAGATACAAGAACCATTGGTCATAGCATAAAGCACAGATACAGGGATGTCAATGGAATCATACCTAGATATAAAGAGAAAGGGGCAGCTTTGTGAGACTGATATGTCTCAGAAACAAGGACATCCTTCTACTAATGTTCAAAGGCCTAGAAGTTCAGAATTTTGTTTGGCTTCTTCCTCTAAAAGACACCTGTAAGAAGACCTAGACATATAAGTCTGACCTGTGTTCATGTGCTGACTGGGGTTGCTTCTTCATGAGTCCTGAGGTCTTGTTACAGATGGCACCCATAGAATTTCTGTCAAGTTTGACAGTTCTTCCATTCTTGTATTTGACTAACTATTCATCAAAGAATAGCATAACCCTAGGTAATTAAGTAGACCACCAGCCGCAGTCTGTTCTCTGTATTTCCAAAATGTTGTCAGCCCATGTTCCAATTTCATTCACACATTCTAGGATGGGTGAAAAAAAATCCTATAGTGGTTCCCCCTTGGATATACATAGGCAAATAATACAGAGACATGGAAATATATGCAAACAGGGAGACTGAGAGAAAGATTCAAATACTAAGGAAATAGTAAGCAAGGCATGTGTGGGAAAAGAAAATCTGCAAAAAGTCTTAAGCTTGAATGAAAGATTTGAGAAATAAAGAAATAGTGGCAAACATTGGATATTTCAAAGCATAAATTAGAGGGCAGATGGTAGATTATTCTTGAGCAGTAAACAAACTAGGAGAAACACGGGAGGGAAGATCATCATGGCCCCTGTCCAAGGAAACAAACACATTCATGGAATATTCTGTCCTTTGAAAAGAGAGATCCATTAACAAAGATATGGGGAAAAGGACAAGATATAAAAATAATTAATTAGACTTTTTTTTTTTTTTTTTTTTTTTTTTTTTTTTAGTTTTTCGAGACAGGGTTTCTCTGTAGCTTTGGAGCCTGTCCTGGCACTAGCTCTTGTAGACCAGGCTGGCCTCGAACTCACAGAGATCCGCCTGCCTCTGCCTCCCGAGTGCTGGGATTAAAGGCGTGCGCCACCACCGCCCGGCAGAGTCTACATTTTTAATATACATGGGATTAATAAATTATAAGTCATGAAACTGGGAACAAACTATGAGAATAGGAAGAATATTAACAAAGTGGGATGGGAAATACATATGACATGAAAGGGGATATGAGGAGAAAGGACCAGCAGAGGTGGTATAAGGGAAGTGATAGAGAAGAAAATTCACAAAATGAACTGTTTGAGAATGCCTTAATGGAGTTTGTTGCTTTATATCGTAATTAAACAAAAAAATAAGTACCTCTAATTAACCCACTGACTGACAAAACATTTGGAAAAAACTAAAAGTACAAATAAGAATGATTGGGAAAAGGAAAGGAATAGAAATTGATGGAGAAGAAAGAATGATAGCATAAATATGATCAAGATTACATATATAAACATATGTAACAAAACTTAAAGAAAAAGAAGTTAGAAAATGATGTAATTATAATTTAACTTCAAATTTTTAATGAAAACAAATATAAAATATATTTGAATGTTTCATAATGAATCCGATTGCTACAAAATTAAATATCTGTTTATAAAAACAAATTAAAAAGAAAAATGGTATGAACAAATGCATATAGAGTCAGAAACTGTCTAAAAGTGAGAACTGAAATAAAATGTATGAGTATAGGATTGATGTCAGAGACTCAGTAAGGTAATTTAGAAGAAAAGAGGGAGATGGGAAGACAAAGGGAGGTAGAAAAGACAGAGATAAATGTGGGGTAGAGAGACATCACAGAAATGAAAACAGGAAGAGAGAGCACTGAGGAGTGACTGAACACTGGTAAGGAACTGCTCCTCTACTGTCTCTACCTCCTTTCTTCTAGGTTTATTTAAGAAACCATCTCTGTCTGCCCTGAGGCAACCCGAGGTGACATCAGGAGAGAACATGATCTTGTCCTGCACCTCTGACCATCAGTTTGACTTGTTCCATCTGTCCATGAAAGGGGTGCCTCAGGGACATGGGTTGCCTGCAGAGCAGAGCCACAGTGGAACATTCAAGGCCAACTTCCTTCCTGTTCCTTTGATCCAGGCAGAGACGTATAGATGCTATGGTTCTTTCAGGAACTCTTCCCATGTGTGGTCATCCCCAAGTGACCCATTGTTCCTTTCTGTCTCAGGTAAGAAAGTCTTATATGTATCTCATATCTTGTGACTAAGGAGATCCTAAAGAAACCATGTCTGAGAACCATCTTACTGATGATAGAGAGACTCAGTAACATATACATATACACAATATGTGTATATGTGTGTGTTACAAAATAAAACAATATACACAATATGTGTATATGTGTGTGTTACAAAATAAAACAATATTAATCAAAGACAAAGAGGCTATCAGCGTAAGGGAGTGTATGGAAAAGCCTGGAGGAAGGATACCTGAGATGCTCTGAAGAGATGAGAAGAATAAGGAAAGAGATACAATTATATTTTATTTAAGAACTTTAAAAAAAAGACATGGAGTTTAAGAATGAATATCAAATTACAAAGTAATAGATAAGGAGCCTCTCAAAGAATCCTTGTCCTGATCGGTCAGCCACACTGGGATGTGTATCCATAGAGAATAAGAAAAGGTCAGGACAGACTCATTAAGGATAAGATTGCAATCAGTTTGGACAGGTCACAGAAGGAGCAGCCTCCTGATCTGTCCCTCACATAGCTCTCTACAGTATTCCTATTGACTCATCACAATGTGAAATAAACATAATGGCATGCTATGATTCTAAAGGCTCAGCACTAAGAGGTGGAGTAGGTGCTGCTTACTCTCCAAATTTAAAGGACTTTGCATGTGGGGAAGGCACATAGTCTTTCGATGAACTTTTACCCTCTCCTCTCCTCTTCCCTAGTAAACTCATCAAGAAATTTCACTTCATCCACTGAACCAGACTCCAAAACTAGTGAGTAATTTCCTCCTTCTCTATTGTGGAAACTTGGGGACCAAATGCTCTTGGGCTCATATTTTGACTTGCCTTCTTCACATCTTAGTAGTCTTAACATCATCATATCCTCTATCTTATTCTTAAACCCTATAACTCCAGAAGTTTTTAGGAGCAGCATGGGAACTATACCTGAGATCTCCTACAAGTAAAAGGGAGAGCAGATTTATCCCCCTTCCAGGAACAATGAAGTGCTCTTTCTAGCTCAGTTTTTCCTGGAGAGAAGATCATAGAGCCTAAAAAAGGAAGTAAGCAAGCAGAAAGGACAATTTTATAAAAATATTACCTGTGATAGACTACACTAGACTTTAATTTAGCCCTTTGGAAAAATTAGTAGTTTGGTTCAAGAGTGTTGAAGATGTAGAAATTGTTAACCAGATTAAGTGAGCACTGGTATCAATCTCAGATTAAGATAATGAGCACATGACCTTTACCCAGTGTCCTTCAGTTTTCTGCCACAGGCATAATGTCCATATATTCTTGAATGTGTGAACTTCTGCTGGTGCATGGTCAACTTACTAGCAACAACACTGCTATAACTGATACTCCTTCTGCCAACAGTTATCAATTGCCCCTAGGCCCTTGACTAGGGGTGGGACTTCACGTCCACCTCTCTTTTCCATGCTGGGGTTTTGTCTACCTTGATCTTGCCCTGCTCTTGGGCATGTTATCTTGCCCTCTTCTGAAGTTGCATATTAAGCTAACATGAGTGTTCAAAAGACAGTTTCCTTATAATCATCCAGATCTTTATTTTTTTTGTACCCTCTTCGTCTATCTCTTTCACAGTGATGCTGAACATTTGGAGAAGTATATGAGATGTAAACATCTCTTTTAGTGCCAAGTATTCAATAGTCTCTTATTCTCCACAACTTTCCCAGTTGTGGGTATCTGAATTAAGCACCATCTATCACAAATATGGAATCCACTGTTGAGAGTTAAGAAATGCATTATTTATAATAGTAAGTCTTTAGGAGTCAGTTAAATACTGTTTCCATTGAGCAGAATATTACTAATAGGTTCTCCATCAAAACTCGTATCACAAAGAAATATTATAATAACTATCTCTAATCAATATTATGCAATCTATAAAAATGGGGATCCTATAATTTACCTCTTTTGGGGTTCATGTCTCCTTCCAGATAACCACATGATCATGCATATGTCAATTGGGCTATCAGTGCCCATAATCCTTCTCTTCTTTGTCATCCTCCTTTATGCTTGTTGTTCTGCCAAAAAGAGTAAGTCCCTAAAACAAGCCAGTGCGTGCCATCTGAGTGGTGTGAGAAAACAAAACCAGAGAAATACAGGTGTGTGCTCTACATTTACAAAAGGATACTTAGGCCAATACAGGGAAACTGAAGAAGGACTTACAGGAATTTTTTACATTTTTATTGATTTTATTGAACTATACATGTTTCTCTGCTCCCCTTCCTGCCTCTCCCCTCACCTTCAACCTTCTGTCATGGTCCCCATGCTCCCAATTTACTCAGGAGATCTTGTCTTTTTCTACTTCCCATGTAGATTAGATTCATGTATGTCTCTCTTAGGGTCCTAATTGTTTTATAGGTTCTCTGAAATTGTGAATTGTAGGCTAGTTTGCTTTGCTTTATGTCTAAAAGCCACTTATGAGTGAGTCCATATGATATTTATTTTTCTGGGTCTGGGTTACCTCACTCAATATGATGTTTTCTAGATCCTTCCATTTGCCTGCAAATTTCAAGATGTCACTATGTTTCTCCTCTCTATAGTATACTCCACTGGGCAAATTTACCACATTCTTCTTATCCATTCTTCAGTGTAGGGGCATTTTGGTTGTTTCCAGGTTCTGGCAATGACAACAATTCTGTTATGAACATAATCAAGTGCATGTTCTTGTGGGAAGGACTTTGAGAGAGGAACTAGAGTCCTTCATCTTCCTCTCAGTTCTCAGACTACTGACTAATTCTTCACTGCATTTTCTGCATCTTCACATCCAAAGCAAACACTAATATCTATGAGATTTTGAGAGAGAGAGAGAGAGAGAGAGAGAGAGAGAGAGAGAGAGAGAGACTATGCTAAAAAAAGAATTACTACAGTTCAGCATGAGTAGAATAGAACTGTGGAGATAGAAAATCAGAACATCTGATTCAAACTGCCATAGGTGAGCAACCTTTGATTTTACCATATCTCTCACTAAGTACTTTGAGCCATTGTCCTTAATAGAAGAGTTGCAAGTTACAATTGGAGTTCCAGGTGTCAGCCCACCAGAAGGGAATCCTCTGATTAGCCAATCTCATTTAGGCAAGGCCATCAGACTATGGACCCCAGAATATTTTTTGCTTCGGCTGGGCCTTTACATGTTTCCGTGGTCCTTTATCTGGTATCTAGCATGGTGTGAGTGGATGTGGGAAGATCTCCACTGCCTGTAATATAGTGCCTTTATTTCTTGGAAACATCCCATTCTACTGGGCATTTTCACCTGTGGATTGTCAAGAAGATCATCCCTCCCTAAGATGTACTGTCTAATTTGGTAATAATAGTAATAATTTACACAGAGTTTTGATGAATAAAAATAAATACAAGGATATGTTTCACAGCCAGGGTCTGTCAGTTTCACCGAAGGAGCTGCATGGATTGTAGCTCAAGTTAATGACTAACAATTGAGTCCCAGTAGCCCAGCTAGTTTAAATTCTTTTGACCTTAATGTTGGAAGATGTGTTCCCAGATCTCAGAGTGCTTCACAGTAGAAATAAAACTTAGTTAGACTAAGAAGTGTTTGCTAAATAATGTTGAGGTGAAAAACGCAAGAAGACCATCTAAAGTTTTAGAAAGGCACATAGCTGAATGAAAAACTCCTTTAGTTCAGAGAACAAGAACAAAACATCACAATTATTACTGGCTGAAGTGCTCCTTTTGCTAGGTTTGGTTGATGAGCAAAGGTAATGATTAATTCCTTATATCCAATTCTTCCCTCAATCTCCTGATATAAAAAACTATTTGTAAACGGTTGTGTACCCTAAAGATTTAAAGCAGAACTGACTGATTCTTTTTCACATCTAAAATTTTAAGTTTGTGATTCCTTTAAGATTCCTTATATGACTTTTCCAATAAAAGTAATAGAGTAATTGATCCTTGATTTGTAACTGCAAAATGCAGCCTGCCAGTACCTAACAAAAACACCTTGCTTGCTCATATCATTAATCTATAACAAGTTTCTTGGGTATGAGTGTATGTGGGTTCTTGGGATAATTTTTTTCACCTGCAATACACAAAATGTTTAATCATATGAGGGGCATGTTTTCACCTATATACTTGATAAATAGAATGAAACTCTTTTGACTCTTATACTTCCTGAAAGAGTCTGTTGGGATATAAAAACTATAAAACAACATGAGAGGAGAGAGAGAGAGAGAATAAAAATAAGAGGGAGAATAGAAAGAGAATAAAGAAAGAGAATAAATCAAGAGAATTTGTGAGTGCCTTCATCCCTACCCCACCTCAGAATGAAAAGTCTAGCCTCAACTACTTTGTAGATTCCTATCAAAGCCCTGTGCTGCTGGAGGCTGACTCCTAGACAGCAGTAACTATGAATTTGAAATTATAGTGTGGAAGTATTTTATTATGTGTGTTTAATTACTTCTCTCCTCTGAAAATGCGTCAAACTTGGATCAAGAGTCTGAAGTGAAAACAATACTGAATAGACAGGTAGGTCCTCCTGAGTCTCCTCTTTGAAACAGTCTAACACTCCTTCATTTCTGCAAGACTGTACACATACAGTATCACTTAATATTTACCTCTTTCTAGGACCCTGAAAAACAAGACATGTGGGAGGTAGCATGCTTAGAATTTGAGCAAATAATCTTCAAACAACAATTGACCATTCCCATTTCCCAGATTTCCAAGGAATTTTCCACAGATTCCAGTCTGTACATGGAAGTCAGGAAATGTTAAGATGAAATGAAAGATCTTCTTCACCCCATTAGTTCTCAGAGAAAGATCTTCTTTGGGGACAACACCCATTTTTCCAGCATAATCTGATAAATACAAGTGAAATAACAGCTGCAATCTGAGGACAAAAGTCTCCTACTCTGGAACCATCCTTCATTATTCCAATACGACTCTCAAAGTGACTTTCCTTTAGTTAAAAATGTGATAGCACTCACTACCAACTCAACAGAAATCAGATCTATTGCTTAGTCCAGGGGTCTCTTTTTCATTTCATTCTGGCTTTCCTTTATGACCTGAGTACCTGCAAATTCTAAACCTAATTGAGGCTGTAAACATGATGAGTGTTTCACAATTCCATATCAACAATAAGTTCGCTATTTTTCTTAGTATATATTTCCAGGATGAAAGAATGACATACAACATATTATGTCTCATGACAACTTCTTAAATGTCTGTATTTTAAATCATATTCACACCAATTATCCTATCTTGACTTTTTATCACTCCAGCTGTTTTCATTCAAGAAGCCCACTCTTTATTGATTTTTATTTGGCTCTACATTTTTCTCTGGCCTTTATCATATTCTCTTCTGTACACCAAATGCTGTTTGTCTTCTCTCACCAGAAGCTTCTATATATTTCTTTAATATTTCAATGTGGACATCTCCTCTATTAAGAAACATTTTCTAAGATGTAATTGAGGCATGGCATCTCCTCTTTGTCACAAATTTCTATTAATATTCTGTTGAAATTTTAGCTTCTCCAAATTTAAATATTGCATGTTGGATGAGAACACATTAAGACTCAGGAAGTAAACAAAATCTCACAAAACTCAGACAGACCCTGAGACATACATAATTGACAAGGGCCCTCCCCCAAAATTCTATGAGAAATAGAAATAGCTGAGGCCCTCCAATGAACCAAGCCTCCAGTAACAGCTCCAGGGATGCAGCTTTAATGAGTCATCACCCAAGCTGGCAGTCACTTTTGAGACACTTATGTTCTAATAATTATCCAGTCATCCTTGTCCTGGCATTGCAGCTCTGTAATCTTAGCCTCATCATATATTTTTGATTCTCAAACTCTGCAAAATCAGAAGTTATTTAGAGGCAGAATGAAATCTTTAGGGACTCTCCATCTATAATTTTTTCACATGAGACCCCTTTAAGTGATCAGAAAGGGTAATTTCACTTCCTTCCAAACAACAGTGAAGTGCTAATTCTAAATCTATTTATCCTGGAGGGGTGACTGGATATAAAGTGTTAAGAAAGCAAGACAAAGGGAATATAGTAAACAAACACAGTGTGTGATGGAATAGTCTTGACTTCATGTTTTCTTTCTAGAAAATTATTGTTTGGTTCAGAGGTGTCATAGATTTATAAATTCCAAAGCATATTAGCTGAGCACTGGTGTGAATATCATGATAAGAAACAGAACACAGGATCTGTACATAGTGTCTTGCCTAATTTTTGTCAGTGGCATAAGGCTGCTGAGAAGGAACACTCATGCACAATCACATGAAATAGAAGTTAATTATGAGGCAAGAATTGAGGTTTCCTTTTATTGTAATCTGCCAGGGTTATGAAGTTATGCAGATTGGAGATGAAATTGCACCAGTACTTTCCTCCTGCACAGTTCTTCATGGAAATGAAGGACTGCCTATCTTGGATTTTATACATTGAAGCCATAGAAACATATAGCTAAACCATTAGGCATGTTGTAGTACAGATAGTAACAGAGCCCAAGGTGTTCTGGATGGGCTTCTCCTTGCCTCAATTTATACCATTTATAGCACATTCTATAGTTATTCTTAGAATTTCATATGAGAAAATACAGAACACGTAGTCATACGATATATTGCAGTTAGAGGCTGCTTGTTTGTTTCCCAGCTGCCCAGACCTTAAATAATTACACAGAAACTATATTAAATGCAACTGTTTGGTCAATAGCTTATCATATTTCTAACCAGGTCTTACATCTTGAATTTACCCAATTCTATTACTTTACATTTTATCATGGACTTATGGTTTACTGGTGAGGTTCCGGCTAGCATCAGGCATCTGTTTCCTGCTGTGGCTACATGGCTTCTATCTGACTCTGACTTTTTTCCTCCTCTATCCGCTTGGAATTCCCACCTTGCTCTATTCTGTTAAGCTACTGGGTGAAACACCTTTATTCATTAACCAATAAGAGCAACACATATGCAAAAGGACTTCCCATACCAATATATTCCCTCTAGATTCTTATATTTTATTTTATTTGTATTAGTTATTTGAGAATATCAAGCTTTGATCATATTTACTCTCTTTCTCAACTCTTCCTGAATTTACCCACTCAACTCTGTTATCTCTTTTTGTCAATTAAGTTCAATTTATGATGACCAAAAATTAGGGGACATGTGGTCTAATACTGAAGCAAGGTTAACTTACATACATGAACATTCTTGAAACTGATCCTAACAACAGCTATCATTAACCCACAGCTCCTTGACTAGGGTTGAAACTTCATGTCCACATTCCCAGGGCATGATGGAATTTGGTTTACTTAAGTATGTAATGATTTTGTACATGTAGACACACTGCTTTTGAGTTCATACATGCAACTGCCCTCCTGTGTCCAGGAGACACTCTTCTTGGTTGTTATCATCAACCTCATTCAGCATTTTTGGTCTAGCTTTTTAACAATGAACACTAAACATTACAGAGGTGGAAGTGGTATAAATGTCCCATTTAGAGCCAAGAATTCTACAGTCTTTTATTCTCTGCAATAAATTGTGGGTATCTGTATTGATCACCACCTATTGCAAGTATAAAGTTCTCTGCTGAGGGTTGAGAGACGCATTAATATAGAGTCTAAAGAAACTTCATTAGATGTCATTTTAATACTGTGTGCATTTAGGAGAAAAAAGAATACTAGGTTCTTCAACAAAAAAATCCTGAAGATTAATAGTCCATTACTTATCCATCTATCATTAAATATTAAGCAATCTATTACAGATACCCTAAAACTGACATCTTATTGATTCCATCAGATAATCATGGGCTCCTGCATATTCTGATTAGACTGTCACTTTTCATGATTGCTGTCTTCCTCATATTCATCATTTATTCTTGGACCTCTGCCAAAAGGAATATTAAAAAGAAGCCAGAAAGAGACATCTAAGGAGCCTGAGAAATGAGCTTGGAGAAAAACAGGTATGTGATCTTCATTCACTTAGGCCAGGAGAGGGCCACTGAGGTAGGGCTTTACAAATAGAAAAGTTAACTCCTTATTTTTTCCCTAAGCCTTCAAAGTAGGGACTAATTCTTCACTGTATATTCACAATCAAAGCAGACTAATATCTAGTAGAAGGTCTTATGAAAGACAGAAAGCTAACATGAGAATGTGTACCATAGAAAATGATAAGATGGGGCTTAGAACATAGAGATGCAGAACAGCTGACTCTGCTCTAGGAAAGAAGAGCCACCTTGGATTTTACCGTATATCTCATTAAAACATCAGTATTAGAAATGAGCTTACAGAAGTGCTTTTTAGGTGTCTTTAATTACTTCTGCCCCCCAAAACTACAATCATAAATGACCAAGGATATGAAGTTAAAAGAACATGAAAGAAATAGATTCTCATGAACCTACCCTGTTCCATATATGATGAGTCCTACATTCCCTCATACTGTCTAGAATATGTGCATATAACATCACTTAACATTTACCTCTTTCTAGGAACATGGAAGAAAAGAAACGCTGGAGGTGACATACACAGAATTTGAACAGTGGACATTCAAACAATTGACCATGCGCAATACCAAGCAGCCCCAGGAATTTTGCAAAGAGATCAGTGTGTACATGGTAGTTATGAAACAATAATCTAAGAACAAAGATTATCTGTAGCGCATGATTTCTCAAAGAAAGTTCTGAAGAATTCTTCTGTGGAGACCACAGCACTTTTGGCAGCACAAACAAACAGATGCAATGAAACAATTATTGAAATCATAACAGAAGTCTCTAACTTCAGGACCGTCCATCATTATTCCAGTATGCCTCTGAATGTGGCTTTCTTTCATTTGAAAATATTATCGCTCTAACTTTTCCTTTAGATAGAAATCAAAACCTTTTCCTCAGTCTATTGGTATTTATTTCTTTTCACTTCTACCAACCTGTAAAACCTAAATAGCTGTACATTCTAGACCTACTTGAAGCTGTAATCATTTGAGTATCTCACACTTTTATATCAGCAACAGACTCACTCTTTTATTAGTATATATTACTAATATGTAATAATGCTATACAACACATTGAGTCTCAAGACATTTTCTTATATGAATCTGTATTTTGATCATAATCAAACCCAGTTATCCTATATTGGCTTTCCAATACTCCTTCTAATGTTCTTCCAGAGTCCCACACTTAACATGGGGCTTTAGCATATGCTGTGCTGTATATCGAAAATGCTCTTTGTCAAGGTTGTCTCTCATCAGATGCATCCATGTGTTTTTTTAATCTTTCAATGTAGACTCCTCTATTGAGAAAAGTTTTTTTTAATATGATTGAAGTAAGGCACCATCTAGTTCTGCAAAGTCTGTTACTCTGCACCTGAGAAGTTAGTTCCTCTGAGTCACAGTCTTTTGGAAGAAAAATCATTAAGGCTCAGGAGGTAAAAAAAAAAAAAACCTTACAAGTATCAGCAAGATCCTAAAACAAACAAAACTTAAATGTGCCCCCCTAAGAATTTTTTTCATTTTTTATTAATTAATTAATGTATTTATTTATTTATTAAAGATTTCTGTCTTTTCCCCGCCACCGCCTCCCATATCCCTCCCCTCCCCCAATTAACTCCCCCTCTCTCAACAGCCCCAAGAGCAGTCACGGTTCCCTGCCCTGTGGGAAGTCCAAGGACCTCCCACCTCCTTCCAGGTCTAGTAGGGTGAACATCCAAACAGCCTAGGCTCCCACAAAGCCAGTATGTGCAGTAGGATCAAAACCCAGTGCCATTGTTCTTGTAATAACAATAACAGAGCATAGAAGACCCTCCAGTTAACCAAACCACCTGCAAAGCAGCGAGGGAGGACCAGGTGAGCCACTTTCCTGTAGCATCACCCATTTTCTCACAAGCGTGTGGAGGTATAGACACTTTTGAGTCACCTGTGCTCCCATTATTATCTCCTCATACAGTGCCATGGCTAGTGTCGCATGGATGGCTAACTTTACTTTTAAAAGTTTAAAATTTCTGAGCTCAAGAGAACTATAGAGCAAAATTGGACTTGAATGTTAAAGCCTGCTAACAGTTCTTTTTGTAGTTGACTGGTCTTGTACAACTTTAACAAAACTGCTCTTTCTGTTTTTACAAATGAAACCTTGCTTTGTACCAGATGACCTGCTTTCTTTTAGACAGAATATAACTTTAGGTCCTTGCCTTTATAAATGACCTGACTGAGGTATTTCGAAGCTGCTGTTTGGAATTCTAGATGTATGCCTGGTGTTGGGATATGAATAAAAGCCTCTGCTTTATTAGAATGTATTAATTGTCAGAGTGTTGAATCTCTAAACAAACATGCTTGTCCATAGAACCATCATCCTGTAAGCTACCCTAATAAACTCCTGAGTTCAGTAAAATAGTCCTGGGTGAATCATTTATTGCATCTGTCATAGGTGACCTATGTGGGATCAACAGATGTCTGCTCACATCTCACAATAAAGAGTCACACAATCTATATACACAGTGACAATTTTAGATACGGTTTCTCTTGCTGGGATAAACCCTGACCAAAAGCTCATTGGTGCAAAGTATCTATATGGATTACATATCTAACATACCCCAGATCACAATCCATTCAGTGAAGCAGGGGCAAGGAACCTGGGGGCAGCCACTGAAGCAGATGGAAGAAAGTTCATCACATACTGGATCATTCCTTATGACTTGCTCAGCCTACTTTCTTATACAACTTCAGATGACCTGCCAAGCAGTGGCACCATCACAGTGGTCTAAGCCATCTCACTTCAACCATGAATCAAGAAAATGCTCAGACAATAGGTTGCCTTTTTGTCTTAGTGACAGTGTCCTTTGCTTTACAGAAGCTTCTCAGTTTCAGGAGATCCCATTTATTCAATGTTTCCCTTAATGTCTGTGCTGCTGGGGTTATACATAGGAAGTGATCTCATGTGCCCAACTGTTGTAGGGTACTTCCCAATTTCTCTTCTATCAGGTTCAGTGTGTTTAGGTTGATATTGAGGTCTTTGATCCATTTTGACTTGAGTTTTGTGCATGGTGATAGATATGGATCTATTTTCATTCTTCTACAAGTTGACATCCAGTTGTGCCAGCACCATTTGCTGAAAATGCTTTCTTTCTTCCATTGTATGCTTTTAGCTCCTTTATCAAAGACAAGGTGTTCATAGGTTTGTGGGTTAAAATCCAGGTCTTCAATACGGTTCCATTGGTCGACTTCTCTGTTTTTATGCCAATACCACACGGTTTTCATTACTGTAGCTCTGTAATAGAGTTTGAAGTCAGGGATGGTAATGCCTCCAGAAGTTCCTTTATTGTTTAAGATTGTTTTGGCTATCCTGGGTTTTTTGTTTTTCCATATAAAGTTGATTATTGTCCTCTCAAGATCTGTGAAAAATTTTGATGGGACCTTGATGGAGAT
Organism: Microtus obscurus; assembly: GCA_963919715.1. Classification (NCBI taxonomy): domain Eukaryota; kingdom Metazoa; phylum Chordata; class Mammalia; order Rodentia; family Cricetidae; genus Microtus; species Microtus obscurus. The sequence goes on along the minus strand of CAWTZC010001519.1, from coordinate 2,387,114 downwards.
TGCACTGAATCTATAAATTGCCTTTGGAAGAATTGCCATTTTTACTATGTTGATCCTCCCAATCCAAGAGCAAGGGAGATCCTTCCATATTCTGGTATCCTCTTCAATTTCTTTCTTCAATGCCTTAAAGTTCTTATCAAATAGATCTTTCACTTCCTTGGTTAGAGTTACCCCAAGATATTTTATGCTGTTTGTGGCTATCGTGAAAGGTGATGCATCTCTGATTTCCCTCTCTGCTTCCATATCCTTTGTGTAAGGGAGGGCGACTGATTTTTTGGAGTTGATCTTGTATCCGGCCACATTACTAAAGGTGTTTATCAGCTGTAGGAGTTCTTTGGTGAAGTTTTTGGGGTCACTAATGTACACTATCACATCATCTGCAAATAACGAAAGTTGAACTTCTTCCTTTCCAATTCGAATCCCCTTGATCCCCTTATGTTGTCTTATTGCTATTGCTAAAACTTCAAGCACTATATTCACCAACCCCACAACAGACAAAGGTCTGATCTCCAAAATATATAAAGAACTCAAGAAACTAGACTTTAAAACGCTAAATAACCCAATTAAAAAATGGGGCACTGAACTGAACAGAGAATTCTCAACAGAAGAAGTGCAAATGGCCAAAAGACACTTAAGGTCATGCACAAACTCCTTAGAGATCAGGGAAATGCAAATCAAAACAACTTTGAGATATCATCTTACACCTGTCAGAATGGCTAAAATCAAAAACACCAATGATAGCCTTTGCTGGAGAGGCTGTGGAGGAAGGGGTACCCTCATCCATTGCTGGTGGGAATGCAAACTTGTACAACCACTTTGGAAATCAGTGTGGTGGTTTCTCAGGAAATTCGGGATCAACCTACCCCTGGACCCAGCAATACCACTCTTGGGAATATACCCAAGAGATACCCTATCATATGACAAAAGCATTTGTTCAACTTTGTTCATAGCAGCATTATTTGTTATAGCCAGAACCTGGAAACAACCTAGATGTCCTTCAATAGAAGAATGGATGAAGAAAGTGTGGAATATATACATATTAGAGCACTACTCAGAGGTAAAAAACAATGACTTCTCGAATTTTGCCTGCAAGTGGATAGAAATAGAAAACACTATCCTGAGTGAGGTATCCCAGACCCAAAAAGAGGAACATGGGATATACTCACTCATAATTGGTTTCTAGTCACAAATAATGGTAATTGAGTCTATATTCTGTGATCCTAAAGAAGATAAATGAGAAGGTGAGCCCAAAGAAAAACATATAGTTATTATCCTGGATATGGGAAGCAGACAAGATTGCCGGGCAAAAAATTGGGAACTTGGGGGTGGGGTGGGATGGGGGTAAGGGGAGATGTGGAGAGAATAGTAAGAAGGGGAGAATGGGGGAACTTGGGGAAACGGGATGATTGGGAGAAAGGAAGGTTGGATAGAGGAGCAGGGAATCACATAACTTAATTAAGGCAGTCATCTTAGGGTTGGCAAGAGACTTGAACCTAGAGGGGCTCCCAGGTACCCAGGGCGATATCCCTAGTTAGCTCCTTGGGCGGCCGAGGATAGGGAACCTGAAATGACCCTATCCTATAGCCATTCTGATGAATGTCTTGCATATTGCCATAGAACCTTCATCTGGAGATGGATGGAGATAGAGACAGAGACCCACATTGGAGCATCGGACTGAGCTCTCAAGGTCCCAATGGGGAGCAGAAGGAGGGAGAACATGAACAAGGAAGTCGGGACCACGAGGGGTGCACCCACCCACTGAGACAGTGGGGCTGATCTAGTAGGAGCTCACCAAGGACTGTGACTGAAGAGGCATGAAATAAGACCGGACTCTTTGAACATGGCAGACAATGAGGGCTGATGAGAAGCCAGAGACAATGGCAAGGGGTTTTGATCCTACTTTATGTTCTGGTTTTGTGGGAGCCTAGCCAGTTTGGATGTTCACCTTCCTAGACCTGGATGGAGGGGCAGGGACCTTGGAGTTTCCACAGGGCAGGGAACCCTGACTGCTCTTCGGACTGGAGAGGGAGGGGGAGAGGAGTGTGGGGAGGAGGAGAGGAGTGGGAGGAGGGGGAGGGAAATGGGATGCTGGGAGGAGGTGGGAATTTCTTTTTTTTTCTTTCAATAAAAAAAATTTAAAAAAAAAAAGAAAGAAAATGCCCAGCATACTTGCCTATAGACTAATCATGCGGATGCATTTTCTCAAATGAGAGTTCCATTTCCCAAATAACTACAACTTGTGTGAAGTGAAAAATAATCAGCTAGAATATTACCCCCTCTATTCTCTTTTGCATTTCCATACTAGTATTGTAAAATACATCTTTGTTTGTGTCCCTCTGTCTGACTGTTAATTTGAAACTGGAACTTGCTAAGTACCCTCAACTTGGGGTAGTCTTGCTTAATCCTCCCAAGAGTTAAAGATACAGGGGCTTTCAGAAGATGAAAGAATTCAGAAGATGGAATTTTATTTTAAGTATCTTTAATCTAAATTCCTTTCAAGAATGCAGCAGAGAGGTTTTTGGGTGCCATGTGACTTGAAAGTTTTAGGCAGTAAAAAAAATCAAAAGCATGAAAGTGAATACACCTAGAAATCACATTTCACAAAATAAGCTAGATTCTGATAGGTAAATACTGCACATTTTATATGTGTAAACTAGATATAAAATTACATTTTTACTTTTTCATTTTAATTATCTTTTTAGGTTAGCATACACAGTATTGGGTTTCATTATGACATCTGTATACATATGTATAATATTGTGTGTATGTGTGTGTGAGAGAGAGAGAAAAAAATCTAGAAAGAAACAAGAAAATGAAGAAAGAGACCTTCTTAAGGTAAGATTTTTTATTTGAGGAAATTTTGTTTTCTCTTTATTTTTTAAAATTAATTAATTAATGTTTTGTAGTCCAATTACAGTTTCCTCTCCATTCCTCCTCTCCTCCTCTTCCTTCCTCCCAGCCCCCTATCCCCCTTCCACTCCTCCTCCTTTCTCATCAGGAAAGGGCAGGTCTACCATAAACATAACCAGCCATAGTATATCGAGTTACAATAAGAACTAGCACCTCCTCTACTATTGAGACTGAACAAGGCAACTCAGTATGAGGGAAGGGTCCCAAAAATGGGTTAACACAGGCAGAGAGAGCATTATGAGACCCACAAGACCAAGCTATACAACTGTAACACATGGAGAGGTCCTAGGCCAGTCAAATACAAGTTCACTGATTGTCGGTTCAGTCTCTGAGACCTTATGAGCCCAGGTTAGCTAATTCTGTGATTTTCTAGTGGTGTCCTTGACTCTTCTGACTCTTACAATTCTTTCTCCCTCTCTTCAGCAGGCTTCCCTGAGGTTCACCTTAGGTTTGGATGTAGGTCTCTGCATCTGTTTCCATCTATTGCTGAATGAAGCCTCTCTGATGATAAGTAAGCTAAGCAACAATTTGTGAATATAGCAGAATATCATTAATAATCATTTAATTGACAATTTGTGCCAGTCATGTTTGGTTCTATCCTAAATCTCTACTCTGTCCAGCCTCTGGGTCTGGCCATCCAGGCAGTGTTAGGGATGGACTCCCTCTCATAGAATGGGTCTCCAGCTGGATCAGTTGTTGGTTGGCCACTCCCACATTTCATACCAACATTCCTCCACCATAACTTGAAAGTAGAGCAAATTTTAGGTGAAAGGCTTTGTGATGGTTTGGCCCGCAATCCCACCACTGGTCTTGCCTGGTTAGAGGACATGGCTGGTTCAGGCTCTGACCTCTATCACTAGGATTCTTAACTAAGATCACACTCATAGATACTTAGGATTTTCTGTTGCACTAGATTTCAAGCTCATCCCATAGACGACCCTGATCCCTTTTGTCTTTCTCAGTTCTCTCTCCATCCAACCTCCACCTGGTCTCTCCTGTTCCCATGCTCATTTCCCCATCTAGACCCCTCCCCCACATCTACCTGTAATTTATTCGATTCTCCCTTCCCAGAAAGATTCATGGTTGTGCCCCCCCCCGGCCGAAATCTCCTCCTTACTTAAGTTCTTGGTAAATTTTGTAAATTGCAGCATGGTTATCATTTACTTTATGGCTAATATCCACTTATTAATGAGTATATACCATGCTTTTCTTCCTGGGTCTGGGTTATCTAAATCAGGATGGATTAACTTTTCAATTCCATCCATTTGCCAGCAAGTTGCGTGTTTCATACATTCATACAATATATTTTGATCATATTCTTTACTGACTTATTTACCAAACTCCTCCCAAAATACTGGCATCTTAGTGATCTACAGAAGCCCCTTGTAGGTCTCAAGATACAGTGCTAAAGAAGAGGCAGTGAAAAGAACCTAAGACCCAGAGAATGGAGAAGTGTGCTGTGAGGAGCTAGCCACTGTACGTATCATGGCTATTGAACACATAAACTCACAGAGACAATGATTACCGCCTAGTGAATCAATAAAAATGAATACAGGATTTGTCAACTTACAGTCCTTCAGGCACATAATCAAGACTGCTTTAACTGGAGAATGTAATTCCACTCTTATTGCTTGGGAAGGTGATATCTAAATGGATATGGCAGTCCTGGAGTCTCAGCAACTGTAGACTCCATTTTCACTCACCCTACTGAGACCTGACAAGATCAGTCCAGCAGAAAATTTCTCTCTCTCTCTCTCTCTCTCTCTCTCTCTCTCTCTCTCTCTCTCTCTCTCTCTCTCTCCTTCTCTCCTCAATCTATTTTGCATTTATTCTACCTGAGATGTTCCAAACAACTGTCCTCTGGCTTGAAAAATAACTAACAGGAATTTTGTTTCCCCTTTAAGAGCTCTCCACACACTGTTTCCTGTGTGAATAAAGGTGCAGAGCTGTTGTTCTGAATGTTTTGTTACTTTTACTTTGAATCTTAGCAAACATCTGACAATTGTGCAAAATGATCTGACCCATACTACTGATTAAGCCTGTGTTATTCCTCTCTCACTTGTGGTGATGGACCCTTCTATGAGAGGCCAGGGTTTTATGAATCCTTAATTCTGTATGACTTAGTTAGCCTGGATGTTACAAACTTCTTCAGTCTAATCCCAAGCAGTTTATCTTAAGCACAATGAAAACAGTACACTTTGAAGAAACTTTCCTAGTGTAATACAGTCCCCAGTGCAAAAAAAGTATAATGACATCAGAACTTAATATAAAGTACATGTGTTTCTTTCAAGAATATAGGCTCTAGAAATAAGCTACCTGTATTAGCTTAAAGCTGATTAAATTTTTAGGTTAACAAACAAAATATAGAGCTTTATGGTATGTTTATACATATGTGTCATGCTATGTATATGAAAATGACAAAGAAAACCAATGCCTTATCTTTTATGATGGTTCCTGATACTTATAGATGGGTGTGATATAGAGAGGAAGGGAGCATAAGTAGGGTAGAGAATAAAGAATGATGGGTAACAGAATCCATGTAATAAGAAAGAAGAAGAGAGAACCAACAAAAAGAAAGAAAATCAGAAGGGTCAGGGGAAGCTGTGATCTGATCTTCCAAGACAAAATCAATACCTTCCAAGAATTTGGTAACATCAAGAAAGAGGACCAGAGAAAAGAACATAAGAGCTAAAAGATGGGAAGGAGTGCTGTGAGAGGCTGGTCTCTAATGACGTGGCTATTACAAAAGTGAATTCATAGCATCTGTGACTACCTAGTGGATCAATAAACGTGAGTATGCAACTATATCCATGGTGTGCTATGACAAAAAGTCCTTCAGGCATGTTCTCTAGAGTGGATAGTATAGCTACATAAAGTGGTGGCACTCATTTCTAAAAATTTTAGGCAATTGTAAATGGCAGTATTATCTTGGTATTTCTGTTAGTATGATCTTTATTTTAAAATGTCCACTTTCCACAATCTATACTCACTTCAAGACAGTATGGATAGGATAAAGGTGCGGTGCTTTCTACAACACATGTGGAGGTCAGTGGAACACTTTGTGGAGTCAGAACTTGTCCTAAAGTTTTAATTAGCTTCTTCAGTTGGATCCTATTTTGGCAGGCTTATATGTCAGGCCTTTCAATCACTGACCCATCTCTCTAATATACAAGCAGTGATTTTTCAATCTAGTCTTGTAGACACATTGGACCATTTATCTTCAAGTAGCATTACCAGTAATCTATTGCTGATGCTTCAGTATTTCTGAAGATGAAGGATTGAAGTCTTGTTTAGTCTCTTCATGACCAGGATGGCACAATAACCATAAGGGTACAGTAGGGGCACATATATTTTAGTGGTAGATAATAGCTATCTAATTGGACTGAAGGTCATTTCAAATACAAGGAAATATTGCCTGGTTCTGAAAACCTAATCAACTATCCAGGGCTAGTATTGTTAGTTATCTTGAAATATATATATATAACTATAATTGGGGGGGGGGGATTAACCATACCAAAACAGCAAAATGTTTTTATTTTCTCCAATAGACTTTACATGCTTTTTTTATTATTATTAAAAATTTCTGCCTCTCCCCTGCCTCCCATTTCCCTCCCCCTCCGCCCTCCTCTCCCTGTCCCTCTCCAGTCCAAAGAGCAGTCAGGGTTCCCTGCCCTGGGGAAGTCCAAGGTACTCCCCCCTCCACCCACGTCTAGGAAGGTGAGCATCCAAAGAAGCTAGGCTCCCACAAAGCCAGTACATGCAGTAGGATCAAAACCCAGTGCCATTGTCCTTGGTTTCTCAGCAGCCCTCACTGTCCGCTGTGTTCAGAGTCCGGTTTTATTCCATGCTTTTTCAGTCCCAGTCCAGCTGGCCTTGGTGAGCTCCCAATAGATCAGCCCCACTGTCTCAGTGGGTGGGTGCACCCCTCGCAGTCCTGACTTCCTTGCTCTTGTTCTCCCTCTTTGGCTCCTCATATGGACCTTGGGAGCTCAGTCCAGTGCTCCAATGTGGGTCTCTGTCTCTATCTCCATCCATCGCCAGATGAAGGTTCTATGGTGATATGTAAGATGTTCATCAGTACGGCTACAGGATAGGGCCATTTCAGGTGCCCTCTCCTCAGCTGCCCAAGGAACTAGCTGGGGACATCTCCATGGTCACCTGGGAACCCCTCTAGAATCAAGGCTCTTGCCAACCCTAAAATGGCTCCCTTAATTAAGATATATACTTCTCTACTCCTATATCCACCCTTCCTTTATCCCAACCATCCCATTCCCCCAAGCTCTCTCCATCTTCCCCTTATCACTTTTCTCTCCCCATTTCCCCTTACTCCCATCCCACCCCACCCCCAAGATTCCAATTTTTGTCCAGCAATCTTGTCTACTTCCAATATCCAGGATAACTATATGTTTTTCTTTGGGTTCACCTTCTTATTTAGCTTCTCTAGGATCACGAATTATAGGCTCAATGTCCTTTATTTATGGCTAGAAACCAATTATGAGTGAGTACATCTCATGTTCATCTTTTTGGGTCTGGGTTAATTCACTCAGGATAGTGTTTACTATTTCCATCCATTTGCATGCAAAATTCAAGAAGTCATTGTTTTTTAACACTGAGTAGTACTCTAATATGTATATATTTCACACTTTCGTCATCCATTCTTCCATTGAAGGGCATCTAGGTTGTTTCCAGGTTCTGGCTATTACAAATAATGCTGCTATGAACATAGCTGAACAAATGCTTTTGTAACACCAAGGGCCAGCTGGATATAGAAAATCTAGGTAAACGAATAAAGAGTACAGAAACAAGCATAACCAACAGAATACAAGAGATAGAAGAAAGAATCTCAGATTCTGAAGATACCATAGAGAAAATAAACACACTGATCAAAGAAAACAGCAAATCCAACAAATTCTCATCACAAAACACTCAGGAAATCTGGAACACTATAACTATAATTTTACTAAATATGCACAGCCCCTAATTTTAATATGAATATATAAATATTTATTCTTGTACCCAGAGATAAATATAGTTCTTACACTTCATCAAAAATAAAATTTTTATTAGCCTCAGACAATCACCAATACAACAACAGAAACCATTAAAAATACGAATAACAGGTGAATGTGCCCTCCCCAGCCTTAGTTGATCTCTCTAAAAATTCCTGCACCCGAGGTCCAGGGAACATCATGCAAACGTAATAAGAAATATTTTCAATTCAGAGGAACAGGAAGCTTGCTGAGATTGCATCTTATAGATATTTAGTCATCCTTAAAATGGCACATAAATAAATAACATCAAACATTATCAAGTTGTATTTATATATTTAGGAATATAAATGTATGTCTGTGTGGGGGGTGGAAAAATATATAAAGATAATTAAAGATAAAGGTGAATTGAGATAATAAAGAGATTATAAGAAAGACTGAGAGCAGTAAGGGAAAAAGAAATGGTATAATTATAATTCATTTGAAAAATATTAAAATTTTAACTTTAGAAATGTAGAGTAAAAGCTGAGCAGTGGTGGAGCATGCTTTTAATCTCAGGACTTGGGAGGCAGAGGCAGGCAGATCTCTATGAGTTCAAGGCCAGCCTGGTCTACAAGACCTAGTTCCAGGATAGTCAGAACTGCTTATGCAGAGAAACCCTGTCTCAGAAAAAAAAAGGAAATGTAAAGTAATAAATAATAAGAAAAATCTATCAATGTAATAAAATATAGCAGATAATAAATACTATAAATGCATAGTATATTTCCAGGTTTTGTGTGGCCAATAGTCAGTCCCATTTCAAATGTTCCCATTTCTTTGCAGTGTCTTGTAGTAGTTTCTTATCCTCTGAGCGATTGTAGTAGAAATACATTATAAGAATATTGAAGTTTGGTGGCGGAACCGGGCTCCGGCGCACAGCAGACGAGACGAGGCGGAACCCTGGCGCGCAGCAGACACGGGGGAGACTTGCAGACACCAGCGAGCAGAGGAGGTCCACGGGGCGGCGAATGGTGAGCCTAGCTGTATCCCTGAAGACCACCCTGTATAGGGAGAGTGTTCTTGACCTGCGGCTGGACACAGGAAACGGAGCCGGGGCACTACCTGACCATCTTGACCCCCCGGTTAGCCTGTGAGGGCTGCTACCCTCTGCTGGGGCTGCTCCTCCTCGCTGAGACCTCTCTCTCCCTGACATATCCCAGATTGTGTCCAGGATCCTCCTTCACTCCCCCTCCCTTCCACTGGGCCCGCGACCATCAAGTTTAAACTCTTTGGGCGCTGGATAGGGAGCTCGGGGCAGAGGGCAGCGGGAGTTCCTCTGTTTTGGTGGCAGAGGGGTAGGCCTTTTATTGGCGAGGTCCCTGGCAAACTAGGGAGAGTGTTCTTGCCCCGCGGCTGGACACAGGAAACGGAGCAGGGGCACTCCCCGACCACCTTGATCCCCCAGTTAGCCTGCTAGGGCTGCTACCCTCTGCTGGGGCTGCTCCTCCTCGCGGAGACCTCTCTCTCCCTGGCATATCCCAGATTGCGCCAGGGTCCTCCTTCACTCCCCCCCTTCCGCTGGGCGCGGGACCACAAATTTAACCTGTTTGGGCGCTGGATAGGGAGCTCAGAGCAGAGGGCACCGCGAGTTCCTCTGTTTTGTTGGCTGGCCTGCAGAGGGGTAGGCCTTTTCTTGGCGAGGTCCCTGGCAAACCAGGAGCCTGGTCCTGGTCCTGAAGACCCTTCTGAGTAGTGAAAGAGATCTTGGCCAGTGGCGGGAACCAAGAAACAGGGAGAAGGCATTTTGTAAGCAGGGCCCCTGGCCAGCAGGAAAACCCGTTCCTGCATTAAAAGACATATTAGACAGCATCGATAGGACGAGATGGGCAGGCGCCAAGGCAAGAATTCACCCAACAATCTGAAAAGCAACAAGAAAACACCAGAACCCAATGATCTCACAACAGAAGGACTTGAACACCCTAACACAGAAGAAGTGGAAAAAATGACTTTATGAAAGCAATAGAGTCCCTTAAACAACATGTAAAAAAAAACACCCTTATAGAAATAGAGGAGAAGTACGACAAAAAGTTTGAAGAAATGAGTAAAATGTTTGAAGAATTGAGTAAATGCGTACATGAGACCCTGGGGGAAACAGTTCAAGAATTGAAAACTGAAATGGAAGTAAGGAAGAAAACACAGACTGCGGACCATCTGGATATGGAAAATCTAGGTCAACGAGCAGAGTCTACAGAAACAAGCATAATCAATAGAATACAAGAGATAGAAGAAAGAATCTTAGATTCTGAGGACACCATAGAGAAAATAAACGCACTGATCAAAGAAAACAGCAAAGCCAACAAATACTCATCACAAAATATTCAGGAAATATGGGACACAATAAAAAGATCAAACAGGGAACCCACCCCCGGCGTGGCGGCCCAGACGCGGCGGGAACCCGGCACGGCCCAGACGCGGCGGAGACCTGCAGACACCAGCAAGCAGAGGAGGATCACGCGGCGAACGGTGAGCCTAGTCATATCCCCTGAAGACCACCTTGTATAGGGAGAGTGTTCTTGCCCCGGGGCTGGACACAGGAAACTGAGCAGGAGCACTCCCCGATCACCTTGATCCCCCAGTTAGCCTGCAAGGACTGCTACCCTCTGCTGGGACTGCTCCTCCTCGCTGAGACCTCTCTCTCCCTGGAATATCCCAGATTGCACCCAGGGTCCTCCTTCGCTTCCCCCCCCCCCTGCAGCTGGGCGAGGGACCACCAAATTTAACCTGTTTGGGCACTGGATAGGGAGCTCAGAGCAGAGGGCACCGCGAGTTCCTCTGTTTTGTTGGCTGGCCTGCAGAGGGGTAGGCCTTTTCTTGGCGAGGTCCCTGGCAAACCAGGAGCCTGGTCCTGGTCCTGAAGACCCTTCAGAGCAGTGAAAGAGATCGTGTCCAGTGGCGGGTCTCAAGAAACGGGGAGAAGGCATTTTGTAAGCAGGGCCCCTGGCCAGCAGGAAAACCCATTCCTGCATTAAAAGACACATTAGACAGCATTGATAGGACGAGATGGGCAGGCGCCAAGGCAAGAATTCACCCAACAATCTGAAAAGCAACATGAAAACACCAGAACCCAATGATCTCACAACAGAAGGACTTGAACACCCTAACACAGAAGAAGTGGAAAAAATGACTTTATGAAAGCAATAGAGTCCCTTAAACAACATGTAAAAAACACCTTTATAGAAATAGAGGAGAAGTACAACAAAAAGTTTGAAGAAATTAGTAAAAAGGTTGAAGAAATGAGTAAATACATACATGAGACCCTGGGGGAAACAGTTCAAGAATTGAAAACTGAAATGGAAGCAAGGAAGAAAACACAGACTGAGGACCAGCTGGATAAGGAAAATCTAAGTCAACGAGCAGAGTCTACAGAAACAAGCATAATCAATAGAATACAAGAGATAGAAGAAAGAATCTCAGATTCTGAGGACACCATAGAGAAAATAAATGCACTGATCAAAGAAATCAGCAAAGCCAACAAATACTCATCACAAAACACTCAGGAAATATGGGACACAATAAAAAGACCAAACATAAGAATAACAGGGATACAAGAAGGAGAAGAGTCACAGCTCAAAGGCCCAGAAAATATTTTTAACAAAATTATGGAAGAAAACTTTCCCAACATAAAGAAAGATATTCCTTTGAATATCGGTCGCTAAGACAGAAAGGCAACCCACTGACTGGGAGAAGATCTTCACTAACCCCGCAACTGACAAAGGTCTGATCTCCAAAATATATAAAGAACTCAAGAAACTAGACCATAAAAGGCTAATCAACCCATTAATAAAATGGGGCACTGGGCTGAACAGATATCTCTCAACAGAAGAAGTTCAAATGGCCAAAAGACACCTAAGGTCATGCTCAACTTCCTTAGCGATCAGGGAAATGCAAATCAAGACAACTTTAAGATACCATCTTACACCTGTCAGAATGGCAAAAATAAAAAACACCAATGATAGCCTTTGCTGGAGAGGGTATGGAGAAAGGGGTACACTCATCCATTGCTGGTGGGAATGCAAACTTGTGCAACCACTTTGGAAAGCAGTGTGGAGGTTTCTCAGGAAATTCGGGATCAACCTACCCCTGGATCCAGCAATACCACTCTTGGGAATATACCCAAGAGAGGCCTTATCATACAACAAAAGTATATGTTCTACTATGTTCATAGCAGCACTGTTTGTAATAGCCAGAACATGGAAACAACCTAGATGCCCTTCAATTGAAGAATGGATGAAGAAAGTATGGAATATATACATATTAGAGTACTAGTCAGCAGTAAAAAACAAGGACTTCTTGAAGTTTGCAGGCAAATGGATGGAAATAGAGAACACTATCCGGAGTGAGGTAAGCCAGACCCAAAAAGAGGAACATGGGATGTACTCACTCATATTTGGTTTCTAGACATAAACAAAGACATTGAGCCTCTAATACGTGATCTTAGAGAAGCTAAATAAGAAGGAGAACCCAAAGAAAAATATATAGGCATCCTCCTTGATGTGGGAGTGTCATATATCAATCTGTTGATTTCATTGGTTAAAATAAAGAAACTGCTTGGCTGGTTCTGATAGGTTAGAACATAGGTGGGAGGAGTAAACAGAATAGTATGCGGACAGGAAGAGGAAGTGAGGTCAGAACGCACACAGCTCTGCTCAGAGACGCCATGCTCCTGTCTCGCGGGCAGACGGGATAGCTCAGCTCTCTGAGGCACTCGAGATGAAGCTCCAACCCAGGATGGACGTAGGCTAGAATCTTCCCGGTAAGCGCACCTTGGGGTGCTTACTCACATTATTAGAAATGGGTTAGTCCAGGTGCAAGAGTTAGCCCGTAAGAGGCTAGAGTTAGTGGGCCAAGCAGTGTTTAAATGAATACAGTTTGTGTGTTGTTATTTCAGGCATAAGCTAGCCAGGTGGCTGGGGTGTTGGGGATGCAACCCCGGTGCGCCCCATTTCAACACCTCCTAAATATTAACCTTCATCAGGTGATGAAAGGAGACAGAGACAGAGACCCACATTGGAGCACTGGACAGAAATCTCAAGGTCAAAATCAGGAGAAGAAGGAGAGAGAGCACGAGCAAGGAACTCAGGACCGCGAGGGGTGCACCCACACACCGAGACAATGGGGATTTTCTACCGGGAACTCACCAAGGCCAGCTGACCTGGGTTTGAAAAAGCCTGGGATAAAACCGTCTTGGGAAAAAACATAGAGACAATGAGGACTACTGACATCTCAAGAACAATGGCAATGGGTTTTTGATCCTACTGCACGTATTGGCTCTGTGGGAGCCTAGGCAGTTTGGATGCTCACCTTACTAGACCTGTATGGAGGTGGGTGGTCCATGGACTTCCCACAGGGCAGGGAACCCTGATAGCTCTTTGGGCTGAACAGGGAGGGGGACTTGACTGGGGGAGGGGGAGGGGAATGGGAGGCTGCAGTGGAGAAGAGACAGAAATCTTAAATAAATAAATAAATAAATAAATTAAAAAAAAAGAATATTGAAGTTTTCAATACTGTAGCTCTGTAATAGAGATTGAAGTCAGGGATGGTGATGCCTCCAGAAGTTCCTTTACTGTATAATATTCTATTGGCTATCCTGGGTTTTTTGTTTTTCCATATAAAGTTTATTATTGTTCGCTCAATGTCTGTGAAGAATTTTTTGGGATTTTAATGGGGATTGCATTGAATTTATAGATTGCCTTTGGTAGAATTGCCATTTTTACTATGTTGATTCTACCCATCAAAGAGCATGGGAGAGCCTTCCATTTTTGGTGTCCTCTTCAATTTCTTTCTTCAAAGATTTAAAGTTCTTGTCAAATAGATCTCTCACTTCCTTGGTTAGAGTTACCCCAAGATATTTTATGCTATTTGTGGCTATCGTGAAAGGTGAAGTTTTTCTGAATTCCCTCTCTGCTTCTCTATCCTTTTTGTTTAGGAGGGCTACTGATTTTTTAGTTGATCTTGTAACCTGCCACATCACTGAAGTTATTTATCAGCTATGGTAGTTTTTGGTAGAGTTTTTGGGGTCACTAATGTACACTATCATATCATCTACAAATAACGAAAGTTTGACTTCTTCCTTTCTGATTCGAATCCCCTTGATCTCCTTATGTTGTCTTATTGTTATTGCTAGAACTTCAAGAACAACGTTGAAGAGATATGGTGAGAATGGACAGCCTTGTCTTTTCCTGATTTTAGTGGAATGGCTTTGAGTTTCTCTCCATTTAATTTGATATTAGCTGATGGCTTGCTATATATTGCTTTTATTGTATTTAGGTATGATCCTTGTATCCTGAACCTCTCCAAAACCTTTTATCATAAAGGGGTGTGGAATTTTGTCAAATGCTTTTTCCGCATCTAATGAAATGATCATATGTTTTTTTTTCTTTCAGTTTATTTATATGATGGATTACGTTGATAGATTTTTGTATGTTGAACCAGCCCTGCATCTCTGGGATGAAGCCTACTTGAGCATAATGGATAATTTTTCTAATGTGTTCTTGGATTCGGTTTGCCAGTATTTTATTAAGAATTTTTGCATTGATGTTCATGAGTGAGATTGGTCTGTAATTCTCTTTCTTGGTTGGGTCTTTGTGTGGTTTTAGAATCAGGGTGACTGTAGATTCATAAAAAAGAGTTTGGCAATGACTCTTCTGATTCTATTATGTGAAACACATTAAGGAGCATAGGTATCAGCTCTTCTTGGAAGCTCTGATAAAATTCTGCATTAAAACCACCAGGTCCTGGGCTTTTGTTGTTGTTGTTGTTGTTGTTGTAAGGTTTTTTCTGACAGCTTCTTTTTCCTCATGATTTATTGGTCTATTTAAACTGTTCACCTGGTCTTGATTTAATTTTGGTAAATGGTACTTACTAAAAACAAGGTTGTCTGCATGGTCCTTGGCTTAGGAACAGTTTCCTGCTCCTACACTAAGTCTACCCACCCAGAGGTGTGAGTGTCTGCCCCACCCCCGCAGGCCTGAAGGTCCCTGCAAGGAAGTGCTGGCACCTTCAGCTTGTGCTGCAGGGTCTCCTGTGTTCTACTCCACCCTGCCCTGCTCCCCACGTTCACTCTTTTGTCCGTGGTGTCCTTGGGCTACCAAGCATCCCTGTTTCAGTGCTAAAGAGTTCCATCTGGATGGGTGTGCTATCCCTGGGCAGCCTTCCCGGAAGAGAGCACAACCCCCCTTCCCCAGCTCCTGCTGCATGGGTGTCTTTGTTGCACAAAGCCCAGCCTCCCACAAGCCTGCCCTGTTGTCTGCATGGTCCTTGGCTCAGGAACAGTTTCCTGACTGCACTAAGGCTAACCACCCAGAGGGGTGAGTGTCTGCCCCACCCCCTGCAGGCCTGAAGGTCCCTGCAAGGGAGTGCGGGCACCTTCAGCTTGTGCTACAGGGTCTCCTGTGTTCTACTCAACTCCCCCCCCCCCCCCGCATTCGCCCTTTTGTCCCGTGGTGTCCTTGGGTTACCAGGCATCCCTGCTTCAGTGCTGAGGAGTTTTTTCCGGACTCTGGACAGGCTATCCACCCAGAGGGGGATACTAGGCATCCCTGTTTCAGTACTGAGGAGTTCCATCCAGACAGGAACAGTTCCTGCTCCTGCACTGAGGAGTTCCACCCAGAGAGTCAGTCACAGCAAAGACTGAGCAAGACAACAGGCCTCTCCTGGCTCCATTTGAAGGAAGAGATGGGCAGGCACCAATGCAAAAATTCCTCCAACAACCTGAAAGGCAACATGACATCACCAGAATTCAGGGATCCCTACTCCAGAAGAAATAGAAGAAATCGACGTTAAATGGAACTATATGAAAATAATAGAGGACCTTAAACAGGAGGTGAAAAACTACCATAAAGAAATAGAGATGACAAACAAAAAGGTAGATGAAATGAATAAATCACTCAAAGATACCCAAGAAAAACAAGAAAATGCAATCAAACAGGTAAGGGAAACGGTTCAAGACTTGAAGAATGAAATGGAGGTAATGAAGAAAACACAAACTGAGGGAAGGCTGAATATGGAAAATCTGGGTAAACAAACAGGAACTACAAAGACAAGTATTACCAACAGAATACAAGAGATAGAAGAAAGAATCTCAGACACTGAAGATACTATAGAGGAAATAAACTCACTGATTAAAGAGCAAAACTAATCCAACAAATTCTTAACACAAAACATTCAGGAAATTTGGGACACCATGAAAAGACCAAACCTAAGAATAATAGGGGTAGCAGAAGGAGAAGAACTACAGCTCAAAGGCACAGAAAATATATTCAATAAAATTATAGAAGAAAACTTTCCCAACATAAAGAAGGATATTCCTATGAAGGTACAAGAAGCATACCGAACACCAAATAGACTGGACCAAAAAAAAAAAGTCTCCACGCCATACAATAATCAAAACACAAAACATACAGAATAAAGAAAGAATATTAAGAGCTGCAAAGGAAAAAGGTCAAGTAACATATAAAGATAAACCTATCAGACTTACACCTGACTTCTCAATGGAAACCATGAAAGCCAGAAGGTCTTGGATAGATGTGCTGCAGACACTAAGAGAACATGGATGCAAGCACAGACTACTATACCCAGCAAAGCTTACATTCACCATCGATGGAGAAAACAAGATATTCCAGGACAAAAACAGATTTAAACAATACATTGCCACAAACCCAGCCTTACAGAAAATACTAGAAGAAAAATCACAAACCAAGGAAGCCAATAAGACCCATAATAACACAAGCATCTGACAACTCTCGACCAGCACAACTCAAAGAAGGGAAACACAAAAACTCTACCACCAAAAAATATAATAATAAAAAAAAAAAACAGATTTAACAACTACTGGTCATTAATATTGTCAGGAGCCATTTTCCTCCTAAAAATCATTACAGGAACCATCACCCTGGGACGTCTGCAGAGAACCCCACACCCATAATTATGTTAAGAATCGTTCTATTGACAGAACCTACCCCACCCAATTAAGCTGCTAATGGAGAGCTATCTGTTGGCGGAACCTGCCCCACATTCCAGACTATCTAGAGAACTAGGTGTGTCAACTCGTGACTCCTTGGCCTATGTGACCTGACCCTACGTGACCTGACCAAACGTAACCTCCTGGCCTACGTGATGAACCTGAACCACATGACCTAGACCACGCACCGAGATCCCGTGCCCCTGCCCCCCAAAGCCCCTCATCCATGGGCTATATAAGCAGCAACCAGGACCCTAATAAACGGAGGCTTTGACAAGAACCCCTGCTTAGCCTCCTTCCTCTTTCCTAGCCCATTTATCTTCCAGATAGTACCTCTCCTTGACCCTGGAATAACTGACTGCAGGGTGGGTTACGACCCCTAGACTGAGTAACCCACCCAAGGCAATCTACATAATATCACTTAACATCAATGAACTCAATTCACCTATAAAAAAGCACAGGTTAAGAGAATGGATATGAAAACAGGATCCAACATTCTGTTGTTTACAAGAAACACATCTCAACCACAAAGACGGACACTAGCTCAGAGTAAAGGGTTTGGAAAAGGTTTTCCAATCAAATGGACCAAAGAAACAAATGGATGTGGCTATAATAATATATAACAAAATTGATTTCAAACTAAAATCAATCAGAAGAGATGGAGAAGGAAACTTTATACCCACATATGTAAAAGAAACATTACTAGAACTCAAAGCATACATCAAACCCCACACTCTAATAGTAGGAGATTTCAACACTCCTCTCTCACCAATGGAGAGGTCAACCAGACAGTAACTTAACGGGAAATAAGAGAACTATCAGATGTATTGAACCAAATGGACTTAACAGACAGACATCTATAGAACATTCCACCCAAACAGAAAAGAATATACCTTCTTCTCAGCATTGCATGGAACCTTCTCAAAAATTGATCACATAATTGGTAACAAAGCAAACATACATAGATACAAAGAAATTGTAGTAACCATGTGTGTACTATCGGATCACCATGTAATAAAATTAGAATTCAACAAAAATTCTAACCCCAGAAAGCCTAAACTCATAGAAATTGAACTGTCAACTACTGAACCACCCCTGGATCAAGGAAGAAATAAAGAGAGAAATTAAAGTCTTCCTTGAATTCAATGAAAATAAAGACACATCATACCCAAACCTATGGGACACTATGAAAGCAGTGCTAAGAGGAAAGTTCATAGCACTAAGTGCCCACATATAGAAAATGGAGAAAGCACACATTAGAGACTTAACAGCACAGCTGAAAGCTCTAGGAAATAAAAGGAAGCAGATTCACCCAAGAGAAGTAAAAGACTGGAAATAATCAAACTGAGGGCTGAAAACAACAAAATAGAAACACAGAAAACTATCCAAAGAATCAATGAAAAAAGGAAGCTGGTTCTTGGAGAAAATCAACAAGATTGAAAAACCCCTATCCAAACTAATCAAACAGCAGAGAGAGGTTTTGCAAATTAACAAGATTATAAATGTTAGGGGGATTTCAGTCCGGTGCTCCAATGTGGGTCTCTGTCTCTGTCTCCTTTCATCGCCTGATGAAGGTTACTATCCAGGAGGATGCCTATATGTTTTTCTTTGAGTTTACCTTCTTATTTAGCTTCTCTAGGATCACGAATTATAGGCTCAATGTCCTTTATTTATGGCTAGAAACCAATTATGAGTAAGTACATCCCATGTTCCTCTTTTTGGGTCTGGCTTACCTCACTCAGGATAGTGTTTTCTATTTCCATCCATTTGCATGCAAAATTCAAGAAGTCATTGTTTTTTACTGCTGAGTAGTACTCTAATATGTATATATTCCAGCAGAAGGAGAGAGAACATGAGCAAGGAACTCAGGACTGCGAGGGGTGCACCCACACACTGAGACAATGGGGATGTTCTATCAGGAACGCACCAAGACCAGCTGGCCTGGGTCTGAAAAAGCCTGGGATAAAACCGGTCTTGCTGAACATAGAGACAATGAGGACTACTGAGAACTCAAGAACAATGGCAATGGGTTTTTGATCCTACTGCACATACTGGCTTTATGGGAGCCTAGGCAGTTTGGATGCTCACCTTACTAGACCTGGATGGAGGTGCGTGGTCCTTGGAATTCCCACAGGGCAGGGAACCTTGATTGCTCTTTGGGCTAATGAGGGAGGGGAACTTGGTTGAGGGAGGTAGAGGGAAATGGGAAGCGGTGGCGAGGAGGAGGTAGAAATCTTTAATTAATTAACTAATTAATTAATTAAAAAAGAAATGTTAGGGGGACATAACCACAGACACAGAGGAAATTCAGAGAATCATTAGATCTTACTACAAAAGCCTGTATGCCACAAAATTGGAAAATGTGAAAGAAATGGACACTTTTTTAGATAAATACCATATACCAAAATTAAATCAAGACCAGATAAACAGTTTAAATAGACTGTAAAAGGCTAATCAACCCAATTAAAAAATGGGGCACTGAACTGAACAGAGAATTCTCAACAAAAGAAGTTCAAATGGCCAAAAGACACTTAAGGTCATGCTCAACCTCCTTAGTGATCAGGGAAATGCAAATCAAAACAACTTTAAGATACCATCTTACATCTGTCAGGATGGCTAAAATCAAAAACACCAATGATAGCCTTTGCTGGAGAGGATGTGGAGTAAGAGGAACACTCATCCATTGCTGGTGGGAATACAAACCAGTGCAAACACTTTGGAAATCAGTGTGGATGTTTCTCAGGAAATTTTTTATTCTAAATGAATATACAACTAATAAGCAAAAAAAATTGAATTTTTCAAACCTGACAATGGAAATTTAACAGAGTAATAATTTTGATTGGCACATTAGGATTGCTGTTATACCATGAATATTCATTGGACACGTTGCACAGAACACCAAAGGAGGTACTGAGTCTCAGATTTAAAAAGCAAAACATACAAACCTTTAGAAAGATAATCATAAAACATCATAAAAGTGGAACCCTCAAATGAGGACACACAGTTTTAATCAAAGCACTAGAAGGTAGATCTTTGAATTCAAAGTCAACATGGCCCCCAAAGTGTGTGTCAGGGCAGCCATGGCAACAGAGAAACTGTCTTTGGCAGATATGCTCTCTTGCTCAGCTTTCCGTGCTGTGGTCAGGTAGATGCATCGAGCCTCCTACAACTTCCTGTAAGTTTTATTCTGACTTTGCCTCTTGTCAACGGAAGCAGCACCATGCTGTCTGTGTACCTAAATCTTGTGTGTACTGGTGAGTCCTGCTGGGAATGAAGGGTGTAGAATAACAGGGTGGAAATATCGTCATGGGAGCCTGGATCTTTCTGCAGAAGAAACACTGGCTTCCCTGGTTGATATTGGTGTATGAGTTCCTCATAATGAAGTGAGCTCTGACTCTAATGTACAGAGATCCAACAGGGATCAGGGTATCAGATCACTAGGCTGTTGGAAGGAGATAGATCATCCATCATGAGCTTTTGTTTCCAGGCTTCATCCTACTCCTGCGGACTTTGGCACAAACAGGTGAGTCCAGCCTCAGCCATGAGATACTACTACTTGTGCCAATAGAGAAGATTCATTCTAACAGGAGAGTAGGCATCACGGTGTGTTGTCTAGTGGAATCTGTGAGTGATTCTTTGGTTAATCTCCTGAACTGTGAAGTTAGGACCTTGAAAACACACCTCTCAGTCCTGTTCCAAATTGTACTGGACACCGCCACTGGCTCAGTTAAGCATCAATTTTGATCAGACAAACATTTTTGGTTTTTTTTTTTTAAGACAGGGTTTCTCTATGTAGTTCTTACTATCCTAAAAATCACTTTGAAGACCAGGCTGCCCATGAACTCATATATTCACCTGTCTCTGCCACCCAAGTGCTGGGATTAAAAGAGTGGATATAACTGGGCAGTGGTGGCCACTTCTTTATTTCCAGCACTTGGGAGGCAAAGGCAGGCAGATCTCTGTGAGTTCAAGGCCAGCCTGGTCTACAACAGCTAGTTCCAGGACAGGCTTGAAAGCTACAAACCCAGTCTTGAGAAATAAAAATAATATTAAAAGAGTGGGCATAACACCTGAAGAATAATCAATACTTTTAAATAAAAAATAGTCTTTCCCTTTCTACACTCTCACCTGACCATCACCACTTATTTTGATATTATGATGCTATCATTTATTACTTTTTAAATATGTGTGTCACTTGACAAGCCATTGAAGTTATTTTTGTCTTCAAACAACTTTGCTACAGAAAGAATTTGTGCATCACCAGCACACTGTTGACACGTCTCGTTTTTGCTTGCTTTACTGAGCTACTGTTACTTTCTCCACATGAGGATATCAGGTCACTCATTACCAGCCTTTCTTTCTGCTTGAAGATCTTCACAGCATTTCCAGTGTTTCTAATGATGAACTCTTGTATACTACTGTTTTTCTGAGAAAATCATTATCTTGATTTCTGAAGGACAGTGTTGCTTATATTTATAGGCAGGGTTTTTCTTTTTCTACTGACTTCATTGAATACATCATCCTGAACTCTTGTGAATTAGCTGTAATTAGAAGTTCCTTATATGTTCTTTGCTTCTCTTATTATTCTGATTTCAGGATCTCTTATGATAATAATATGTTCTGTGATCATGATCGTTTGGGTTTAATTTCTTTTTTACAATTTGACCTTCTTGGACCTGACCATGTTAATTTTACTCCAAGTTCAAGAGTTTTCTATTCTTTCTTCTCTACATTTTTGTTTATTTTTATTAGCTGTTTTCCTTTCTTTTGTTAATTCTTTGATAATTTAATACAATGTATTTGATTATATGCATCACCCTGTGTAACTAGGGTGTAATGATCATCCTAGTTTCACTCCACTAGACACTAAAGAGAACCTCTGTGTACCTTTATTCTTTCTTGAACTTCTGACTGATAATTTGGTATTGGGAGTCACTCAAAAATATCCCGACATTTTTCTTTATTGAATTTTCATTCATTTCTGCATTTGCCCATCATATTATATAAAGCCTGACCTAAGCACATTAGTTCTCTTATTTTATCGTATTTACTATTGAAATAATCTATTAACTTTGTAAATTTTTGCATTTATCTGAGTTTTACCCATGTGCACATAACTCATGTTTTTTTGTGTGCCTGTGTGTTTATGTTTGTGTGTGTATGTGTCTGTGTCTGTATGTCTGTGTTGGGTGTGCATTTGCTATGACACAACTATGAAAGTGAAGGAAAACTTCTGGAATCGGTTTTCTCTTTTCACCATGTGTGTCCCAACAATAGAAACCAGAGAGTCAGGCATGGCAGCAACAGCTTTACCTCCTTAAACATCAAGCTGGTCTACAAGTTTGTCCAATTCAGTAGTTGTATGTTTTGCTTAAGAGAGATGTTGCTAAAAAATTTTATGTTGTTCAATGATTTGCTTCCAAATTTTATAAAAGATTTTAATCAGAGTTAATTTTTTATAGTTAGATACCATCTTTTTGTTTTATAAAAGACTGTTCTCTTTAATTTAATTTCTTGAGACTTTCATACATGAATAGTATATTTGCATCATTTCTACCCATTTGAATATATTCAAAGAACTTGATACCCTATGCCATGGATACTTCCCCAGTCATGTTTCTTGCTGTTCTATTCTCAAGAACTAAGACAAGGAAACTATCTAGATGTCTTTCAAATGATGAACGGATAATAAAAATGTGTCACATACACACTCTGTAATACTAGCCAATGGTAAGTAATAACAAAACCATGAACTTTTTAGAAATATAAATGATTTAGAAAATATTTTACTGAGTGAGATTACATAAACCATAAAAAAATGCCACATTTTCTGTCTTATGTCATGTTCTTAGCTCTGAAACTTTATTCATGATATCTTATAATTCTGTAATTGTTTTAAAAATACTACAATGAATTATCTGTTGTGGGCTTCATAAATCTTCCTTTCCACTGTATTTACTACCAAAGCCTCAGCATTGTTTTCTGGCATGTTTGACTTCTCTGATTTTCATACGCAAGTTTTTACACAAAGAACCTTCATATTAAAGAGAACCATTACCTCTGTCACATCCAGATGTTCTATGGATATTAATAGACCTTTAATATTAATTCTAACCTGAGAATAGATTTGGGTAAATTGGATGCAACCCTTGACAGGATAGCATTGATGTCAGTTTCCCACGTTTCACTAACTTGCTTCCTCAGTTTTCAGATCAGATGCTTTTGGTAGCTGGGCTTCCTGGTACGGTCAATTACTGGCCACTTATCACAATCAGGTAAAGTTTTTCACTGGGGCACTTGAAAGCCTCAGCCTGAGCAGTGTTTCAAGATGTCCACACAGGTTGATGTCTATATGGTCTACTGTCTCTTTTCTCAGAAACATCTCCCATGTGGATACAAAAGAATGACCAAGATTCATGGGCTGGCAATCATGAGTCCAAATAATTTTATTCAACAAGTGACTGAAGAGGCAGAACAATGCTGTTCTCTCAATGTTCCACATGCAAGGAGCCTGAAATGGTTAAGAAACTATATGTCTGTAACTAACTTGTCACTCAGTATAGAAACATGAGCCGATGTGACCTCTGTGAATGAAGCTCTGTACAAGAGTACTTAAGAGACAGAGTAGCACAAAGGATTCATTCCTCCTGTTTGTTGTTGATTTTCTCGGTTCCGTGGTTCTAGGGGCTGACTTCCCTCACTGCTGAGATATTGAACATTCACAATGTATTTCTAATCCAGTATTGTTAAATTTCTAGAGTCTATGAAGGTGAGTCAAAAACATTCCTTTTTTATAACTTCTTGGCCATCGTTCCAATCTGTCTTTTCACAAATGAATCTTTTCCTCAAATCCTCTGATATAATTTCCTCTTAAATTACATTTTTTCACAACTAAATCTACTTCATTATTTAATACTTACTCAAAATTCTCAATTAACATATCTTAGCATAGAAAGATATTCCATATGTACATGGTAGTTGGGTGACACACAAGACATCAAAATGACACTGTTTTGTTTGACACTTTCCTTGGGAAGATATAACACGGGCAATTCTGGTAACCCCATAAAGGAAACCCAGGACAGACCAAACAATGATTGCATCAATGTCCAAATCTTTGAACTTGTACATCTATTGAGATTACTAATAGCAGTATGGATACGGGTTTATTTGCTGAAACAAGGGATAACTCAAAATCATTACTGAAAACACATCTCAATATGGGTGATTTTCATGAAAGCCAAAACCATGGAGCTCCCTGCACAACTTGCTGGCAACTGAATGAGTCTTGGATATCTCCTTTCAGAATTCAGCCGGAAAAGTAACTTACAGTTTCTATTGAGCAGAAAGGGCCACTGGTGATTCTTGCAAGTTTCAGCTCTCCAATATATTAATGTTTGTTTACCTCTTGAGTCCCCTGAGCCTTTAAAGCTCTAACATTGAAACAGAGATGTTTCAGTTCAGAGAAAAGAGTCAAACGATGGACCCTGAAGAAGTAAAATTTGGAGACACTGATCTCAGGAATGAAGGTAGATCACTAAATATTTTACTCTGTGTATCTTTCCACAGGAATTAATAACAAACCTACACTGTCTGCCTGGGCAAGCCATGTTACTCCTCAGGGACAGAATGTGACCCTCACTTGTGACACTCACGGTGTGTTTAACATAGTCAAGTTGTACAAAGAGCACGGGGATCCTAAATTTCAGGTCCATAATGGAATGTTCCAGAGGAGTCTTATCTTGGGGCCTGTGACCCCAGCATTTGGAGGAACCTACAGATGCTATAGTTATAAGCCTCAATACCGTAATGAACTCTCATCACACAGTGAGCCTCTGAAGATCATAATTTCAGGTCAGAGATCTTATTTGCTGTGTCTTTTCATTCTGCAAAACCTCCCTACAGGAGAATTTTTTAAATGAGTTCTAGTCAGAATCTCAGCATTTTAAAGGAATATGCTACACAGGCAATTGGAAAATATTGTGCTGTTACCAGGGTCAAATAAGTGGGAAATGGTCATAGAAAGATGGAGGATGCTGTGCATGAGCCAACATAAAAATGAAAAGGACACTGGGACACTGATGGAAAGGACAGATTAAGGGAGAAAATAGCATAGGATTTCTGGGATACATAAATTGATAGCAAGTTCATGTTCAAAATCTATTTATTTTTAGGAATCTACAGGAAACCTTTCCTTCTGGCCTTACCAACTCCTCTGGTAAAATTAGGAGAGAAGGCAACATTGAAGTGCCACTCAGAGATTATGTTTGACATTTTCATTTTGACTTCACATAGAATGGGAATAAACAAGGACTCTTATCAGCTCTCTGCAGAATATCATTTTGGAGGATCCAATGCCAACTTCCCAATAGGACCTGTGACACCTGAGCATGCTGGGACTTACACATGCTATGGTTCTTACAAGCATACACCATATGAGTGGTCTGAATCCAGTGACCCTGTTGACATAAAGATCACAGGTAAGAGGGTGTTACCTGGTCACCAACCTCTCTGAGATGAGAACAGTTATTATATAGACAGCATGTCCTAGATGAGTATGAGAAGCTTAGAGAAAGGCAGACTTGGAGAGCATATTACTGACATAGACGATAAAAACAGAGATACAAGAACAAGCCATTGGTTGTAACATAAAACACAGATACAAGGATGTCAAAGGAATCGTACCTAGAGATAAATAGAATGGAACAGCTTTGTGAGACTAATATGTATCAGAAACAATGACATCCTTCTACTAATGTTCAAAGGCCTAGAAGTTTATAATTTTGTTTGGCTTCTCCCTCTAAAAGACATCTGTCAGAAGACCTAGACATATAAGTCTGATCTGTATTCATGTGCCAAATGTGGTTGATTCTTCATGGGTCCTGAGGTCTTGGTACAGATGGCACCCATAGAATTTCTGTCCAAGTTTAACAGTTCTTCCATTCTTGTACTTGACTAACTATTCATCAAAGAATAGCATAACCCTAGGTAATTAAGTAGACCACCAGTCGCTGTCTGTTCTCTATATTTCCAAAATGTTGTCAGCCCATGTTCCAAATTCATTCACACATTCTAGGATTGGTGAAAAAATCCTATAGTGGTTCCCCTGGAATAGACATATGCAAATAATACAGAGGCATGGACATATGTTGTAGGGAGAGGGGCCCCTATGGTGTAGGAGGTTCTTTTGTATTTGTATTGCTTTCCTTGGTTATTAAAGAAACTGCCTTGGCCTAGTTGATAGGGCAGAACTCAGGTAGTCAGGGAAGACAGAACAAAATTCTGGGAAAAAGGGCAGAGTGGCAGATGCTATGAATCTCTGGCCTGAGACCGACATAGGTTAGAATCTTGCCAGTAAGCCATAGTCACGTGGTGATACACAGATTTAATAGAAATGGGTTAATCAAGATGTGAGAGTTAGCCAATAAGAGGCTAGAGCTAATGGGTCAGGCAGTAATTTAATTAATACAATTTCTGTGAGGTTATTTTGGGTGTAAACTAGCCAGGAGGGGTGAAAAAACAGGCCCTCTCTCCTTGCAACAGAAATATATACAAACAGGCAGACTGAGAGAAAGATTCAAATACTGAGGAAATAGTAAGCATGACATATGTGGGAAGAAAAAAATCTGCAAAAAGTTTTAAGCTTAATATTGGGTATTTCAAAGCAGAAATAGGGAGCAGATGGTAGATTACACTTGAGCAGTAAACACACTACAAGAACCAAGGGAGGGAAGTTCATCATGGTCCCTGTTCAAGGAAACAAACACATTCATGGGATATTATGTCCTTTGAAAAGAGAGATCCATTAACACAGATATGGGGGGAAATGCCAGATATAAAATTAATTACTTAGAATGAAGTCAGATTCTACATTTTTAATATACATACGATGAGGAAGTTATAAGTCATAAAATTGGGAACAAACCATGAGAAGGGGAAGGATATTAAGAAAGTGGAATGGAAAAGAGAAGAAATACATATGACATGGAAGGGGAAAGGAGGGGGAAGGACCAGCAAAAGTTGTATAAGGGAAGCGATTAGGAAGAAAATGTACAAAATGAACTGTTTGAGAATGTCTTAATGAAGTTCATTGCTTTATATCTTAATTAAAACAAAATAATAAGTATCTCTAATTAACCCAATGATTGACAAAACATTTGGAAAAACTGAAATTATAAAGAACAATGGGAAAAGGAATGGAATCAGTGGAAATCGATAGAGAAGAAAGAATGATAGCATAAATATGATCAAGATTACATATATAAACATGTAACAACACTTAAAGAAAAAGAAGTGACAAAACGATGTCACTTTAATTTCACATTTATAATGAAAACAAATATAAAACACTTTATATAGTTGAATGTTTCATAATAAATCCAATTACTACATATATTAAATATCTGTTTTATAAAAACAAACTTAAAAAGAAAGATGGTATGAACTAATGAATATCAAGGCAGAAATTCTCAAAAAGTGAGAACTGAAATAAAATATATCAGTATAGGATTGAAATCAGAGATCAGTAAGTAATATAGAAGAAAAGAAGGAGATGGGAAATAAAGGGAGGTAGTGAAGGGAAAGATAAATGTGGGGTAGAGAGACATCACAGAAATGGAAGCAGGGAGAGAAAACACTGAGGAGTGACTGAACACTGGTAAGGAACTGCTCCTCTACTGTCTCTACCTTCTTCCTTCTAGGTTTATACAAGAAACCTTCTCTGTCTGCCCTGATGGGACCTGAGGTGACATCAGGAGAGAACATAACCTTGTCCTGCACCTCTGACCATCAGTTTGACTTGTTCCATCTGTCCATGAAAGGAGTGCCTCTGGGACATGGGTTGCCCGCAGAGCAGAGCCGCAGTGGAACATTCCAGGCCAACTTCCTTCCTGTTCCTTTGATCCAGGCAGAGACGTATAGATGCTATGGTTCTTTCAGGAACTCTTCCCATGTGTGGTCATCCCCAAGTGACCCATTGTTCCTTTCTGTCTCAGGTAAGAAAGTCTTATATGTATCTCATATCTTATGACTAAGGAGATCCTAAAGAAACCATGTCTGAGAACCATCTTACTGATGATAGAGAGACTCAGTAACATATACATATAAATATGTGTATATGTGTGTGTTACAAAATAAAACAATATTAATCAAAGACAAAGAGGCTATCAATGTAAGGGAGTGTATGGAAAAGCCTGGAGGAAGGATACCTGAGATGCTCTGAACAGATGAGAAGAATAAGAAAAGAGATAAAATTATATTTCATTTAAGAAGTTTTTTAAAAGACATGGAGTTTAAGAATGAATATCAAATTACAAAGTAATAGATAAGGAGCCTCTCAAAGAATCCTTGTCCTGATCGGTCAGCCACACTGGGATGTGTATGAATCCATAGAGAATAAGAAAAAGGTCAGGACAGACTCATTAAGGATAAGATTGCAATCAGTTTGGACAGGTCACAGAAGGAGCAGCCTCCTGATCTGTCCCTCACATAGCTCTCTACAGTATTCCTATTGACTCATCACAATGTGAAATAAACACCTCAAAGCAAATCACATAATGGCATGCTATGATTCTAAAGGCTCAGCACTAAGAGGTGGAGTAGGTGCTGCTTACTCTCCAAATTTAAAGGACTTTGCATGTGGGGAAGGCACATAGTCTTTCGATGAACTTTTACCCTCTCCTCTCCTCTTCCCTAGTAAACTCATCAAGAAATTTCACTTCATCCACTGAACCAGACTCCAAAACTAGTAAGTAATTTCCCCCTTCTCTATTGTGGAAACGTGGGGACCAAATGCTCTTGGGCTCATATTTTGACTTGCCTTCTTCACATCTTAGTAGTCTTAACATCATCATATCCTCTATCTTATTCTTAAACTCTATAACTCCAGAAGTTTTTAGGAGCAGCATGGGAACTATACCTGAAATCTCCTTCAAGTAAAAGGGAGAGTAGATTTAGCCCCCTTCCAGGAACAATGAAGTGCTCTTTCTAGCTCAGTTTTTCCTGGAGAGAAGATCATAGAGCCTGAAAAAGAAAGCAAGCAAGCTGAAAGGACAATTTTATAAAAAGACATTACCTGTGATAGACTACACTAGGCTTTACTTTAGCCCTTTGGAAGAATTAGTAGTTTGGTTCAAGAGTGTTGTAGATGTAGAAGTTGCTAACCAGATTAAGTGAGCACTGGTATAAATCTCAGCTTAAAATAATGAGCACATGACCTTTACCCAATGTCCTGCAGTTTTCTGCCACAGGCAGAATGTCCGTGTATTCTTGGATGTTGGGACTTCTGCTGGTGCATGGACAACTTACTAGCAACAACACTGCTATAACTGACACTCCTTCTGCCAACAGTTATCAATTGCCCCTAGGCCCTTGACTAGGGTTGGGACTTCATGTCCACCTCCCTTCTCCATGATGGGATTTTTGTCTAGCTTGATCTTGCCCTGCTCTTTGGCATGTTATCTTGCCCTCTTGTGAAGCTCCCATATTAAGCTGCCCTCAGTGTATAGAAGACAGTTTCCTTATAGTTATCAGAGCATCTTTTTGAAATCTCTTCTTCCATCTCTTTAACAATGATGCTGAACATTTGGAGAAAGATATGAGGTGTAAACATCTCATTTAGGACAAAGAATTCTATGGTCTCTTATTCTCCACAGCTTGCCCAGTTGTGGGTATCTGTGTTAATCACCACCTCTCACAAATATAGAACCTGCTCCTGAGAGTTGAGAAATGCATTATTTATAGGGGTAAGCCTTTAGAAGTCAGTTTAGTACTATTTCCATTGAGCAGAATATTATTAGTAGGTTCTCCATCAAGATGCTTTTCCTAAAAAACTATTATATTAATTATCCTCCAATAAATGAATACTATGCAGTCTATAAAAATGGGGATCCAAAGTTTTACCTCTTATTGGGTTTGCATCTCCCTCTAGATAACCACAGGATCATGAATATTCTGATCGGACTGTCAGTTACCATGATGTCTGTTTTCCTTATCATCCTCCTTTATTCTTGTTGCTCGGCCAAAAAGAGTAAATCTCAGGAACAAGCCCGTAAGTGTCATCTGAGTAGTGTGAGAAACCAAGACTGGAAAAATACAGGTATGTGTTCCTCATTTACAAAAGGATAGTTGGAATAATATAGGGAAACTGAGGCAGGGCTTTCTAAACAGGAAAGAAAGTCTTGCACTTCACCTCAGTTCTCAGACACTAATTCCTCAATGCACTTTTGCATCTTCAACCTCCAAAGCATACACTAATATCTAGGAGAAGGTTTTACAAGAGTGAGAGGGAGGGAGAGATGAAAGGAGAGATGGAGAAAGGAAGGGAAAGAGGAATTGAAGGATGGAGGGAGGGAAGCATGAAGGGAAGGAGAGAGAATATACTGAAAAAGAATTACTAGGGTACAACATTGTGGGATGGGGCTATAAACATAGAGTGGCAAAACTTCTGAATCTAATTGATGGCAGGTGAGCAACCTTGTGTTTTACCCTATCTCTCACTAGTACTTTGTATTTGAAATGAGAGTGCAGAAGTACTTTATTATGTATGTTTGTTTACTTCTGTCCACTAAAATTACAGCTACCATGGACCAAGAGTGTGAATCGAGAACAACACTGAACAGACAGGTAGGTCCCCCTGAGACTGCCTCTTCCTAAAGTCTAATATTCCTTCATAATCTGCAAGACAATGTACATACATCAC
This sequence comes from Microtus obscurus, assembly GCA_963919715.1. NCBI lineage: Eukaryota > Metazoa > Chordata > Mammalia > Rodentia > Cricetidae > Microtus > Microtus obscurus. The sequence goes on along the minus strand of CAWTZC010001519.1, from coordinate 2,356,519 downwards.
TTAATATTTACCTCTTTTTAGAACCCTGAAAGACAAGAAGTGCAGGAGGTGGCATACTTGGAATTTGATCAGTTGATCTTCAAACAGAAATTACCCACTCCCATTTCCCAGATTCCAAAGGAATTTTCCACAGATCCCAGTGTGTACGTGGAAGTCAGGAAATGTTAAGCTGAGATGAAATATCTTCTTTACCTCATGAGTTCTCAAGAAAACCTCTGACCTTAGCCATTCTGATCAGTGAAAGATGGTATCTCCAAGTCATTTTGATTTGCATTTCCCTGATAACTAGAGATGTTGAGCAACCTTTAAATGTCTTTCAGCCATTTCAGCTTTCTCTGTTGAGAATTTTTTAATTGGATTATTTGGGATTTTGATGTCCGGTTTCTTCAGTTCTTCATATATTTTGGAGATCATCTCTCTGTCAGATGTGGGATTTATGAAGATCTTTTCCCATTCAGTAGGCTACCATTTTTGTACTGTTGTCTGTGTCCTATGCCTTACAGAAGCTTCTTAGTCTTAGAAGGCCCCATTTATTAGTTGTTGTTCTCAGCGTCTGTGCTACTGGTGCTATATTTAGTAAGTGGTCTCCTGTGCCAATGTGTTCAAGGCTACTTCCCACTTTCCTTTCTATGAGGTTCATTATAGCTGGATTTACATTGTGGTCTTTGATCCATTTGTCCTTGAGTTTTATGCATAGGTGGAGACATGTATCTACTTGCATTCTTCTATTTGTCTACATCCAGTTGTGCCAGAGGGCTTATCTCTCTGAAAAGTGGATGTGGGGGGGGGGGGAATAATGTGGGAGGAGAAGAAGGAAGGGAGTGAAGGGGAACTGGGACTGATATGTAAAATAAGAAAAGATTGTTTTTAAAAAATAAAATAAAAAAGAAACATCTGAAGAAGTCTTCTGTGGAGACCACAGCTGTTTGACCAAACTAACTGGGGTAAAGGGTTCCTTTGGATTACATGTCTTGCACACTCTTAGGCCACACTCCATTGAGGGAAGTCAAGTCAGGAACCTGGAGACAGAAACTGAAGCAGAACGGATGGGAGTTCACCAGATACTGAATTGTTCCCTATGCCTTGCTCAGCCTGCTTTCTTATACAATCTGGAATGACCTCATGAGGAGAGGCACCACTCACAGTAGTCTAGGCCTCCCCACATGAATCAAGAAATGCCAAACAAACTTGCCTATAGGCTAATCATATGAATGCACTTCTCAGTTGAAAGTCCCACTTGTCTAGAGTGACTACAGCTTGTGTCACATTGGTCAAAACCACAACTATTTCACTATCCCAAAGGTTCTCTTTTGCATTTTCCTGCATCTACTATGAGATGCATCTTTGTCTGTCTGTCTGATTCTTTGCTCTTTTGAAACAGGGACTTGCTAGATAGCCTCCAATTTCAGATCTATCTGCCTCAACCTCCCAAGAGATAATGTTACAGGGACTGTGAGCACCCTGAAGAAGGAATTTTATTTGAAGTCTCTTTAATCCAAGTTCCCTTCCAAAAGTGTTTCAAGAATTCAGCAGAAAGATGCTTTCAGGCCCAGGTGACATAATTTTTTTAATCCAGTTATGCTGTGGGACAATAATCTTTTATCCTGTCTTGTATTATTTTTAATAAAACACTGACTGGCCAGTAGCCAGACAGGAAGTAGAGGTGGGGCAATAAGAACAGGAGAATTCTGGGAAGAAGAAAGCTCAGTCTAGAGTACTCACAGAGAAAGCCAGACACAGAGCAAACAAGATGAGAACACCTCACTGATATAAGACACCAAGCCACGTGGCTATCATAGACAAGAATAATGGGCCAATTTAAGATGTAAGAATTAGTTAATAAGAAGCCTGAGCTAATAGGCCAACCAGTTTATAATTAATTTAGACCTCTGTGTGTTTCTTTGGAACTGAACAGCTGAGGGACTGGCTTGGACAGAAAGCTCTATCAACACAGTTATAGCAAAAACATCAAATAAAACATCTGCAGGAAAATGGATGCAACTTAAAACCATTATATGTAGCAAAATAAGCTGGATTTAGGAAGATAAATTCATGTATACATTTATATGTGTAAAATAGATTTTAAATTAGGTTTTTACTTTTTAGTTTTGTAATACTTTTAGGTTGGCATACAACATATGGTATTTCAACTTGACATCTTTATACATATTTATCATACTCTGTGTATGTGTGTGAGAGAAAAAGAGAAAAAGAGAAAGAGACAGAGAAACAGAGAGAGACAGGGAAACAGAGAGAGAGACAAAGACAGAGAGAGAGAGAGAAGGAGGGAGAGAGAGAAAGAACTAGAAGAAGTATCATGGGAATAAATGAAGAGTTCTCTTAACGTAAGTTTTTTTAATTTGGAGAAAGTTTCATATGTGCGTGAAATGTGTTTTGATCATATTCAATGCTCACTCCAATACCGCCAATGGCTGGAAAAGTGTAGGTCAACCTTTTCCAGGGCTCAGGGAACATCACAAAATAAGGGGCAGTGAAATGAACATGAGAGCCAGAGAACGGGAAGGAACGCTGTGAAATATGAGCCTCTGAGTATAGCCATTACACACATGAACTCACAGCAGGTGTTATTACCTAGTTTATCAATAAATATGAATATGCAGAAGTCTCCAATGGCGTGGTGAATAAAAGCCCTTCAGGTATATTCTCAACAGTGGTGTAATAGGATAAAGTGTTGAGACTTCTTTCTAAATATGTAGGCAATTGCAAGTGTCAGTGTTATCTTGGTGTTTCTGCTGTTGTGAATTTTAGTTCTAAATGTCACACTGACATAATCTAGAATCACTTCAAAATAGAATCTCAAAGAAAGTTTGTCTAAATCAGATTGGCCTATGGGCATGTCTGGGAAATTTTTTCCTGTTTAGTTTAATTGGTATGAGGAGACCTACCCACAAGTTAGGAAATGACACCATTTCCTAAGCAAGATATCCTGGGCTGTTTAAGAGTGAAGTAAACTAGCTGAGCATAAGAATATCTTCCTTGATCTCTGCTTTCTCACTATGTCTGTCTCAAGTGACTGTCTCTGTAACACTGTTAGTCAAATAAACATTTTCTTCCTTTAAAAAAAGAAGAAGAAGACCTGAAGAAGAACACACATGGAGGGCCCCAGGAAAGGGAAGAAGTTAAGATACTCTGAGTAAACTGGGATGGGATAGAAGAGAGGGGATGGGAGATAAGGGATTGAGATGGCCAAGTTGGAGGAGGGAAGGAGAGGGAGGGCAGAGAAAGAGATACCTTGATAGAGGGAGACATTATAGGATTATGGAGAAATTCCCAAGAATCCACAAGGATGAACCTAACGAAGACTCCTAGTTCAGTACCTGAACTGATTCCCCTAGAAACAGATTAGTGACTACCCTAATTGTTATCATAAAACCTACATCCTGTAACTGATGGAAGCAGATACAATGGCTTACAGTTAGACATTGAACTGAGCTCCTGGAGTTCAGTTAAAGAGAAGTGGAAGAAATCATATGTGTGTGTGAGGGGGGTCAAGATCATGATGGGGAAAATCACAGAGGCACCCTACTTAAGTTAATGGGAGCTCAAGGACTCTGGATTGACAGCTGGGGAACCTACATGGTACCAAACTAGGCCTTCTGCATGTGGGTGACAACTACATGATTTGATCTGTAGGGGGCCTGGCAATGGGATCAGGAATTATCCCAGGTACATGAATTGGCTTTTTGGAGCCCATTCCCTATGGTGGAATATCTTGCTCAACCTTGATACAAACCGGGGGGTGTGAGGTTGGTCCTATCTCAACTTTGTCAGATTTTGTTGACTCCCCAAGGGAGGCCTTACCCCTTTGAGTGGATAGGGGTGGGAAGAGTTGGGGAATGGGAGAAGGAGAAGAAGTGGAAACTGGGGTTGGTATGTAAAATGAAAAAAAATGGAAAGAAAAAATAGAAATAGAAATTATTAAAACAAGCATGGTAATAGTTCACACCTGTGTTTCCAGCATTTGTCAAGCTGAAGAAGGAACTCAGTTTAAGTATAGTCTGGACCTCATAGTGAATTCTGGAATACACTGTGTTGCATAATAGAGACTGCCAGGAAAAAAATAAAAAGAAATTTCCAACAAAAATGGAGGTGGGTGGTCCTTGGACTTCCCACAGGGCAGGGAACCCTGATTGCTCTTTGGGCTGACGAGGGAGGGGGACTTGATTGGGGGAGGGGGAGGGAAATGGGAGGAGGCAGTGGGGAAGAGACAGAAATCTTTAATAAATGAATAAAAAAAAGGAATTTGAACATCACTAGCCATTGCATTGAGGAAAACCCTCCTTCGTGTCTGAAATATAAAAAGAAGGATTCTCGGTCTCTTCTAAGAGTCCACCCAAGAGCAACTGAGAACTTTTCAAAAAAGAACTGTTCCTTTTGCCTATGGAGGAAAAGATGTAGAAATCCTGTGGTCAGGAACTCGGACCTCAAACATCCTGTGTGTCCTACTGTCTCACAAGTATCTGTTGTCTGTGAATGCACACAGACGGGACGATAATTGGGCTGAGGCCATATCAGCATCATGGCTCCACAGGACACCACCTATCTGTGTCTCGGTGAGTCCTGTACTGAAAGTGGGTTAGCAAGACAGGCAGGGTTACCACAAAAGCTAGCACCTCTCTTAACACGGAAGATAGGGGACTTTACTGGCAGCCAAGAGTAGTCTAGTCTCCCAGCATTCTGCTCAGATGGTAGTAACTGGGTCTCTGTTAGAATCTGAGCTGTGGGACTTGCTTGCCTCTATTCAATTCATGACATACTGTCTGGGTTTCATGACCATTGCTGGGCTTTGTGAGAGGAGAGGGAGAGAGACTAAAAATGTAAGGGTGGCCCTCAAGACTGGTTATTTTGGAAAAAATACTCTTATGAATAAATAGACATACATCTCAAAACAAGAGCTAGATAGAAGAAATGATACACCACAGACAACACTAGATGATCTACAGAAGAAAGGTGATAAATAAATGATTGAAAATGACTTGTAGATTGATTGATAGATTTCAGATTATAGACAAAAGATGATCAATTAATAAATAATGGCAATACATGTAGAGACAGATGATTGACACATACATATATACACACATGCATAATAGACAGATAATAGATATAAAGATATACCTGAAACTACTATAGATAATAGATAGGTGGTAGATAAATAAATAGACAAACAAACAATGCATACATACACACACACACACACACACACACACATAGATTTAATCCATAACTCATTATGCAGGGAGATCTGCACCAGAGGTTGAATACTGGAGGTTAAATTTTCACCAATGATTTTCTTCCAGCAGTCTTCCTGGGACAGACAATTTGGGCACAAAAAGGTAAGTGCCCCCTAAGTCTTTTCCTTCGCAATACTTAGGTACTACTCACAACTGCTGTAGAGTAGGATAATGAATGGAAAGATGGTCTTAAGATCAGGTAAATTCCCCCTCTACTCTCATCCTAGTGCCTTCTGTTTACATCACTGTGTTATCTCATTAAGGGGACCCCAGAGCCCTCTGGAGCTACAGCCTTGAAATCTGCTAGCGGGGTGTCTAACAAAGACCTGTGTTTTACTGACTATTTATAAGAGGAAGTCATGAGTTGTCTTTCTGATTGTTGATTCCCTTTTATCTCCAAGTTTATTTACTTCACCTATTGAGAGGAAGTCAATCTATCCTAGCTCTACTGTACATTCATGTACTCTACCACAATGTTGAGACCTAAGTAATACTGAGGGAAGCATCAACATAAACTAACGGAAGCATTAATGGTGTTAAATTGTACATACTCTGTCCCTCTAGCTCCTGTTTTGACCGTCTAGTGCATGTGAACCCTCATCTATCATGTCTTCTCTCTTTAGTGTCCTTCCAAAGACTGGGTTGTTTGTATGCTTATGATAAAATTCTAGGTTATCTCCTGCTTATAGCTCCTCAGATATGTCTTATGTCTATGGAACTCACCTTCCACTTCCTGGCTTATATCTACTCCTCCATAGTGTCTTCTCTTCTTCTATGCTAACATTCATTCAGCTTATCTTTCACTTTTTGCGTGTATCAAGTATCAGTTTTTCCTGTAATGGCTCCTTCCCTCTGTGGTTCTCCATCCCCCCACGCATACCTTCTTGGCAGCTCCTCCACTTCCCTTTCTGAACTTCCACACCAGTCACCTGATCTTCTTTCTGTAATAACACTGTTGATCACAGAGTCATACATGTGTACTTGGAATGTTAAACTGCACAAATTTACAGGGCACAATGCGATGTAACACACAATGGAATCAGGCCACATGTGCCAATCAAACCAGGTAAATTAATATTTCCATCTCAGTATAAGGAAATACCACAACATGCATGTGAAGATCATAAGACAAACTTGGATATCTGTCTTTGCCTTTTAGCCTGGTAGTATATGTGTTTAGAGCCTTTCAAATTCCTCTCACCTGTTCATTCACAAAATATATAATAGATTATTGAAGATTATAGTTTTCTAGTTATGCTATAAAGAAGAGCATTTATTGAACATTATTAAACTTCTACCTGTCCCCACTCTCTCAGCCTCTAGTGATCACTATTCTATATTCATGTCAAATTTATTGTCATCATCAATTATTGTTTATTTAACCTTTTTATACAGGACAGTGATGTCAGGTATATATTATTCTAAATGATTGATTTATTGACTGTTAGGATCAGCTATAAGATTACTCAGCTGTTTTAACTATACAAAATCATGGATGTATTCATAAACCTCATGTCTAGGACAGTTAATGGGTTCTGGGGAAGGGATGTAATTTTCTTCAGTAGTGTAGTCTCTGCTAAATACCCACATACCATTAAATAACAACATTCCACGCATGTCCAGGAAACTCTGGTGGCATTTGGTGGGTCAAAAGAACACATCAAAGTAAAAAGGGGCTTCTGGACAAGAGTGGACTCAGCAACAGAGCAAGAATAGAGGGAAATGGGTGATGGCAAAAATGGCCAAAATTTATTGTTTGCATATTTAAGAATAAAAGGGTATTTTAAAATAGCCTTTCTAAACATCCACATATGAGAGTGGACATACAGTACTTATATTTTTGTTTTGGCTTCGCTTTGTGATACCAAAGGTCAAAACCAAAACAGTTTGTATGGTAGGAAGTGTTCACCAAATGAGCTGCTCCCACAGAACAGATGAAGGGAAACTGAGGGTTTTCGGTGCCCTTTGCCTGTTCCTTATAATGAATAAAAACTGAGAATGAAGTCTTCCAGATGCACAAATCACTTATCAAGGCAAATCAACAGTAATTAGGAAAGCCAAGAAGATAAGTAACATATTATGGCTCCCTCTGAGGTCCTGGATCAGCACCATGATCTGCCCATTTCCAGTTCCAGGCAACCATGAGTCTTTGCCTTCACTGCTGTTGCTTGAAGCAGTGCCTGGGGCTCACTGATTAGAGTAGCCTGACTGGCCCACAAGCCCAGAAATTTGCTTGCCTCTAATCTGCTTGCCTCTGCCTCGGCACTGGGTTTGTAAGTGCACCTTACTACTTCTAGCTGTTTGTGTGGATTTTGGGGTAGCAAAGTTAGGTGCTCATTCTTAAAAGTCAAGGGGGCTGGAGAAATGGTTCAGTGATTAAGAGCACTGGCTGTTCTTCCAAAGTACCCAGGTTCAATTCCCAGCACCAACATGTCTGAAACTCCAAGATTTCACTCCCTCACACAGACATACATGCAGGAAAAATACCAATGCACATAAAATAAAATAAATTCTTAAGAAGAAGCATGAAAGTCAAACACTTTATCAACAGAGATTTATCTCCAAAGACCCACAACACTATTTTTAAATGAAATAGTCATATGTCCTTTGTTGTTTAACTCATGTCCCCCAACACCAATGGAGTAAAATAGCTTCTGCAAGCCATCTGAGCCTAGGCTGTTTCCTTTCAGAATTTCCCATTCCTACCATATCTGCTGCCACAAGTCCTGTGGTTCCCTGGAATGGGTCTGTGAGGATTCTCTGCCAGGGAATTCCTGAAGCCTTCCTGTACCAGTTGTCTCTGATGAAAAACTCCACACACACAGTTATAGAGAAGAAACTGGGATTTCAGAAAGAGGCCGAATTCATCATCAACCACATGAATACAACCACAGCAGGATGTTATCAGTGTCAGTACAGGAATAAGGACCACTGGTCAGAGTATAGCAAACCCCTGGAGCTGGTGGTGACAGGTAAGGATGTACCTTGGGAACCTGGTCTTCTGATAGTTATTTTGTCTTAATTTTAGCAGACTTTGTTTTGTTTTTGTATTTGCTTTTTGTTAATTACATTTGTTAGTAGATAACTTCATACAATGTACACAATACATACTGACCGCTCTCACCCCCACTTCTGCTCATTTCGTTTTGTGACCCACTGAGATTAACCAGGGCCATTCCTATTACTAAGGGTTTAAAGGTATCTTATGTGGGTATAAGCAGCAGGTATACAACTAAAGGCAATGATTCCCCATCTCCCAGAGTCTTTCAATAACCAGTAATTTCATCACAAAGGGTAGGACCCCTTAATTACTCCCTCATCCCCCAACTCCCCTACTTCCTTGACTTATTATTGACAGAATAGCTCTTGTAGGTAATTACAACTGTATGTTAATAATTGTGGTGTTTTTTTCAAGTCTAGAGAATGACATTTAGTAGGCCCCACCCTGTCTTCCAACTCTTAGATAATTCCTGTTCACCTTTGGGTAGTGTTGCCTAGGTCTTAGACAGAGAGAGCACAAACATTTTGTTTATGTCTGGGCCTACAACTGTCTTTATTCTGTGCATCTTGGGCAGCTGTGAGTCTCTCCATTCAATGATGTTCCTCTTTTAGTTTTTATTTAAATTGTTTTCACATAATGTATTTTTAGCACATTCCTTTCTCTCCCCCAATTCTTCCCAGATCCTCCCCACCTCCCGTATTTTTAGAATAGCTTTAGGTTCATAGAAAAATTGAGTTGTTGAAGACTGAGAAGACCAAGAATGAATGAACAAACATTGGCATATCTCTCTTAGTTGGTATCTAAAACATATTCAGAGTTTCTTGGCTGGTATCTAATGATCCTTATCTACTCCAGGACCGCTTCCAAGATCTCACATTGCATTTGGTTCTCTATTGTCTTGATAGTTTTGACAGTTTTGAAAAGTACAGGCAAGCATTTTCTGGGACTTCCCATTCTTAGAAATTGCCTGATACTTTTCTCATGACTACACTGGGTCATAGTTCATTACAAGAAAAACAGAGGTGACGAATGCTGTATTTTGAATGTTCTTACCACAAAAAAAAACTGTGTGAGGTGATATATATGCTATTCGCTCTAACTAGTCATTATACAATGTATACATGTGATAAATATCATGGTATACATGATAACTGCACAAAACCTTTTTAGTTTAAAAACTAGGCCATGTCTGATGAGGCACACTAGTAATCCAATAATCCCAGAGGTAGAGGCAGGAGAAACAAAGGTTCTAGGTCATCCATTGCTTCATAATTAATTTGAGGTTAGTTAGTCCCAACTACATGAGAGTGTTTTGAAAGAAATGGGGTGGGGGAGGGCAAAGGAAGGAAAGGAAAGAGAAGAAGATGACAGGTGAGGAGAGAGGAGGGGACATGGGAGGGGAAGGAAAGCGAGGGGGAGGGGAGGAGAAATTGGGTGTGTTGGTACACACCAGTGATCCCAGCTCCCAAGAAGCTGAGACAGGAGGATCATGAGTTCAAGATCCTATCTCAATACCTAAGTAAATTAAAAAAAATCTACCCACAAAACCATCTGGCCCTGCTCAGCCTGGGCAGGTGGAAGACATCTATGGGCCCTGGCCCTGCTCAGCCTGGGCAGATGGAAGACACCCATGGGCCCTGGCTCTGTTCAGCCTGGGCAGGTGGAAGACAACCACAGGCCCTGGCCCTGCTCAACCTGGGCAGGTGGAAGACACCCATGGACCCTGGCCCCGCTCACCCCGTGCAGGTGGAAAACACCCATGGACCCTGGCCCCGCTCAACCTGGGCAGGTAGAAGACACCCACGGATCCTGGCCCTGCTCAGCCTGGGCAGGTGGAAGACACCCATGGGCCCTGGCCCTGCTCAGCCTGGGCAGGTGGAAGACACCCATGGGCCCTGGCCCTGCTCAGCCTGGGCAGGTGGAAGACACCCATGGGCCTCCCAGCAGCTCAAGGCAATGTTATGGAGGAGAAATGGGAGAGAAAGAGGAGCAGGGCAGTTCAAGTACTGGGAGAGAGGCAGAGATGAAAAAGTGAAGGCAGTGAGAAAGACGCTGATGTGGGTGACCTAAACTGCCACCCAAACCCATGGTGATATTCTGCTGGGCTTCTACCAAGGGCCATGTCTGAGTCTGTGGCCCCACAGCAGCCAGGGTCTGTGTAGATATCCATGGCTCCTGTTACCACTAAGACCATGTGGAAGCCCAGCATCTGGGTCAATACCTGAGACCATGCTGGTGTCTGAGGACCATACTGATCTGAGTGGCCTGCGCTGCCACCCAGAGTCATGGTGACATTCAAGCCCAAGATGCCTCAGAGAGCCATTGCTGGGTCTGTGCCCTGCCTCTGCCAGGGTCTGTGTTGTTGTCTGTGGCTCCTGTTACCATAAAAGGCTATACAGGTGCCAGGGATCTGAGCTGCCACTTTGGACCATGTTGGTGCCCAAGTGCCAAGCTGCTGCCAGGGCCTTTACTGATATGAGTAGCCTGCACTGTACCCCAGGACCAGGGTGACGACCAGGCCTGGACTCACAAGGATGATATCTGGGTTTATGGTCCTGCTGTAGTTGGGGTCTGGATTAATTTTTGTGGCCCATGTTACGACCTTGGAGAGGAGGGGGAAATGTAAACAATTCATGTAGAAATCCTAGGGCCACCATGAGCTGGCCCCACCCTTGCCTGTCTCTAGAAGATCTGGCCCTGACCCTCTCTGGCTGCTGCAGCATGAGAACAGGCCCCCACCCCACATGGGAGAGCTGGCTCTAATGACCCTGACCTTGGGAAATCTGGCCACATTCCTCACCATGGACACAGGAGAGCTGACTCTGATGGTGGGGATGCAGGAGAGCTAGCTCTGCCCCTCACTTGAGGGGGACTGTCCCAGGGAAGGCCCGGACTGACCATCTCAGCTACTATGCGAGTATCATATCCAACACTCTGTGTTGGCCCACCCCGTCTATGGAGCACATGAAGAAACTGGTCCTGTAGAACCATAGCTGCAGGATCTCCTTGACTCCAGGCAACAATAGGATGCCTAAGAGGAGTATCAGTGCACGGCCAGTATTGTTGGTGTACTGCAAGCCAGAGGCCTTGAACCAGACCAATAACTGATTATAATGAACAATTGCAAGTAAAGCTATTTGAACAGAAGGGTCTGCCACATGGCACATCACAGCTACCAGTGCCGCTAAGATGAATGAACGGGTGATGGAGAAGCAGGAAAGACAAAGGAATGAAGTGTTGGGGGGGGGTTCTTTGTTGTTTGTTCATTCATATTTTTATTTTTTATTTTCTTTTGGAGGAGTTACAAGGGAGAAGAGCAGATATGGGGGGACTGGGAAATGAGTGGGATTGAGATGCATGATGTGAATTTCCCGAAGAACTATTAAAAATTACTCTTTCTTTAAAAATTAATATGTTAATACATAACAAGTAGTACGGTGTTTGCCTCTTATACATGAGGCACTGGATTCAAAACCCATAACAATAATAAATTTGTTTTTGTTCTTGTAGGGTTTTTTGTTTTTGTGTGTATGTGTGTGTGTATGTTTAGTATTGCTTCTCTTTCCATGTCATATAGCAATACATTAATTTATATATCAATGTAAAAGTCTATGATCCACAAATAAGAAAAAACATGTGATACTTTTTCTGAGTCTGACTTAACTTACTGAATATAATAATCCCTAGTTGTAGCCATTTTCCTACCAGTGACATAATTTTATCTTCATGGTGGGAAACAACCCCATTGTACCTCACATGCCCCAGACAGACATAGAGTTGATTCCGTAACTTTTTCCTACTTGTGAGAACAAGTATCACTCCATGTCCCATGCTACCCTTCACTTGTGATGTTCCTACCTCACTTCCCAAGTGCTGAGATTATACTCACAAACCATAATGCCTGGGTGTAAATAATTTCTTAAACACCAAAAAGAGAAAATCTTTTAGTCAACTTACTCAACTGAATATTTTCTCCTTAAAATATTTATTACTTATGTCTATGAGTGTTTTGTCTGAAAGTATGTCTGCACATCAGAAGAGGGTATCATATTCCATAGGACTACAGTTATAGATGCTTGTGAGCCACCATATGCATTCTGGGAATTGAACTCAGGATCACTGAAAGAGCAGCCAGTGCTCTCAACTGCTGAACCATCTCTCCACCACCATCAACTGATTTTTTTTTTTATTTTCTGTAAATGGATTTTTCCTTGCATGTTTGACTGTGAACCATGTGAATACAGTACTCGTGGAGGTCAGAAGAGGGCATCAAATCCCCAAGAACTGAAGTTACAAACAATTGTGTCTCTGGTTAGTGTTTTTAACTGCTGACCCTTGGCCCCAGCCCCTGAAAATAATTTTTTAAAGAGCAAAAATATGCTAACAGCTCACTGTCTTCTCTTTCAGGCTTATACAGCAAACCTGTCCTCTCCACAGATCAAAGCCGTGTGCTGATAGCAGGAGAAAGCATTTCCTTCCAGTGTGGTTCAGCACACGACCTGTTCAACAGATTTTCACTGGTCAAGGAGAGAGATGCTTCTTCGCCACAGCACCAACATGAAGGGTACCAAGGCAAATTCACTCTTGGTCCCGTGAACCCTAACTTCGCCGGGAACTACAGTTGCTACGGCTGGCACAACAGCAGTCCCTATGTGTGGTCAGCCCCTAGCAATGCCCTGGAGCTCATTGTCACAGGTAGAGGCATCACATCCCAGTTCTCTATTCTAGGCGGGAGTGGGAAGAGGTGCTCTGAGACCCATGAGCGTGGCAGTAGACTCACTCTCCTGAGGCGCATGAAGAGAAAGGGGCTTCTACACTTACTCCACACTCATCTTTCATACATTTTCTGAAGTCTTCCAGTGTACCCTTCAGAAACCTATGATATATTTTTCAGGGTGTTGAGGGGGGGCAAGCACAGTGCTGGCAGGGACCAGAGAGTGTGACAGATTCCCTGGAGCTGAATTTACAGATGATTCTGAATCACCCAGTGTGGATGCTAGAAGCTAAACTCAGGACCTCTGCAAGTGCAGCGAATGGTTCTAACCACTGCAGATGCCTTCAGCCTCCTAGTTTATCAATAAAGGAAAGGTCCGCATTCAGAATCACTTATGAGGGATCTATGTTGAGACAGAAGATACAAACACAGTCTAGTCTGGCGCATCTTTTTTCATTTGCATAATTTTTCATTACAGAATCCACTGGGAGTGGTTGAATATAAAGACTAAATTGTAGGACTCATTTTTTATGGGGTTTGCATATACCACTGTGCTTGAAGGAAGGAGAAGAAGGTCAGACTTCAGGCAGGAAACCAGTTGCTGGTAGCTGAGTGGGCTGACCACAATCCGTATCTCGTGCCCATCTTCTGAATAAAGTGTCATCACCCCAGTCATGCAATAAGCTCTGCAGTGTGGTAGCTGTGCATCACACTGCTGCAAAGCTGGGTAGATCTTTCCGATTAGTGGCATGGAGACAACTGAATTTCCATGCAGAAGAATCAAAGTACAATTAAACAAGAACACATTTCTGAGAGATTAGAGGCCTAGCAGCAAAATATATGCTGTGGGAGACCACAGAAGAGAATTATCTTGACCCTGACATAGAAGATGGTTTCTAAAACAAGAAGCAGGACCTGCCTGCTCTATAGAAAAAGACTAATGAATCAACCCAACTAAATCCTAAAATGCATGTTCATGATAATAATAAAAGGGAAAATATATTCCACATAATTGACTGGGTAATAGAATCATCTTGGTTTCCTGAGATCGTCTCACAAACTCATGCATGCTAGACAAACCCTCTTTTAACAGGAAAATGGTATTGAACATTTAATTTTTCTGAAAATTGTAGGCTCACATGGTACATTACAGCCAATGGGGAAGGAAACAGGTTAACAAGGATAAAGATTGTCTAATACATAAAAGTAAAAATAAGAAATTCACTGAGCATCATTGTCTATAAAATGTCACACAACAATTGGTGATGAGAAGTTGGAATGAAGTTGAGCAACAGATCACCTGCCTATCATGCATACAGCAATTGGTTCCATCCTCATCACATGGGTTATTTTTAAGTAGAGATGAGTTTTAGCTAAATTTATCTTAAATCTTACCATATATAACCAAGACAGCGGTGGCTGAGTGTCTATTTTGCCATATTTGAGAGTAATATAAATTGTCATGTAGAGTGACAAAAGTATGAAGAAAAAATGTTAGAGCTCCTGACACAGGGCGGTGTTGAAAAAACAGTTGGGTGGGCAATGAAACCGTTAAGAGAGGTGAGAAAGACAAAGTACAAACTCCCCATAATCACTTCCTTTTCTAGGAACCACAGTTTCACACCCTTGGCCTCCCTCTATCTTACATACCCTAGAAGTGTGGTGCCTGAGAGTATATGAGCTCATTAAAAAGGATTAGGATAGAATGGATCATGGCCAACAATTACCTATTTCTTTCCCTTATGTCTCTAGACTCCAAGAAGCAAGGTTACATGATGGAGAATTCAGTCCGGATGAGTATGGCAGGGCTGGTGCTTGTGGTCCTCTTGGTGATACTAGCTGAAGACTGGAACAGCCACAGGATATCACACAAGGAAGACTGTCAGGAATTGACTGCACCAAGATGGAGCAGACAGTGACTGTGGGTGGGGATGGGAGCTATAGGTAGGGAGGCTTCTGGCAAAAAGGAAAAGCAATTAGAGGCTCAGATCCATTTGCAGAATGCAAGGCATGGGTGTAAAGTATCCACCACCCATGTGTTTGAACACTGGCTCCCCAGCAGATGGTCTGATTATGAAGATGTTTAAACTTCAAGATGTGCTATAAGTAGGTCACTGGGGCTATTATTTAAATGTAATACTTACTTCAGGTTCCCACCTAGCTCTCTGCCACTGTGTACTCCTGTGGAGCTGCTCCTATTTCATGCTTTCCTGCCACAATAGAATACTCCCTCTGAAAACATGAGCCATAATTAGCCTTGCCTTCCTTTCTTTCGAGACAAAAATAAATTAACTAGTACACAGAGTTATCACATGGTGTGGTCCTAGGTGAATCTCATGCTATTTCTTCTCTCCTGGTTAGTATTCAGGTTAGTTATAGATACATTTTTCTTTTATTTGTGAGATTATAATATAACTACATCCCTTGGTTGGGTCTTTTTGTTTTTCAACTCAACACAAGTGAGGGTCATGTGGGAAGAGGAGACCTCAACTGAGAAAATATCTCAATCAGATTGCCCTGTAGGCAATTCTGTGGAATATTTTCTTGATTAACATTTGTCATGAGAGGGTCCCGCTCACTGTGGGTGGTGCCACCTTGGACAGGTGGTTCTGAGTTTTATGAAAAGCAAACTGAGAAAGACATAAACAGAAAGCCAGTGCGCTGTACTCTTCCATGACCTCCATTTCAGTTCCTGCCTCTGTGTTCCTCCCTTGAGTTCCTACAGTGACTTTTCATAACAGACTGTAACCTGTAAGCCAAATAAATTTTTTCCTTCCAAAGTTTCTTTGGTCATGGTGTTTTACCACAGCTGTAGAAAACAAACAAAGAACATTGATTATAATTATAATTTCCATCATTTTACAACCTTTTTATGTTCCTCCTTTTGTGGTACAGGAGATTTAACTGAAGTTCTCGTGCATGCTAGATGAGTTTTCTACAATTGCCTTACATCCCAGCCCTCTTTTCATTTTAAGACAAGTTTTCGTAGATTTGTCCAGGCTGGCCTTGAACTCACCTTGTGGCACAGACTGACCTCAAACTTGTGGCCCACTGTGAGAATGTTTTTTGAGAAATGCTATTTAAAGTTTGCCTTTACAAATTAAACTTCCATCCAACTCAATCAAGTCAATAATGTGCTTTGAGATCCTTATAGCTATGTACTAATTCTTCTGACAAAATATAGGCTCAGCCTGTTTGAAATTAGCTGAACTCTGAGATAACCTTGCAGTCAAACTTATTGTTCTTTGGACTTCCATTGTAAGTAACTTCTCCAAGCTCGGCAGAATACACAGGCTCAATTGTACCACATTCCCCATTTCACTTCATGATACATTCACGCCCTGAATTGTGTGTGTGTGTGTGTGTGTGTGTGTGTGAGAGAGAGAGAGAGAGAGAGAGAGAGAGAGAGAGAGAGAGAGAGAGAGAGAGAGAGAGAAGGGAGATATGGTGAATAGATCTAAGACTATGTGCTGACAGAGACAGCTGATCCGAGCTCATGGGAGCTCATGAATGCTAGACCAACAGTCAGGGAGCCTGTATGAGACCGATGTAGGTCCCCTGCGTGTGTGTGACAATCATGTAGACTTCTAACAGTGAGAGAAGGACCTTTCCCTGGCACTTAGCTTGTTTTTGCTAGCTTTGGGTGACCTGTTCTCCATGCTGGATTACCTGGCTTGATCCTGCCTCAACTTGCTTTGGGCAATCCCATGGAAGGCCTGTCCCTTTCTGAATGGAGATAGAGGAGGGATGGATGGGGATGGGGGTAAATAGGAGAGGGGATAGGACAGGACGAGAGCAAGGAGGGGAAACTGATTAGTATTCAAAATAAATGAAAAAAATGTTAGTTAAATAAAATAATTAAAAAGACTATGTGCCGGAATCATCGAGGGGTTGAAAGCAATGACCCACATGCAAAATATGTTGGAAGCAACATTTGGGTATAGAATGATGATGTGTGATCATGGCTTTGCATGCTGTTCTGAATAAGTAGGGCCAGGAGCACAGTTTTCTACCTCACAGACTCCTGTAAATTTAGAAAACAGGTCCTCTTTCCTTTTTGCTGCTGTATTTGCTGTGTCATTTGATACATAGAGAGCAGGGCCTTTATTCACACTGCTTCTTAGATTAAACCATTCGCTTTTATAGTAGACATGTTTTAGATTAGACAAATACTAGAACAGGAAAGACCAAAACTCTTCTGAATATATCCAGCCCATGCCTGAGTACCCAAAACCAAGAGTCTTTCTTCTTCTATGCGGCATCATCACAATCTTCCTGCCTCAGCCTCTTGAGTAGCTAGGATGACAGGTCTGCTCCAGCAGGCCCGAACCTCTTTTTCTGCTCAGATTTTCTTCTTTATTCTTTATGTTTCTTTTTTATAGTCTCATTTTTATTGTTCAAGAACTCCATGTGTGAATATATTTTGATGGAATCCACTCCCATCTCCTCCCCTTCTATTTACTCCCTATCCACACCACCACTCCCACCCTTACTTCATATACTGCATTTCAAAACTCACTGAGCCTAGTTAGTACTGCCAGTATATGCATGGCAATAGGGCCATACGCTGGATCATGGGCAGCCTCTCAATGACTGTACCCCAGGGGGAAAAAAGTGGCCTCTTCCAGCACCTGTCAGTTACCAAAATAGTTCCTCAACTAGGGGTAGAACTTTGTGACCCCATTCCCCATCTACACTGGGATTTGGATTTTTTAAATGTGTATCCACCAATTATTTAAAAAAAAAAACTAGTAGGCTTGCTGTGATAGCAAGTCCCCTGCTTTGACCAAGGTATTGGTTTTGTCTAATGTAAATTAAATGAATAAACACAGGAGCAAATGAAGGTCACAATCCTATTTGGGAAACATGAAACCATATTAAATGACAACTTTATTTGAGGCACAGAGTTTACATTTACAACTTTAAAAGATGATACAATTTTGTCTTTTAACAGTACTAATGTATTTCACACTATTGAACCCGTAATTGTGTATCTCAAAACGTTCAAAGAAATAAACCAGACTAACAAACACTAGTAACATGCATTTTTTTATTGTATATGTAATTTGGGGTGGAAGAAGGACATAAAAGTATAATGGGGATTATTAAGGAGAAAATGGGAAAGGTGACAAAAAGTAATGGAGAGGATGGGTATCTGTAGAACCACAGAGTAGTGTGCGCATGTATGGAAATGCCAAACCGAAAGCAATTAATACATGCCAGTAAAACTGGAGAAAATCTCCAAGAAATTAATTGAAAATTTATACCATTAAAGAAATCATGGGACTGGAAAGGTGGCTCAGCTATTAAAAGCTAGACTAACAACCAAAAGCAAGAAATTCTGAGTTTGAGAAAATAGGATGTGAATTCCTGCCTTGATGTTCCAGTAGCGATGGACTTTAATGTGGAACTGTTATCCAAAAATAAATACATAAATAATAAATAAATAAATAAATTTCTCCCCTAGTATTCCTTTGCCAGAGTAACTTACCACAGAAATGAAAGTGACACTAGGCAGTGATTAAAAGACAAAACTCAAAAATCCACCAGATGATAAGAATGTTGTCAAAAAACATCAAATGTCTAGTTAATCTGTAAAATCAAATTATAGCAGAAAATCTCCCAAGTCTAGAGAAAGACCTAGACATCCAAACACAAGTGTTGTCTTGAACTCCAAGTAGACATGATCAGAGTAGAATTCTGCATGACATAATACAGTCAAGATATCAAAAATACAAAACAGGGCTGGAGAGATAGCTCAGTGGTTAAGAGCACTGCTTCCTCTTCCAGAGGTCCTGAGTTCAATTTCCAGCAACTGCATGGTGGCTCACAACCCTCTGTAATGAGATCTGGTGCCCTCTTCTGGCCTGCAGGCATACATGCAGACAGAATAATGAGAATACTGTATACATAATAAATAAATCTTTAAAAAAATACAAAACAAAGAAAGAACATTTAAAGCCATAAGGGGAAGACATCAACTCACTTATAAAGGCACATAAATCAGAATAATGTCAGCTCTCCAAGCAACCCTAAAAGGTATAAAGATGTGAGATGATATATTTCAAGACTTGAAAGCAATTAACTCAACTAATGCTGCTATTTCCAGGAAAGTTGTGCTGTGAAGTTGGCAAGGAAGTGAGGACATTTCAAGATAAATACAAACTAAGCCTGGTCATGACCACTAAAGAAGATAACGAAATTAATATAATGTACACAGGAGGAAGGTCTCCTGGTAAGTGCCTCCTCGGTGGCAAGACTGTAAATAACCAGTTAGGTCCTCTAGAAACCTGGGGAATTTAGTACATGTGTGGAAAGAGGTCCATCTGGCCAGATAAAGGCTACCACATGAAGAGGAAATGACTTGGGTTGTTGTCCTCATCAATATGGACAAGTTCAACAGAAACACCTGGGCTAATTCCCAGAATCTGACGGTGCCCTGGTACCTCCAAGTCCTAAGTGCAGGACAGATGATGCTTCTCTCTTAAAACTGAAAGCAAGGAGGGGAGCTGATAGAAATGGACAAGAAAGGCGCTTCCTTATGCTGAAAAGGGGCCTGGAATGTGAACACTAAACAGAGCTGTGAGAACCAGCTTGCTCAGGCTTGAGCTCTGTCACCTCAGGTGGGAAGTCACTGAACTGGCAGAAACACATTGAACAGGAACACAAGAACTCTTAGTAAATGGACGTAATATTAAAACTAAGATGGAGAGGGGAAAACACACAGCAGGTGTAGCTTTAGTGATATCCAGTTTGACCCAAAAATGCACACTCGGGTACAGACCTGTAAATGAACAAATTTTATCAGTCAGATTTCAGACAATGACATGTACAGTCTCTATCATACAGGTATACCCGCACACAGTGGAAGCAGAAGAGGAAGACATCAACAGTTTCTACACAGATCTACAAATCGAGGTTAGCAGGGCATATAAGAATAAGAATGAAATACTAATCATTATGGGTGACTTCAATGCAAGAGTAGGATCTGGAGAAAGAATGGATTATTGTGTCATGGAAACATATGGATTGGGACAATGGAACATTAGAGGGGAACAACTGCTTGGCCTATGCTATGCAAATGATTTGTCCATAGCCAACACAAAATTGAAGCAGGCCAAACCATCAAGATTCTGGACATGGGAATCCCCTGACAAATGCACATACAGCCAAATTGACTACATTTGGTTTCCTGGTCATCATGAAACTCATATCTAGTATCCAAAACAGCTGATCATTTCCTAGTGCTGACTTAGGGTCAGATCACCAACTTGTTATGGCCAACATTCAACTTAGGAGAGAGAGGCATGCCAGGCAAGACAGAGATAGACAGTAAACAACTGATGAACCCAGCTGTACGGAGAGAGTATAAAAGAACCACTGAGAAAAAGATGAGGGAAATCACTAAACAACCCTTTACAGATATAGAAAGCAAATGGGAGAAAATCAAAAGAGCTATATGGGAGGCTTCAAAGAAGACATTTGTTATGCGAAAAGGACAACACCAGTAGAATGGCTTTCTGCAAAGATGATCAATCTGGCAGAAGAAAGAAGGAAGCTAAAAAGCAAACAGAGGAGCAAACCACAGGCATCAAAACACCACAACTATGCAGGGAGATCAAAAGAAGAGCAAAGAAGGATAGAGAGCTGTGTATACAAAGTCTATGCAAAGAGGTCGAAGAGGCTAGACTCTATAATAAAACACATCTTGTTTACAAAGTTATCAGACGAATAGCTGCCAGATATGCTCCTCAGACTTTATGATTAAAGATCGGCAAGGTCATTTATTAACAGAACCAGGGAAAGTAAAGCAAAGATGGAGACAATACTTTGACATCCTATACAATGGCTCTAATGCTGCCAACATAGACTACAATGAGAAACACATCAGCAGCCACTCCAACACCAGAGATGATGAAAAATATTAAATATTGACAGGAGCAAGATAGAGGAAGCTATCAAGAGAGCAAAATTCAGGAAAGTCTCAGGAATGGGTGGCATCACAGTGGAGGAGCTGGAGGCAGCTACAATAGGCTCAAGAGCTAGGCTGAGGTGCTTCTTCTGAGAAGAGTTCTGACTCTTCAGGGAGATATGGGAACATGAACCAATTCCTATGGAATGGAAGCACTCAGTCATAATTCCCACACACAAGAAGGACAAGCTGAGTGCTCAAATTACAGGGGCATTAGTTTGTTGTGCCATAGCAGCAAGATCTTCTCCTCCATTATCCTGCAAAGGATCAAGGGCAGAACAGAGAAAATCCTAGCCGAGGCCCAGTGTGGATTTAGAACTAACAGGAGCACAATTGATCAGATCTTCCCTTTAAGGCAACTGGCAGAAAAATACGAAGAATCTGGGAAAGACATATGCCTGTTACATTGACTTTAGGAATGCATTTGATAGCATTTGGGGGAAAGAACTTTGGGAAACAATGAGGTTCTACAGATAACCAGAGAAAAATCATAAGAATCCTAGAGAATGCCTATAAACATATTTTTGCATTGGTCAAATCTGTGGAGAACTAAGCAATCAGTTTAAGCCAATCATAGGAGTGTTGCAGGGATGCATCCTCTCACCACTCCTCTTTAATATATTCATAAAATTAATAATAGCAACAACCCTGGAGGATAAGGAGATAGGCATGTAGACAGTTGTGCAAATCAATAACTTGCATTCCACTGATGATACCGCACTACTTGCTGAAAGTCCAAATGAGCTACAGGCCATGGTAAATAGAGTGGTGGAAGTAAATGAAAAACCTTGGTATGAAAGTAAACATCGAGATCACTGAGATACAACACATGTGAAGGGCACACAAGGATTTTAACATTATAATAAAGAATCATAACCTCAGTCAACTTTGTCTATCTGGGAGGAAACCTCAGTTCAAAGGAGGGACTTATTTCAGACATCAAGAGGGATGTGAGGGCTGCATTCCAGGCACTAGGAAAAGTTTAGTCAGCAACAAAAGACATAATGACAACAACAAAATTACAATTCTGTGAGACACTAGTCTTGAGCTGCCTTCTTTACAACTTTGAAACCTCGACAATGAAATGCTTCTCAAAACAGCAGTTGAATGTGTTTGAGATGGCATGTCTCAAGAGGATTCTAGGTATCACAAGAAGAGATAGGCTACACAATGATAACATTAAAACACATCTCCATCTACAGAAGGAAGTAAACTACTGGATACAGCAACGGCATGTGAGATACTTTGGCCATGTTATGAGAATAAATGATGGTAGATACCTGCTTGGAGGAGTGCACAGGATAAGGCAAAGAGGAAGCCCCCCCCAAAAAAAAAAAAACAACTCTGGATAGACAGCATAAAGGAAGACTTGGGTATAACAATAATACAAGCAGCTAGGACTGCCCAGCCTAGGAATAACTGTAGAACCACCATAAATGAGCTGCCCATTCATGTTTAAGCATTGCAAAGGCATGGATGATGATGGCAATGACATAGGGGAAAGAAAGATGCTCTCGGTCACATGGGTATGGGAAATAACAAATTTCATGAGAAGAAGAGATATACAAGAGAGGAAGGAATCCATGATGTCCAACATAATAAACCAAAAACCTCAACAATAATGGAAGAGAAAGAAAGAGCAAAAAATCTGACAACAGGCCAGTAAAATGCTTGTCTCTTAAGTATGAAGACCTCAGTTCAGTCCCCAAAACCCACATAGATAATAGAGCCAGGCAGAAGCTGGGAAGATGGCTCAGCAATTAAGATCACACACATGAGGAGGCTCACAGTCACCTGTAATTCCAGCTCTAGGGAATCTTATTCCCTCTTCTGGCCTCTACCAGCACTACACTCATGTGCACATACCCACACACAAACACACAAAATTAAAAATGAAATCTTTAAAACATAAAAGCCAAATGTAACAATACATGCTTATGATCACTGTGCTGGGAAGGGAAGACATGTGGGTACCTAGGACTTATATATCAGCTGACCTAATCTACTTTGCAAGTTTCTGGCTCTGGAGAGTTGTTGTATACAAAAATATGTGGATATTTGCACGCGCACACACAAATTTAGTAAGGGTTGTAGAGATAGCTCGGTGATTACAACACTAGAATGAAGACCTGAGTCCAGCTCCCTAACACCTACATAAAATATCAGATGGACATCAAAGCCCACTTGTAATTCCAGCCTGAGAATGCAGACAGGGGATCTCCAGAACACGTTGTCAAGGGAGATTCATCATATTGGTGAGCTCTGAGTTTGACTGAGAGCCTCTGACTCAGTGAATAAAGTGGTAGAGAAATCAGAGTTGATCTATGACATCAACCGCAGGCCTCCACATGCACACGTGCACACAGATGTGTCTATACACATGCAAACACACATACACATATGCATGCCATACACATGCACCTGAAAATAAAAAATAATAATAGCATTTTCCTTGAATAAAATAGCAAATATTTTAATATTGCATTAGTGTTGCTTTCTGATTAAACCAATGATCAAATTCAAACACATGCATGTTACACACAGGAATACAAAGGTTAAAATCCCCATTTTAGGAAATACTCAGACTTTTTGCTCTGTAAATCTCCCCCATGACTTCCTCAGATGAATTTATAGGTTGACCTAGAAATGTATTTCAGACTGGGCAGATGATGGTCAAGGGAAACTTTCAGATTCAAAATGTGGTTAAACGTGTTGTGTGAACAACATCTCTGCCTTGAAGTCCAAGGTTAGTGGTGAGGGAAAAGCTGTGAATCTTTCTGTTTAAAAAATGTGTGAAAGTCCCATGATGAGTGGTGTTGGGGCTCACCCACCACATCCTGTGCATCTCCTTCAGCCACTGGACTCAATCCACACACAGGTCAGCATTGGTCTTGCCCGTGGAATGCTGCGGATACTCACTGCCCTGCTGGGCCTGGGTGAGTCCTTCGGGAAAGGGGGATGGAACCAGAGCAGGAGTCGGGGAGACATTGTATCATTATTGTTGTTTTCTAGGGCTATGTCTGAGCCAGAGGATCAGCACAGAGAAACGTAAGTGCTTCCTTGAGAGCCTCAGGATTGGTCTCATGCTTTCATCTCAAGGGTCCATCTGAGAGCATCCAGAGACAGGCGAGCATTCTGCCTCACTATGGTGGCCACAATCTGGTGGCTGCGGGAAAGTGGGAAAGAGAGGTAATGGCTCATCTGGGACTCATGCCCCTGGTTCCTTTTCAGAGAGTCTCCAGAAACCTATCATCTGGGCCGAACCCAGTACCAGGGTCACAAATGGAAATGCTGTGACCATCTGGTGCAAGGGACATCATACTGCTACCCATTATCAACTGTACTTTGAAGGAAGCTTTTCAGCCTTGGAGAGACCTAAGCCAAGTAGAGCAACGAATAAAGTCAACTTCACCATTCCACAAATGACTTCACATACCGCAGGGAAATACACCTGCTGCTATCAGAGTGGGGAGCGTCAATCAAAGAGCAGCAAAGGCCTGAATCTAATAGTTACCGGTGAGTGTCTTGTTATTAGATGTAGAGTCAACTTGGTATGAATCATGGAGAATGCCTATGTTCATAAATACTGAAAATTCTTTTATTTCCCCTTGCCATTCTTTTTTATTAACTTTTTTATTTTTTAAAAAGAAAACAAACTGTATTTTTTTCATTTTACATGCCAATCCGGGTTCCCACTCCCTCCCATCCTCCAATTCCCTCTACCTATCTGCCACCACCCCCCCCCATCTACTCCTCAGAGAGGGTAAGGCACATTGTTTGGAAGAGGTCCAAGGCCCACCCCCTACCATATTTAAGTTGAGCAAGGCAAACATGCAAAGAAAATAGGTTCCCAAAAAGCCAATACAAGCAGTATGGATAAATACTGGTGCCACTGCCAGTAGCCCCTCAGTCTGCCCCAGCCATGCAATTTTCGACCACAAAGGGACTAGTTTGGTCCTATGCTGTTTCCTTCCCTGTATGGCTAGAGTTGGTGAACTCCCATTAGCTCAGTTAAACTGTTTCAGTGGACGCCTCCATTATGATCTTGACCTCTTTGCTCATATTCTCACACTTCCCACTCTTTAACTGAACGTTGGGAACTCATTCCAATGCTCGGACGCAGGTCTCTGCCTCTGTATCTATCAGTTGCTGAATAAAAGTTCTATGGTGATATTTAAGATATTCATCAGTCTGACTACAGGGCAAGGCCAGTTCGGGCATCCACTCCTCTATTGCTTAGAGTCTTAGCTGGGGTCATCCTTGAGGATTCCTGGTTATTTCTCTAGTGCCAGGTTTTTTGCTAGCCCCATAATGGCTCCCTTAATCAAGATACCTCTTTCCTTGCTCTTGTCTCTGTCCTTCCTCCATCTTGACTATCCCTTCCCTCAAGTTCTTCTCCTCCTTCCCCTTCTCCTTCCATCCTCCCTACTCCCCCCAACCCCATACTCCCAATTTTATCAGGTAATCTTGCCTGTTTCCCCTTCCCAGGCAAATCTGTATATGTTTCTCTTAGGGTTCACCATGTTAGTTACCTTCTCTAAGCTCAATAACCTTTACAGCTAGTATCCACTTATGAGTGAGAACATACCGTGTTTAACTTTCTGGGTCATGCGTGGTTACCTCATGCATGATTTTTTTTCTAGTTCCATCTATTTGCATGCAAATTTCAAGATGTCATTGTTTTGTACTGCTGAGTAGTACTCTGACATGTAAATGTGCCACATTTTCTTTATCCATTCTTCAGTTGAGTGGCATATAAGTTGTTTCCAGATTCTAGACATGACAAATAATGCTGCTCTGAACATATTTGAACAAGTGTCCTTGTAGTATGATTGAGCATCTTTTGGGTACATGCCCACAAGTGCTATTGCTGGGTCTTGAGGTAGGCTGATTTCCAATTTTTTGAGAAACCGCCATACTGATTTCCAGAGTGGTTGTACAAGTTTGCATTCCCACCAGCAACAGAGGAGTATTCCCCTTACTCCACATTCTCTCCAGCATAAGCTATCATTGATGTTTTTGATCTAGCCATTCTCACTGGTGTAAGATTAAGGTGATATCTCAGAGTTGTTTTGATTTGCATTTCCATGATGGCTAAGGATGTTGAACATTTCCTTAAGTGTCTTTCGGCCATTTGAGATTCTTCTGTTGAGATTTCTCTATTTAGTTCAGTACCCCACTTTTTAATTGAATTATTTAGAATTTTGGTGTCTAATTTCTTAAATTCTTTATATATTTTCTAGACCAATCCTCTGTCTGATGTGGGGTTGGTGAAGATCTTTTCCCACTCAGCAGGCTGCATTTTTGTCTTATTGACTGTGTCCTTTGTTTTACAGAAGCTTTTCAGTTTCAGGAGGTTCCATTTATTGTTGCTCTCAGTGTCTGCACTACTGGGGTTATATATAGGAAGTGGTCTCCTGTGCCTATGCATTGAAGACTACTTCCCATTTCCTCTTATATCAGGTTCAGTGTGGTCGGATTTATATTGAGGTCATTAATCCATTTGGACTTGAGTTTTGTGCATGGCGACAGATCTATTTTCATTCTTCTACAGGTTGACATCCAGTTATGCGAGCACCATTTGTTGAACATGCTTTCTATTTTTCATTGTATAATTTTGGCTTCTTTGTCAAAAATCAGGTATTCATGGGTATGTGGATTAATATCTGAGGTTTGATTTGATTCCACTGGTCATCCCCTCTTCTTTTATGCCAATACCACGCTGTTTTCATTACTATAGATCTATAATAGAATTTGATGTCAGGGATGGTGATGCCTTCAAAAGTTCCTTTATTGTACAGGATTGTTTAGGCTATCCTGGATTTTTTGTTTTTCCATGCATTGAATCTATAGATTGCTTTTGGTAGGACTGCCATTTTTATTATGTTGACCTACCTATCCAAGAGCATAGGAGATCTTTGCATTTTCTGGTATCTTCTTAAATTTCTCTTTTCAAAGACTTAAAGTTCTTGTCAACAGGTCTTTCACGCCTTTGGTTAGTATTACCCAAAGGTATTTTATGTTATTTGTGGCTATTGTGAAGAATGATGTTCCTTTTTTTATTTGTTTTTTCCCATTCAAAAATTTACACTTCCTCCCCTCCTCCCATTCCCCTCCCACTCTCCCACTCACCCTCCTACCTCCACCTCCCTCCTTGAGAAAGAGCAGGGAACCCTGCCCTCTGGTAAGTCCAAGGCCCTCCCCCCCACATCCAGGCCTAGAAAGCTTTGCATCCAAATAGACTAGGGTCCCAAAAAGCCAGTACATGCAGTAGAAACAAGTCCCAGTGCCTTTATCAATGGCTTCTCTGTCAGGCCCATTGTCAGCTACATTCAGAGAGTCCAGTTTGATCACATATTCGTTCAGTACCAGTCCAACTGGATTTGGTGAGCTGCCATTAAAACAAGCACACTGTCTCAGTGGGTGGACCAACCCCTCACAGTCCTGACTTCCTTGCTCATCTTCTCCCTCCTTCTGCCCTTCAACTGGACCTTGGGAGCTCAGTCCCTTGCACAGATGAGGGTCTCTGTCTCTATCTCCATCCAACGCCAACAAAGATTCTATGGTGATATTCAAGATAATCATCAGTGTGATAGTGGGGCAAGGCCAGTTCAGGACCCTCTTGCTCTGCTGCCCAAGGACCTAGCTAGGGACATCCCCGTGGATGCCTGGAATCCCCTCTAGAGCCAAGTCTCTTGCCAACCCTAAAATGGCTCCCTTAATGTAGATATCTTCTCCCCTGCTCCTCTAACTGCCCTATCTCCATCTCCACCCTCCCGCTCCCCCAAGCTCTCTCCAATCTTTCCTTTCTTCCTTCCGTCTCCCCATCTCCCCTTTCCCCAGCCCAACCCCCACCCCTACACCCACCAACATTTGCCCAGCAATCTTGTTTGCTTCAAATTTTCAGGAGGATTTATATATGTTTTTCGTTGGGTTCATCTTGTTATTTGGCTTCTCTAGACTTGCGAACTATAGGCTTAATGTCCTTTGTTTATGGCTAGAGTCCATAGAGTACATAGCATATTCATCTTTTTGGGTCTGGGTTATCTCACTCAGGAGAGTGTATTCTATTTCCATACATTTGCATGCAAAATTCAAGATGTCATTGTTTTTTACCGCTGAGTAGTACTCTAATGTGTACATATTCCACACTTTCTTTATCCATTCTTCCACTGAGGAGCAACTAGGTTGATTCCAGGTTCTGGCTATTACAAATAATGCTGCTATGAACATAGTTAAACAAATGCTTTTGTAGTATGATTGGGCATCTCTTGGGCATATTCCCAAGAGTGGTATTGCTGGATCCTGAGGTAGGTTGACTACCAATTTCCAAAGAAACCACCACACTGATTTCCAAAGTGGTTGCACAAGTTTGTATTCCGACCAGCAATGGATAAGTGTTCCCGTTACTCCACATCCTCTCTAGCATAGGCTATCATTGGTGTTTTTGATTTTAGCCATTCAGACAGGTGTAAGATGGTATCACAAAGTTGTATTGACTTGCAGTTCTCTGATCGCTAAGGAGGTAGAACATGAAGTGTCTTTTGGCCATTTGAACTTCATCTGCTGAGAATTCTCTTTTCAGTTCAGTACCCTATTTTTTAATTGGGTTCATTAGAATTTTCATATCCAGTTTCTCGAGTTCTTTATATATTTTTGGAGATCAGACTTTTGTCTGATGCGGGGTTGGTGAAGATCTTCTCCCATTCAGTAGGATGCCTTTTTGTCTTAATGACAATGTCCTTTGCTTTACAAAAGCTTCTCAGTTTCAGGAGGTCCCATTTATTCACTGTTGCTCTTATCTGTGCTACTGGGGTTATATGTAGGCGGTGGTCTCCTGTGCACATGTGTTGCAGCCTACTTCCCACTTTCTCTTCTATCAGGTTCAATGTGGTCAGATTTATATTGAGGTTTTTAATCCATTTGGATGTGAGTTTTGTGCATGGTGATAGATAGATATGGATCTATTTTCATTCTTCTACAGATTGACATCCAGTTTTGCCAGCACAATTGGTTGAAGATGCTCTCTTTTTTCCATTGTATACTTTTAGCTCTTTTATCGAAAATCAGGTGTTCATAGGTTTGTGAGTTAAAGTCCGGGTCTATATTTGATTCCATTGGTCGACTTTTCTGTTTTTATGTCAATACCAAGCTGTTTTCAATACTTTAGCTCTATAATAGAGTTTGAAGTCAGGGATGGTAATGCCTCCAGACGTTCCTTTATTGTATAAGATTGTTTTGGCTATCCTGTGTTTTTTGTTTTTCCATATAAAGTTGATTATTGTCTTCTCCAGATCTGTGAAAGATTTTGATGGGATTTTCATGAGATTGCATTGAATCTATAGATTGCTTTTGGTAGAATTGCCATTTTTACTATGTTGATCCTCCCAATCCCAAGGGAGATTCTTCCATTTTCTGGTGACCTCTTCTATTTCTTTCTTCAAAGACTTAAAGTTCTTGTCAAATAGATCTTTCACTTTCTTGGTCAGAGTTACCCCAAGATATTTTATGCTCTTTGTGGCTATCGTGAAAGGCGATGCTTCTCTGATTTCCCTCTCTGCTTCCTTATCCTTAGTGTATAGGAAAGCAACTGATTTCTTGGAGTTGATCTTTATCCGGCCACATTACTAAAGGTGTTTATCAGCTGTAGGAGTTCTTTGGTAGAGTTTTTGGGGTCGCTTATGTACACTATCATATCATCTGCAAATAACGAAAGTTTAACTTCTACCTTTCCAATATGAATCCCCTTGATCCCCTTATGTTGCCGTATTGCTATTGCTAGAACTTCAAGTACTATATTGAAGAGGTATGGAGAGAGTGGATATCATTGTTGTGTTCCTGATTTTAGTGGGATGGCTTTGAGTTTTTCTCCGTTTAATTTAGTGTTGGCTGCCGGCTTGCTGTAAAGAAGGTCCTGGATAGAGGTACTGCAGAAAGTTTTCAAGTCTTAAACTGTTTCCATTACCTGTTTGATTGCTTTTTGGTTTCCTAGGGTATCTTTGAGGGATGTTTTTCATTTCTTCAAAATTTTTGTTATTCTTCTCATCCATTTCTTTAAGGTAATTTTTCACATCCTGTTTAAGGGACTCTATCACTTTCATAATGCTATGTTTAAAGTCTATTTCTTGTATGTCTTCTGGATTAGGGTGTTCAAGTCTTCCTGTTGTATGTTCACTGGATTCTGGTGTTATCATGTTGCTTTTCAGATTGTTGGAGGAATTATTGCATTGGCACTTGCCCATCTCTTTTTTCAAATGCCCTCCAGAAAGGATCTTTTGGTACAGGATCTGGGCCACTTGCTGGCCAGGGACCTGGCAGACAAAAGAGTGTGCTTGCTGGGTGCAGGCTCAGTGGGGACAAAGAAACTCCTGCAGCAGTTGCCCTCACCACTTTGTCCCCATACCCTCAGCCCTAAAGCAGGCTGAATTGGGGGATCCTATGACCCCACAGATGGAAAAGGATGCTTGGGGGGCAAGCTGAGCTCCCTTTCTGGGGGTGTCTGGCCGGCCGCTGTTTGGGCACACCAAGGGTGATGTTTCTTTGATTTCTTTCTCGGCTTCTTTATCATTTGTATATAGGATGGTTACTGATTTTTTTTTTAGTTAATATTGTATCCTCCCACGTTACTGAAGGTATTTATCAGCTGTAGGAATTCCTTAGTAGAGTTTTTGGGGTCTCTTATGTATACTATCATATCATCTGCAAATAACAAAAGTTTGATTTCTTCCTTTCTAATTTTAATCCCCATGACCTCCTTTTGTTGTCTTATTGATCTAGCCAGAACTTCAAGAACCATGCTAAATAGATATGGAGAGAGTCCAGAGCCTTGTCTTGCTCCTGATTTTAGTGGAATTACTTTGAGTTTCTCTCAATTTAATTTGAGGTTGATTGTTGGCTTGCTGTATATTGATTTTATTATGTTTAGATATGTTGATTGTTTCCCTGATCTCTCCAAGACCTTTATCATGAAGGGGTGTTAGATTTTGTCAAATGCTTTTTCAGCATCTAATGAGATGATCAAATGGTATTTATCTTTCAGTTTGTATATGGTGGATTACACTGATAGATTTTAATATGTTGAGCCATCCCTACACCTCTGGGATGAGGCCGACTTCATCATGTTGGATGATTTTTTGAGGTTTTCTTGGATTCGGTTTTCCAGTATTTTATTGAGTATTTTTGCATCTATGTTTATGAGTGAGATTGGTCTGATTCTTTTTCTTGGTTGAGTCTTTGTGTGGGTTTAGTATCAGGGTAACTGTAGCCTCATAAAAAGAGTTTGGCATTGCTCCTTCTGTTTCTATTATGTGGAACAGTTTGAGGAGTATAGATATTAGCTCTTCTTTGATATTCTGGTAGAATTCTGTACTGAAACCATTGGGCCCTGGGCTTTATGTTGTTGTTGTTGTTGGGAGGCTTTTGATGACTGCTTCTATTTTCATGAAGGTTTAGGTCTATTTAAATTATCTACTTGGTCTTGATTTAATTTTGGAATCTGGTACCTATCCAGAAAATTGTCCAATTTTTTAACATTTTGCAATTTTGTGGAGTACAGGTTGATGTAGTATGACCTAATAGTTCTCTGAATTTCCTCAATGTCTGTTGTTATGTCCCTTTTTCTTTTCTGATTTTGTTAATTTGGATGTTCTCTCTCTGTCTTTTGATTATTTTGATTAAGGGTTTGTCTACCTTGTTGATTTTCTCAAAGATTCAACCCATTGTTTCATTGATTCTTTGTATTGTTTTCATTGTTTCTATTTTATTGATTTCAGTCCTCAATTTGGTTATTTCCTATCTTCTACTCCTCCTGGGTGAGTCTGTTTTATTTGTTCTAGAGCGTTCAGATGTGCTGTTAAATCACTAATGTGAGCTTTCTCCATTTTCTTTATGTGGGCACTTAGTGCTATGAACTTTCCTCTTAGCACTATTTTCATAGTGTCCCAAAGGTTTGGGTATGTTGTGTCTTCATTTTTGTTAAATTCTAGGAAGTCTTTAATTTTTTCTTTATTTCTTCCTTGACCCAGGGATGGTTCAATAGAGCACTGTTTAATTTTTGTGAGTTTGTGGGCTCTCTGAAGTTAGTATTGCTGTTGAATTCTAATTTTAAACCATGGTGATCCAAAAAGATACAAGGGGTTACTCCAGTTTTTTGTATCTGTGGAGGTTTACTTTGTTTCCAAGCATGTGATCAATTTTAAAAAAGGTTCTGTGAGGTGCTGAGAAGAATGTGTATTCTTTTGTGTTTGTGTGGAATGTTCTGTAGATATGTTAAGTCCATTTAATTCATGACATCTGTTAGTTCTTTTATTTCTCTGTTAAGTTTCTGTCTGGTTGACCTGTCCATTGGAGAGAGTTGGCTTGAAAGGTGTTTAAGTCTCCTACTATTAATATGTGTGGTTTGATGTCGATTTCAGCTTTAGTAATGTTTCTTTTACATATGTGAGTTTTTCTTATATTTGAGTCATAGATGTTCAGGATTGAGACTTCATCTTGATGGATTGTTCCTGTTATTACTATAAAGTATTTTTCTCCATCCCTTTTGGTTGATTTTAATTTGAAATCTATTTTGTTAGATGTTAGGATAGCTACATATGCTTGTTTCTTAAGTCCATTTGATTGGAAAATCTTTTCCCAACCCTTTACTCTGTCTGAGGTATTGTTTGTCTTTGAGGTTGAGGTGTGTTTCCTGTAAATAGCAGAAGGATGGATCCTGTTTTCATATCCATTCTCTTAGCCTGTGTCTTTTTATAGGCAAATTGAGTCTATTGATATTAAGAGATATTAATGACCAGTGATTATTAGTTCCTGTTATTTTTCAGTGGTAGTAGTCATGTGTTTCCCTTCTTTGGGACTTTATGGTGGAGGGTTATCTGTTTTTTGTGGGTGAAGTTAGCTTCCTTGGGTTGGGCTTTTCCTTCTAGTACTTTTTGTAGGTCTGGATTTGTGGATAGGTATTGTTTAAATCTGGTTTTGTTATGGAATATCTTGTTTTCCCCATAAATGGTGATTAAAAGCTACGCTGGGTATAGTAGTCTGGGCTTGCATCCATGGTCTATAATTTCTGCAACACATCTGTCCAGGATCTTCTGGCTTTCATGGTTTCCATTGAGAAGCTGGGTGTAATTCTGATAGGTCTACTTTTATATGTAATTGACCGTTTTTTTTTTGTTTGCACATTTTAATATTCTTTCTTTATTTTGCATGTCTCTCTCGGCCCTCTCTCTTGGCCTTCTCCCTTGATCTTCTCTCCTGGTTCACTCTCTTGGTCCACTCTGTGTAGTCACAGCTTGTGCTTCAGAGCTTGTCTCTTTGTCCTCTCTCTCGGTTCTCTTTGTGTAGTTGCAGTTTGTGTTTCAGCATTCCTCCAAGGTTGCAGGGTGGGGCCATTTTGGAAGGTTTAGAGGCCAACTGAGACTTGGAGCTTTCAGGGTCCAATGGATGGGATGGAGGATTTGGAACAGCATACCTGAAGGAAACCCTCCTGCTGGCTGGCTAGAAAAGCAGAGGCATGTGGGGGAGGGGCCCAGGTTTTGCCCCAGTATGGAGGACCTAGAGAGTGAGATGTCCTTCCAGGTGGCTGGTCACTCACCTCTTGGTCCTCTGTGTGCAGTATCAGGCTGTGTTTCAGAGTTCCACTGAGGTTGCAGGGTATGGGGGATAGGAAAGTTTGGGGACAGGGTGAGACCTATAGCTTGCAGGGTCCAATAAATGGGATGGGAGTATTGGAGCAGCCTTCATGCAGGAAACTCTCTTGCTGGTTGGCTAGAAAAGCTGAGGCAGGTGGGGGAGGAGCCCAGGTTTTGCCCCTGTATGGAGGGCCTAAAGAGTGGGGTGTCCTGCCTAGTGGCTGGACACTCACCTCTTGGTCCTCTCTGTGTAGTAGCGGGCTGTATTTCAGAGTCCCGCTCACTGAAAACTCTTTATGCCTCACTCTGACACTGCTTATCTTGACTGGAAATCAGGCGATGTGTCTAATCATAGCAACTTTCTGCAGGGTTAAACTTCGGGGTCAGCTTTCTCTCCTGGCATCACAGGCATCTTAGGTCATGATCTCTGAACAAAGTGTCTATAGTAGACCACTATGTGCCGGGGTATGTCTAAGAACTGATGGACAGGAGAATCAAAGCTGGGCAAGAAGAGGTTGGCACATAATGAAGTTTCATCAGAAAATGTAGCCACGCACACGGCTCTCAAATTTAACCTAGCTTGAAAAACACCTAGAGGCCTTTTAAAACACAGATAGCTCTCACATACATGCTCATGGGAGCATTGGTCACAACAGCCAAAAGGTGGCTAGTTAGATGGCTCATGAATAATAGAGCTTGCTGTTCAAGTATGAGAAGCTCAATTCAATCGCCAAATCCACATAAAAAGTCAGGTATGTCTGCAACACCAGAACTGGGCAGGGAACAACACCTGATTGCTGGGGCTTGATAGCCACCAGCCTAGCTGTGGGTTTAGTGAGACCCTGTCTCAAGGCAATAAGATGAAGGATAGAGCAGAGCACCCACCTCCGGCCTCCACACATGAGCTTACAGGTACACACACTTATATACACACAGGAGATACACAACACATAACACACACAATCACACAGAGAAAAAAATAGATTAAATAAGTAACTAAATAAACCAATAGCTAAGAAGGAAACAATAACACTAGTGTCTCTTGGTGAATAAATAGATGAATGAAGTGTGCTATATTCATACCGTAGAATGTTACTCTACCTTTCAAAGGAAGAAAATTCTGGCATACTCTATGACATGGCTGAACCCCAAGGACATTACATAAATGGAGACAAGCCAGTCACAGGAAGACAAATACTGTCTGATTGCACTTAACCAAATTACCTCGAATGATTGAGTTCATAGAGACAAAAAAAAATGTAGAAAGGTGATTGCCAGATCTTGGGAAGCCAGAAAGGGGGTTGTTTAAAATAGTTGAAAAGTTTCTGGTTTTGAGAAGAAACAGTTCTTGAGGCAAGGGATACTAATAGCAGTGCCATATGCTTAATGGCTCTGAACAAGTGTGTGCAAGTTCGTGGGTGCACAGGGAAGTGTGTGTGTGTGTGTGTGTGTGTGTGTGTGTGTGTGTGTGTGTGTATACATGTGTACACCAGAGGACAGTCTCAGACATCATTTTCCAGGAACTGTTTACCTTAGTTTTTTAGACAGTCTCTTGTTGGGATCTGGGACTGATCAAATACATACACTAGGCCACTGACCAACAAATCTGCCTCTCTCTACCTGTCCATCAATGGGATTACAGGCATGCACCACCATGCCTGGATTTCTATGTAGATACTGGAGATCAAACCCAGATCCAAGGATCAAACTCAGGTCTTTATCAGCTGAGTTACTTCCCCAGCTCTCTCCCCCCAACCTCCCAAAAAGATTTCTTTAGGGCAGTATATAGCCCAAGAGGCCTCAACCCTACACGCAGAACTAAAGGCAACTAAGGAATGCTGTCAGCAGGAAACAGTCTTATCCAGCAAAGAGCATACCAATCAGTTAGCCCATAACCAATGGTCAACTCTGAAAACATACCAACAAACAAACAAGTAACTGTACACAGACTAAACAGGTTGTACTCACATATTTAGGAACATGTATAATCATATACATACATATATTTGTGTATATACATATATGTATATGACAACAGTTAATAAAAAAAAGGCTACCACAAATTTGAAAGAGAGCAAGAAGGGGTATACAGGAGGTTTTGGAGAGAGAACGGGGGAGAGGAAATGGTGTAATTATACTATAATCTCAAAAATTAACAATTTTTAAAGCATAAAAGGCTATCCTATTCCTGGGTTTCTAATACAATGGTTCTGGATAGGGGTAGAGCACCTTCAGGCTTCTGGTGGTGTTAGTGGTTTTGGTCCTGAGAGCCAAACTCAAAGCCATGGGGAGAGAGAGATGCAGAAACTAGGCCTTAGTCCCAAAAGATAATGGCTCGATCTGTGACAACCACAAGTTTAGGAAGCAGAATGAGCATGATTCCAAAGAGTGATACATGGTCATAGGGAAAGGAAAGCAGTGGATTGAGAAATTGCCGTATGATAATGTGCTGTATATACCATCCCTGCTTCCCCCCCACAGGTCTGTATGACACGCCCAACCTCCGGGTTCATCCAGGACCTGAAGTAACCTTGGGAGAGAATGTGACCTTCTTCTGTCATCTGGAGACTGGGACAAGCAAATTCTTTCTGCTCAAGGAGGGAAGATCCAACTATGTCCAGCACAGACTTGGGAACATCAAAGCAGAGTTTCTCATGGGCCCTATGACCAGAGCCCACAGAGGGACATACAGATGTTTTGGCTCTTACAATGACCATGTGTGGTCTTTCCCAAGTAACCCTGTGACACTACTCATCCCAGGTAAGGACACTCTCACCTGTGTCTTAACCAGCCCTAGGGGATGCCCTTGACAGAGATTAAAAAGATAACAAAGAGTTCTTTGCTTTTTAG
The DNA here is from genome assembly GCA_963919715.1 of Microtus obscurus. Classification (NCBI taxonomy): domain Eukaryota; kingdom Metazoa; phylum Chordata; class Mammalia; order Rodentia; family Cricetidae; genus Microtus; species Microtus obscurus. The sequence continues at coordinate 2,320,101 of CAWTZC010001519.1, read as the reverse complement.
AGATACAGCTGGCCAATTGGGAACCCCAGAGGGGCAGAGAAAGGTGAAGGAATAAAGGATATAGGAGGAGACATAAAATTCTCACTTTTTAAAATTGTTTTCCATTTCTAGGAGATGTTGATAACACCAGCCTTGCACCTACAGACCCTACTTCTCTTGGTGAGTCACTTCCAAATTCACCAGAAAAGAGCTGGAGAATTAGCTATTGATAAAGTACTTAGTCTGAGAACCCAAGTTGAATTTACAGCACCCATGTAAAATCCAGGCATGGTACCCTACATCTGTAATCCTGATGCTATGGAGGGGGGAATCAGTGTCAAGCCAGTCTAGTTGAATCGGTGATTTCAAGGTTTATTGAAAGACCCTGTCTCAAAAACTAAGATGGAGAGGATTTGAAAAAGATATCCTATGTTGACCTCTGGCCTACTCACTCACACACACGCGCGTGTGTACACACACATACACACACACACACACACACACACACACAACATGGGAAAGATCAAACCTTTCTAATGACACTAAAATGAGGTATTTACTCATAACATCTATTTAATGTACATCACCCAACTAGCAGCTGCTGCAGAGTCAGTCAGCCAAACATCCTTACCTTTGTGAAACTTATATTGTAGCAATAAGAAGCAAACCAAGAGACAAGTCAGAAAAAAATAAATAAATGTGTTCTCTAGCACATAAAGAGGGAAGCAGTGATATAGGAAAAGATAATGCATGAAATTGATCAGGGAGGAAGGCAACAATATGAAAGATGGTTTCCCAGAGTGGGAAGCATCTGAGATAAAAGCCACAGGGAAACTACTTGGAGGTACCAAGGGAGAGACATGCATAACCATGTGGAAGACATATAGATGATACAGAACTCCAGTGAGGCACTGGGGTCAAAAACAGTTATGTGGGCTAGTTTCATCTCAGTTTTTAAATTTGTATTAATTCATTGAGAACTTCATGTGATGTTTTGATCATACTCAACTCCTACCAGATTCACCCCCTCACTACCCAACTTTTGTACCTTCACTTTTTTTCAAACTCATCTTGCATGTGTAGCCTTCCACAAGAGTATGGTCAGTCTACCGGGGAACAAAAACCCTAAAGAAACCTACTCTTCCCTTGCTTAGCAGCTATCAAATGCTAATGGCTCCCACTCCAGGGGTGAGACTTCACACCTATTTCCTCTTTCCATGTTGGGATTTGTTCTAGCTTGAGCCTGCACAGGCCGTATAAATGCTAACATAATACCATGAGTTTGCATGTGCAGCTGCCCTATGTGATCAGAAGACACTATTTCCTTGTAATCATCCACTACCTATGGCTCTTACAGTCTTTCCACCCCCTCTTCCACAATAATCCCTAATCCTTGGGAGAAGGGATGTGATAAAGCTCATTTAGGGCTGAGAATTCCACAGTCTCTCTTATTCCCTGCTCCTTGAGCAACTACAGGTCTCTATTTTAGTTACCGTCTTCTCTGGTGGAAAATTCATTTCTGTTGCTGTGATAAGACACCCTGGTTAACTCTGAAAAAAAAAGATTTATTTGGTCATCTCTGAGAAAAAGTCACAGCAAGAACTCAGGCAGCTAGTTGCATTACATCCACAACAAAGCACAGAAAGAAACAAATACCTCCATGCTACCTGTTTCCACTTTCATCCAGCGTTCTCCTATTCTATATCACTCATACAACCCTGCCCAGGGAATGGTGGCATCCACAATAGACTGGGTCTTCACACATCGATTATTAATAAAAGCAATACCACAGAGACATGCCCACAGGCCAACCTGATCTAAATAAATCATCACTTCAGCCATCTTTTCAGACAGTTCTAGATTGTGGCATCATAGGAGTGATGATGGGGATGGGGTGGAGCTTACTTCAGATGGTGAAAAAAAATGTCATGTGTAAATTTGTCTTCATGTGAAAAGGAGATTATATTGAATGAATGACAAAAATGAGGCTTCCCCAGAGTTTCAGTCTAGCATGACCATACATTAGTACTCTTTGTGAACCCATACTTAAGTACATTCATTCCTTTACTAGTCTACTCTATTTCCAGATGAAGCCCTGAGGACTTGGATTTCTAGGTGGGAACCAACGTTGCAAGGCCATGAGATGCCATGGGGCCTATACAGAAAAAGAAATGTTTCAAAGGAAGGATCCAACACCATTGTTCATTCATCCCTTCTTCTTTTCCTTATCCTCAGATTATTGGGAGTACAACCTTTCAGCCGAAGAAGAATCGGGCTTAGAGAAGGGTAAGTGAACATCTAGAAGCATAGATTCTGAAGAAAGGCACAGGGAAAAGCAGGAATGTCAAAGTAGAAGAGGGAGGATGGGGTGGGTGTAGCCTCTGCCAACAGTGACCCTGTCTTCTGACTCCAGACTTTGCCTTCTGGGATCATACAGCCCAAAATCTCATTCGGATTGGTCTGGCATGCATAGTCCTGATGACTCTAGTATGGCTTTTGGTTGAAGACTGGCTCAGCAGGAAGAGGGATAAAGAGGGGGCCAACAGATCACCAAGTCAGGAGTACAAGAGAAGATGGAGAGTCCAACATTCCCTTGAAGAGGAACAAAGGAATACAATTTCAATGCGGGAACTGAAGGCAACTCCTGGACCTGGGACCATATGAGCTCTATGCTATCCCCTGGAGGAAGGAAGACATCATTGCACGAATGAAGGGTAGTGTCACCCAGTCAGGCAAAACATCCTAAAAGGGCATGGTGAGATGAAATGTCTAAGTTTCTACTATAGACAAATTCTCTGTCTCTGTTAAACTTTAAGCTTAAAGTTTATTTACTTCAAGCTATACTTTTAAACACTCTGTTCTTTCCTAGAAAAAAAACTACCTTCCAAAAAAAAAATGTTGGCCATGGGAATATTTCCTTACTACTTTTGTCTTTAGCATTTTTTCTAATTTTATTTATTTATTTTATGTGTACGGGTATATTTATCCATGTATGTTTGTGAACCATGTACGTAGCTAGTGTCAGATCCTCAGGGACTCAAGTTACAGATGTCTGTGAGCTGCTCTGTGGGTGCTGGGAATGGAACACAAGTCCTCTGGTAGAGCAACAAGTGTCCTGAACAACCAAGCTGTTGCAGCGTATTTGTTTACACTGTGTAAAGATGTTTCACTGTAATTGGTTTTAAAAAGAGCTCAATAGCTAGGCAGGAGAGAATAGTTGGGATTTCTGGACAAAGAGAAAAGTTTGAGATGAATCTCTGTGCATAAGAAACACCAGGAAGACAGGGAACAAATCAGACATACAGAATGGAAGAGAGGTAAAAGTCACCTGGCAAAGCATAGATTAGTAAAAGCAGGATAATTTAAGTTATAAGAGCTAATTGGAAAAATGCCTAAGGTAAGGCAAAGCTTTCATAATTAATAATAAGTCTCCATGCTGTTATTTGTTAACTAGCAATCCAAAGGAGGACTGGCTACACTGAGCCTTAGCTCCAGCTCCATCCTCAATTCAACTTTTTTTTTTAATTTCATCTTGCTTTATTGATTCATAATATTTTACTGTTTGCCTATACCACAATTTCCTTTAAACATTTACTTACGAATAGTTATCTAGGCTCATCCCATAATTGACCGTTGTATGTCAGTAAACAATAGATAAACAGATATTTACATTGTATGTTGTTTTTTTAAAAATTCCTTTGGGTATATGTGAAGGAGTGAAATGGCTGTGTTGTATGGCAGTTCCAGTTTTAGTTTTTTGAGGAATTCCCGTGGGAACTAAGCTAATTGACAACATTCCAACACTGTATAAGAATTCTTTTCCCCTATATCTTTGCCAACACTTTTTTTTTTTTTCAAAGCCTCCGTTTATTAGGGACAGGGTAACAACTTATATACCCCCTGAATGAGGGCTTGGGGAGCAGGGCACAGGAGCATGGAATCTGGCCGCGTGGTCCCAGTCATGTAACCTACATCCGGTCAGGTAGGCCAAGAAGTCAGGAGTTGCCACACCTAGTTCCCTGGATAGCTGGAATTTAAGGCAGTTCCGCTATCAGATTAGGTTCGTTAGCAATTAGCGAATAGCTAATTGGGTGTGGGGCAGGTTTTGCCAATAGGACTATTCTTAACATAATTATGGGTTTGGGGTTCCCTGCAGGCTCCCCAAGGTGATGGTTTCTGTAACAATCTTTAGGGGGGAAACGGCTCCCAACATATTCCTCCTTTCTTATATAAAGGCAAGTAGTTATAGGTGGAGGGCACCAAGACAGAGTCAACCATGGTGTCAGATCTAAAGGAGAAGGGACTGGGACAAGGAGAGACCCTCCTCTCAACTGGTGAAGCAATTTACCTCTCCTGGGAACAGAGGGGTGCCTTATGAGTAGCATTAGTTTCTTGGAGCTTCTCAAATAAAAGGTATCTAGTAGGATTAAAGTAAGCAGATCACAGGGCACCCTGTCTTAGGCTATGTGGAGAGCGCCCTCATACCTAAAAACCATGCCATGTTGAGCCGGCCTGTACGGCCTCTGTATGGTTTGAAATTTAGGTGAGGATCCACACTAACTCCCGTCATTGGGCCCCTGTATCTATCATTAATGAAAAATCTGTGAGGTGCTCCTTAAACAAAAGATATGATATAATTTTGGCACCAATAACTCCATCTCCAGACAAGAAGAAAGGGGCACCTTCCAAACTCAGTATTCACCTTTTAGTCTGGCCCATGGTATGTCCTCCTTCCTAAATGCCTACTCCACAAAAAGTTACGTGTGCTTGCCTGCCATCAATTAGGGAGGTGAAAAAGGGATCAAAATCTAAAATTCTTAACATATGCATTAAACCCAAACACTTTACAGCATGTGTCAAACCTTTCCCAACATCTATAAGCAGTTACAAATATCATTAGATCAATTTCAGTAAGAGTACAATGACATACATTGTTGTCAAATACCACCATTTCCAGACTCTGAGCAACAGTCACAGGAACCCCAATCTTTCCCCTTCTTAAGTGAAGAGGTTAGTATTTTAATTAAAATGAGTTCTGTGTCCCAAAGATTAAAACAGTCTGATGTCCAGTCTGCATCTCAGCTCCAAAGCAGACCAGAGTTCAAGCTGCAGAAGCAGTTTAGCACTTGTGCTTCAGGGCCGGTGGGATTCCTGGGTGAGGTGAGCTGGATTCAGCTATCTGAAGCACATCCTGGCATTATCTCAGCCGGGTCTCCCTGGACTCAGGAGGCAGAATTGACACCCTGTAGAGTGGAGCAGCAGGTTCTGTTATCAGGGACTCCTCTCCTTGGGGGCAGGAAAAGCCAGACTAAGGACCTCTCTGCAATCGCCTCAGGAACTCCTCTGTGTCCGCAGCGCAGCCTCGACATCAGACCCAGCTTTTATTTTCTTTCTGTGAAAAAAGCATAAACATATCCTCGACCCCAAATATATATAGGTCGGGTTTTTTCATAATGCATTGCAAGGGCTTTTCCACCTTGCCCTAGCAAAGGTCAGCTTGGTGTTATCATGTCAGATCCGTTTGCATCTGGATCTACTTGCAAGTTTCATAAGCTGCTTACAAGGAGCCTTATTATGCTCCATAATATTTTTTATTATTATTAGACATATATGCAGTTCCTCCATTGGAAGAGCCATTTGTAAAATTTAGCATAAAATCCTTTAAGGGATTTTTTTTGCTATAACATTAGCAAAATACAGTTGTGTGAATTGTAGCAATAATCATCTGGGGATCAAGCCATTTTTTAGCTTTTATCCTGCCCTTTTGTACCAGACAGGCTACTGGTTTAAATTAAGAGTTTAATATCTTAATTGGCAAAACTTGAGAAGATTTTGCCATAAACAGCATTTTTTTATAAAAATGTTGTAGAATAAGTTTTATATTTAATATGCACACTTGCCATAGCTGCATTATAATTAATATACTGTATTTGTTGATTATTGTATACTTTACCTGTTGATTTATATTTTACCTGTTTGAGTACCTGTTAGGCAGCTTTAAGCTCTCTCTATTGGAAACTGTTTTTTTTTATTTTATTTTTTTTTTCTATTCTAAGATGGCTCCCTTAATTAAGATGTGTGCTTCTCTGCTCCCCTAACCAAACTTCCTTTATCCCAAACATCCCGTTTCCCCAGGTTCCCCCCATCCTCCCCTTCTCACATTTCTCTCCCCTTCTCCCCTCACCCCCCCTCCCACCACACCCCCAAGATCCCAAATTTTTGCCCAGCAATCTGGTCTACTTCCCATAACCAGGAGGATAGCTATATGTTTTTCTTTCGGTTCACCTTCTTATTTAGTTTCTTTAGGATATCAAATTATAGACTCACTGACCTTTATTTATCTCTAGAAACCAATTATGAGTGAGTACATCCCATGTTCATCCTTTTGGGTCTGGGTTACCTCACTCAGGATAGTGTTTTCTATTTCCATCCATTTGCATGCAAAATTCGCGAAGTCATTGTTTTTTACCTCTGAGTAGTATTCTAATGTATATATATTCCATACTTTCTTCATCCATTCTTCCATTGAAGGGCATCTAGGTTGTTTCCAGGTTCCGGCTATTACAAATAATGCTGCTATGAACATAGTTGAACAAATGTCCTTGTCATATGATCGGGCATCTCGTGGGTATATTCCCAAGAGTGGCATTGCTGGGTCCATGGGTAGGTTGATCCCAAATTTCCTGAGAAACCGCCACACTGCTTTCCAAAGTGGTTGCACAAGTTTGCATTCCCACCAGCAATGGATGAGGGTACCCCTTTCTCCACAGCCTCTCCAGCAAAGGCTATCATTAGTGTTTTTGATTTTAGCCATTCTGACAGGTGTAAGGTGATATCTCAATGTTGTTTTGATTTGCATTTCCCTGATCGCTAAGGAGGCTGAGCATGACCTTAAGTGCCTTTTGGCCATTTGAACTTCTTCTGTTGAGAATTCTCTCTTCAGATCAGTGCCCCATTTTTTAATTGGGTTAATTAGCATTTTAAAGTCTAGTTTCTTGAGTTCTTTATATATTTTGGAGATCAGACCTTTGTCTGTTGCGGGGTTGGTGAAGATCTTCTCCCAGTCAGTGGGTTCCCTTTTTGTCTTAGTGACAGTGTCTTTTGCTTTACAGAAGCTTCTCAGTTTCAGTAGGTCCCATTTATTCAATGTTGCCCTTAATGACTGTGCTGCTGGGGTTATACCTAGGAAGCGATCGCCTGTGCCCATCTGTTGTAGGGTACTTCCCACTTTCTCTTCTATCAGGTTCAGTGTGTTCAGATTGATATTGAGGTCTTTGATCCATTTGGACTTGAGTTTTGTGCATGGTGATAGATATGGGTCAATTTTCTTTCTTCTACAGGTTGATATCCAGTTGTGCCAGCACCATTTGTTGAAGATGCTTTCTTTCTTCCATTGTATACTTTTAGCACCTTTATCGAAAATGAGATGTTCATAGGTTTGTGGGTTAAGATCCGGGTCTTCTACACGATTCCATTGGTCGACTTCTCTATTTTTATGCCAATACCACACTGTTTTCATTACTGTAGCTCTATAGTAGAGTTTAAAGTCAGGGATGGTAATGCCTCCAGAAGTACCTTTATTGTACAAGATTGTTTTGGCTATCCTGGGTTTTTTGTTATTCCATATAAAGTTGATTATTGTCCTTTCAAGATCAGTGAAGAATTTTAATGGGATCTTGATGGGGATTGCATTGAATCTATAAATTGCCTTTGGTAGGATTGCCATTTTTACTATGTTGATCCTCCCAATCCACGAGCAAGGGAGATCCTTCCATTTTCTGGTATCCTCTTCAATTTCTTTCTTCAATGCCTTAAAGTTCTTGTCAAATAGATCCTTCACTTCCTTGGTTAGCGTTACCCCTAGATATTTTATGCTGTTTGTGGCTATTGTGAAAGGTGATGCTTCTCTGATTTCCCTCTCTGCTTCCATATCCTTTGTGTATAGGAGGGCGACTGATTTTTTGGAGTTGATCTTGTATCCGGCCACATTACTAAAGGTGTTTATCAGCTGTAGGAGTTCTTTGGTGGAGTTTTTGGGGTCGCTTATGTATACTATCATATCATCTGCAAATAACGAAAGTTTAACTTCTTCCTTTCCAATTCGAATCCCCTTGATCCCCTTATGTTGTCTTATTGCTATTGCTAAAACTTCAAGCACTATATTGAAGAGGTATGGAGAGAGTGGACAGCCTTGTCGTGTTCCTGATTTAAGTGGGATGGCTTTGAGTTTCTCTCCGTTTAATTTGATGTTAGCTGTCGGTTTGCTGTAAATAGCTTTTATTATATTTAAGTATGACCCTTGTATCCCTAATCTCTCCAAGACTTTTATCATAAAGGGATGTTGAATTTTGTCAAAAGCTTTTTCAGCATCTAATGAAATGATCATATGGTTTTTTTCTTTCAGTTTATTTATATGATGGATTACATTGATAGATTTTCGTATGTTGAACCAGCCTTGCATCTCTGGTATGAAGCCTACTTGATCATAATGGATAATGTTTCTAATGTATTCTTGGATACGGTTCGCCAGTATTTTGTTGAGGATTTTTGCGTCGATGTTCATGAGTGAGATTGGCCTGTAATTCTCTTTCTTGGTTGAGTCTTTGTGTGGTTTTGGTATCAGAGTGATGGTAGCTTCATAAAAGGAATTTGGCAATGACTCTTCTGTTTCTATATTGTGAAATACCTTAAGGAGTATAGGTATTAGGTCTTCTTGGAAATTCTGGTAGAATTCCGCATTGAAACCGTCTGGTCCTGGGCTTTTTTTGGTAGGGAGGTTTTTGATAACAGCTTCTAATTCTTCGCGACTGACAGGTCTATTTAGATTGCTCACCTGGTCCTGATTTAACTTTGGTATATGGTATTTATCTAAAAAAGTGTCCATTTCTTTTACATTTTCCAGTTTTGTGGCATACAGGCTTTTGTAGTAAGATCTAATGATTCTCTGAATTTCCTCTATGTCTGTGGTTATGTCCCCCTTTTCATTTCTGATCTTATTAATTTGCAGATTCTCTCTCTGCCGTTTGATTAGTTTGGATAGGGGTTTATCAATTTTGTTGATTTTCTCCAGGAACCAGCTTTTTGTTTCATTGATTCTTTGGATTGTTTTCTGTGTTTCTATTTTGTTGATTTCAGCCCTCAGTTTGACTATTTCCAGTCTTCTACTCCTCCTAGGTGAGTCTGCTTCTTTTTTTTCTAGAGCTTTCAGGTGGGCTGTTAAGTCTCCAATGTATGCTTTCTCTGTTTTCTTTAAGTGGGCACTAAGGGCTATGAACTTTCCCCTTAGGACTGCTTTCAAAGTGTCCCATAAGTTTGAGTATGTTGATTCTTTATTTTCATTGAATTCAAGGAAGACTTTAATTTCTTTCTTTATTTCTTCTTTAATCCAGGTGTGGGTCAATAGTTGACTATTCAGTTTCCATGAGTTTGCAGGCTTTCTGGGGGTAGCATTATTGTTGAATTCTAACTTTAGTCCGTGGTGATCTGATAAGACACAAGTGGTTATGGATATTTTTTTGTAACTGTGGAAGTTTGCTTTGTTACCGAGGATGTGGTCAATTTTCGAGAAGGTTCCATGAGCTGCAGAGAAGAAGGTATATTCTTTCCTATTTGGGTGGAATGTTCTATAGATGTCTGTTAAGTCCATTTGATTCAATACCTCCATTAATTCTCTTATTTCTCTGTTAGGTTTCTGTCTGATTGACCTGTCCATTGGTGAAAGAGGCGTGTTGAGATCTCCCACTATTAGTGTGTGCGGTTTGATGGCGTCTTTGAGTTTTAGTAATGTTTCTTTTACATATGTGGGTGCTTTTATATTAGGGGCATAGATATTCAGGATTGAGACCTCATCCTGATCAATTGTTCCTGTTATGAGTATAAAATATCCCTCTCCATCTCTTCTGATTGATTTAAGTTTGAAGTCAACTTTGTTAGAAATTAGTATGGCCACACCTGCTTGTTTCTTAGGTCCATTTGCTTGATAAACCTTTTCCCATCCCTTTACTCTAAGTAGGTGCCTATCTTTGTGGTTGAGGTGTGTTTCTTGTAAACAGCAGAATGTTGGATCCTGTTTGCGTATCCAATCTCTTAGCCTGTGTCTTTTTATAGGTGAGTTGAGTCCATTGACATTAAGGGATATTAATGACCAGTGGTTGCTAACTCTGGTCACTTTTTTAGTCATAGGGTTTGTGTGTTTGCTTTCTTTTAGTTGTGCTGGTAAAGGGTGTCTAGAAGTTTGAGTTATTGTGGTCATTGTTGGTCTCCTTGGTTTGTGATTTTCCTTCTATTACTTTCTGTAAGGCTGGATTTGTGGCTACGTATTGTTTAAATTTGTTTTTATCCTGGAAAATTTTGTTTTCTCCATTTATAGTGAACGAAAGCTTGGCTGGGTATAGTAGTCTGGGCTTGCATCCATGTTCTCTTAGCTTCTGCAGTACATCTATCCAGGACCTTCTGGCTTTCATGGTTTCCATAGAGTAGTCAGGAGTAAGTCTGATAGGTTTACCTTTATAAGTAACTTGACCTTTTTCCTTTGCAGCTCTTAATATTCTTTCTTTATTCTGGATGTTTTGTGTTCTGATTATTATGTGGCGAGGAGATGTTTTTTTCTGGTCCAGTCTATTCAGTGTTCTGTATGCTTCTTGAACCTTCAAAGGAATATCTTTCTTTAGGCTGGGAAAGTTTTCTTCTATAATTTTATTAAATATATTTTCTGAACCATTGAGCTGTACTTCTTCTCCTTCTTGTATCCCAATTATTCTTAGGTTTGGTCTTTTTATTGTGTCCCATATTTCCTGAATGTTTTGTGATGAGAATTTGTTGGTTTTGCTGTTTTCTTTGATCAGTGTGTTAATTTTCTCTATGGTATCTTCAGTGTCTGACATTCTTTCTTCTAACTCTTGTAATCTGTTGGTAGTACTTGTCTCTGTAGTTCCTGTTCGTTTACCCAGATTTTCCATCTCCAACCTTCCCTCAGTTTGTGTTTTCTTCATTACTTCCATTTCATTCTTCAGGTCTTGAACCATTTCCCTTACCTGTTTGATTGCATTTTCTTGTTTCTCTTGGTTTTCTTGGGTATCTTTGAGCGATTTATTCATTTCCTCTACCTTTTTGTTTGTAATCTCTAATTGTTTATGGCAGTTTTTCACCTCCTGTTTAAGGTCTTCTATTATTTTCAAAAAATTCACTTTTGGGTCGATTTCTTCTACTTCTTCTGGAGTAGGGTGTACAATTCTTCTTATTTCGGGATCCCTGGGTTCTGGTGATGTCATGTTGCCTTTCAGGTTGTTGGAGGAATTCTTGCCTTGGCGCCTTCCCATCTCCTCTTTCAAATGAAGCCAAGAGAGGCCTGGTGTCTTGGTCCAGTTTTTGCTGTGACTGAGCCTCTGGGTGTATCTCTTCAGTGTGGAAGCAAGGTCCGTACTGCTGAGCTTGAACTGCCCAGTGATGTCTCTCCTGGCACCCGGATCTGATCTCCCTGCTGCTTGGGTGTCTCGCTAACAAAGGGCCGACCTCGCTGCCGCAGGGCAGGCAGGCCACCTAGACAAAGGAGCTACTACCCTCCTGGCTGCCCTCCCAATTCGGACCCTGTCCCAGCGCCCAAACAGGCTGAGCTGGGAGCTGTTGTGTGGTTCAAGGAGGGGCGGGGGGTCAGAGGAGGTGGGGGGAGGGTCGTGGATGCAAGCTGGGTGGGATATGAATAGAGAGGAAGTATCGGGCAGTATAGCCCCTGCAGACTGACCAAGGAGTGCAGGAGGATTGAGGAACGTCTGAGTTCCCTGTCCCGGGCTGCTGCCACAGTCAGAAACTCACCCACCCTGGTGATGTCTCTCCTGGTACCGGGATCTGGTCTCCGTGCTGCTTGGGTGTCTCGCGAACCCTCAATTCAACTTTTGTATTCTGTGTCCATGTGTGAGGTACATGTGTGCACACATGTCATGTCACTCATATGAGGTCAGAGGACACCTTTGTGCAGTTTTCTCCTTCCAATTATTTTAAAACATTATTTCTTTTGTTTTCTGATATAATACAATTATATCTCCCCCTTCCTCCCTTCAAACACTCACATCCCTCCTTGCTCTCTTTCAAATTCATGGCCTCTTTATTTCATTCATTGTTGCCACACATATATGTATATACATATATGTTCCTAAATACATAAGCTTTTTGTGGGTTCCAACGATTGAATACAGATTGTTAGACATATACAGCAAGTGTTTTTAACCAACTGAGCCTTCGCCTTGCTAATCTATCATTATTTCTTTCTTCTTTCCTTTGTCTGCAAGAATTCCATTCAAAGTAAGTACTGAACAACAATACTAATAAGTAGACATATACTGTCCTAGCTAGAATTATGTCAGCTTGATACAAGTTAGAGTCATTCTGAAAGAGGGAACCTCAGTTGAGAAAATGTTCCCACAATATTGGCTTGTAGAAAAGCCTACAGTACATTTTCTTGGATGATAAGAGATGTAGAGGGCCCAGCCCACTGTGGGCAGTGTCATTCCTAGACTGGAAGTCCTGGGTTCTGTAAAAAAAGCAAGCTGAAAAAAAAAAAACATAAGAAAAAAGCCAATAAGTATCACCCCTCCCTGGCCTCTGCATCAGCTCCTGCCTTCGGGTTCCTGTATTGATTTATCTCAGCGATGATCTGTGGTATGGAATTGAAAAATGAAATAAACCCTTTTCTCCCCAAGTTACCTTTGGTCATGGTATTTTATCACAGCACCAGAAACCCTAACTAAACATATATGAAATGTTTCAAAAACCATTGCAACCACAGCATACAATTAGAAATGCAAACTAAGAACAAATAATTCAGAGATGAAGGTGTGTCCTAGCTGGTTCTCACCCAATCCTTGGTTTTCCCCCACCTATATACCATGTGGGTCCTAGGGATTAAACTTGTCATCACCCTTGGTGTCAAGCGACTTTTCCATCTGAACCACTGCACCTTCCCTTGATATTATAGCACCAGAACCCTGTTAGTGCTCAAAATGTCCATGTTCCCATCTGTAGTATAGGTTTCATGTGAAATGAGTTGATCAATTTGGTGATTATATTATCAGTCCTCAAGAAGATATCAGGAAACACACTGAGTGAGTAGGCACATGAATACAAAATTGAACTTGAGACTCCTGAGTCTTGATATGAGGTAGAAGGTCCCGCAGCTCTTTCCTCCTTGAATATTTGATTGCTCCAATAATATATAATATGGATCATCATTCCCTGCTATACAGACACATCAGGCATGTAAAACCCATCTCTAAAGCTAAGTTTACAGCTAAGGATATTCCTAAACCCAAAGAAATACTATAAGGTGCTTTATTGTTGTTCTTTGATGATTGGTTGGTTAGTTGGTTGATTGATTTAGGCTGTTTTGTTTTGTTTTGTTTTTTGAGACACAATCTCACTATGTGGTTCAAGATGCCCTCAAATGGGGGGAGGGCCTTGGACTTCCCACAGGGCAGGGTACCCTACCCTCACTTAAGACTGGAGAGGGAGAGAGGTGGGTAAGTGGGAGAATGGGAGGGGAATGGGAGGAGGGGAGGAAGTGGAAATTTTTAATGGAAAAATAAAAATATGAAAAAAAATGCCCTCAAATTCTTGATCCTCTATCCTCGGCCTCCCAAGAGTTGGGATTATAGACATGTGCCACTATTCCTGGTTTGATACAAAGATGTAATGAGGAGTGATATCTAGAAAGTAGCCTAAACTCTGGCATACATGTCACTCACTGCACTGTAGGCAACTGATGGTTGTTTGTATCCATTACTGGGGGGACTCCAGATTGAAGGTCTATCATATCATATTGGTCTAGAAGCAATCAACAGGGTCCCATCCTCTGTGAAAACAAAAAAAAAAGAACCTCTTTTCCAAAGCATCATATCCTTAGACCCAAATTCTGAAGTCAAGATACCTTTATGATATACATGCTGGATTAGCTTAGCAGACCACACAATAAAATGTCTTTCTGTACTTAGCTCCTTTAAAGTGAAAAAATTTAAAGAAAACACAATAATACACGTAATCCAGACTCTCTGTGAATTTTCCATTTTTACATGGCTTATTTTTCTATTTCTTATTTTTTTAATCTATGACTATCTGTACTCTGTCTCTTTAAAGACTTTACCCTTTTTTAAAGCATTAACTTTATTTTATGACTTTCTATACTCTTTATTTCTTTTCTCTATTAAGCCTACTACATACCTTTATTCAACAGTGTGGCCCATTTAGATTAGATCCATATATGTCTCTCTTAGTGTCCTAATTGTTATCTAGGTACAAAGAACTCAAGAAATTGGCCATCAAAAGAACCAATAATCCAATAAAAAAAATGGAGTACAGACCTAAATAGAGAACTCTCAATAGAGTAATCTAAAATGGCCAAAGGACACTTAAGGAAATGCTAAACATCCTTAGTCATCAGAGAAATGCAAATCAAAACAACTCTGAGATTCCATTTTACACCCGTAAGAATGACCAAGATCAAAAACACTGACTGATGGAATATCTTAAATATCACTATAGAACCTTTGTCAACAACAGAAGGAAACAGAGGCAGAAACCCAAATCGGAGCACTGGACTGAGCTCCCAAGTTCCAGCTGAAGAGTAGGAAAAATGAGAATATGAGCAAAGAGGTCAAGACCATAAAGGGTTCATCCACTGAAAGTTTACCTGAGCTAATGGGAGCTCACCAACTCCAACTGGACTGGGAAGGAACAAGTATAGGACCAAACTAGTCCTTCTAAATGCAGTTGACAGTTTATGGCAGGGGCAGACTGAGGGTCAGTGGCAGTGGTTCTGGAATTTATCCATACTGTATGTACTGGTTTTGGGCGATCCTATTCTCTTTGGATGTATGCCTTGCTCAACCTAGATGTAGTAGGAAGGACCTTGGACCCTTCACAAAGTAAAGTCCCTTACCATCTCTTAGGATTAGAGGGGGGCAGGGTGGGAGGGTATGTGGAGAGAATGGGAAGGAAACAGGGAGTGGTAATTTGAATTGGTATTTTAAAAAAAGAAAAGAAAGAAAGCATCTTGTAGGTGTGCTTGTATGCGGGCAGCTCAAAGCAAATACTAGCCCTGAGCTGGGCCTAACCTCTCCTGTTCTGTACCTGGAGCAACTATTGAAACCAAATGCTCAGGTCTTTTAGATACAGCCTTTGCGCATTTAGATAAAAGTAAGTTCAGTATTTTTATTAATTTTAATGGTGTAACAAGGATGGTGCAGCATTTTGACATAAAGGGTTCAAAGTTACGATGTAAGAACTCTTCCATTAATCTTTAAAATATATTTGCTGGGTGAGCAGCCAACATAATCCTGGCTTAAACAGATAAGAAAATAGAGAAATAGTGATAAGGTACCTTGTTTAAAGCTATATAACAAATTAAAAATAGAGCTGCAGGCAAGTTCTCACTCCTGCTCCCAGCCCTAAACATCTCCATACATTCATATTCCCATGAATAGGGAGAGCCTGCTGCTTGCCTGTTGCGTAGCATTCTGCTGGGGATGTACTTAGTGGTAGGGAGCTTGTTGGGTCTGTGTGAAACCCTGGGTTCAGTCCCTAGTTGTACCAAAGAGAAAGGAGAAATAAAGAAATAGGTGAATAAATAAGTGTACATGGTTGTTTCAAATCACTTGATTTCTGAAGAGGAAGGGTATTGCTCAATGGGAAAGTGCTTGCCTGGCATATACAAGGCCCTAGATTCCATGCTCAGTTCTAAAATAAATATGTATATCTATTTAAAAATAAAGTTTAAAACATAAAAAAAGAATAAAATAAAACAACGACAAAAAAGACACTGATAACAACTTATGCTGGAGAGATTGTGGGGTAAAGGGAACACTCCTCCATTACTGATGGGAGTGCAAGCTGGTACAGCCCCTTTGAGTATCAGTATGGTAATTTCTCAGAAAATTAGGAAACAACCTTCCTCATGACCCAGTAATACCACATTTGGGTATATACCCAAAGGATTCATTGTTCTCTTAATCAGCTATTCTAGTCATCTCTTTTGAGTGGGGTACACTGATGGTGCTCTGCTCTCAGTTGTTTTAGCTGCTCCTTGCTATTTATTCTTTTATTTTTGCCTGCTACATAATTCTAAAGTTTAGTCATTTGTGACCAAAAGCTTAGCTGTCATAGGTGATTCTCTAGATTTTACAGAACAGCACTATACAAAAAAAAAAGGCTAAAATCAGATTATTGATATGGCATCCTCATGGTTTTGGTGGCTTCCATAATCATTATAATCATTGTATTATCTAAGTGTCTAAGGAAATCTAAGTATCCCTTGTACAACTCCCCATATCAACCCCTCCTGTGTACCTATATCTACCATCTGGAAGTGAGTACACAGCACACCCAAAACAGATTAGTCACGTCTGAAGATTTCATTAAATGAAACTAGAAAATGACTGCATGTATTTTCTTATATGATAAATCAAAGAAAATCTTTATCATATAATATCATATTTACTAGTGTGTAGGAAGGTTGTAGGACTACGGATGAAGAAGATGAGATAATGGGTACCAAACAGATGTAAAGGAGAAGTTCATACACTCTACAGCACAATGAGGTGGCCATAACCTACAATATTCTAAGAAGTTATAGAAGACAGGCACTCAAAAGTACTCAACATGAAATGATGGTAAAGAGATAGAAATGTTACTCACCTTGTTTAATCGGCACATAATATATACATGCATTAACAGCACATTTGACAAATAATTCTACTAAGATGCCAATTAATGTTGTGAGAATGAATAACTTCTTCTAATGCAAAAAAAACTGAATTACATGTCAAACAAACTCCAAGATGAATATTAAACTTAGATCTACTATAGTTGTCATGTTAAACCACATATATGTAGTCGGGACAATGAGAAGGGTCCCTGGGGGCAAGAGCCCAGGATAGCCTCAAAAGTCACTATGTAGCTCTGATTGACTTGAACATAAACCCTCTTATATCACCTCTTATATCAGCTTCCTAAATTCTGGGATTAGAGGCATGCCTCACCATACATGGTTATACTCCCAAATCCTTAAACCAGATCTGAGAGTCATCAGATCTACAATTTAAAACTCCCTTGTCATAGTTTGAATGATAAACTAACCCCACAGTCTCAGGCTTGGTTCCCATTGGTGACACTGTTTGGAGAGATCTAAGATGTATTGAAGAAATTGGGTATTGGGAGTAAACTTGGAATGTTAAAAGGCTTCTGGTGGGGGTGAATACTGGGGGAGACAACTAGAACATGAGGACATCTCTTGGATGAGCTAGAAACCTAAAAAAATAAAAACTACCAGGAATCTATGAGGGTGAACCTAGTTAAGACTCCTAGCAATGGGAGCTATGAAGCCTGAACCAACTATCTCCTGTAACCAGAAATGATTTCCAGTGGAGGGACTGGAACACCAACCCAGCCACAAACTACAATTTGTCCTGCCTACAAGATGTGTGAGGGTGAAGATGGCGCTGAAATTGTGGGAGTGACCAACTAATGACGGCCCAACTGGAGATCCATACCCTAAAGAGGGAGCTCACCCCCGAGGGCCAGGATCCAGAGGCCAAATACCCCAGAGACTCAGGAGAGACAAAAACATGGTGGTGGCAGGGAGAGAGAATCAAACATTAGGCAAAGTTCTGAGAATCCTGCAGAAGAGAGAAAGGAAGGATTATAGAAGCCAGTGGGGTCAAGGGCACCACAAGAAAACCCACAGAACCAACTAACCTGGGCTCATAGGGACTCCCAGAGACTGAACCAACAACTAGGGAGCCTGCATGAGACTGACCTAGGTCCTCTGCATATTCCTCACAGTTGCGTAATTTGATTTTCCTTTGGGATTCCTAGCAGAAATTGAGTACTGAAGTCTTTGAGCAGCTATGACAATGAGTCTGTTCATCAAAATGCTTCATGTGTAGTAAGTAATAGAACAGAATCCTGGCCTCACATCACTACTCTTGTTCCATCTGAAAATAAATAATGGAAGCAGAGCAGAGGTCAGCAAGTTGTTGCAGACTGGTAAAAACCAGCCATCTACCTGTTTTGTTCTTGTGAAAAACTTTATTAAAACACAGTGCTCACATATTGCCTATGAAGTAGCCTATTTTCTTTACTGTCTGGTTTGGAAATTTTAAAGCCAAGCATGATGATTCATAGCTGTCATGTCAGCTCTTGGGAGGTTGAAGTGAGAGGATCGCCAAAAGTTCAAAGCCAGCCTACACTAGCTACACAGCAAGCTCCAGAACAGCCCAAAATTGGAATAGTGTGAGATACTGTCTGGATGGAAAGGCATATGGGCACCTACAGTCTTATTAAAATGTTAAATTTAGATTTGTCTCATCATGTCTCAACCATGAGTTTTATTCCCAAGGGGCAACACCGACCATGGGTTCTACCACCAGGGGGCAACATTGACCATGGGTTCTACCTCCAGGGGGCAGCATTGACCATGGGTTCTACCATCAAGGTGCAGCATTGACCATGGATTCTACCTCCAGGGGGCAGCACTAACCATGTGTTCTATCACCAGAGGGAAGCACTGACCATGGGTTCTACCTCCAGGGGGCAGCATTGACCATGGGTTCTACCACCAGGGGGCAGCACTAACCATGTGTTCTATCACCAGGGGGCAGCACTAACCATGGGTTCTACTCCAAGGGGGCAACACTGATCATGGGTTCTACCTTCAGGGGGCAGCACTGACCAGGGGTTCTACTCTGGGGGGGGGGGTGGCAGCACTGATCATGTGACCTACCCACAAGAGACAACAACAACCTTGGGTTCTACTCCAGGGAACAGCACTGACCAAGAGTTCTTCCTGAGAACAGGAAATACCATGTATTCTCCCATAGAGCATCATGATGGGTTACCTTGGAAGACAGCAGTGACTGTGCTACTTACCTCAGAAGCTGCAAGTTATATCTCTTGTGCATCTCACCCAGAAGCATCAGATATGGTGTCTTCTTCTCCTAGACAGAGCCTGCCAAGGTCAAGTGAGTCAGTGTAGTAGGAGAGGCTGTTCGTTGGGGGTTTTGTTCTGTCCAATTTTTGTAGCCATTTAATCCCAAAGAAAATCACACATAAGTTATAAAACTGATTGGCCCATTAGCTCAGTCTTTTTATTAGCTCTTGTAGCTTATATTAACCCATTATTCTTATCTATGTTAGCCACATGGCTCGGTACCTTTCTCAGTGGGGTAGGTCACATCCTGTTTCTTCAGTGGTCTGGGCAGAAACTCTGGAAAGAGCTTTTTTATTTCCAGAATACTCCTGTTCTCGTTGCTCCACCTCTACTTTCTGTCTAGTTGACCTGCCTATACTTTCTGCCTGGCCAATCAGCATTTATTTATAACATGATTGACAGAATACAGACAATTCTCCCGCAATACTTAGTAGACCATGTTGGGTGTCAAGTCAGTGTGTTCTTACCAATGAGAGCTAGACAGATATCCCGGTAAGTGGTCATAGGAGGAACAGCTCTAATCTTTTTTTTTTTTATTTTATTGAGAAAAGTAAAAAAAAAAAGTTTCTGCCTCCTCCCAGCCTTCCATTTCCCTCCCACTCCGCCTACACTTCTTCCCCTTCCCCTCACTCCTCTCCCCCTCCCCCCAATCCTCTCCCCCTCCCTCTCCAGTCCAAACAGCAGTCAGGGTTCCCTGCCCTATGGAAAGTCCAAGGTCCTCCCCCCTCCGTCCATGTCTAGGAAAGTGAACATCCAAACTGGCTAGGCTCCCACAAAGCCAGAACATGAAGTAGGATCAAAACCCCGTGCCATTGTCCTTGGCTTCTCATCATTGTTCGCCATGATCAGAGAGTCCGGTTTTATCCCATGCTTTTTCAGTCACAGTCCAGCTGGCCTTGGTGAGCTCCCAATAGATCAGCCCCACTGTCTCAGTGGGTGGGTGCACCCCTCGTGGTCCTGGCATCCTTGCTCATGTTCTCCCTCCTTCTGCTCCTTATTGGTACCTTGGGAGCTCAGTCCAGTGCTCCAGTGTGGGTCTCTGTCTCTATCTCCATCCATCACTAGATGAAGGTTCTATGGTGATATACAAGATATTCATCAGTATGGCTATAGGATAGGGTCATTTCAGGTTCCCTATCCTCAGCTGCCCAAGAAACTAACTGGGGACATCGCCTTGGGCCCCTGGGAGCCCCTCTAGGTTCAAGTCTCTTGCCCACCCTAAGGGGGCTCGCTTAACTGAGAATTATGCCTCCATGCTCCCCTGTCCAACCTTCCTTTATCCCAATCATCCTGTTTTCCCAAGTTCCCCCAATCCTCCCCTTCTCATTTTTCTCTCCCCATCCCCCTTTACCCCATCCCACCCCACCCCCAAGATCCCAATTTTCTCCCCGGCAATTTTGTCTACTTCCCATAGCCAAGAGGATAATTATATGTTTTTCCTTGGGTTCACCTTCTTATTTAGCTTCTTTAGGTTCACCAGGTATATACTCCGTGACCTTTATTTATGGCTAGAAACCAATTATGAGTGAGTACATCCCATGTTCATCTTTTTGGGTCTGGGTTACCTCACTTAGGATAGTGTTTTCTATTTCCATCCATTTGCATGCAAAATTCGAGAAGTCATTGTTTTTTACTGCAGCATAGTACTCTAATGTGTATATATTCTTAGAAGATAAAACAGATGGGATTCTGTCTCTGTTATTCAGAGATAAATGTCTTGATTTCTGAAATGTGTGGAGTTAAAATTTTATATGAATGCATACATGAGAGTAGAAGGGGATTATTTGGGGATATAATGGGAACTAGAAGACAAAGGAGCACAGTAGAAGTTAATGGGGGTGAATAGGGACAAAGTACATGAGATATTCTAATGGAAATGTCATTGTGAAACCTACTTTGGGCAATGAACACATACCAATAATTTTTCAATTTTGCTTTATGTTTGATGGTGTTTTTTCTACATGTGTATCTGTTCACTAGATGCATGCTTGATCTAAGAGGTGTTGGATCCTCTGTGACTAGAGTTACAGACAGTTGTGATCTGTCATGTGGGTGCTGGAAATTGAACCTGTGTCCTCTGCAAGAGTAGGCAGTAGTCTAAACTGTTAAGCCATATCTCCAGGCCCATTAATAAAAATGTTTAATTAGAAATTTTCCCTAAACATCATCCTTTCTGGCTCATCTCTGCTGGTTCACCTTCATAGCTACAGAAGTTGCTTTGTAGGGTACTAGCAGGGAAAGACACCAATGCTCTTATCCAGTACTGCACATTGCATGACACAATAACAATCTGTCCACTATTGTAGTGTTCTAGGGTAAGAATGGATTTGAAGTATATTCATAGGAGAGAATGCCATGCCTGGTACTGTAATCCTAGTCAAAAGCCCATGGTTGGGGAAGTCATAACCTGATACTGTTATTTTTCTAAATGATCATGCTGTCGACTTACCTTCTAAATATTTTATGTTTGTATTTTGCTCTCATATGGGATGCTCACAATTTTGGTAAGAGAAACTTCCTTTCCATAACGAGTCAAAATACTAAGAATGAAATTGGGTGCTTGGCCCTGAATGAGGCATCTGTATTAACTCCACCACACCAAAGCTCAGGAAACGTCACAAAGAGAGGTAGGAAGGCTGTAAGAGTCAAAGAATGCGAAGTGCTGTTGTATGCCATCACCTGGACTTGGCATGGCACAGCGTGACTGTACAACTGTGAACTCACAGCAACTATGGTTACAAGCACAAGGCCTACACAAGACCTGCCAGCCAAAATCACAACCTAGATGGGATAGATTATCTCCATACCACAGTTCTTACTGAAAAGTTATTAGCAGTTCACAGTTGTTGAGGGGGGAACTTTTTTGAGGATGTGGGCACTAGCAGGCTTCACTCCCCATGTCCCATACCCATACATGGACATATATGAGCAACACTAATTATACTTCATGGATTATCAAAAATAAAAATTCCATTAATTGAAAGGTAACATGTCAAGGGGGATAGGAGTTAGCTTGATGGTGGATATAATCATCATTTGTATATATGTGTGTATGTATATGTATATATTATCTTAACTATATATAATTTTATATATATAAAATAATCTTAACCCTCACAATACCCTGATACCTAAAAAATAGCCATTTTTGTTACTATTCTAGGCTTCTCTATCAATTAGAACTAAATATCCTAAACTTTCACCTCACATCATAATGTGTGTGAACAAATATATATTCTATGTATGAATGAAAGTCTCAAAAATAAATTAAGAAATTTACCTAATAACTAGCATGTCTGCAAAATTTTAAGAGGCTTGAAAAGGCAAAGTGTGGTGGTATTTGCCTTTAATCTCAACACTCAAGAGAGGCAGAGGCAGGTGGCTATCTTGAGTTTGAGGCCAGTCAGGGAAATTTATTGAGACCCTGCCTCAAAGTAACAGGAGAGGTTGACATACATTTCATATGAATATGACATGAATTTTTCTAATCAGACCACCTTTTATAATATAATTAGCACGTAAGATTATTCTATGAGTTTAACTTCTTTAGAGTGAGGAAAGGAGATGTTAGTCAAAAGTCATGAGGTCTCAGAAAGGGAAAATATCCAATGATCACCATATACCTTGGTGACCAAGTTGTGTGTTCCCAGAGTTCACTCAGACGTCTGTTTGACATACACATGCATTTCTATTGGTTGAACTTCAAAGATACCACATCCCACGATAGACCTTTGCAAACATCCCAACTGTCAGTCAAGTTCCCTGAAAATAGTCTGATTTAACAAGATCCTGCCACTGAACAAATTTAAAGATAAAACCTATGGTGTCTTGAATGAGATATCCCCCATAGTCTCAGATATTTGAATACTTGTTCCCTTTCTTGTTGGTGGCGCTGTCAGAAGAGTCTTAGGAAGTATGTCACTAGAAGGGAGCTCTGAGAGCTTAAAGACCCACACCATTTCAAGCTTACTGGCCCTGCTTTGTGCTTGTGGTTTAAAATGTGAGCCCTCCATTTCCGGTTCCTGTCATGTTGACCCCACCCTGCTCTATCACATACTCTAACCCTCTAGAACCATAAGCCCAAATAATCTTTCTTCTATAAGTGGCCTCAGCTATGGAATTTTATCACAGCAGCATAGAACTAACTAATATAGAACCATTTGCTCATATTCCTAGCACCTGGTTGGAGTCAGATTGAGCTTTCAAACATTGCTCTCTTGGTAAAGATAAGGGGTTGTGGTCATATTTAGGGCTCTCTATCAAAGGACCTTGTACTTACACCACTCTCTGTAGGCAGCAGAAAGTGTAGGTTTTATGGACAGGGAGAATAGTCAAAGCAGGGTCATTTAGGAAGATTTGACTGATGTGTCCGTAGGCAAAAAGACTTGAGCCAGTCTGAGTCTTGCAGAATGCCACAGACAAAAGCATGGATTAAAATCATGCTGTGCAAATGGATGGAAATAGAAAACACTATCCTGAGTGAGGTAACCCAGACCCAAAAGGATGAACATGGGATGTACTCACTCATAATTGGTTTCTAAAGATAAATAAAGGTCAGTGAGTCTATAATATGATATCCTAAAGAAACTAAATAAGAAGGTGAACCCAAAGAAAAACATATAGCTATCCTCCTGGTTATGGGAAGTAGACTAGATTGCCGGGCAAATAATTGGGATCTTGGGGTGTGGTGGGGGGGGTAAGGGGAGAAGGGGAGAGAAATGTGAGAAGGGGAGGGTGGGGGGATCTTGGGGAAACGGGATGATTGGGATAAAGGAAGGTTGGCTAGGATAGCAGAGAAGCACATATCTTAACTAAGGGAGTCATCTTAGGGTTGGCAAGAGACTTGGACCTAGAGGGGCTCCCAGGTGCCCAGAGCGATGTCCCCAGTTAGTTCCTGGGGCAGCTGAGGATAGGGAACCTGAAATGACCCTATCCTATAGCCATACTGATGAATATCTTGCATATCACCATAGAAACTTCATCTGGTGATGGATGGAGATAGAGTCAGAGACCCACACTGGAGCACTGGACTGAGCTCCCAATGTCCCAATGAGGAGCAGAAGGAGGGAGAATATGAGCAAAGAAGTCAGGACCACAAGGGGTGCGCCCACCCATGGAGACAGTGGGGCTGATTCTTTGGGAGCTCACCAAGGCCAGCTGGACTCTGACTGAAAAAGCATGGGATAAAACCGGACTCTCTGAATTTGGCGGACAATGAGGGCTGCTGGGAAGCCAAGGACAATGGCACCGGGTTTTGATCCTACTTCATGCTCTGGCTTTGTGGGAGCCTACCCAGTTTGGATGTTCACCTTCCTAGACCAGGATTGAGGGGGGAGGACTTTGGACTTTCCACAGGGCAGGGAACCCTGACTGCTCTTCAGGCTGGAGAGGGAGGGGGAGGAGTGGGGGGAGGGGAGGAGGAGAGGGAGGAGTGGGAGGGAAATGGGAGGCTGGGAGGAGGCAGAAATTTCTTTTTTTTTTCCAATAAAAAAAAAAAAAAAAAATAAAATCATGCTGTATGGTAAATCTTTAAGACTTCATCCTGGTGATTAAAGCAGCATCGTTTGTAGCCTGGAGAGATGGCTCAGAAGTCAACAGCATATACTTCTATTGCAGAAGACCTGAGTTCAGTTCCCGACACCTGCATCACAATTGCCCATTACTTAAGCTCCATCTGCTCAGGAGGCTACTGCTGTCTGGGGGGGGGGGGGGGAAGGGGGCGAAGGCTCCAGAAGCACAGGGCTTTGGAATTACCCCAAGGAGTCAGCATAAGCTGAGACTTTTCTATTTGAGGAAGTTTAGGGGAAAAAACACTCACACCCTCTCTTCTGTCTATTCTCTCTGTGTTCTTCCTCTACAGTTTATATATCATAACAAAGTTTTTCAGGCATTATAGGAATTACAATGTGGCTACATTCTGATTTTCAAGTGAATGATTACAATAAATAAAAAACAAACAGTAAAAAGCTTGTTTTCCATATCTCTTACATGATTATTAAACATTTTATGTACTACAGGTGAGAAACAAATTATCCCAAGAACCCACACACATTCATACCCAAGCAACTTATTATAGATTAACTGTGTGGACAAGCAAGGTATTCATCACAGTGATGTCTTTTACCAGCAGGCTGCAGTTTTTAGTTACAAGGAAAGGGCCAGTTACTTTATTACTTATCTTGAAAGGTAAATGTATAAGGAATATCACAACATAAACTTTTATATATGAAAAAGTTTAAATCAGCTCTATTTTAAATCTTTATGGTACATTTCCACTCATTAATAGTTTTTTGTTTTTGGTCAGGGGATTGAGGGCAGAAATGGATGTAAGAAATGAATCGTCTCTGGTAGTCTTGGCGGACGCTGCTGCTCAGGTAGTGTGGTATCAGTGGTGGAGTTTGCTGAGCATTTTCTAGACCCCAGTAGGCATGGCAGCGGCCTTTCGCAAGCCAGCCTGGCTTTTGAAAATGACTGGATTTGCTGGAGAAGAAGAAAGATTACAAACTTCGTGCAAATGACTATCATAAAAAGCAAGACTAACTCAGAGCTCTCCGGAAGAAGGCTCTGGAAAAGAATTCAGATGAATTCTACTATAAAATAACTCGGGATAAGCTCCAGGACAGAGTTCATGTCAAGAAGACCAAGGAAGAAGTGACACCGGAGCAGCTAAAGCTGATGAGAACTCAGGACATCAAATATATAGAGATGAAAAGAGTCGCAGAAGCCAAGAGAATCGGAAGACTGAAATCAGAGCTCCACCTGCTGGATTTCCAGGGGAAGCAACAGAACAAGCACGTGTTCTTTTTTGACACCAAAAAGGAAGTTGAAAGGTTTGATATTGCGACTCACTTGCAAAAGGCCCCAGAACTGGTAGCCAGGGTCTTCAATAGACTCAGGATAGAGACCTTGCAGAAGGAGAAAGTGAAAGGCCTTACCCCTCAGACTCAGCTCAAGAGGATAGCTAAAGAAAGACAAAGGCAGTATGATTGCTTGACGCA